>OY728137.1:1016671104-1017303165 GCA_963277665.1 Viscum album | reverse complement strand
AATGCTTTCCCCTCGTGTAGCTGGCTCTCCTTCGGGTTCCCCGCACAACTGAATCTTCATCCTGAGACTGCCCATCTGATGGTCTGGCCCATTTGGACCTCTGCGTCACCTGTCGACTGGTAGCTGCAGAAGACCCTGCTACGGGCCGTCCTGCGGAGGGTCCGGCCACTGGTGCCTACTCGACGAGGAAACTCTCTACTAAAAGGGCTCTCTCCAACAGCTCGGCCTGCGTCGGAATGTTGAGGGAGATCATCGAAGCCCTGATCTCGTGCCTTAGTCCCTGATCGAAGGACCGGGCCCGGAAGAACGGGTCCCGTACCATATCGGTGGAGTAGCACGAGAGACCAGTAAATCTCGCCGAGTAATGGGCCACTGTCATGCTGCCCTACCGTAGCTGTAGCAGCTCTGGGATACGCACCGCACAGAGGGTGGCTGGGACGAACTCGGAGTGGAAGATGCTCTCAAAGTCCGTCCAGAGTAGAGATGTCTCGTCGTGCACCAGGAGCATCAAGCTCTACCATCTGCTTGCTGCCGCGTGCAGGAGGCTCACTGCGAGGATCACCATGAGGTCTTCTGGTCTCCTCACTAATCTGAAAACCCGTACAACTGCCTCCAGCCAATCCTCGGCGTCCTGAGGGTCCGTCTCCCCACAGAACCTGGGCAGTCGCTGGCGCTGGAACTCATGCAGTGCAATAAGGTGACGTGCATCGTCAGCGGCTGGGGCTGGTAGTATCGGTGGCTCGACGGGTAAAGGTACCGCCGGTTCCTCTGCTGACAAGGAGCCCTGCACCGAGGCCTCATAGCTCGGTGGGATGTCACCACGCTTCACTCTTGGAACCCTAGATGGCTGCCGTCGTGGGGCCATCCTTAAAAAAAAAACAGGTGCGCCACGGTCAGAACTGTATACCTGGTGAGCTGACACAAGTAATCACAAAGAAAACTTGAACACACATGCAATCAATGTGTTCGTGCATTAAGTCGGAAATCAGAAGTCAGGGTCCTGGTGTACGGATACGTCGGCCGCCGCACCAACACTGGACTCCCTGGACTGATAACCACACCCAATACGCTGAACACTATTGCTTCACATAGAAGAAAGATCAGATTCTGCAGTAGAACCGAACTCCTCTGATACCAATTTGTCACGACTCGTCCTCGGGGCCCGTTCCGTGACTACCCCAAGCCCGCCTTCCATAGGCCAGGGGCTGGCGACTAGCACCAAGGCATAAATCCCGTTAAACAGGGAAGGCATTGCCTTTGTAAAGTAAACAACCACCACAGAGTAAGCAAGCAGAAAGAGTAAACACTAAGTAAAAACTGTAACAAGCTGTGCCGAAAGTAAAGGGGCCGGAAATACAAGTCCAACTGTAAAGTACAACTGAAAGGGGAAAACAGCAGCTGAAAAGAAAAGCCACAGCGTTGAGCCGTCCTCTGGAAGTCCCACCTGAAGGGTGAGCACAGATAGCCTCCACATCTCCTCGGTCCAGCTGTCTGCTCTGAATACGTCCCGCCCAGTGGTCCACCTCTAGGTACTGTCCTGCTCCGCAAGCCTCCACCACGATCAGTGCTGTCCATCGTCTGCAACCAACACAACGAAGTGCGGGCAAAGCCCGTGCATGGGTGAGTATAAGCTACTCAGTAGGGACCCCGAGGCCCTCGAAGGTCTCCCAAAATCCACAAAGGATAAACCAAAAAGGAAATATGCAATCACGAAGTAACAACCGGCACTGCTTAGGTATATGCCCATACATATACCTAAGTCATCAATTCCCGTTTGGGTCCAACATCTGAGCCCAAGCACAACCCAGTCCACACAGGAAAGAAAAACGTATACCCACACAGGATAGCACAACGCAATCCACGAAGGAGAGCAAAAGTAATCCACATAGGATATCTCAACACAATCCACAAAGGAGAGTAAACAGTAAATCCACACAGGATAGTTCAACACAATCCACAAAGGAGAGTAAACAGTAAATCCACACAGGATAGTTCAACACAATCCACAAAGGAGAGTAACACAAGATTCTGCTCACACAGGTATACATCGTCGAAAAGGTGAAAGGAATGATCAGATATAGATACTGAATCATCTAAGCTGGGACCCACTCAGGATACAAGACCAGCTGTCTTCATTGATTCATCTATGATGGGACCCACATAGGATACAACACCAGCACTAAATCATCTAAGCTGGGACCCGCATAGGATACAAGACCAGCACAGCTGGGACCCACATAGGATACAAGACTAGCACTCTTCATTGATTCATCTATGCAGGGACCCACATAGGATACAAGACCAGCACAGCTGGGACCCACATAGGATACAAGACCAACACTCTTCATTGATTCATCTATGATGGGACCCACATAGGATACAAGACCAGCACTGAATCATCTAAGCTGGGACCCACATAGGATATAAGACCAGCACAACTAGGACCCACAAAGGATACAAGACCATCACTCTTCATCGTCGTAGTCGCAGCCAACACTAGGGTTCCCGCACACAGCAAGCTCGTTCGGGAGGGTCCGCTCCACGAGCCGAGAGGCTGATACATCAACTGACACGAAGTCTGATGTTGATGTGTCCAAAAGTTCCACATCGTCAACAGGAACTCAACACAACAGACGGCGCGTCAATCGGACGCCCGGTCTGAGAGATATTGGCCTTTTCGTCCCAGGGGCCAGGTTGGTTTTTAAGGAAAAACCAACTCGATCATACTCCACCTACGTCCAAACGTTGGGAGGAGTGAGCCAAAAGATCCACCTCACTAAGAGGAATCTACCAAAGTCGATGGCACGTCAATCGGACGTCCGAAGCTCAAGATATGAGCGTTTACGCTCTGAGGGCCCAGTTGGTTTCGTGTACGAACCAACCCGACCGAACACAAAGTATTCCAAAACCTTGAGTGTAATATACCGAAACGACCGTCTCGATCCATGGATCGTGTTTCCGCTGACGGAGCGTCATTTGGAGGCCCGTAGCTCATGTTACGGGCAAAAGACCGAAAAGGTCCGAAAACGGGGGGTCTGGGCCCGGGTCGACCCGGGTCTGACCCGGCTGGACCCGGTCCGGCCTGGCCAGGGCGCGGCGCGGCCCGGCTCGGCTCGGGCGAGCGGCCGAGCTGCGCGGGGGCTCGCTGCCCCCACGTGACAGCACTGCGGCCCCCGTGGGGGGCCGCCCTGGTCAACGGACGCGGTGAAGCCACGTCCTGTGTGCGCCGGACCCGCGCGGCCGCCAGTCCGCTGGCGCGGATTCAGCCGCGGTGGCCTTTTCCGGCGGCACGCCGCCGCCTCCAGCCACCGGTGGCTTCCGCGGGCCCCCGGAGTCGCTCTGGTGGTCCGATTTCCTTCCCGTCTGCGCCGAAGCTCCTTCCGGGTCCCGTTCTCCACTGCGGAAACATCAAATCGCATCTGCGGCACGTTCCATCGTCGCCTTCCAAATCCGCACATCAACGAAGAACTGCAGAGGGTTGTTGGGCCATGTTTGTTTGGCCCGTACCCTCCGCGTTAGATGATAAGAGTCGGAAGGAATATTCAAAACATAGAAAACATATCAAAAACAATTTTAATAAATTAAAATTGTTCTTACGAAACCAGGTTCTTTGTTTGAACGGAAACATCCACGGAGTAAAAACATTGCCAACAAAACCCCTACCTCATCAAGTCGTCACACGTGCGTTCTTCGTGGATTTGACCGTCGTGGAACAAGCGGAGCGTCGCGTCGTGGAAGGGTGTCGCGTTGATGATCTCCGAGGATCAAGAAACATCAGATTTAATTAATAATAACTAAATCCGTGATGTTGTTATAACCCACAAGGAGATTTAAAATAAGTGCAACCCCCTACCTTGTCGTTGTCGATCGAAGGTTGTCGCAGGGTTGGATTGTCGCGGAAGAACGTCACGGAAGAAGAACCGTCGGCGTCACGGTACTTGGCGTTGCGTCTTCGATCTCCAAGGGCTTGGCGTTCTTCATCGCCCATCGTCGAAGGCCGGCGTTCTTCACGTTCTTCGCGTTCTTCACATTCTTCGCGAAGAAGGATGAAGAACTTGAGGTTTGTCAAATCCTCTCAACGAACAACACTTAAAGAGAAAAAACGTTGGTGTTATTTTATTAACATGACAACAAATGAAAAAGAGATAAGTAACGACCCATTAATTCATAGAATTAATTCAATGAATAAAACCGCCCAATTAAATGGTGCGTTAAGAATTTACGAAAACGCGTCAGTTGACTTTCATAAAAATGGGTTTTCGCGGGTGCGTTACTTAGGGGAAAAGAAACGGTGGGGCTCGCACGGGCCCCACCTCACAAATATCCTACCAAGAGGGTAGGATATTTTTAGATAGCACCCTATCTACATTAACTCAGATTAAACAACTTGAAGTGGTCTTTAAGCAGCTTTAAGTGAAATAAAATTGTTGCACAACTTTATTTTATTTCTTAACTTATAACCCAAAAATTAAAAGCCACAACCGAGAAATCGCAACTCCGGAAGAGGTGTTTCTAAGCAAATAACGGCGCTGTGATTCCATCGGTGCCCTCAGAATTTGATTCTGAGCACCGGTTCAACAATTAGAAAAACCCTCTTGTTCGTTCACTGAACGTACCCGAGCCAAACTTCGGAAAATGATTTCGGGCACACCGGGCCTCGGAATCAGGTGCCGTCAGAAGCTGCGTTCTTGTAAAATTCCAAAAAAAATTAAGAAAAAAAATTCCTTGAAATTTACGGGTCTTTACATACTTGAGATACTAAAATACATGAGATAAAAGTGGCGGTAATATTTTATATCCTAATGAAAATATAAAAATACATACAAAGGATATCATTGTTAGATACTTATATTGTGGAAAAGGATTCAAATGTTGGATTAGTGTGCACTTAATCATATTGGAATGACACAATGAGAGTGAAAAATGGGGTTTATATATTATAGATGGGTTTTATATGAATATTGGGTTGTAATACGTGTATAAGAGAGGAGACAGTGTGCAGGGAGGGGGAGGGGCTGAGCAGGGGGAGGGGGGGAGAGGGAGGGGCTGGGTAGGGGGAGGGTGAGGGGGAGGGGCTGGGCGGGGGGGGGGGAGGGAGGATGGGGTTGGGTATGGGGGAGGGGGATGGTGGGGGGGGGGGGGGGGAGGAGCTGGGTAAGGGGGAGGGGAGGGGGACGGGCTGGGAAGGGGGGAGGGGGATAGGGAAGAGTTATGCAGTGGGGATTGTTTCCATCATGAAATAGGTAGTGAAAAGGGAAGGGGTTCGATTGCGACAGAGGTAGGGAAAGAAGAAGGCAGAATGGGTTTGATTGCGAGAGGTAGGTTTTGATCTCAAGTATGGATAAAATATGACTTGGAGTGTTTTGAGATGATTTGAGGTGAATCGAATAAGTTATATGTTTTACTAAAGATATCTATAAATTATATTTTGAAGATAAAAGTTGGTTAAGTCCTGAAAATTTTTGGACTAATTATGGGAATATCAAAAAACATATAGTGTTTTTGTAAGTCTTGTTGCGATTTCATAAACTATGGTGGTATATGTTTGGTAGTAGGAGAACCATGGAAAAGACATTCAGCTATAGTTTGTTCTTTCAAGAAATTTATGGAGCTAGGAAAGACATGTAGAAACTAACAAAATATTTACCAAGAAATGCATGGATCTATCGACCCTTGCACACTACCCCCCACCCCCTTCACCCCTTCCCCCAGCCCCCTTCACCCCATGCCCCCTGCCCCCTTCCCCCAGCACCCTTCACCCCCTACCCCCAGCCCCCCTCACCCCTCTCCTTGTCCCGCTTCACCCAATGCCCCCACCCTTCACCCCAACTCCATCCCCCACTTTCACCACCACTACCCCCACACTTCTTCCCAACTCCCTTGAACCACCCCCTTTCACCCCCATTACCTCCTGCACACTCCCCCTACCTTCCCCCACTACCCACCTCCCCACCTACACCCCCCGCCCCCACTACCCCCACCTTCCCACCCCCACACACCTACCCTCACTGCCCCCACATACACCCCCACCTGCACACTTCCCCCCTCAACCTCACTGCCCCACCTGCACATTCCCCCACCCCCACTTCCCCCACCTACACATTGCACCCCCACCCTTCACCCCAACTCCTTTGACCCCCCCACTTTCACCCCCACTAACCCACCCTTATCAACCCAACTCCCTTGAACCACCCCCCTTTCACCCTCACTGCCCCCACCCTTCCAAAACCATTTTTATTTAATTCATGAATATTTATATGAAATATTAAATGCATTCAAAATATTGAGGAGAGAAAATTGGAATAATTTCAAGATTGAAGAAGGAAGAATCCATGATTGTGTCACTGTATTATGCATGTATTCATCCATACATAATGATTTTAAGGCACACATCATGGATTGATAAGGGATAAAGATCACATTATTTATGCTTGTCCACAAGATATTATTACATATAGTTATCTGATGGTTATAAAGAAATAGAGTGGGAAATTTTAGATCCATTAATTCATGGATATTTGAATCAAAAATATTCATGTGGTTTAGTGAATGATGAAAAAGAAGAAATTAGTTTTTATATATTTGATATATCTTCATGCAATATGAAATAGAGACATGTGAAATTTTTGAAACTGTTATTCAAGATAGAATAATTTATATGAACTATGTAAATGTGTGATAAGACCCAAAAGAAATGGTTATAAAGATATACACTGGAAAATTATTTAACCATTAATTTGGGGAGATTTGAATCCAAATTATTTATGTGGTTTAGTTAATGCCAAAAAAGAAGAAACTGGTGCTGCAATATTTGATATATATTCAAGCAGTTCTAAATATAGACAAGTGGAAGCTTGAAAGTATTATTCAAGAGAGAATATTTTCTATACACTATTTAAAAGAGTGATAATACCCAACATAGTTTCAATTCTAAAGAACCAAAATGTTTCAAAGTTAAAAATAAGTGGAAGATATAGTGCTCTTTGTGTTGAAAAAAATAATAGAAAAAAGTGGAAAGAGGTAGAAGAAGAAGAAACCAAGTAGTTCATGAAGTTTATAAGAAGAAGAGATCAGTTCCCCTAGTTCACACATGAAAGAAGGGGAGAGATAAAGAGTTATATGTATTTTAGTTTATACAGGAAGGAATATAAAGAATAAGTTATAGAATATCAGTTTGATACTATGAAGAAAATGAGTTTTTATATAGTGATATGTATAAAAATAAAATAAGTGACTTTCTATTGTGAAATGGAAGAAGAAGAAGAAAGAAGTAGTACATGAACAATAAGGAAGTATTCTAAATTGGTGTTATAATATCTTTTTGTTACCCCTATATTTATTATAAAGTTATGAGATATACCTGAGTGTGGGAAACACCAAATAAGTGTGTAGTATACACACTCTTCACTGTCAAGAGACTATAGTTTAAATCTCAAAGTTATTTACTAATAGGGTTTATGAACATAGGTGTTACTAGATCACACTAAGTATTAGACATATCATACTAAGTGGTGAACTTTATAAATTAATATTCCATTTGTGTGTGTTTTTTTATTATGATATAAGAAATAATAGAGGAGGAAAGAGAGAATAAAATAAAAACTCACCTAAAAGTGATATAGTTAAAAAGAAAAAGGATAAAAATTTAAAAGTACAAAAAAAGTAATTAAAAGTCACCAAAATTATTTTAAGCCCCACTCAATGTGGTTCATATCCTAACCAGTCCCCTTTAGTTGGTATTAGAGAAAAATTATCCTTTGATTGGACTCTCTAGATTTGAAGTTGTTCTATTTTAATGATTGGATGGTTTTATTCCTAATTTATAATTAAGTTCAATTTTAGTAAATATTTATCTATCTTAGATTAAAATTCTATTTCAACCAAGACTAACCAAAACAGGAGAAAACAGTAAAAAAAAATTAAGAAGTTATCCCTATGGAAAAAAAAGAATAATAAAGTTCAGTTTTTATATTATAGGATACTAAAGAAGTTATACCAATCATAGAAGGTTAAGAAAGAGTGGTTGAGATAACTACCAATGTGTTTGAAAATCCTACAACCTCTATAGATTCAAGGGATCCATGTGAAAATGAGGTAAGTGAATATTATTTATCAAACTGTCCCAAAGAAAATCCAAGAATAATTTGGAGTGATTGTACATTATCTAATTAAAAAGTTATATATTTTGATACATTAATAGATCTATTGTATTGCTTTATCAAAGAAATTATTGCTTTTATTTGTTAATTTTTTGAAATTAAGTAGGAATAGATCACTCAGTGTGAAGGTGATGAAAATAATTTAGAGAAATATTTAAGAAAAAGAGCTCTAACTTGCATAAATATCTATAAAAAAATTTAATTTAAAAGAATATATGAATTAGGATCTTAAAGAAAGATAATCCAAATTTTAATAATAGTGGATAAAAACCATACATGAAAAGATGATCTCACTGAATAATTTGAGAATAAATTCAATGAATTTGAAGAAGATCATTCCATAAAGAATTATCAAATTGATGTAAAGGCCAAAAGAGTAAAGTATTATGACACTTTGTTAAATGATAAATTAAAGAAATCATGATTAATAAGTATGAATAATGAGAAAAGACTATTAAAGTAAAGTGTAATTAGTTAAAAACTTAAATAATTATCTCAATATGAAGTTTGTAGAATTGAAAAAATATTTCCAATCTAGAAATGAAACATATTGAGTTTTAACAATTTAAAATGAAAGAATATACTACAACAAATTGTTCTAATGAGGAAAATAGTGTTGAAAGGATTACATTATATTGAAATAATACCATTGTGGAATCTAATGGTAATTCTCAATTAGACTTAAATGAAAAGGTGTCATCCATACCTTAATGTAATGATTTTTTTAAATCTATTTTCAATTAAATTGAAAGTTTAAAAATAAAATCTATAAAAGTATGGGTGAATCAAAATGAAGATAATATTTAAGTCATGTCTATATTTGATAGAGTAATGAGTGTGGAAACTTGTTCTGTAAGAATAACCCAACTAGTGAAAAAATAATTCCAAAAAATAACATGTTCTAAAATCTGGAAATTCTAAATAACATGTTGTAAAGAATACAAGATTTAATTTTTTTGGAAAATGATGGTAGTGTAAAAGGTTTAGGAAATTTTCATTGTATTTTCAGTACAATCCATCAATACTTGTAGTACAGAGGAAGAAAATTTCAAGGGGGGTCAGGCTAGAGAAAAAAGAAACATTCATTGTTTGAAAAGAATCTGTCTACATTAAACCGATTTGGATGGATGGAAGAAATATATGATGTTTTCAATGGTTGTGGACACATAAGTGATGGATGTTCATATCAAAATTCTAAATTCTATAAATTTAATAAATAAAAATCCTACTACAAAAAATACTTAGAAACAGATTAATAATTCTCGAATAGTAAATAGAAACATAATAATTCCATAATAGTAAATAGATAAAAGAATATTAAACAGATTAAACCATGAAAATCAGAATACCAAATTAATTATGAGAATGAGTTTGAAATATAAACCATGAAATTACAGTGAATAATAGTTCACAAGATACTATTCAACAAACAAGAGCCTAAAAAAAGTTTAAAATAAACAAAAACTATTCTGGTGAACTCCACCTACAATTGAATACTCTAGAATTAGAATGAATAATGCAAACTCCTCCTTTAAATAAAAGGGAGCCACAAAATAGGTTAACAATACTTCTAATAGAAGGAACATCTCAAACGTGAGCCACAAATCATAATGAAGTAAGTTGGTTCAGCCAACACATCAAATGGATGAGTGATGCCCGAAAAAGGGTATGGAGGAGGGGATTAACACTTTGGTCGATGCACCGAATGGAGGAGAAAAACCCAAATAAGGGTATGAAGGAAGGTATGAATGTGAGTGGGGAGAGGCGGGCGGGGGAAGTAGGAACCCTGAATAGAGATACCACAAATAGAGAAGCCACATCATGAATGAAGGAACCGCGAGAGTGATGGAGGAACTGAAGCCGACAAGGCCGAACGAGAGAGAAGTCGTCGGTCAGGAGACAATTTTATGAATGCCGTGAGGAAGAGGAGAATCGTTTGAGGGTGAGTCGGCAAGAGAGAGAGAGAGAGTAAAACCATGAGGGAGGATGAATTTATATGGCTAAAGCCACTGTTTTTTAGTAACCATGGTGGTATCATAGGATGTATCCATTGCTTTTTTAAACTGTGGCTATATAAGTATGGCTAAATCATTAATTTCTAGTAGTGAATGTCATTTTAAAATGAAAACACACACTTTGAGTCATACATGTCAAACCATGTGTTAGTTTTATGTGATTATGATTCATATACATTAATAATGACATATTAATTATTTTACTATATTAATGATACCATGTAAGAATGTTTTCTTAGTTTTCAGCGAGTGACACTTTTTGAACTAAAATCTTAATTTTAAACTGACAACGAAAAATTTGAGTCATAAAAAGCACACCATGTATAATATTTTAGTAAGATTAATTTTTAAATGTAAAAAATGAATTATGGATCTTTTTACTAAAATATTAAAACAATCCAAAAATATTTTTCTTGTTTTGAGTATGTCACTTTTATTTTTTACTGAAATTAATGTCAATTTTAAATAATAAGACACACAAGGAGTCATACCAGTCAAAATGTGCATAAAATCAAGGAAAAACTAAATTATACAAATCAAAAAATGATTTATGAATCATTTTTCTAAAGTTTAAAAATAATATGAATCTATTTCCTCATTTTTGGGTATATAAAAAATTCTTTTTTACTAAAATTAATGACAATTTTAAAAAAACAACACACTTGGATTCCTACCAGTAACACTATGAATCAGATTGAGGTGAGGCTGATTTATACACATCAAAAATGAAATATGTATTATTTTCATGAATTACCAAAATAATAAGAATGCGTTTTTTTAGTTTTGATTATGTCACTTTTCTTTTTTAGTGAAATTAATGTCAATTTTAAAAAAAAAGTCAAACTTGGAGTCATACCAGTCACACCATTCATCAGATATAGGTGTGGTTGATTCTTACATGTAAAAAATGGAATATATATAGTTTTCCAAATGTATCAAAACAATCAAAACAAGTTTTCTTTTTTTGGAGTATGTCACTTTTATTTTTTACAAAAATGTAATTTTAAGATAGAATCAATCCATTTGAGTCATACCAGTCACACCAAGTGTTGGTTTGATGTGAGAATAATTAATACATGACAAAAATGAGTTTAGAATCATTTTACTAAATTATTGTGACAATATGAATTTGTTTTATTTGTTTTTAGTGAGTGACAAACGCTTTGAATTAAAGTATCAATTTTAAACGGATAATGAACACTTTGAGTTATATCGGGCACTCTATGAATCAGTTTGAGGTGAAGATGATTCACACATTTCAAAAATGACACATGTATCATTTTACAAAATTATAAAAATAATATGAATTCATTTATTTAGTTTTGAGTATGTCATGTGTCTTTTCTACGAAAATTAATATCAATTTTAAATAAAAACATATACTTGGAGTCATACCGGGAACACCATGCATTAGATTGAGGAGATAATTATTCCTACACATTCTAAATGAATTATGTGTTATTTTAATAAGGTATAAAATAATATGAATTCATTTTCTTGGTTTTGAGTATGTCACTTGTCTTTTTTACAAAAATTAATGTCAATTTTAAATAAAAATACACACTTGGAGTCATGCTAGTCAGACCGTGTGTCTGATTGTGGTGATGCTAATTCATACAGAACACAAATGAAATAGGGATGATTTTTCTAAATTATCAAAACAATATGAATATGTTTTCTCAATTTTAATCATGTTATGTGTGTGTTTAAATAAAAATGTAAATTATAAAGTAAAAACATATAGTTTGAGTCATACTGATGACACTGTGTATCTGATCGATGTGCAGATGATTGGGTATCTAATGTGTGTTTTTATAACAACTATACTCACTAATAAAAAAATTATCTATTTTTATGGAATAGGAATCCCCATGATTCCTAAAATTCCTCATCCAAAAGAAACATGTTCTATCTTTTCTGTATTAATGCAGTCAGTTGAAAAAGAAATATGACTTTCAAAAATTTTTGTGAAGAAAAAAATACTTACTTCATAAAAATGACAATGAGATTAACTTAAAAATAGTGGATAAAATTTTGAAAAAAGAAACAAAATAAGTTGTAGGAATTCACCTTTTAATGATGTATGTATAAATTGGTGACACATTTCCTTGTTTATATTATCTCAGTTGCAGCCTCAAAGTCCAATATCTCATGACCAAAAGTAGCTTCAAAAAAGAAACCCCTAATTGAAGAAAATAATAAAATTATATAAGAAAAACATTATTGTATTAGTAATTATATAAATAAATAAATGAAACATAAATATGAAATAATACAATTATAAAATGTCAATTTTAAACTTAAACCACACAATTTTGGTCATACCAGGTATATTATGTAATATATTGTGGTATGGTTGATTCCTAAACTTCATAAATGAACGAGGGATTATTGTCTTAATGTATCAAAACAATCCAAAATAATTTTCACAATTTTGAGTATGGAACTTATCTTTTTTACTAAAATTTCAATTTTAAACTCAAATAACAAAATTTGGGTAATACCGATCACATTGTACATAAAATTGATGTGAAGTAAATTAATATATGTGAAAAATTAATTATAGATCCTTTTCATAAATTTTGAAAACAATTTGAGCTCATTTTCATGATTTTGGATATTTTGACATGTGTTTTCTACTAAAATTGTGTATTTCTATTGAAAACACATACTTTAGGTCATATGGACCACATCCAGCCTCAGATTGATGTGCAGTCAATTCCTATACATGATAAATGAATTATGACCATTGTCTTAATGTTTAAAAGTAACCTGATCTTATTTACTTGGTTTTACATTTTCATGTATATTGAAACTAAAATTACACTTTTATATTTAAAAAACATAATTAGAGTAATAATGACCTCATCGAGGGTTGTATTGATGTGTGGTCAATTCCTACACATAAAAAATTGTTAGGAATCATTTTACTAAAGTTTGAAAACAATCAGGGATTTTTTTCTTAGTTTTGACTTTTTGATATATGTTTGAAACTAAAATAACACTTTTTTATTGAAAACACATAATTCGAGTCATATTGACCACATCATATGATAGATTTACTTTCAGTCAATTCTTATATGTCCCAAATTACTTATGGATCATTTCCATAATGTTTATAAATAATCAGAGATTGTTTTCTTGGTGTTGAGCATGTGATGTTTATTTTGAACTAATGTGTAAATTTAACAAAATAAATATTAGATAAAAACAATAATGAACTTCACTAAAAAAATTAGATAAAATGATTATAAAATTAACTAAATAAGTAGTATTAAGTCACCTATTCATGATTCTTATGTATATTTTGAAACCATGTATTCATCCCATTCATTTAAAAAAATTGATTTCCTCCATTATACTTCTCTTTGAGAAATATATCGAAAATGAAATATAAGGATTATAATTCTAATTCTTCACATACCAAATATATTTCTAAGGCCATATTCCATACTATAATGATAAACATAGTAGGTAATCACCTAAATGTTCTAATATAAAACATTCCAAAACCATATACGATGCCCACTCATCTCAAAACAAATTTAATTCTTATTTTGAGTATGAAGGTTGTTGAAAATATTCATAGCACCGAGAAAATATAGAAAAACGATTATGAAATTTTTTAATGAAATTATAATTAGCTTTAGAAATTAATTTTTCTGGGATGATGGTCTTTTTAGGGTTTATAATCTCCTATAAATTTGAGAAAATAATATCTACAATCTTTGCAATTATCTTGCTTGAGACACTACAAAAAAATTTACCAAAATAAGTAAATTATTTTGAAATATGTTTTTAATGTTATATATATATATATATATATTAATATGTTTCCATTTAAATTAACCCATAAGATATATATATTTATTCACTGACCTCATCTCCATTGTTTAGCCTATATTTAGAGACCATCCTATCATAATAAAATTATTGTTAAAACATAGGATGAAACATAAAATTTAAAATATATCAATAAAATTTTGATTTTAGTTTATTACTAATTCACAATACACTTCATGTGTGGTCGTTTTGTTATGTATTCATGAATTGGATCCAAAAAATAAATATTTGTGGTATCGAGATTTATTTTTATTAGAATCTAGCACTTCCTAAAAAACAAATATTTATTGAATAAAAACAATATTTTATGTGATTAGATAATAGAGTTTTATCATTACATTGTAAAAATTAAAAATATTTTATGACCTATTATTTTTTTCTCAAATTCATCCTTTAGATCATCTTTTTTATTATCAATTTATTCCATATCCAAAGAAAATTATAGTGTAGAAATGATATAGGGATTAATGAATCCAAATAATTCTTTGAATGATTTTACCTTTATATAGTAGTAATATAAATATCTATAAAAATATGAATAGTTATTAACTATAATGAAAATATTATATCATTTTTTGGATAGACTTATTATGAAAATATACCTTATGTATGTATTCCCAATTCAGACTCCCAACCATTCAAACATGATAATCTCATTTTTAATCTTGAGAAAAAATACATCTGTAATGAATGTTCCAAACATTTATTATTCATATGGAAGGTAATATATACCTCTATCTCTAAATGTGGTATCTACAAAAATTTACAATGATAATAAATGTTGTCGTGGAACTGTTGTAGAGAAGATACTCCCAGAAGGTTATTTTGATTTCTTTATTGATTCACTAGATTGTCTTTATTTGGAAGTCCATTTCCCCAGTGATTTATCAATATGTAATACCATACCTCACTTTAGGATTTTTATCATCAAAATTCTACAATTTTTTTATATGAGAAAATTTGTTAAATACACACCTCTTGTATCTTTATAAGATTAGATGACCACGGTAAAAAAGTTCTAATAACATCATTCACTATTGTAATATCTAAATCATCATCGAAACTTGAAATAACTCAATACTCACTCTAATGTTATATTTTGGGAGATATTTATTTTGTATCTTGTATCCTAGGATATTATACATCACACCCCTCACCACATGTAACTACATGGCCTTTAATAGATAGAAATAAAAAAGAACATTATCCTATATAAGTTTAGTAACATAAAGTTATTAGAAGTTGTTTGATTCAAATTTAGAAGAAAGAGTAATGAAAAAAATATTACCTCTGGTAAGATATCTGGTTTAGGGGAATTAATAGCCTCAAATATAGTGGGTTCATTTTGTTCTTCATGTACATATCATTGTTTCATTTTTAGTTTTCATTGATCCTTTATCATATATCGGTATTCCAAACTAGTCTGGACAATAATATCTTGGAAATAATATATTTTTGAAAGTATTCATTTAATAAAATTATAGTTCATATTCTTGTGGATTTTTTTCTCGATTTATGTTCGATGAGACAATCTAAAACCAACTCCTCTAATGAAACTATATTATTCCAAACTCTTTAAGGAAATTGAAAGTAGATTTTTTATCAAAATAGTAACTGCAGATTATTATGACTAAACCATATAATAAAATATGAACATAAATAGATATTTTTATGTAATACTATTATAAATCATAATTAGTTATGGTTATTTCATACTTATACATGTTTCCCAAACCATTTTTTCGTTTTCATCAACTATTTTACCCACCTTGTTTACGAGATCCTCCATCTGTGACAAAGGATGTGAGATAGAAGTAACTTCATATTTTGACTCATCCATCTATATATAACCAAAGGAATATATATTGTATTATATAAAAAAAATATTTATTGTTGATTTAAAGTACATACCAATTTCTTCTCGAGAGTATCATACCCCATCCTTGCTTTGTGATAGCGGTATATTAATTTTGATGCATGTTATTTGTTTTCATAACTCCTTTTCTATTTTATAATTTAATTTTTTTGAATTAATTTGGATAAAAATAAACAATTTGAAATAATATATTATCAACTAAAATAAAACTAAATTTATTTCTCATCACCACAACTGATGAAATAATTCCATGCTTTCCACTTTATAATGTGTGCATAACTAACTAGTGGGTTGGTATTTAATTTCCCCTTGACATCCCTAAGATATAACTTGGTAAGATGAGTCCGGAAGCCTCTATGAAATTTTACAGTGGATATTAAGACATATTTCTTATGTAAATAATCTAAAATAAGAAAAAATTTCAATGAATAATAATAATAATTAAATCAATGTTTCATTATATTTTTTTATAAAACAGAGAAAGGTTATTGTAGCATTACCTTTATATATTCCCAAAGGGTTTCCTTCATTATAGGGTGTGTATGGTTCCATGAATCTATATCAATCATCACATTAATCCTCATTGTGACCCCAACATAAATAATGAACATCGAATTGTTTGGTTCAACATGTTGACTACATTCATTCCAACTAACATTAATATTTATACCTTTAATTATTTCATTGATAATTTTATTTAACACTGTGATACTGAATTGTTCTTATTTTTTTCATCAACATGATGTCTATCCACTTTTAATTGTCAGTTTAAACATCAAAAACATTTTCTTCCATGGGATTAAAAACATCATCATGTATAGAAGACATTATATTCAGGATTAATCAAATATTTAATTTATATTATGTTAATAACATTGATAACAAATAATATTATGAGAAAAACATCGTATATTAAAAAATACATTAACTATATCATTAAAATATATTTTTAGAGGTTTAAGGGATTTGGATCCTCTATAAAGAATCCAAATCTCCTCTTTGTGGTCCCCTTTAATATGGAAGAAATTGTCTATATTGGGACCACCATGAAATAATTTAGATATCCCAATGAAAGGGTCATCCTTGAATGAATTTTCATCTAAACCTATAGTTTTTTTATTCTCTAGTAAGAAATTTTACCAATTTTTGTTTTCTAGATATGAGATATAAAATAATTTCACTACTTATGATTCTATTATGAACATATAATCCTTTTCCCCTTCCACATTGAAATTCACCTTAATTATTCCCATTAAATCATCTTTCACTGAACTTCTATTGTAAACTGATTTAAAACTGAAAATATGCACTTGAAATGTTGTATAATTCAAATATTATATCTATTAGATAATGAAAAAATATGACATATTCACATGAATTGGATTTCAATCCTTGTAACTAGATATGTGCATCAATTCCCCCACATGTGTAACTCCAAATTTTTTCATCTTACTATAGTCATCATGTTCTTTTGTATATAACATATAACCATTGATTACAAAACCAGTGCAAGATATAACATTTTCATTTGGTCCTATAGCTATCCATTTAAGAGATTTATAAATTGAATTATAATTTTCAGATAAATCCTTATAAATATAATCTCAGAACCATCCTATAAAATATTGATTATGCGTATTTGATATCCATCCTACCACCCTTGATAGATTCAAATCTATAAGAATTTATTTTTGGGATTCAATTTATGGATCAACATCTTCACTATTATGTGAAATATAATGGTTCAATTTTATAGGATCTATGATGTTAATTGTAAAAACAACTCTTTTAAAAAAATGTTTGTCCATAAAGCATTCATTATTATGGGACATTGGGAGACTGTTGCTATCAACATCTGATACGTAATCAGTATAGAATTCAATAGCTTATTCAATAATATATCATTTCTCAATACAACATAATAGCCCACTTTGATTCTGGACATACCCTTTCAAAATATTCATATACCTCTCAATGGGGTACATCCATCTATAATGGATAGGACCACATATTTATACATATTTAAATAGGCGAACCATTAGGTGTACCATTATATAAAAGAATGATGCTGGGGATAACATCTCAAGTTAACATATTATGACTTCAACCTCCTTATTCATGATTGGAAACTTTATTAGGTCTATAACTTTACTATATATGGATTTCTAAAATTTTAGAGTTTGGTTAATGTATGTCATAACTTTTTTGGAAGGATGCCTCATAATGCAACGAGCATAAAATATTTCATCAAAATGTGGTAGTCATGTGATTTTAGTCCCTATAACACAAAATTAGTCATTGACACTAAATTCTTGATTTTTAATGAATACCCCTATAGATCTTTTACACCATTAAGGAAAATGAAAACTTTTAATTTTTCCTATCTGGAAAGAATGTATGCTACTGGAGGAAGAAAAGTCTTCTGTTTACCCTTCACTGGTGCCAATACTTCCCTTATCCCTATTTTAATCATGTCTAAGGTATCCTTGATTTCATCTTTTTTAGGAACATTTGTTAATGTTGTCACGACCTGTCCTCGGGGCCTGTGCCGTGACTACCCCAAGCCAGCATTCCATAGGATTGGGGCTAGCGACTAGAACCAAGGTGTAAATACCGGTAAAAAGGGAAGGCATTGCCTTTGTAAAGTAAACAAACACCACAGTGTAAGAAAGTAGTAGAAGTAACACTAAGTAAAAACTGGCTACAACAGTAAGTGCGGAAAAGTAAGTGGGCCAATATACAAACCCAAACTGAAAGTAAAGTACAACTCGAAGGAAAAACAGCAACTGAAAGTAAAGCCGCAACGTCGAGCCATCCTCTGGATGTCCCACCTGAAGGGTGAGTACATATAGCCTCCACTGCTCCTTGGGTCCAGCTGTCTGCTTCGAGTATATCCCGCCCAGTGGTCCACCTCCGGGTACCGACCTGCTCCGCAAGCCTCAACCGCGATCAGCGATGTCCGTCATCTGCAACCAACACAACGTAGTGCGGGCATAGCTCGTGCAGGGGTGAGTATAAGCTACTCAGTAGGGACCCCGAGACCCCCGAAGGTCTCCCAGAATCCACAAAGGATGATCCAAAAAGGAAATATACAATCACGAAGTAACATTCGACACTGCTTAGGTATATGCCCATACATATACCTAAATCATCAATTCCAGTACGCTCCAACTTCTGAGCCCATGTACAACCCAGTCCACACAGGAAAGAAAAACGTAAATCCACACAGGATAGCACAACACAATCCACATAGGAAAGAAAAACATGATTCAGATCACACAGGTATACTTCTTCATATGACGATAGAGATGATCAGATATTTCCACTGATTCATCTAAGCCATTGGACCCACAAAGTATCGATAGGTACTAACCCCCGCAATGACCCACAAAGGATATGACCCACAAAGGATCGATAGGTAACTAACCCCCGCAATGACCCACAAAGGATCTGACCCACAAAGGATCGATAGGTAACTAACCCTCGCAATGACCCACAAAGGATCGATAGGTAACTAACCCCCGCAAAGACCCACACAGGATCGGACCCACATAGGATCTGTAGGCGCTGGACCACACAGGACCGCTGAGCACTGACCCACACAAGATCGGACCCACATAGGATCTGTAGTACTGATCCATGCAGGATCGCTGAGTGCTGAAGTCATCGCCGTCGAATCCACTGAGGATCTCTATACAGTCGTCGTTGTCACAGTCACAGCCATCACTAGGGTTCCCGCACACAGCAAGCTCGTTCGGGAGGGTCTGTTCCACGAGTCAAGAGGCTGATACATCAACTAACACACAGTCTGGAGTTGATGTATCCAAAAGTTCCGTATCATTAATAGAAACTCAACGTCGCAGACGGCGCGTCAATCGGATTCCCGGTCTGAGAGATATTGGCTTTTTCGTCCCAGGGGTCCGGTTGGTTTTTAAGTCAAAACCAACCCGACCGTACTCCACCTGCGTCCAAACCTCAGGAAGAGTAAGCCAAAAGATCTGTCTCACTTAGAGGAATCCATCAATGTTGACGGCACGTCAATCGAACGTCCGGAGCCCATGTTACGAGCGTTTCCGCTCTGAGGGCCCGGTTGGTTTCGTGTACGAACCAACCCGGCCGAACCCAAAGTATTCTGAAACTTTGAGTGTGATATTTCAAAACGACTGTCTCGGTCCAAGGATCGCATCGCCACTAATGGTACGTCGATCGGAGGCCCTTAGCTCAAGTTATAGGGAAAACACCAAAGAGGTCCGAAAACCGGGGGTCTGGGCCCGGACCGACCCGGCCCAACCCCCCCTGGGTCGGCCCGAACCGGGTCGACCCAACCTGGGTCCGGGTCTGACCTGGATGGCGTGACCCGGCCCGACCAGGGTGGCCTGGCCTGGCCTGGGCGCGACCCGGCCCGGCCGGCGGGTCGGCTCGGCCGGTTACGGTCAAGCGGAGTGGGGGGTCGCGCTGCCCCCGCGTGATGGAGCCGCGTCCCCACGTGGGGCCGCCCATGCCAGCAGACACGGCTGGCTACCTCGTCCCTTCCTTCGCCGGTACCGCGCAGTCGTGGGACAGTCGTCCTGCCGCCGCGGCTGCTCCTTCCGGCGGCGCGCCGGGCGCCGCCGCCTCCCACCGCCGGCGCCACAGTGCCGGCGAGGCGCACCGGCGGGCTGCTTCGTGGGCCATCAGATGAGTTTCGGTGGTCTGAAAAATGTGTTTTCTTTGCCAATGGCCCTCCCGGGGCTCGTCCTTCACTGCGAGGACCTCACTTTGCCTGTGCGGCTTGTTTTTTCGTCGTCCACCATTTCGCACATCAAGAATGAAAAGGGCGGTGGGTTCGGACTTGTTCGTTGGTCCGCACCCACTGCGTTAGCAGTTTTAAAAGCCTCACAGCAAATATTTAATCATACGCCGCGGGTATAAATCACAAAGATTTAAAGAAAAAACCCCTACCTCAACATTTTCGTCGAACGTGAGTTCGTCACGGAATTGACCGTCGCGGAGAAGAGGATCGCCGCATCGCGGAAGGGGCGTCACTGTCGTCACAATACACGGAGTCATGCCGTCAAACTCCGAGGATTAAAAACACACAGATTTAATTGCATCAATTAAATCCATGTTGAGGATAAAAATTTACAAAGAATTAAAGAACTGCAACCCCCTACCTCAATCGGTTGTTGATGGAAGATTGTCACGGGGAAGGAACGTCGCGGAAGAAGCATCGCAGAAGGAGAATCGTCGGCGTCGCGGTACACGGCGTTGCGTCGTCGATCTCCGAGGGTTTGGCATTTTTCATGTTCTTCACGTTCTTTGCGTTCTTCTCTTTCTTCGCGTTCTTCGCGTTCTTCGCAAAGGAGGATGAAGATCTTCAAGCCTTAGAGTCTTCTCCAAATCCTCTCAACAAGAAACCCTCAAGTAAACACGTGTTGGTCTTATTTTATTCTCATGAAAACGATTTGAAAATCAAAGTTAAGAAATGAACCATTAATTCGATGAATTAATGGTAACGACTTAACTGCCCAATTAATAGGGGCGTTTAGAATTTAAGAAAACGCACCAGTTGAATTTCATTAAAAGGAGGTTTTCACGGGTGCGTTACTTAGAGGAAAAGAAATGGTGGGGGTCATGCGGGTCCCACCTCACAAATATCCTACCAAGTGGGTAGGATATCATGGGTCCCACCTTATCCGCTTAACCTGGCTTAAGTGGCTTTAAGTGACTTTAAGTGAAATAAAATAATGTTGTCGCACCACTTTATTTTATTTCTTAACTTAACCCCAAAAATTAAAAGCCACACCTGAGAAAATGTAACTCTGGAAAAGGTGTTTCTAAACAAAAATCGGCGCTGCGATTCCATCGGTGCCCTTAGAATTCGATTCCGAGCTCCGGTTCAAAAGATAGAAAAACCCGCTCATTCGTTCACTGAACGTACCCAAGCCAAACTTCGGAAAATGATTCTGGGCACATCGGTCCTCAGAATCAGGTGCCGTCAGAAACTGAATTCTTGTAAAATTCCAAAGAAAATTAAGAAAAAAATTTCCTTGAATTTTACGGGTCTTTACATCACTCCCACCTTAGGGCTTTACTTCCACATAAAGATACATCATAAACTAGGGAAACAAATGTGGGTACTGAGCACGCATCTGAACCTCCCGCTCCCAAGTGCTCTCCTGGAGGTTCCCGTGCTGCCATCTGATGCACACTAGAGGGATCGATCGCCCATGTAGGACCCGCTCCCATCGATCCTCGATCTCCACTGGGACCTCCGCAAAAGTCACCCCATCATCAATGTCCAGCTTTCCATGGTCAATGATATGCGTCGGGTCGTGCACGTATCTCCTCAGCTGAGATACGTGGAAGACGTCATGCACCCGGTGCAACTGAGGTGGTAGAGCTAGGCGATAAGACACCTTTCCAATCCTACTGAGGACCTGGAATGGTCCGATGAAGATTGGAGACAACTTTCCGCCTCAGCCAAATCTCCGTAATCCACGTCGATGTGAGACACGCAAGAAGACGTGGTCACCATCCTCAAACTCTAGTGGCCTCTGCCTCTTGTCAGCATAAGAATTCTGCCTACTCTGAGCTGTCCTCATCCGATCCTAGATGATATGGACCTTTTCTATCGTGGCCTGGACCATTTCCGGTCCCACAAGTGCTGACTCCCCAGGGTCTGTCCAGCACAAAGGAGATCTGCAAGGTTGGTCATACAACGCCTCATATGGTTCCATCCCGATGGTGGAGTGGTAGCTATTGTTGTACGCAAACTCCACCAAGGGTAGGTGGTCCTCCCAACTGTGACCAAAGTCGAGGACACATGCGCGGAGCATGTCCTCGAGAGTCTGTATGGTCCTCTCCATCTGACCATATGTCTGAGGGTGAAAGGCGGTGCTCAGACGTAGCTGCGTCCCGAACGCCTCCTGCAACCCCTTCCAAAGACGGGAAGTAAAGAGAGCATCTTGATCAGAGACGATAGATGATGGCACACCGTGAAGCCGTACAATCTTCTGAACGTAGAGACACCCCAAGCTCTCCACTGAGCCCTTCTCTCTGATTGGTAGGAAGTGAGCCGACTTAGTGAGTCAGTCGAAAATCGCCCAAATGGAGTTGTGACCTCTGGAAGTGCATGGAAGTCCAGTCACGAAGTCCATAGATATCCCGTCCCATTTCCACTACGGGACCTCCCGGGGCTATACCAAGCCTACTGGTACCTGATGCTCTGCCTTCACCTGCTGGCAGGTGAGGCATCAAGAAACGAACTCTTCCACAACCTTCTTCATGCCCGGCCACTAGTGCTATCGTCTGAGATCCTGGTACATCTTCGCCACTCCAGGATGTACCACCAAAGGAGAAGTGTGAAAATATCTCAGAACCTCCTCCCGTAAAGTAACTGGTACCAAGGTACGTCCTTTGAAAATGACATCATGCTCTCCTTCTACGGAGAATCCATCAGGTGCCTGTCCTAAGGATATCTGTGCACATCACGTCTCACAGTCAGCATCCCCACGTTGTGCCTCTCTGACCCGCTGTAGTAGTGGAGGGGTGACTGCGAGAGACTGAAGGAAGGCTGCCCCATCTCTATCCATGAAGGATATCTGCAAAGCGGCCAGCTACTCTGTCGCCTCCTTAAGTAGCTGAATGCCCGTCCTCCTGCTGAGAGCATCTGCTACCACGTTCCCCTTCCCAAGAGTATAGACTATCTCAAAGTCATATTCCTAGAGGAACTCGAGCCATCGTCGTTGTATCAGGTTCAGGTCCTTCTGAGAGAAGATGTACCTGAGACTCTGATGGTCAGAAAAGACTGTAAAGCGCCCGCCCATCAGATAGTGTCGCCATGTCTTCAGAGGGAAGACCACTGCTGCTAACTCCAGGTCATGGGTAGCATAGTTCTGCTCATGCGGCCTCAACTGACGTGATCCATAGGCGATCAGTTCCCGATCCTGCATCAGGACACATCCGAGTCCGGTCCCTGATGCATCGCAGTAGACTACGTACCCTACTCCCTCCTCAGGCAACCTCAAGATAGGGGTGCTGGTCAATCTCTGTCTCAGCTCCTGGAAGCTCTGCTGACATCTGTCTGACCACATAAAGGGTTTCCCCTTCTTCGTCAAAGCTAATAGTGGTGCCGCAACTCTGGAGAAGTCTGGCAAAAATCTCCGATAGTATACAGCTAGTCCCAAGAAACTCTGCATCTCCGTCATGCTCCTGGGTGGCTCCCAAGCTAGCACTGCCTTGATCTTCACCGGATCCACTACAACTCCCGGCTCAGAGATGACGTGCCCCAAGAAGTGGACCTCACATATCTAGAACTGACACTTAGAGATCTTTCCATAAATCTGGTTCTCTCGGAGTGTGTCTAGTACAACCTGCAAGTGGTAGGCGTGCTCCTCCTCAGTCGTTGAGTATATCAAAATGTCGTCGATGAAGACCATGACAAATCGATCGAGGTATGGATGAAAGATCTTGTTCATGAGGCCCATGAACACTGCTGGAGCACTGGTTATGGTGAATGGTATAACCAAGAACTCATAGTGTCCATACCGACATCTGAAGGCCATCTTCTGCACGTCCTCATCCCGAACTCTGAGCTGATGATAGCCTGAACTGAAGTCTATCTTTGAGAACCACCGTGCTCCCTTGATCTGATCGAAGAGGTAATCAATCCTCGGTAGCGAATACTTGTTCTTTACTTTCACCTGGTTCAGGAGACGATAGTCGACACGAAGTCGCAAGCTCTCGTCCGCCTTCTTGGCAAACAATATCGGGGAAGCCCAGGGTGAAACACTGGGTCAGATTAATCCCTTTCCCTACAAGTCTTCCAACTATACCCGTAGTTCTCGAAGCTTAGAGGGGGCCATCCGATATGCTGGAGTCGATATCGGGGCTGTCCCGGGGTACATGTCAATATAAAAGTCTACCTGTCTGCGAGGAGGTAGTCCTGGAACGTCGTCGGGAAAGAAGTCCACATACTGATCCACCACTGTAGGAAAACTAGGACTCCGCACGTCAACTGCTCCTAGGTTGAGGCTAGCCAAATGATGAGTGATGGGCTGTCCTCTCCCTTGCGGAAGTCTATCCTGTGCTGCGAAGGCTCCCTTCTCTCCGGTGAAGGTGAACCTTCTCCCGTTGGTGTGTACACATCGCACCTTGCGCTTACTACAGTCAATCTATGGATGGACTGTAGATAACCAATCCATGCCCAAGATGACGTTGTAAGGCCTCGACGCCGCTACAAGAAGATCCTAGCCGAATCTCTAGCCTCCTAGAGTAAGCTCACACTGCCAGCACCCATGCGTAATCGTCGAGTCTACTCCCGTAGGAGTCTCTAGCCGTAAGGATCGAGCCAACGGCTCTGTCGGAATCTCTGAGCTCCAAACAAGGGCAGCGGCTATGAAATAATGACTCACTCCTATGTTTATAAGAACTACAACAATGGTGGAATAGACACAGATAGTACCTCGAATCATCTCGGGCGCACCGTGGTCGTAGGCCTTTGCTGCCTGGAGCTGTGCCTGTCTCTGCTCGCCAGCTCCCGGTGGTCGGGGTGGACCTCCTGGTGGTGGTTGTGGTAGAGCCTCAAAGCGTCGCCCACCACCTGCTGCTCGGCCATCTCCTGTACCTCGTCCGCTTTCTCCCTGTGAACCGCCACAATCGACCTTCTGCCTCTACCTGGGTGGCCCCTCAATTGTCTACTACTCCTCGGCACGGCGGGTCGGGTAGTCACGAGCCATGTGGCCCTGCCCGCCGCATGAGTAACACTTCCTGCCTCTCGAAAGACTGGCTCCGCACTATGTGCCCCGCACTACTGAGCCAGTGTCCTGAGGTCGTCTGCCTAAGGGTCTGGTCTGCCTGGACCCATGAGTCATCTGTCGACTGACTGCTATACAAGACTCTGCTACCTGTCGCCCTGCGGTAGGTCTCGCTGCTGAAGAAGGCTCAACAAGAAAGCTCTCGATCAAAAGGGCTCGCTCCAGTACTCCTGCCTGGGTCGGAATGCTGAGGGAGATCAGCGATGCCTTGATCTCATGCCTCAATCCCTACTCAAAGGTCCGGGTCCAGAAGAATGGGTCCCGTACCATGTCTGTCGAGTAGCATGAGAGATCGGTAAATCTCACCGAGTACTGGGCGACCATCAAGCTGCCCTGCCGCAGATGTAGAAGCTCCTGGATGCGCACCACACGGAGGGTGGCTGGGACGAACTCTGAGTGAAAGAGGCTCTCAAAGTCCATCCAGAGAAGAGATGTCTCATCGTGCACCTGGAGCATCAAGCTCCACCATCTGCCTGCTACCGCGTGCAGTAGGCTCGCTGCGAGGATCACCGTGGGGTCTGCTGGTGTCCTCACTAGCCTGAAAACCTATACGACTGCCTCGAGACAGTCCTCGGCTGCCTGGGGGTCCGTCTCCCCGTGGAACCTGGGTGGTCGTTGGCACTGGAACTCGTGCAGTGCACTAAGGCGACATGCATCGTCAGCGGGTGGGGCTGGAAGCATCGGTGGCTCGGCGAGTAAAGGTATCGCCGGTGCCTCAGCTGTCAAAGGGCCCTGTACCGAGGCCTCGTCACTCGGCGGGCTGTCGTCATACTCAACTCTTGGAACCCTAGCTGGCTGCCGTCGTGGGGCCATCCTGAAAAGAAATAGGAGCGCCACGGTCAAGACAGTATACCTGGTGAGCTGAGACAAAGTAATCACAAGGAAAACTTGAAACACACATGTAATCAATGTTTTTGTGCATTAAGTCGGAAATCAGAAGTCAGGGTCCTACTGTACGGATACATCGGCCACCGCACCAACATTGGACTCCCTGGACTGATAACCACACCCAATATGCTTAACACTATTGATTCACATAGAAAAACCTCAGAGTCCAAAGTTCTGCGGTAGAACCGAACTCCTCTGATACCAATTTGTAACGACCCATCCTCGGGGCCCATGTTGTGACTACCCCAAGCCCACCTTCCATAGGCCAGGGGCATACGACTAGCACCAAGGTGTAAATCCCGGTAAAAAGGGAAGACATTGCCTTTGTAAAGTAAACAAACACCACAGAGAAAGCAAGCAGTAGAAGTAAACACTAAGTAAAAACTGGGTACAACAGTAAGTGCAGAAAAGTAAGTGGGCCAGTATACAAACCCAAACTGAAAGTAAAGTACAACTGGAAGGGAAAACAACAACTGAAAGTAAAGCCGCAACGTCAATCCGTCCTCTAGATGTCCCACCTAAAGGGTGAGTACAAATAGCCTCCAAAGCTCCTCGGGTCCAGCCGTCCGCTCTGAGTATGTCCCGCCCAGTGGTCCACCTCTCGGTACCGACCTGCTCCGCAAGCCTCAACCGCGATCATCGCTGTCCGTCGTCTACAACCAACACAACGTAGTGCGGGTATAGCCCGTGCAGGGGTGAGTATAAGCTACTCAATAGGGACCCTGAGACCCCCGAAGGTCTCCCAGAATCCACAAAGGATAATCCACAAAGTAAAGATACAATCATAAAGTAACATTCGACACTGCTTAGGTATATACCCATACATATACCTAAGTCATCAATTCCAGTATGCTCCAACTTTTGAGCCCATGTACAACCCAGTCCACATAGGAAAGAAAAACGTAAATCCACACAGGATAACACAACACAATCCACATAGGAAAGCAAAATATGATTTAGATCACACATGTATACTTCTTCATATGACGATAGAGATGATCATATATTGTCACTGATTCATCTAAGCCGTCAGACCCACAAAGGATCGATAGGTTCTAACCCCCGCAATGACCCACAAAGGATCTGACCCACAAAGGATCGATAGGTAACTAACCCCCGCAATGACCCACAAAGGATCTGACCCACAATGTATTGATAGGTAACTAACTCCCGAAATGACACACAAAGGATCTGATCCATAAAGGATCGATAGGTAACTAACCCCCGCAAAGACCCACACAGGATCGGACCCACACAGGATCTGTAGGCGCTGGCCCACACAGGACTGCTGAGCATTGACCCACACAGGATCGGACCCACACAGGATTTGTAGCACTGATCCATGCAGGATCGCTGAGTGCTGAAGTCGTCATCGTCGAATCCACTGAGGATCTCTGTACAGTCGTCGTCGTCACAGTCACAGCCAACACTAGGGTTCCCACACCCAGAAAGCTCGTTCGGGAGGGTCCGCTTCACGAGCCGAGAGGATGATACATCAACTGACACACAGTCCGGAGTTGATGTATCCAAAAGTTCCGTATCGTTAACAGGAACTCAACGTCGCAGACGGCGCGTCAATCAGACGCCCAGTCTGAGAGTTATTGGCTTTTTCATCCCAGGGGCCCGGTTGATTTTTAAGTGAAAACCAACCTGACCGTACTCAACCTGCGTCCAAACCTCAGGCGGAGTAAGCCAAAAGATCCGTCTCACTTAGAGGAATCCATCAAAGTTGATGGCACGTCAATCGGACGTCCGGAGCTCAAGTTACAAGCGTTTCCACTCCGAGGGCCCGGTTGGTTTCATGTACGAACCAACCCGGCCAAACCCAAAGTATTTCGAAACCTTGAGTGCGATATGTCAAAACGACCGTCTCGGTCCAAGGATCGCATCACCGCTGACGGTACATCGATTGGAGGCTCGTAGCTCAAGTTATAGGCAAAATAACGAAGAGGTTCGAAAACGGGGGGTTTGGGCCCGGACTGACCAGGCCCAACCCCCCTGAGTCGGCCCAAACCGGGTCGACCCGACCCAGGTCCGGGTCTGACCCGGATGGCACGAACCGACCTGGCTGGGGTGGCCCGGCCTGGCCTGGGTGTGACCCGGCCCAGCCGGCGGGTCGGCTCGGCCGGTTACGACCGAGCGGAGCAGGGGGGCGCGCTGCCCCCGCGTGATGGAGTCGCGGCCCCGCGTGGGGCTGCCCTTGCCAGCAGACGCAGCTGGCTGCCGCGTCCCTTCCTTCGCCAATCCCGCGTGGTCGCGGGACGGCCGGCCTACCGCCGCGGCTGAAGCCGCGGCGGCTCCTTCTGGCGGCGCGCCGGGCGCCGCCGCCGCCCGCCGCCGGCGCCGCCGTGTGGGCGAGGCGCGCCGGCGGGCTGCTCCGCGGGCCACCGGATGAGTTCCGGTGGTCATAAAAATGCGCGGTCTTTGCCAATGGCCCTCCCAGGGCCCGTCCTTCACTGTGAGGACCTCACTTTGCCCGTGCGGCATGTTTTGTTGTCGTCCTCCATTTCGCACATCACGGACAAAAAGGGTGGTGGGTTCGGACTTGTTCGTTGGTCCGCACCCTCCGCGTTAGCAGTTTTAAAAGTCTCACAACAAATATTTAATCATACGCCATGGGTATAAATTAAAAAGATTTAAAGAAACAACCCCTACCTCAACGTTGTCATCGAACGTGAGTTCGTCGTGGAATTGACCGTCGCGGAGAAGAGGATCGTCGCGTCGCGGAAGGGGCGTCGCTGTCATCGCGGTACACGGCGTCGTGCCGTCAAACTCCGAGGACTAAAAACACACAGATTTAATTGCATCAATTAAATCCATGTTGAGGATAAAAATTCACAAAGAATTAAAGAACCACAACCCCCTACCTCAATCGGTTGTTGATGGAAGATTGTCGCGGGGAAGGAACGTCACAGAAGAAGCATCGCAGAAGGAGAATCATTGACGTCGTGGTACACGGCGTCGCGTCGTCGATCTCCGAGGGTTCATCATTCTTCGCATTCTTCGCGTTTCTTCGCGTTCTTCGTGAAGGAGGATGAAGATCTTCAAGCCTTAGAGACTTCTCTAAATCCTCTCAACAAGCAACCCTCAAGTAAACACGTGTTGGTCTTATTTTATTCCCATGCCAACAATTGGAAAATCAAAGTTAAGAAACGAACCATTAATTCGAGGAATTAATGGTGACGACTTAACTGCCCAATTAATAGGGGCGTTCAGAATTTAAGAGAAAGCACCGGTTGACTTTCATTAAAAGGAGGTTTTCGCGGGTGCGTTACTTAGAGGAAAAGAAATGGTGGGGCTCATGCAGTCCCCACCTCACAAATATCCTACCAAGTGGGTAGGATATCATGGGTCCCACCTTATCCTCTTAACCTGGCTTAAGTGGCTTTAAGTGGCATTAAGTGAAATAAAATAAAGTTGTCACACCACTTTATTTTATTTCTTAACTTAACCCCAAAAATTAAAAACCACACCCGAGCAAACGCTACTCCGGAAAAGGAGTTTCTAAAAAAAACCGGCACTACGATTCCATCGGTGCCCTCAGAATTCGATTCCGAGCTCTGGTTCAAAAGTTAGAAAAACCCGCTCGTTCGTTCACTGAATGTACCCGAGCCATACTTCGGAAAATGATTTCGGGCACACCGGGCCTCAGAATCAGGTTCCGTCAAAAACTGTGTTCTTGTAAAATTCCAAAGAAAATTAAGAAAAAAATTTCCTTGAATTTTACGGGTCTTTACAAATTTTACAAAAATACTATCGAATATATTTTATCTACATACATGACATCAATAAAATGTTTAACTTAAAAACAATTCCAATATATAATTTCAAAGAAAATTGATCTGTTTTCCAATATGATTGTGTAAGGTTTTTAAAAAATGGTTTAATAAAAACATTTTCTATATATTTTAATTTATTGAATATTTGATCACCCATTAGTGGAGACGATGTTGTACCATGTTTGATATTCCCATATAATGTTGTCATCCAGAATTGGTATTCATGTCATTGTGGTAAAAAAATTTGATGTCCTAAAAAACCAGTCTTCGAGGAATGTTTCAACTAAACCAAGTGTGTTTTCTTCATAAATGGAACACCCCAATATTCCTTTAGTACTATAGCCTGAAAAATTTCCATAAGAAATAAATTCATTTGTCATATCATATAACATGACCCTCAATGTGATTTATTCACCTCTATGAGAATAATACACTGTAAAACCAATATACCAAATCAATTTTAAATCTTCGATTAATGGAGCCAAATAAACATCAATATCATTGCCGGGTTTCTTTGGTCCAGATATAAGTAGATAAAACATAATGTATTTTCACTTAATACATAAACATGATGTAAATTTATAATTTACCAACAAAATGTTAAATTTACTATGAGTGCTACTCTATATCGGAAAAATATTTATTCTATTTATAGATAATACATGACAGATGTTTCTCAGCTAATTTAAAATTCAGGATAATCATAACCAATTTTATTTCACTTAAAAGAATCTACTGGATAACGTAGGTTCCCATCATTAATTATTGTATTTTCATAACATGTCAATTTTCTAATAGTTTCAATTCATACATATAGTATTCTAAACTATGGAATGATAGGAAATTACCATATATATTTTTAATGACTTGATTCATCCTTCTTGTATCAATCCACACTAATCTTATAGATTTTTATAAGTTATTCATGATCCTTGTGAAACAATATGCAATAATTTGGAGAAGAATGATTTTTTATAGGTCATTTCCATTTAATGTAGACTTATTTTAGAATCATATATTCTATAAATAAGTTCATTTTCTTCTAGTAGCATATCTTTCAAGAGACAAAGTTGTTCTGTAAAGCTGATGTAACTCCATCCGCTGCCAGCTTTCAAATTATATAACTTCAATACAATTGACATTGTTGTGTATTTAGTACAACCGATATATAATGGTTTTTTATCATACCTATTTAACATCTAAAAAAACTTTGGATGATCATGAAGTTCACCTTCAATTAAAATTTTCATTTCTTTCATAGGATCTCTATCATCATTTATAGTGGTATTCATATCAAATTATCCATAAACCGTAGTATCATACCAATGAGTGTGTATATTCTATTTTTCATTGTGTTTAGTCTAATATTTATAGAATTGATATATTATATAACATATAAAATGTTTTTCCAACTCTTTGGAAATTATTTTTATTGTATGAAAAATAGAAACAAAGAAAATGGGTTTTAGAAAGATCGTATGCATGCTCTATTTCTAAATTGATAAGCTCTTTAACTCAATCTTCATAATCTATTTTCATAAGATTAGCATTCATCTATTTTTTATTCATATCCATCATATGAGTAAAAAATTACAAGTGATATACTAAAAATGATCACTGGTACCCGGTAAGGGATGATTACGTCTTAGAGGAGTTCAAGAAACATAGGTACATGTATAGAAGAGATGAGAGATGAGTCTGAAGCAAAAAAATATAATAATAACTATTTGGGGGATGAAGTTTATGGGGCTGAAAATTTTATTCTTATATATAAATTTTTCCAGGCTAGGAGTTGGTGTAGCACCAGACACCATTTTTTATTTCGTTTCCAAATTTTAAAATGTTTCTCAAGCACACAATGTTTTGAAAGATGAGATATTAATGGTTTTTTATTAATTTATTATAAAAGTATTAATGGTTCCCTGTATTAATTTTCATTATTTGAGATATATTTCAAGTTATGAACCAATTTTATTTTATATTAATAACACACTACCTAATTGAAATGTTAAATCTCATATCACCCTTTAATCATTGTAATTAATTCAATATTTCATGCCATTTCTTTTAAAGAGTTTTGATTCAAAAATTACCAAATTCATAATTATTTTGAATTTTAAAATTAGTAAAATCTAGTCCATCCATATCAACACATCAAAATAACCCACATACTTTAAAAGAATTTTCTAGGACCCTTTATTAATTCACGCTCTCATTTTTTTAACACAAAACCCATTTTTTTGAAAATCATTTTACAAATTCCATATTGAAACAAACTGCTTTAAAAAACACTTTCAAGAGACAAAAAAATTTATATTGCAACATACTAACTTAAAATTACAAATATCATCTCAAATAAAATTTCAAATTTCAAAATGTTTCTTTTTGAATTTTTAAAACCATGTTGGTAATATATTTTTTAATTCCATATGAAAATCAACCATATTTTTTCAAAACACTTAATGGGATATGATCCCTCTTTTCTATAAAAAACGTTAGCATGAAGTGAAAATGTTTAAAATCATATTCCAAAACCAATAAAAATAAATTAGACATTTAAACTATTTACATGTAAGTATGTACACTTCTAAATGTTTAAAACTTTATATATGTTCATATTGAAATCACATCATGCATGTTGTTCACGTTATATATTTATGCTTGGTTTATTGTTTAAAGTTTGTTAAACATGTTGTAAAATTATTTATTCTATGAAATTAAATTTTGGACTTGTGTTCATTAATTATTTAAATTATTTTATTTATATAAGTTCATTATTAGAAATTATATAATCTCTAAATCATTTTACGATCCATAAAGGAATATATCTATCATATGTTTGGGTTATGTTAAATTAAATTATTTTTATAAAGTAATATAAATATTCACATGTCTCAGAAATTTTCTAAAGAAATGAAATTACTATTTGGTACATATTTATGTTTTAATATCTTGATTACTTTTAGTTAACATGAATTTAGGTTTAAATCTTGAGTTTATATGGTAGGAATATACTTAGTTAAGAATTATGTTTTATACCTTGTCTTGTATTAAAAATAAACTAATTTTATTTCACTATAACCAAGTTAATAAACATTAACTAAACTTAATTTAGTGTTTGTATCATAGATGAGATAATGTATAGGTTGATTAAGTGGGAATTATATATATTTTTTATGATAACTTATTACGTATCATTAAATTGTTTTATTTTTGAAACCAAGAAAGAAAGATTTTAAGTAAGAAATGGTTCTGTTTTATTAAAGAATTATGTATGTATTTAGTTTTCTATAAATATCTTAATTAAATAGTTTGTTTTCCTAAAACCACAATCTTAGGTATTTTTATTCATTAAAAAGTTTTACTAAATCATAATTTTACATTACTAACATGACATTTTCTTTGTATATTTTAAATATCAAAATTATAAAACATCATTTTTATAAAATATTAGTTATACATGTGCATGTTAAATTTAAATAAACACTTTTCCTTAATAAAGTTTGTTACTAAATTGTGTTTTAAATTTAAAAAATTGATTTAAATGAGAATCTTTCATTTTTTCTATTAAAAAAACTTGATTGGTATTTGAGTCACACTCTATTCCTTCCTAGGTTATTATGACTAAGAATTGGTTATAGATAATTCTATGTTTTATACTTTTACTATTTTAATACTAGGATGCATTAGTTATTTCTTATTCAAAGTTTAGTACATTTTTTGTCTTGACATTACTAAAATTTAAACTATACATACACTACAACTTATGAATTGTGTGGATTAACATTTGGGTATTTAAAATGAAATAATTATGCCTTATTTTGATTAATATTTATATGCTCAATTACTTTCTATATTTCAACCCACTCATTCAATCAAAATTAAATATATTTATTATTTGGAAAAAAACTTTAATGTTTTATTGGGAAACCTTAGATAAATCACCCCACAAAAATGAACTAAGAGAAACAAAGTATCTTCCCAAGTGAGAATATAATAACAACCAATAAACATGGTCAACCAAAAGATAGAAATCCTATCAGACTCAAGTGAATACATGAAAATTAGTATAGTGTAAGAAAGGAAATGCATAGTGAATGACCAATTAGGTCTCCACCCAAGAACATGAATAAAATTTTGGAAATCAGCAATTTAAATATTTCACAACTCACTGAATGCAGACCAAAAAACAGAAGAGGAAGAAACCAATTATAACCATTAAATTCCTAAGACCATATCCACCCCATAACACTAAATTTTAGTAAATTATTCTATAAAAGAGTGTATATATAGTGAAATTATCTCCAATCAGTGCATCATTTTTACACTATATTTTTATATTAAAAAAAAAATACAAATCTAAACTAAAATCATCACAAAAAAGGAAAAAATCAAAAATCGTATAGAACTATTATAGTACAGTTCCAAACATAGTGCTGCACTATTCCTCCACTTCAAAATAGAGAAAGCAATGGATCCTGGTTAGAGAAAAATACCAATGAAATTTTAGTATTTTCACAATAAAATACCATGGGTTGTAATTTGTCTAAGTATGGAATTGATACTAATTTCAAGGGGCTCATTTAATTCAAAGGGGGAGGTTATGATCATCCAGGGTGGTAAAATCAATATGAGTTAAATGAGGAGTAGATAATGTAAACCTAGAACCCATGATAGCACCGAGCTAACAAAACTCTATAATAAAAAAAATGTGTAACCTAAACAATCAATAACCAGGAAAGGAGTAGAATAAATAAAATACCTTGGATTCGAGACTGGAATTGACCGATTGGAAGTTGAGGTGGAGTGCTGAAAAAAGTGGAATTTCACGCAATCTTGAGAATTATGACTGAAATCAGTGTTGATAGGGATCTTTTAAATAGATTGGGAGGGTTTTATCAGTGCACTAATAAAAGGTACATCTTTATCAGTTATAAAGAATAACTGATAAAAGGAATCCTTATAAGTGCAAAAAATTTATCACTAATTAAGGATTTATAATTATAATTATAGATTAAAATATTTTTAAAAATATTTATAAATTTTTTTATATAATTATAAAGTATTTATATGATTATATATATTTATATAATTATGCATACATACATACATATATATATATATATATATATATATATATATATAGAGTCCCGTGTTTTTCAATTGTGCTAAAATATGAACGTTTTGGAACTTTTACACTTACTGAACTGGTCGGTTTTAAAACCAAGATTTAAGATGATGTTTTGTGAGTGGAGATCATTTAAAGTGTTGATATCAAGATTGGGTAAAGGCTCAAGGAGTTCTCAGGTGGATTGATGGGTTTCAGGAGTACTAAACACGGTAGTGATGTTCACACGGTTGGTTAAACCCTTGCAGTCAAACTGTGCGTATTTCTAAAGGTGAGGCGGTAACATTTGCACAGGCTGCGCATGGTTTGGAAAACCATGTGGGTCAGTTGTGTGAGATACTCTAGGTATCTAGTAGGAGATGCATGTTCTTCACATGGTTTTACATATTGTGCAAGTTAAATCTTGCGGTTTACCAAGTTTTGAGTTTCATGTTAAATTATGTAATTAAATTCAAGGTCAAAAAGGGATTTTTTTAAAGGTTGTGAAATGAGGGTTTTATTTAATTAAATTAAAGGTTAAAATGAATTTAATTAATTTATGTGAAAGGGAGGATTTATTTAATTAAATTAAGGTTGAGAGAATTTAATTAAATAATGATTAATTTGATAATTTATTTAATTAAATTCTATTGAAAGGAATTTAATTAAATGATGTGTAAATGGGGAGTTTTGGGTTTATCAAATAAGTGTAATATTAAATAGTAGTAATAATAATATGATGGTTATTATTATTATTATTAATATTATGTTAATTATTATATTTTAATTAGGGTTTTATACTAATTTTGAGAGGAAAGAAAGGGAGAGGTGCATCCCACCTTCCCCCTACATAAGGAGCAGCATGACCCGCACCCCCCGTAGGTCTTCTATGGAGTGCACCACCCCTTTCTCCTAGTTCCTCTTCATATAGATCTCTCATCCTAGATCCTTCACAAAAGTTGTCCATCTTGGAGAGGTAAGGCCTTCTCCCTGCATTTCTTTCTTTGCATGAGTCGTTTCGGTTCTCCGTCGCCTCGTTTACATTAGACTGAAACCCTAAATGCGGTTTCAATGTAGTCTCTTAAATTCTTACAATTACAGGTTGTGTGAAAGGTGTCTTGGGATACATTGGTCCATATTCCGAATACCTCCTCTGAAATAGAATTTGTTCATATTGATTGTATTCACCTTCATTAAATTTAAGTAAAGTTATATACCCATTCATTGGTTTCGCACCCCTTTAATTTGGTGATTATGGTTTATTTGAGTTTCAGTTAATTAATTGGGAGTTCATTGGTTGTTGCTGCACTAATTTTGGGTGTTGAGTTTTTTATAAGGTGTTGCGATCAATCCCAATTTCACATGTACTTTTGTTGAAATAAATGTATGTAAGTAGATAGCAGGTTGCGTTAGATTGCATTGGTTCATCCAATTATTTGAGGCAGGGTTCTCAACTTTACTTAATTGATAAAATATAGTAGTTTTTTATTTATCTTTATTGATTATTTGACTATAATTTCTGAAATGAATTGATAGTTGTGTTAAATGGTTAGTTATATTACAAAATCATATTTTTTACAATACAACCCCTCTAATAGAGGATCACTACCTTAAATCTAAAAACATAGTGATTATACAGATATGTTTTTCATATCTATCTGGTTTGTGTTTTCCAAGACATTCCGAGTTAGAGGAGTCTGTTAAATTATGTTAATATGGTTTGCTTGGCTAGAAGATTTATTTCCTTCTTCACATATTGACACACTTTGGTTAATTGGTTTTTATGAATTAGAGTGGGGTTAAATGGGTGGGTAATCCCATGTAAAATTAAATAATGTGAATGGTACTAAAAGGGAAGGTAGGCCATGGGATAATAATAGATCTGAACTGCAATAATGAGTGGGTATAATTCTTGGTTGCACGGGTTCTGAATTAGGAGATCGATTATGAGACCAAGGGTTTGTATTTTGGGACCTTGAATGGGAAATTTGGACGATTATTTTGGGGATTAATAATGGGTCATTGAGTGGGATAATTTGAGATAATTAATTGTGAATTAAATATATCATTTGTTATTATAATATAGATAAATAATCATGGGATTAATTATGATATATTGTAGTGGATAATTTGAGATAATTAATTTTAGATTAATTATGTGCCTTTGATAACATGATCTAGATAATTAGTTGTCGAATTAATTATGAAAAGTGGAGATTAGAATGAAATAATTAATTCTGGAAAATTAATTCTGGAATATGAATTGTGATATTGATTAATTAATTAACGAATTAATTAATGGTTTAACAACTTAGTTAATTGTTTTGTTAACTAATGGAATAGATGTGTTTAAATAATTGTTGAATTTGTAATGGTATTGGGGTGGATAATTAATTGGTAAATTAATTATGTGATAAATAATGAGAACATGATCATGCTAAATTGAGATGTACAAATGGAAAAATGGTCATCATACTTATGAGTAAAGAGAATGAGAACATGGTCATTTTAAATTGATAAGTACAAATAGTAACACGGTCATCATACTTATGAGTAAATAAAATGAGAACATGGTCATTCTAAATTGATAATTATATATGGTAACATGGTCATTATACTTATGAGTAAAGAGAATAGGAACATGGTCATTTTATTGAGTAGTAAGAAAGGTAACGTGGTCATCTTAATTACATTTGTGATAATGGTAACTTTGGATTTAATGTGTGAATTTAAAGAATTAAAATAATTGAACTATGTGTTATGGCCTCACATCAGAGCATTTGAACTCTAGAACGAGTAAAATCAGATATTGATATATGATGCCACCTTTGAATATTTCTGACTATAACAGGAGCCGAAGAGCGCATTAATATATAATATCATCTTTACATAGTTCAACCTCAAGAATAAGATGATTCAAGTATTGAGATATGATATCAGCTTCAATATTTCAGACTCTTTCATGAGCCGAAGTAGATATTAAGATATCATGTTATCTTGGGAACAATTCAGGATCCGGTATGAGGAGAAGTTAGTATTGAGGTATGAGTATCCATGAGAACCTTGGAGTTAAGAAATTATTAAGAAAATAATATAAAATAATGCTATAAAAAGTTCATTATACATTATTATTAAATATAGTCCATTTTCAGACTCTTATTATGGCTATGATCCAAAGCAGGTTTCACCACCAAGTGTCCATTTGGAACCTGGACGAGTTGTTGGTTATTTATTCAATTCAATTATTGATTTAATATACCTGCACACTATTTTGTTATAATACATTGTCTAGATTGAGCTATAATATTGGTGGTCCCAGTCTACTGTGATTTATATCTCATGCCCTATTCAGGATTCCATTGCATTGGGAAACCCAAATAGACTTTCATTTTCTTAGGTACTTGGACTTTATTGGTGTTCTTTTTTGTATGTGGGAGTTAGAAGAAAAGAACCAAACATAATCTTGTGATGCTCATGGAGATTTCCCTTGGGGATTTGAGTCCTTTATTTATTTCTATATTGACATGTAAAGCATTCTATTTTGTTTACATCCTTCAAATATATATCACTATGACATGCATGCATTGTATAAATTGGCATTGACCATTTTCTTTATTCAGTTGATATCGAAATTTTCTTCCACTGTGGTCATTTTTTTTCTTTGAAAAATATATTATGAGGGTATAGTATCCCAACTGATTATCCTTAAACTATCTCTACGAGTTGGCATGCTCTGAAATATAGGGATGCGTGGTTGAGGTCATGTGGTGACCGATCCAACTTCCAGTTCGATCACCCACAGACAGGAAAGTGTTGTCACTGGGTTAATAGCTATTCTTGGGACTGATCACCCAACGTATAGAAAATGAACAAGTGTCTAGGGTTGGGAATTGATTTTTTTTCTGTTTTCTATTACAATTGATGTGATTTCACCTTGGGTGACTGGTGTATTTTTCTCTTCTAATTGATTTTGGAATTTTGAAAATTTTCATTGGCCTGATATGGAAAGGAAGTTTTATTACACTAACCATATAGGCACTTAGAATTGACATGACATGCATGTGGCATGACATGTAGTTGCATTAGTAGGATTCCTTCTAATTTTGATTATGTTCTTTGTGTAGAATTAATGTTTTTATTTTCTTGAGGATTCCTTCTTGAATAACATATTTAGATGAAAATATTCTATGCCACCTCTATTATTAGCATGTTTTTCTATTATTCCATGATTCTGTGCAATAACTTGTTTCTTTGTTCTTCTTATGATAACATTCTAGATATGTTTTGATGTGTAAATAACTTCATGGATGGAACATTGTTTATTGCTTTTATGGAAGGATCTAGTTTCAGTTATAAGGTCTATGGGAGACTTATAACTGAAAAAAATGGTAACCTGGGTATTTGAACAATTGAAGAAGAGCTTCTAAAGTGAAAATGTTAAATGGAAATTGGATGCGAAAAATGGGATCCAAATTCTAATGGTAAGGTGTATGGGTGACTACTTGATTGGTAGATGTCCACCCTTGTGTTTGAGCCTTGTATAACCATAGTTTGTTTGAAAATGGTTATAATTGTAAAAATTTTGAGTTTTGATTGAAATGGTTCCGTGAGTTTTTGAAATGCTCAACTGGACCCAAGTAGGTCAGTTTGGGCATGTTTTTATAAAATGACACTAAATGTTAAATGTTAAAGAGGATATTTGATATAGATTTCCAGTTTTCCTATGGGGAATTTATTGAAAACCAAGTGCCTTATTGTGAAATAGTACTTGTGGGTTTGTTCAAATTCTTTCAAAATTTTAAAGGATGAAATGAATTAATGAAATGGATAAAATGAAAAAGTGGATTTTGAGCCTAGTAAACAATATTTTTCGTGACCATGAGATAGGGTCAATTATTATGAATCATAAGGGACTATCTCGCGGTAGATAGCTCCCTTAGAGCTTGATGATACTTGATTCTAATGTGAGCTTTTAACATTGGTGATTTTTGGGTGCCGTTTTCTCTAGTACGACTTTTATGTTTTATTAGACACCCTTTTTCAGATGGGTGGTCATTTTAATTTGAATCTTGTTATTAGAATAAGAATTGAGGAATGCTTGGTTTAGTAGGTTATATGACTCGATATGTTTTCCTCTGAATTATGGTTGTCTGGGATTATGTGTTATTTTTTTGTAAACTCTAGGTAGTATGTGTTGACATACACGATACCATCAAGTGTTTAGTGATGTAACAAATCGGTTGAGTTTTGTGTGATCATGGAAGATTTTGATGTTAAGGATGTTATCGAGTTAAATCTAGGGTAGTGTGATTTGGGTGTTATGGTAAGTTTGTCCCACTACTCAGAAGGACTTCTTGAGAATTGGGTGTTTTGATATTCCAGTCATTTTAAATTTTCAGCTTTCAGATAGATTTTTTGACATGGTGATAATGGTTCGTAGAATTTCACACGTTTTAGGTGTTTCAGAACTGGTGCACCTGTGAGTTATTGGTCATTTCTTTCAATAACACGGACAATCATAAGGTGGGTAGTTTCACATTGGTTATTCTATACGTGTCAGTTCTTTCTTGGTGGCATGAATTCAATAAGGTTGACAGTGTAAACATACCATTGCAAACTATGTTTGTTTTTTGGAGAGTTTTAGTGGTAAGATTTGAAATAACATATATGACTTGGGTTATATAGGCTTCATGGTTTGGTTAATGATGTGTCGGCAAGGGAAGCTGAGATTTTTGTAAAATGTCAATCGGTGATAGTTCAACTGATATTTTGGTGACCTATGTTTACTCCTAGTGTGATTTTCCGAATGAGACAAGCAAGTCCCCTATCTTTACCTCATCCTAGAAAAACTAAGATAACTTCAGTTGTATACCAAAATAATGTTTAAAATGTTGTTGGGATTGATGAGTGGTTATTATCTAGGTTATATACATGATGCATGGTTCTTTAGGTTATTCCGTTATTCATTCTAGGGAACAATAGTTTTAAAATATCTTATCGATGGATTGAATCAGGAATATTACTCAATGTCAAATAAGGAATTTGGTGTACGTTCAGTTGGTGACTGAATCATTTTCAAGGCATATCGTCAGTTTAAGGGTGGGTGTGGGTTTATGGGATGGTGATGTATTTCAAGGAAATAGATGTGGTTTCAAAGTTTGACTATTAAATTTTAAGAACATTTTTAGAAAATCACATATGAGAGGCTAGTTAAGTATATGATAATGGGATCATGTCTCTAGTTGCATGGGCCCGGTTATGCACCATTTTGATGTATTGGGTTGGACTTTGAGCTTTGGATCTAGTTTTAAAAGGCTTAATCCATTGGTCTTGTGAAATGGTTAAGGCTAGGTTCATTTGGTGTTTGAAAACATGACATAATCATTCAAATAAGACTTCATGACCTTGGTTGATTAGGTGGTGTTTTAATAGTTCTTGATGGCTTCTCAAGGATGATAAGTTTTAAGGTGGGTAGATTTTAGAGTCTCATGTTTTGGTAACTGGCTAAAATACAAATTTTTTTGATCTTTTTCTTATACTAGATGGATTAGTTTTAAAACCAAGCTTCATGATGATTTTTCATGAATAAGGATAATTTAATGCATTGATATTGGAATTGTGTAATGGATCGAGGAATTCTGGGTTGGCTTTATGGATTTCAGAAGCATTTGACCCAGTAGTGGCATTGACATGGGTTGCACACGATTGATCAAACTGTGTATCTTGCCAAAGGTGAGGTAGTAGCATTTTCACGGGTTGTGCACGATTAATCAAACCGTGCGGTTCATCCATACAGAATACTCTAAGTATCTTGTAGTGGGTGCACAGTTTTCACATGGTCTATCAGACCATACAAGTTAAACTATTTGGTTTACCCATTTTTGATTTTTGGGTTAAATTGTTTAATTAAATTAAATGATAAAAGGGGATTTAATTAAAGCTTGTGAAATGGGAGTTTTATTTAATTAAATTCAATGTTACGGGGAATTTAATTAATTGATTTGAAAAGGGGGATTTATTCAATTAAATTGAGGTTGAGAGAATTTAATTAAATGATGATGAATTGGATAATTTATTTAATTAAATTCAGTGGAAAGGAATTTAATTAAATTATTTGTAAATGGAGTGTTTGGGGTTTATCAAAGAGGTGTAATATTAAATTGTAGTAATAATAATATGATGGTTATTATTATTATAATTGTAATTATTATATTAATTCTTCATTTTTAATTAGGGGTTTATATTAATTTAGAGGGGAAAGAAAGGGAGAAGCACACCCCACCTTCCCTCTATCTTAGGAGCATCATTACCCCTTGGGTCTTCCATAGATCATGCCACACCCTTTCCCCTAGTTCCTCTTTGAGTGCCCATCTCATCTCAAATCCTTCATGAAATTGTTCTATCTCGGTGAGGTAAGGCCTTCTCCATGAGTTTCATTCTTCAGATTTTCCGGTTCAGTTATCTGTCGCTAGGTTTCTGTTATGCCGAAACCCTAGATTTGTGTTTAATTTAGTTTCTTCGATTCTTCCCATTATAGGTGGTGCAGAAGCTGTATCGAGACCTTTTGGTCTATATTATGACTACCTCCATCAAAGGAGAAGTAGTTACACTTTATTTGTTTCAATGCCGCCAAATTCAGGTAAGTCTATATACCAGTTTGGTTTTACATCCCTTGAATTAGGTTATTTTGGTTTATTAGAGTTGGGGTTAATTAATTGGGTATGCTATGGTACTATACACACTAATTTGTGGTTTTTACTATTGTTATAATGCGTTGAGATAAATTCTAAGTGTGCACATGATTTTTTCGAAGTGCGTGTATGTAAGAAGATAGAAGTTTGAGTTAGAAAAAATTGTATCAGACAATTATTTGAGGTAGGGTTCTCATCTTTTCTTAATTGATCAAATAGAGTAGTTGATTAATTATCATTATCGATAAATTTGATTGTAATTTATTGAATGAATTTATTATTGTGGTAAATGGTTGGTTAGATTAAAAAATCATGTTTTTGTAATAAAACCCCTCTAATGGAGGTGTGCTGACTTCAAGCTAAAAACAAAGTGATTAGACAAATATGATTTTCTTAGCTTGATGATTTGTGTTTTTCTAGGCATGCCTAGTTATAGGTAGCTATTTAAATTACGGTAATATGGGTTGCTTGGCTAGGATATGTATTACCTTCTTTTCATGTGGATGCACTCAGGATAATTACCACTTATGAATCAGAGTGGGATTAAATGGGTGGGTAATCCCATGTGAAATAAAATAATGTGAATGGTGTTAAATGGGATAGTAGGCCATGTGATAGGAATAGATGTGAACTAAAAAAACAAGTGGGTATAATTCTTGGTTTCATGGGTTGTGAATGGGGAGATTGATTATGAGACCAAGGGTTTTTATTTTGAGACTTTGAATGGGAAACTAGGATAAATAATCAGGGGATTAATTATGATTCGTTGAGTGGGATAATTTGAGATAATTTATTGGTCATTAATTATGTGGTTTGAGATTGTAATATAGATAATTAAACATGGGATTAATTATGATATATTGAAATTGATAAGTTGAGATAATTAATTGTATATTAATTATATGCCTTTGATAATAGGATCTAGATAATTTATTGTGGGATTAATTATGAAAAGTTGATACTAGAATGAGATAATTAATTATGGAAAATTAATTATGGAATATGAATTGTTATATTAATTTATTAATTAATTAATTAATGGTTTAATTCACTTAGTTAATTTTTGATTTAACTAATGGAATAGATGTGTTTGAATAATTTTTGAAATATTAATGGGATTGGGGTGGATAATTAATTGGAAAATTAATTATGTAAAAAATAATGGGAACACAATCATTCTTGATTGTGAAATAAAAATAGTAACATGGTCATCATACTTATGAGTAAGGAGAATGGGAACATGGTCATTCTAAATTGAGAAGTACAAATGGAAACATGGTCATCATGCATATAAGTAATGAAAATGGGAACATGGGAATTCTAAATTGAGATGTATACATGGTAACATGGTTATTATACTTAGTAGTAAAGAGATTGGGAATATGGTTATTTTATTGAGGATTAAGCATGATAACATGGTCATCTTACTTACATTTGTGATAATGGTAACTCTGAATTTAATGTGTGAATTTAAGGAATCTAAATAATGGAAATATGAGTTATGTCTTCACATGAGTGTATTCAAACTCCAACATGAGTCAAATCAGGTATTGATATATGATGTCACCTTTGAATACTATATACACTAGCATGAGCTGAAGAAGTCATTAAGATATAATACAATCTTTACATACTTCAGACTCAGGGATGAGCCAAAGAAGGTATTGAGATATGATATCACTTTCAATATTTTAGACTCTTACCTGAGATGAAGTACGTATTAAGATATCACTAGTACTCCCCGATGCTATTGCAAAACATATTCGATTAATGGTTTTTCTTTTAATAAAAGATTAATATTATAAAAGTTGAGAACAAATAGTAATGTTGAATAAATTTTAATTAGCATGTAATGGTGTATGATAATGAAATAATAGTGTATAGAATATGAAGACACCATTCAAATAGTTGACAAAGAAAAATGATTGAGTAAAAGTATATGAATTTTTAAATTTTGGGGAAGAAGATTTGAATTCATTTTCAATTTCAATAATAATAACTATAATGTCGGAACTGAAATAAAAAATGAAAGATAAATGAAAGATAAGACAGTGGTTGTAATAATAAAAATGAGAAATGTGAAAATAAATGAAATAATAATATATTAAATGAGCGGGCTGTTCATGAAAAAAGAAAACGGAGTGAAACTATTCATCATGTATATGGAACAATATGGAATAAAGGACATAGAGATCATAGACAAAGAAAAAAAGAAATATGCAATTGAATAAAATAAATTGATGAAGACAGAGAGTTGACACCCACTTCATAATACTTGACGACATGAAATTGAGTCAAAAAAATAGATTAAGACAAATTGAATGAGGTTGTTTCTTCACTAAATGTCAATAGTCTCGGGTTATTGTTTTTAAAATATCGATTGAATAGAGAAATTTCCTAGGTAATTGGAGGGGCAGCAAGATTTTTGTTCCTTGAGTGGAGTCATTCAACAATGCTAAGAGGCTTCAATAAAGAGTCTTCAACCACTTTAGTAGTCCAGAAAACCTGAAATTGAATAAAAAAATTAGTTAAAGATAGATTCAATCTTGATGTAGCATGATAATTAATATCACAATTCTATAAAAAGTCAAAGATGAATAAATAATAACTTCTTATATAATATGTAAACACATTTATTAGTGCGTACCTGATCATTAGTAGGACCCAACTCATAATGAAGAAGCTGCATAATGTGAGTTTATCCTCTCTAACCCTTGAAAGAAATTGGTTCCTGATCAGAAAACATATTTTTAACCATCAAGTTAGGAAATAAAATACATACTATAGTAGATTTTTTGGATTCAATAAAATTGAATGTAATTTGAGATTAATTGGGATTTGATGCAGGCCAGAAAAATAAGATAAAAATATAACTCCATACAAAGAGAACCTTAGAAATATAATTCAAAATAGATGAATCAGAAGGGAGAGGAAGAAAAAAGAAAGGAGAACCTTGACAGTAGGTTAAAAAAATTCCATTAGAGTAAAATGGATACCCAAAAAGCAGTAAAAAAACCGATTGATAACTAACTGTAATATAATTCAAAATATAACAGAAAATATACATGGTTTAGAAACATAACTATCAAATCTGGAAGAACTTTAACCACCAAAGGGAACATATTTAAATAGATTTGGAACCATTTTAAATCACCAAAGGGAAACACACATGTTTTAAATTTACCTTAACTATAAAATATGGAACCCTTGTAACCACCATAAGGAAACTTACATGTCCCGGTTATTTTCAGACATCCCAGATAACAAAATTTTTCAATCACTGTGAACAGAAATTCTCAATCAATCTGAACATAAATTGTCAATCATCCATAACCACTTACAGTGAGTTGTCAATAAGTCTGAAAAGAAATGATTTAATTATATCTTACCCTTAACTAATTTTGTTGCATACTAGATTCCAGTTAGGTAATGAATCCTATAAGAAAAGTCTATTACAGTAATTAGGATAACCAAAAAATAGTTACAAAATTCAAATTGACAAGTCAATGTAATACAAAAAAATTATAGAAGAAAACATACCAGTTTAGTTCCCATAAGTTATGTTTATTGACCAATTCCTGGGAGTTGTCATAATGTATTTTTTTCAAAAAATAACTCATCCTGAAACATAGTTTTTTCTGGAAATTCCTGCAGTTCAGTACACAGAACCTAGTGACTATTAGTAGAAAAAATGTTATTAATGGCTAAGTTAATGTCAATGTAATGGATGCCAGACCTTCTTTCATTCATATTCCACCATATGATACACCCACCCTCAGAAAAAGCTATCTGAAATAGATGAATGAATTGGGAATATCCCTCCTAGGTGAAATAGAAATCATGAATAGTATTGAAATTGACTGCATTAATATACACTTCAAATAGATAAGTTGTTATACTCTACATATATTAGTCACCTACAACTACATGAAAATATTTATGTTAGCATACAACAGATGAATTAACATGTCACTACCATTAAATCAAATACCATTCATTACATAAAAAATAGTAAATATTATATGAATAGGAGAAGGTTTTTCCAAACCTATTTTCTTAAAGAGATTACAAACCCAGTAATAGTGGAACCATATTTCAGTGACTGTAACATATTAATTGTGAACAAAAAATATCATTCCATCCATGAAAAATTAGTGAACATAACATACTCACTAGAAACATGTTTTCTATGGATTCACTGGAGGATAGAAACTGAAGGTAGAAAGACTTACCTGTAATGAAATCATTTAATGATTCCATACAAAAGGACTGACAGAAATTAATTCAAACTACCTAAACACCTGTGTTGAAGACAATAAAAGCACACCCTATATGCATCTTATGAACAGACATGTCCATTGAAGAGAATATATATCCAGGGAAAAAAGTACACATGACCTGGTCTGAAGAAGATAGGTAGCATACATGGGATAGAGAAACCTAAATAAGTAAAATGCATTCAGTATACTAATAAATGAAGAATGAGTATACGATGTTACTGATTTTCTTTTCCATAATATGTAATATAGATATTTCTCATATTAAAAATTCAATATTAGAATATTTTTTAATATATTATGCTCTTTCAATGTGCATATACTATATTTCAATGTAACATCTATTTAATAATGTTTGGTGCCATAGTAACACCTCTTACTCCCAAATCATTAACAATTGAGACATTATATGCAACACCTGGAGATTTCTGAAAATAACACCCATCATCATCATTGCAGTTATGATGAACTGGATCTAGAAATATATAAAATGCGATAAATATACAAATAAATGTAGAATTACCATGTTCTATTTTCAGTTATATTTTCCATAATATGTAATATATTTATATTTATCATATTAAAAATTCAATATTACAATATTTATATGATCTTTCAAGTTGAAAATACTACATTGACACTAACTTAACATATAGGCAGTACCTGAAAAGATATTTTCACTAAAATAAGAATAATATACCTTTTTTCAATTTAATATTTTTATGAATATGATGATTATTAGATATTCAATATTAGAAATAAAATATTAGTAGGCATATGATGGATATGCATTCCTCATATATTGAATATGTAAAATGAATTCAATATACTATTTTAAAATCTAAAATGAGAAATATCTATAATATATATTATGAAAAAGAAAATTGGAAACATGGTATATGATTGAACTAAATAAATCCTACCAGAGGAATGAAATTAAAAGGCGATTGAGGTTGAACAGGTAGAGGCAGAGTAGAAACATTGCATCAAACATAGTAATACCTTTCTCATACTAAAAACCATTAGAATTTGTTTTATAAAAATTGAGGATGCAAATAAACAAGTGCATACAGATTCTAGAAACATTACTTTGGTGTTTAATAACAAAGAATGATTGAATCAAAGGGGAATAGAATAATGATTAATTTTTTTTACATAAACACCATACCAGATTTATGGGAAAATACATCTGGAACACTTTTATTTAATGTGATGTTTTAAAAAGGGAACATCCATATTTAACACTCTTATTGAAAATCTAAGACAAAATATATGCAATTACAAAATAAATTACGATAAAATTAAAAGAATGTACACTTTTTGAGTCTGAAATTTATACTAAAATAATAACATTGAAGAATTGTTTTCGGTTAGAATAAAAATACAGATGTATAGTAAGAAAAAAAACTTGGTAAATTATAGAAGTCCGACATTTCATCAGTTCTGTAAGACAAAACTTTAATGTGGGTGATCATTTAAAAAGATTATATATCATGTAGACAAGAACATGAAATAAAATTAAAAAATATATATACATACCTCTCGATATGAATAAAACACTTTGAAGCCTACCCTTCATGAATCTTCCTTTATTGTTTGAAGGTGTGTGTTTCATCTCTACAATCATTTGATAAGATATTAAATAATAATAATTTTAACAGTTAAAAAGGTACTATTTAAAAATAAAAATTAAAAATTGATGATTTTAAAATAGTATATTTTACAGTAGAACTTACAGTTAAGGTGTGTGTGTCATTTCTACAATCATATGAACATGAATCAATTTCCAGGAGTCAAATAGACTAAAAAATTCATTACAAATGATCATATCTATGGGATATGAGTACAAAATCTGTGAACATGAGACTTCAATGAGGTAGTCACTAATTTAGTACCAAATTCAAATTCTAGATCAAGAAACCGATGTAGAGCATGTAGTTGTATGGTTAAGTGGGAACATTGAAAATGTAAAGAACTCACTACCTCTATGCTAGGACATCTATATAGAATCAATATCATACCAAAAAATTCAAATGTATATCCATCATCTACATAACATCCCAGAAAAACAGAAAATGAGTCGGATATGTGCACTAAGAACAAATAAAATGTTACCATGAAATACAAAATTTTAATACGTCATTGAATATCAATAGAAATACCTATAATAAAGGAAATTTTATTGGGATTCCACACCAGATTTTCAAACCCTCACATAGTTTCTACCTTCTATCGATGCTAGGTTAGTAAAATGGCTGACCCATAGGTTCCCACCTATAAGTAATCAAAGAAGAAAAACTTAAAAGCATATAATCAATAATTTTATACATAAAAATAGATATTTGTATGGAAAATACCTAAACGTGGGAAGTTCACATAGAGGATACAACTGGGACATCACCTATAAATCATCAATGGTCACCCCTAAAGGGAAAATGGACGTCCTCATGCCCCGATGTTGGGATCGTAGGATGTCTGATGAGTAATATGAAATAAGTGTCATATAATAAATATGAAAACAATTATTTATAAGCAATCTAAGAACAATTATGTCAACATAATCCAGAAATTGGAAATCAGACAAAGGAAAAATCTTAGTAAGTTGGCATATGCATTTACCCATAAAATTAAGAGGATAGAGAATAGAGACAGAGGCTAGCTGTATTTTCTAAGAGAAGCTCAATAACAGGTCTCTATTGAAAGGTAAATCGATCTGAGAACCAATTGATTATGAGAAATGTGAATCATGATGACAAAGTAAGATGGAGTTGTCTAAATTATTTGATTTCATTCCCAAACAGATTTCCAAATGACAAATGATACCTTTTCTTAGAATGGAGGTGTTGTTGACCAAACATGATTCCGACAATGTTATCGGGGTTCTGTCTCCATGGATAAGTAGGTTATGATTGGAAACCCGAATGTAGAGGTAGAAGAAGGAGTTGAAGGTTGTCAATGAAGAAGGAGTTCTCAGAGGTGTGCATGAAGGAGATGAAACCATAGGCTGGGGAAACCGAATGCAAAACCTTGACTGGGGAGAGAAAATTGAGATGCTAAGGAAAACCTAGATTGGGGAGACAAAAAGAGGAGAACGCTGGCATCATAGATTTGTGTAAACCCTTGGTCGCGAAGAGGTGAAAACTGAGCCCATGTGGGAGATTGAAGATGATAGAGAGGTGAGGTGAAACCAGTCTATATTCTCTATTGGAGAAGGAGGAGGACAGAGTGTAGTGTAACTGGGAGACAGATTTCGAAGGAGAAGCATGATGGAATTGTGGATTTTTGGAAACTCTAGGTCGTGAAGAGGTGAAATCAGAGCCCGTGCGGGAGAAGGAAGATGGAAGAGAGGTGAGGTCAAACCGGGATAAAAGGAATGTCAGAGAAGGAGGAGGATGGAGTGTAGTGTAAGAAGGAGACAGAGCTTGAAGGATGCATGAGTTTACAAGGAGCATAGGTCGCGATGAGCTGATACTTGAGTGGGTGCAGGAGTGGGATAAAGAATATAGAAGATAACAGGAGTGTATGAGGGTCGTGGAGCATTTGAGGTTTGACATGTAAGAATAATTGGACGTGGATGAACAGGAGATGGACATGTGGTAGATAGAAATCCAGTATTAGTATATATAGTAGATATGCCCTAGGAAACTCTTCAACCTTCGGTACGAGAAGAAGTTAGTATTGAGGTATAGATATCCACATGAACCCCGGAGTTATGAAATGATTAAACAAAGAGTATTAAATAACATAAAAAATAGTTCATTATATTCTATTTTTATATATTGTCCACATTCAGACACTTATTACGGCTATGAGCTAAAGCAGGTATCACGATCAGGTGTCCCTTTGGAACCGGGATGGGTTGTTGGTGATTTATTCATTTTTTTTATTTCGTTGATATACCTGTACACTGTTTTGTTATATTGAATTTCTCAAGACTGATCTAGAAAATCAGTGGTCTCGACCTACTGAGATTTATATCTCACACCCTATTTGGGCCTCTATTTTCATACGGTACCCAAATAGACTTTCTTGTTCTCAGGACCTTGGACATTGATGTTGCTATTTTTTGTACCTTGGAGTTAGGAGAAAAGGACTAACCAGAAGCTCAAGATGCTCATGGTTATTTCCATTGGGACATTCAATCTTTTCATTAATTTTGTTCTGAGATATAAATAATGTCATTTTGTTTACTACTTTCAGATATGTATCACCATGACATGCATTATTTGTATAAACTGGCATTGAAAATTTTCTTTATTTAATTGATATTGAAATTTTTTCACTGTTTTCATCTATTTATATATCGTTATACTGCTGTGAAATCTCTGATACGAGGGTATAGTCTCCCCACTGACTATCCCTACATGCTCACTTCTAGTTGGTTGCCTTTGGCGTAAAGGGAGGCAAGCTTGAGGTCATGTGGCGACCGATCGGGCTATTGGTTCAATGGTAAGTCGGGTTGGGGTGTTACAATATATATTAAATATAATAATTATTTAAATATATTTATTATAATTTGATAATTATTTAAATATATAATTATTTATTTATAATTATAAAATCACTTTTTAAAAAATTATATTTGTTTACTTGTAATTATAAATATACAATTACACAAATATAGTAAATATATAATTATAAAAATATTTATAAATAAATTAATTTTTAAATATAATTATAAATATTTATTTATAATTATTATTTATAATTATAAATATATTTATATCGCTATATATATTTATATAATTATATATACATTAATAAATATAGATAACTATAAATATAAATATAGTAGATATATTCATTATTTGAATAAATTTATTATAAATTTAGAATTATTTAAATATATAATTGTGTATTTATAAATATAAAAATGATTTTAAAAAAATTTATATATTTATATCATTATATATATTTATATAATTATATATATATTTAGTAAATAAATAAATACATATATATATACATATATATGAATATAAATATAATTATAAATATAGTAAATGTATTTATTATTTAAATAAAATTACTATAATTTTATAACTAATTAAATATATATATATATATATATATATATATATTTATTTATAGTTATATAAATACTTTTAAAACAGAATAATATTTCTGATTATAAATATACTAATTTATAAATATAGTAAATATATTTTTATAATTATAATTATTTATAAATTTTAATTAAAAAATATATTTTAACATCATTAATGAATATATAATCTTAAATACATGCATGTTAAAAAATAGGTGAAATTAAATAATTAAAATTGAGTATATTTTGAAAAAATTGAAAAAAATGATAAATTATATTAATTTAATATAAATTATTTAAAATATATGGATATATATTAAAATAAATATAAATACAATTTTAAAATATTAAAACAAATTAAATAAAAATATATAAATTATTATTAAAAAATTATTGAATTAAAAAAAATATGAAAAATGAAAAAATACCTAACTATAATAATATTTAAAAATAATAATATTTTCTTATTATAAACATAGAATATTAAATGTATCATGTTACTAAATGAAATTATAAAATGAATACTAAAATTTGAATTAATTAAATAAATATTTGGTGTATGTGTCTCTATATAATATTTCATTAATTATGAAAATATTTGTGTGTGAGTGTTGTATATAAAAATGCATTAATTACGTATATATATATATGTGTGAAATAATGTAACACATGTTTGATATGTTAAATTGAAAATTCAAATGGCATTCAATTAATGTCCATTACTCGATACAATTAGTCGGTATTTTTAATTAATATTAATATTTAATTATAAACCATTGTTCACTAAATATATGACTTTTTTAATGTAAGAAAACATATTTTGTATTATATAAATAATATTTTAGAAAATATTATTTATATAAATATATTAATATATATTAATATATTTCTATATTAAATGTATTAATGATTAATTATGAATAAAACCCATTACAAATTAATAAGACATTAATATGTTTTTAATAATTACATTTTATTCATTTTCTATATATTTATTTAATATATATTATTTTTTAATATTTGTAACTAATATATATATATATATATATTAAACTTATTAATTTTTATTAATATATTTCTCGCCAGTAAATTTTTAATAAATTTATAATTTATTCATTTTTAATTTTTTTGGTTAATTATTACAATTTATTCATTTCTAATTTTTTGTTTCATTATTGATTATATATATATATATAATATTTTATTTACTAATATTTATAATATATATATATATATATAAATATATAAATTAAATGTATTCACATTTATCAAAAAATATTTAATCAATATAATTTATAATATTTTTCTTTATTTACTCATTTTTTATTTTTAATTGTTTAGTTATTTCATTTTCGTCTATTTATATATCAATATTTAATATATACTATTTATTAATATTTATAATTTAAATATATATATATATATAATTTATTCATTTTTATCAATAATTATTTAATTAATAATTTTTAATAACTTTTTTCATTTACTCGCATTCAAGTTTTTTGTTTTATTATTTCATTTTACTATTTTTATATATCTATATTTAATATATACTATTTATTAAAATTTATATTATATATATATATTAAATTTATTAATAATTGTTTAATTATTTTCTCATTTTTTTTTAATTTATTCATTTTAAAACGTTATTTGTTAAATTAATTTTTAATTTTAAAACTTTTATTTTTTTATTGGTTTGTATAAAAAATTTGAGAATGGACCAGCATGGGTAGGAGTCAAATATTAAGGTGGGTGAAGGCCAGAGTTATGTATAGGGTGATCCAATGCTCACGTTGGTCTATATAACTCTATGTAGTGTATGCGGGAGCCCATCCCAGTAGCAATCTTTTGAGGAATTGATGGGGCAGAATGATAAGTAAAGGAGTGCTCGCCCGTGTACTACTTCAATGTTGGACTCATGGGGAAATTGATACCTTTATCATCACTATCAATAAATCACTAATAAAGGGCACCCTTATGAGTGCTAAACATAAAGCATTGATAAAGGGTAACTTTTATTAGTGCTAAAAAAGATGATAAAGGGTCCTTTTATCTGCGCTTTTTTCTAGAACTGATAATAGCTAACATTTATCACCACTTTTTTTAACACTGATAAAAGATAACCTTTATCAGTGCATTTTTCTAGCACAGATAAAGGTCAAAAGTATATATATATATATATATATATATTTCACATTTTGTAGTAGTCAGGGCTCCCAAATGTGAAACACTAGGGAATATAAACCACTTTTCACACAAATCCGATAGTTATTTCTTCAATTACTTCAATTCCACTAATTCAGAAGAGCTACACAGGGTGGATCTATACATGACTTAGATGGAGAATTCTTCCCTATAAAGATAATGAATTCTACATATTTCTTATAAATACTAATTTCCATCTATTGGAAATAAATTTTTTCATTATATTTTGAAATCCAATATATACCAAGGATTATATAAAAATCAATGATTAGTAAAATAATCAAGTTTGAAAATACCATATGTTTATGTTTTATAATGGGAACTGATTGATAAATCCTTGTTGTGGTGGAATTTTCACTATGAGTTTTTACTAATAAGTACATTCTTCAAGTGAAATGGAAATATGCAATTTTCATGGAAAATAGGGTAGATATAAAATAGTGAGATGTTCTAGAATCAAATAAAGAATTAGTTAAATTTTAGGCTATGATTAATGTACCTAAATATACATCTTTAGGAACTTTAACTTAAGCTATAATTATTTCATAAGCTTAGCCTTCTCCCTTCAGCCTCTTTTGAGGTAGGTTCCCTTGATGCTTGGGGAAATAGTTTGATCAATTACCCATATATTTATAGTTAAATCACTAGATAATAGTGGATTATTTATTTTCCTTATAGTTATTATCCTTATTACCATTATCTCCACATATGTAAAAAACTCCCATTCCATTCAATAATTTCTCAAGATTCTTTTTTTGACAATTTTTACAACATAAAAATTTCTTTATTTCCTCATTCTTCTTTGAGGTGTTCCCTTTATCTCAGTACTCAAATGACCCATTCTTCTATTGATTTCCATTTAGGATATAAGATCTAAAAAATCACTTTTCAATTTTAATGTCACTTGATACTAAATCATTATATGATTAAAACGATTGAGGAACTAGTTCCCTTTGGAGAGACAGATTAATACCAATAACGAAATGGTCAATTTGGGTCTCTAAGTTACATATGTAGTCCGATGAATGCATGGATAGTCTTATTAATTTAGTCTCATAATCTTACATACATTATTCTTACCTTTTATTTAAAGGGACGAAATTATTTTCTATTTTCACTCACTGCACTTGAGGGAATTATTTCTCAAAGAAAACCACTTTAGAAGTTACCCATTTCATGATTCCTATTTCTTTAGCTTCATTAGTGTTTCGGATCAATGGACACCACTGATCAAAATATTCATTTAGACAATACACTGTTAGAATTACCTTTTCACTTTTATTATATTCCAAAGTGAGAAATATCAATTCAAGAGACCAAATCCATTTCTCACCTACAAATGGATTAGTAGTTTCTTTAAAATATGGAGGCTTCTGTTGCATGAAGTGATCCAATATATGAAAATCACACTTTAGAGAAACATGTTTCTCTATTCAGGTAAGGTTATTCATAATAACCTGAGTAAGCTACCCTAATCTAGTCTTGATCTTCCCAGTTCAAATTCCAGCTGTATTGTCTCTCTCATCAGTAAAATCTTCATATTTTCTATGGGTGATGATTCCCATTATTCCATTAGGTTCCATTGCTAAATAATGGAACAAAGCATGCTATCTCATAATAATCATGAATATTGATCCATAAAATAAAAATACATCTAATGGGGAAATGTTTTAAAAAATATTTTTGATTATTATAATTCTTACGTTAACTATGTTTATTTAAAATCTAGTTCCCGATTTTTCAAAAAAATTTCCTCTAATACCAACTGCTAAAACCCCAACTCCAGTAACCAAGATATGATGTCTACTTTATTACATTAGCATAAATATAAGGGATCTCAATATATATTATTGATCAGTTTAAGTTTTATAGAAAACTATATACATATAGGATTCCGTTATTATATTGGAAATATAAAATAAATTACTTATGAATAATTCATTTATACTTGATATTTATCATAATATCCATAATAATATCTGGGGAAAATAAAATAAAAAAAACGATGGGCTCAGATACTCAGTAAGGGTTATGTTCAATGGAAACAATCATGAGTAAATAAGACATAATAAATATGGACAGGTAAATAATTAATAACACATTCCATTTAATCAATATTTTGAGAAAAAAAATATATTCATGGATAATATCAATGTACTAATCTCATGGACAATAATAAATACACAATAAATGAAGGAAATTCTTAATATTTGATGTCGTGATTGGAGATATCATGATATCTTTTACTATCAAGACCTTATTCCAAGATAGTTTTATCATAGGGTAGGTATATACAAAAAACCCATTTTATTTGGAAAAATAATTTTTATCATAATACCTATTGATGCATTGAGGGGATATATAATTATGATCTGTTCACTTTATTACATGTCTAAAAAATTACTCATATATTTAATTTAATTTATAACAATAGTTCTTATAAATAAATATTGATATTGAGTAATGAATAATGAATATCAATATTTCCCCATTCATCCCAATAAATTTCAATTTAAATCACCATATGTAAAAATGAAAAAACATTTAGGAACTAATCATCTACATGATAAAAATAAATGGATATTTAAGAGAAATATAACTCCCTAATGATCACAATAAAGTGAATGTTTCATGAGAAATCTAACAACCACAAAATTAATTAATAGACGAGATATGATCATGAATTTATTAGAAATATTTGTTTTTTTATTAAAATCAAGTATTTTGAAAAATAGAATATAAATTTTAAAATACGATTTCACTAAAAATATTTCATCTTAAAACCATTTGAATCATATAAATTAAGTTGACACTATATAATAATTATGGTGGCATATAAATCCGTTAATGTCGTATACATTAAAAAACACTGATTTAGAATTTTTATAAAGAAATTAAAAAATTAAACTTTTGTAAAAATTATAATTATTAATTTGAAACAATGTAAAAAGTTAAGATAACATTAAATTTATTTCATAAATCATTTTATTAATAAAAAAATAATTTTACAAAACAATTTTTTAAAATATTGACATTAAAGAAAAATATACCTGATCAAAAAGAGAAATAAGATCGAATTTTATTTTAAACACTCCTCATTAAAGAGTAACATGAATTGAATAATTAATAATAATAAATAAATTTATTATTTTTAATTACATCAAAGGGGTAGTATATATAACACATAAATAAAATATGTGTATAATACAAAATATGTCTCAATAGAGTGGAAATCGAGATGAAATCCCTTACCTCATGTTCTCCTTCCCTCGTAAGTTAATTTGAACTCATATATAATAAATTTACATTTATTATAATTAGATACATTACCATAACCAAATATATGATATAATATATTATCCTTATATATCATTTTATCACTTTTTGGATAACAATCTTTTATTATTTCATTATTTAAGGTGTTATATGATTCGTTTTTCATGTATGTTTTGATTCAGTAGTCCCAATCCTTAAATCTTGATTATGGTTTCATAATATAAATTATGTTATTAGTGATATAAGTATAATCTATGTTCAATATATATATATATATAACATAACAATCCATAAAATATAGAGATATAAAAATGAATTACACTATTTATGAAGAGGGTAGGCCGTACATATGAATGAACAATGTTTTCACCGTCAGCTGCTATGCGATCCTTGGATCGAGAAGATCGTTTCTGTATATTACACTCAAGGTTTTGGAGAACTTTTGGTTTGGTCGGGTTGGTTCGTACATGAAACCAACCGAGCCCTCAGAGTGGAAACGCTTATAACTTGAGATCCGGACGTCCGATTGACGTGCCGTCGACTTTGATGGATTCCTCTTAGTGATACGGATATTTTGGCTTAATCTTCTCATGCTTTGGATGTATTTGGAGTATGGTCGGGTTGGTTTTGACTTAAAAACCAACCGGGCCCCTGGGACGAAAAAGCCAATAACTTTCAGACCGGGCGTCCGATTGACGCACCATCTGTGACGTTGAGTTCCTGTTGACGATACGGAACTTTTCGATTCATCAACTTCGGACTACGTGTCAGTTGGTGTATCATCCCCTCAGCTCGTAGAGAGGACCCTCCCGAACGAGTTTCCTGTGTGCATGAACCCTAGAGCTGGTTGCGACTGCGACGATGATGACGACTGTACAGAAATCCTCTGTGGATTCGACGGCGTCGACTACAACACTCAGCGATCCCATGTGGATCAGTGCTACCGATCCTGTGTGGGTCAGATCCTATGTGGGTCAGCGCTCAGTGGTCTTATGTGGGCCAGCGCCTACCGATCTTGTGTGGGTCAGATCCTGTGTGGTTCATTGCGGAAGTTAGTTACCTATCGATCCTTTGTGGGTTATTGCATGGGGTAGTTACCTATCGATCCTTTGTGGGTCATTGCGGGGGTTAGTACCTATCGATCCTGTGTGGGTCTGATGGATTAGATGATTCAGTTGCTACATCTGAAAATATCTATCATCTTACGAAGAAGTATACCTGTGTGAGCTGAATCTTGACTTTCAATCATTATCTTCGATATGATTGACTTGCTTTCCTATGTGGATTGTGTTGTGCTATCCTGTGTGGAAATGATCGAACTTGGGATCGGATGTTGGAGCCGAACTGGAATTCATGACTTAGGTATATGTATGAGAATATACCTAAGTAATGTCAGATTTTACTTCATGATTGTATCTTTCCTTTGTGGATTATCCTTTGTGGATTCTGAGAGACCTTCGGGGGTCTCGGGGTCCCTACTGAGTAGCTTATACTCACCCCTACACGGGCTATGCCCGCACTACGTTGTGTTGGATGCAGACGACAGACATCGCTGATTGTGGTAGAGGCTAGTGGAGCAGTCGGTACCTGGAGGTGGACCACTGGGCGGGACATACACGGAGCGGACATGGGCCCCGAGGGCGAGTCGTGACAGAAAGAGTCGATAATGGCAATTACCTCTTTTTAGTAGACTTCCTTTAGATATCATCTTAAGGGACCTATGTTTAGTATTTTGGAAGGGTAAGACCTCTATAACATGTATATGGATATTTATAATGTATTTTTTTTAGTTTTTTTTCATTCTATATGGGTTAATGTGGTGTGAATAATTCATATAAATTAGTGTCCTTTTTATAAGGGAGGGAAACGACACACGTGGTGTTTTCAAAAACAATTAAAATATATTTAAGTCATTATCAAGAAGAATGACTCCAAATGGAAATATATTTTAATAAATAGAGTATATGTTCTCAAATTACTCAAAAAATTAACATAAGATAAGTTTTTGTGTCATTTTAAACCTTATCTTTTAGTTTAACCCGTTGGTTATCCAATTTAAATTTAACTGCAAAACGAAAATTTAAATATTAAAAGGTTTTATGTTTTATTATAATATAAAATTATCTCATAAATGGATAATAGAAGAAATTTGAGACCATTTATTTTCCCTCATTTCCTATTTTATGTTTTTATGTTTTTTAAACAATTATATAAAATATTATTTTCATAAAAAATCAATAATGACATTTTTGAAACTGTTCATTTAATTTGATTGTAAAGACATCAATAAAAATATGTAATTTTATTATATAAATTTATAAAATCTCTAATATGTAATATATATATATAAATTTAAAATTAGTGTGACATTGTAAACAAACCAATTTTTTTTAATTTTAATATGTTTAAAATACTATATTTTATTTTTCTATTAATTGATTAATACTATACCAGTGTACGCAAGTTTTAAGATAATAATTCAATAATTTAAAAAAAAAATAATTACCATGATAAAAATAGATTATTTATGTTCAAAATAATTTTTTAGATTCATTAACAGCATGTTTTTATTCTCAAGTGAACATATAAAATGAATTAAAATCGAGAGAGTGACATTTTGTAATTTTCTTCTCTTAAAATAATATAAATGTCATTACCAACATCGAATAGAACCAAAATTTCATATATTATATTTTTAAATGTTTATTTAATAATTATTACCATAAAATTAAATTAAGGTATGTGTTGGGTTGATTTTTATTGCCTTATTACCTTATTTTTAACATTAATTACCTTATTTATCCTTTAATGATGTGATAAATTTTACCATTGTAACTATTCATAATGTCTAAAAATAAAAAGGACCTATTTAAAAAATTTCTAAATAATGATTTAAAATATGGTATTTGTTTTTAATTATTAAATTTATAGAATTGGAATAAAAAAATTAATATAAATTAATAAAACAAAATTAAAAACAGTTTTTTTGAAAAATGAATTTTTGAGCATAAAAACTAACTTATATCAAAATCATGATTTTTTTTAATAAAAATTATATTTTTATAGATAAAATAGATCATATGTTACCTTATAATCATATAAAAAATATATTGCGACTTTTAAATTACTTCCTTGAACAAAAATAAATTACAGTATTTGGAAAATCATTATTTTCACTATTCATTAAAAAATCAATAATTTCAAAAAAACCCTTAAATTGAACCATAAGTTAATTTTGATATTATTGTTTAAAAAATGAAATTAATATAGGAAAATTAAATTTATAAAATTTTATAATATATGTTTTAATCACATTCTTGTATAAAACTATGTGTGTGGTGATATAATTTATTTTCCAATGAAATGATCTTTATAATTGTAGATTGGGTTCTATAACAAGAGATTTCACTCAAACTCCAATATTATTTGGTTTCTCATTCATAAAACCATCTAATTTTACTTCATAACCATTTTTAACATAGTTCATGTGGTTCTAATCAGTCACTTAAAGTATTAATGGTTAGTGTGATCATATTAAATGAAATCTAAATAAACTATATTATATGGTAGATAAACACTAAGGTATCTATAAAAATTTCATATTGTATTCAATAACCATAATTATACATAAAATAACGACCTTTAAGTTAATTATATAATTATAACACATTATCAAATAACATCTTATAATCAATTTTTATACAAACCTTTCCTTTGATACTAATTGTAACCCCTCTTAAGCTAAAAGACCCGTAATTATGTGATTTATATCAAGGGTTTGACTTTATTATATTCATGTATATATTTTTTAGATTTAGTGAATTATTAAAGCATCTTAAATATCAAACCATAACAATAAAAAGTTTTCACTTCCACTAAATGTCCATTTTACTTCAGAAAAACATGATTCTTATATTTAAACTCATGTTTCATTCAAAATTATAATTATATTGAGATTTTTTTATTCTTATATATCACTAAAATCAATTATAGATCTCTTCTTGGTATCCTAGGTAAAGTAAAACATAATAAATGGTGAGATTATGTGTCCATTAATGGAAATAATACTATAAAATCTATCATAGTTTAATAAAGCATAAATAATATAGAAGAGATAAATAATAATCAAATATTTCATTAACCTAATATAATAAAAGTATAATATGTCCAAATAAGAAATGAAAATAAAAATAAACACAAACATAACAATAACTGATTTAAAAATGATGGAATGAAAATGTCAAACATATTATTCATAACATCAAGGCCTTGATCTATGAAGTCATAAACACACTGTTAAGGCCTCATTCCAAACCTTCATAAATAATTGGTCATACATATGCCAAATACCCTGGATATTGTGTCTCATGGGACACACCAATTCATATAGGGACTATAATGATCCCCAATTGTAATTTACTAAGTCAAATTAATTGATCAAATGAATAAAATGAATACAAATTCAACACATAATCAATAAAAACATTCATATTAAAAACTAGAATGCTAAAGGTTAATATTTACCCAATAAATAATTAAGAAAACATTTTCATAAGATATCCAGTGAAATAAGGTGTATTTTATCATTAGATTATATAATTGATAAATTATGAGAATCATCAAAGGATATTGACGTAGATGAAAGTACGTTTAAAAGAACATCTGATCCTTTCTTCGAAAATAAGAGAAATATACCATTTTATTTTGAAAAATTTTTAAATAAAATTTAAAGAATATTGAGAAATGATTATATTTTAAAATAAACATGGGTACTTTTCAAATAAGTTTCAATGAAAATATTAGTCAGGATTGTAGGAAAATACATTCATGTAGTATATGTTAAAATAAATATTCCATTCACACACTTGGTAAAAAGTATCTCATTTAGAAAACAATAAAAATATCCTTTTTAATTTTTTTGAGAAATTAAAAATAGGGTTAAAATGAATTTAATAAAAAATTAGAGAATATTAAAAATATTATTTATTTTTTAAATAAAATTTGGACATGGAAGAAAAAGATTCCCGATTAGAGATAAAAATAAATCCAGTTTTCTATAGAAACACTATTTTGGACTTTTGAGTACATAGATAGTGGAAAATGAAAATAAAACATTTAATTTATAGAAATAAATAGATGATAATAAAATAAATATGTTTTTTTGAGATACAAATCATGTAATTTCATCATCATAAATTTAATCATAAAAAATCCTAGTAAAATGTGAGATTATAATTTAAAACCCTCATCACTTTTGTAACTTTTGAATCATAACCCCTTGATAGAAATAAATTCATATGAAACTTTAAATACGATTAATATAAGGATATTAATGATATAAAATATCAAAGGGATGTATATACAACACATTAATGAAAAAATTGGTGAATATAGGTTATTTCTCAGAGAAACAAGTGAGATGAGAAACCCTTACCTCAATTTAGAGTCTCCACATAATTAGTTTATCCCCTACAAAATAAAATTATAATAAAATTATAATTTATTAAGAAATATTTTTATATGTATTCTCTTACTATTTTACCTTTTAATTCACTTATTATGAAAACATATATAATTATTAAATTAGTTAAGTGTATGTGAGACATCTAGTTCATAATCACAAAACAACTTCGGTTGGTTGTCTATGGTCTAATGGGATGTGTTTCTATCATATAAAAAAAAATATTAACCTTGTTATAATTATAATATTTAAATATTTAATTTAATTTTAAAATAATTTATGTATGGAGGGAATCAAAAATTAATCACATTGCTTTGTGGAGGTAGTAGTCTACATGTATGCACGAGTGACATTATCATTTTTTTAATAGGTGTAATGATAAAGAAGTAAGTAATATATTATATTTAATCAACAATAATAACTTCATGAATATGATATATATTCATTAAATTCATAATAATAACCATCCAAGTGGGTTTTTGATGATAAAAAGAACATATTTCTTCGTAGAGGTAGTAGTCCACACGTATGCATGAGTGATGTTTTCATTTCCCCTAGGATGGTGATTGATATTACTAAGGATTAAAACATAGAAATAATGATATATAATTATATTGGAGATAAAGATGTTAATTTATCAATATTTAAATGGTAGAATTGAAGAATGTGTAAGAATTAATAAAATAAAAGAACTCGGTTAAGAGTTATATATCATCTTTCGGAAACCAATTTTGGCCTACAAATTAATCCTTCTAGGTTGGTCTTTTGGAGATATCAGACCCTCTAGGCCATGGGGAGGATTTTTGGAAGTTATTTTAGTAGATGTTGGTCATGAAAAATATCTTAAAATGTGTTATTAGAAGAGGAGAGGGAGCTCCATTTTATAAGTGAGGGGAGTGGAACAATTGTAAATATTAAAAAATTTAAAATATAATAAATATCATAATTATAAAAACATAAAAAACAAGAATAATTTCAAATTTAAGACAAGATAAGGTCAAAATACCTAAAACCAAAGTAAATTCATACATGTTTAGGTTTCATTTTAAACATTATATTTTTGTTTAACCCCCTCATTAACCCTTGTTTACCTTAACCATAGTAATATATTTTTCAATATTTATGTGTTATAAGTTTACTTCTAAGTTGTAAAGTGGATCATAAATGGAACTTTAATGAAAATTTAGACCATTTACCATGCCAATTTTTTTATTTCAATTTTTTGTTTTATTTTTAAAACATTTAAAAAATATTGGTTATCATAAAATATTATTAAAGACATTTTTGGAACTATTCATTTAATTTGACTTCAAAAGACATCATGAAAGAAATTGAATTTTAACATAGAAATTTTTTACATAAATTATAATTTATAATTACCAATGAAATTTGTGTCCTACAATAATTTATCCAAAACATATTAATTTTATTTTTTTAAAATCATAAAACATTATTTTTCTACTGCTTGCTTAAGCACAATATCAATATTACACATGCGTTTAAAGTAATTATATCATCACTAAATGTTTTAAATAAATTAAAATTATATAAAACAAACCATTTATGTTCAAAAAACTATTTAATACTCAATAATATCATATTTTTATCCTAATTAAAACATATAAAATAAATTAAAAGTAAGGGAGAAACATTTTTTAAATTATTGTTTACTTAGAATAATATAAAGGTTATAATTAATGTTAATGGGAAAGGAATTTAAATTTTTTATAATATTATATTTTTATGTTAAAAACTCATAAAATAAAATAAATACAAGTTCTAGTGATATTTTTAGGTGTTATCTCATAGTTTTAACCCCTTTTCCTGTTTTATCCTTATCGTTATGACAACATTTTTACCAAGATTACTATTCATAATAAAAAAATAATATGGAAATATTTACCAAATATGAACGTCATGATTCCAAATAAGGATTAAATTTTTCTTGATTCAATTTCTATAATTTTTAGAAATCAATTTTATTATAAAATCCGAAAATTTAATGAAAAACTCTTTTTAGAAAAATTTGTTTTCAAGACAAAAATGTGCTCATACAAAAATTAAATATGATGCTAATTATTTTTTAATTAACTAAATTATTTATAACTAAAATAGAATTTTGTTAATTTAATACTAAATGAAAAACACAATTGGAACTTCAAATTACATTATTTTAAGAAATGTTATTTTTTCAAAAAACATCTTTTTTATATATTCAGAAAAAAATAAAATATCTTCCAAAAATAAAAAAAATTCACCATAATATAATTTTTATATGATGAAGGAAAAAATAAAATACATTTTATCAAATTGATCTTATAAAATTTATAAATTTTTTTTTTCTAAAATATACAAAAAACCATCTTTTATCAAACAATTTCCTTTTAGAACTTTAACTGATCTTAATCAATTTTATATAAATTAATAAGTATATTAGTGATGATAACTATATTATTTTTAAATTTTTATCTAAAAATTATATACCAATTGGATATAAATATACCTAATAATTATATACAAAATGGATATATATATATATAATATGGTTATTTGTTTAATAACCATATATATAATAGTCATATTAAATTCCTATATATAGCCTTATATGCTTTACTAAAATTTGTTATTTTAATTATCTCTCATTATGTCCATTATATTCCAAATGTTTTTCCTTATTTCCATAATTGCAGTCGGGGTCACAATCATTATGGAGAACAATATAGATATATATTTTTTATTTGTGGCATATAAATATATATATTCATTTACTCCACTTGTTCTTTTATTCAAGTTATTTCATATTAATACCAAATAATGTATTAGTGTTTATCATTCATTGTAATATTTTATCTGAAAAAAGAATCTGAGTTCATTTTTGGTTGATGTTGTGTCTATCATAAGCTATCAATTACAATATTAATTTTAAGTAGAAACATATTTCGAAATGTTGAGGTGTTACATTTATATTTAATAATGATCCATCCATATTTATGAATTTGATGAATAGAGTCTTTAGGGTCCATCTGGATAAATTTTTGGTGGTATTTATTGATTTTCTTTTGATATATTTTAAACTTTTAGTGGAGAATGAGGATAATATAGGGGACATGTTACAAACTCTATTAAAAGATAATAGTTATGCTACATTTAAAAGTTTTGTGTTCTTGTTACAATAAGACACATTCTTGGGACACATTGTTCCCAATGAAATAATCTTTGTTGATCCAATAAATAAAAAGGCCATAGAAGAGGGACCGAACCTAAAATAGTATCAGAGATTCACATTTTCCTTGGTCTATCAGGATACCATTCAAGGTTTAATAAAACAAAACATGTCTTTTTAATCCACTAACAATGTTTAATCGAAAGGGAGTTCATCTTAACTCGACAAAGGAGGGTGAATAATGATTCAAATAACTGAAGAATTTGTTTATTAGATCACATTTTATGACTTTACCCTCTAATGGGTAAGTATTTTTCATTTATATATATGTAAAAATATTTTTTTTTGTGTACTAATTAATATTGATTATGTTATTTCCTATGAATCTTGATAGTTAAAGTACGATGAACAGAATTATCCTACCCCTGATTTGGGGTTAGATATAGTTATATTTTCATTAAAAATATAGATAAAATATCTTTATGGAGAAAAGTTTTATATATAAACCATCCACTAGACTGTGAAGTGTATATTCACATAAAATTAATTAAACTTGAAGAAAAACAGATAGTTGGATATTTGTAAGCAATGTTATTATTCCATTCATTATCACTTGGAAAAAGAAAACAAATTCACTAATTCGTTTAGTAGTAAAGTTGAAAATTTTAATTCAATGGTGAGGATTGAAGGATATCCGTTTATGTACCTGAAAAATATAGACATGGATGGAATAAGGTAAGGTACATAATTAATCATATCCCAAATGATTTTCCAACCATAATTATAGGATAAGATCAAGAAAGCAGAAAGAGATGATCATAAGTTATAAAAAAAGATTTTTTCTATGAAAAATGTGAAGTAATTTGAGATAAATATTGATCAAGAGAGAGTACCGAGGTTTGATACTAGGATATGTATCCCATCTGTTGTAATGATGAAGAGAAATTTGATGGTTGAATGTCATATATCTTCATTCTCTATAAATCTCATAAGCACTAAAATGTATTGAGATCCTTGAGATCATTATTTTTAGGATAACATAAAAATAGATTAATCTAATTATACTATAATATGTATGATATGTTAGAAAGTGAAGGATCAATGATGACTACCCAAAGGAGTGATGCAACATCTAACCATACCTACATTTAAATGGGACTACATCACTATGGACTTTACTACTGGACTTGCAAATATATCAAATGTAAACAGTTTTATATTGGTAAATATTTTTCGATCAACAAATTCTTACCATTTTTATATATAAAAGAGGATTTCTCCCATGAGATCCTTAATTAGTGGTATATTGAAGAAGTGGTGAAACTTTTTGTGGGAACTACTTCTAATTATTTTAGATTGTGATACAAGATTTACTTCTATGTTCTATAGGATCCTTCAAAAGAATATGAATATTGAAGTAAATTTAATCCCAAACATTCATACTCAAATATATTGGTAGTCTGGTAGTAATATTTTGACATTGTAAGGCATTTTATGGCCTAGCTCACATGATTTTGAAGGAATTTGGGACCAACATATTACACTCCTTGAATTCTCCTATAAAAAAAGATTTCACTCGAGTATTGAAATGGATCCTTATGAAGAAATCTATGAGAGTAGGTGTAGAAATCAAACATTATTCCATAAATTTGTATAAGTAAAACTATTAAGACTAGACATTTTGAAAGAAAGTAAATAAAATATAAAAGTGATCAAAAAAATATCAAGGCTTTATAGAGTAGAAAAAAATCTATGTTGACAATTTAAGGAAGGAATCATATTTTAATGTTGAGGGTCATTTATTCCTCAAAATATCAACATAGAAATGGGTTATAAGATTTGGAAATAATGGAAAATTGTGTCCAATATAAATTAGACTATTTGAGATTCTGGAGCATGTTGGTGGAGTCCAATATCAGTTAGCACTTCCTCCAAATATTTTTAATATGCATGATGTATTCCAAATATCCCTATTTAGAAAGTATATGTGAGTCCAAACATTTATAATATAAAAAAGGTTTGGAATGGGAACATAAAAAATCATATGAAGAAGAATAGATCCATATTCTTGATAAAAGGGAACACGTATTGAGGAAAAAGACAACTTTGACCATGAAAGTTGTTTAGAGAAATCAAAAGTTCTAAGAAGAAATATGGGAGATATAAGAAGTAATAAAAGTTAAATATAAACATATATTTTAAGGAAGGAAACAAATTTTGAGTGTAAAATTTCTTAAGAGGGGGAGAATGTAACAAAAATATTACTTTTTATTAATAAATGAACTCATGTTTCATAATGACTATTTTATTTTGTTTTACAATCGATTCAAATATAAGGATTTTTACATTTCATTATATATCATGAATTTATATAGCCTATTAAAACTATAAATAATGTGTGTATATAAATAAATAATAATAATTTAGAAAGTAAGGTAAACTCTATAGGATTAAATTCTCTAGTGAAGATTTTTCCATCTATAAAAATAGAAAAAATAGAATAATTATGAATGTGATAGATATTATTGATGGAAGTGTAAAAAAATTGTAAGTGAAATAATAAATGTTGAGTTATGAAAATTATATAGTATATATAGGTTATAAATTTAAAAGTGATATTTAGGATAGGAATGTTGAGAACTATTACCATTGGTAATATTGTTTCCATTATAATTTGTGTATATAAAGGGAAATTACAAGAGGTTATTAATATCGAAGGGAGAAACAATGGACTCAACTAACATGATCATGAATTTTCAATATTATTTTTAAAAACTTTGGAGGGAGTTAAAATTACTTGTTTTTAGCCTTGACCAAACCCAATAAAATATTTAACAATTAAGGCTTGAGAAGAATTGACTATGATATATGTTAAAGTAAGTGGGTATAACTACTAGATCATTGTTATCTGAGCCACTCCAACAGAGTACCGCCATCACAAACCTTACCCTTAGGTAATATGATATTGTAATAATGGGTTATGTATCTGAAACTTAGTATTATAGAGGTGAAATTTTCTTCATAGAAATTATATAGAGGTTTATTTTAACCCATTTTAATTATTATTTTATTTAACCAAATACACACGGATATTATATGAATTTGATAAATAGATTTTTGAATATAAAAAGAACATAATTTTATTTTTGGGAAATATATAATTTCAATTATGATTTTAAATAAAGGTTATTTTTTTTATTTTTTATGAAATGATATTTAATTTAAAATAAAGGATAATATAATTTTATAATTTCGCAAACAACATTTATATGGTCTAGAGTGTTTATAATGTCAAACAAACTTTTATTTTTAAATAAATAATTCATTTTTATTTAAATCATATAATTTTTATATTGTGAAATTTATATTTACATATAAAAATTTTATTTGATATCAACACAATGAAATTTGGTTAAATTTAAAATTTTAGAATTTTCTAAATTGCATTATTTTTCTGTGAATAATAAAAAAATAGTTTTGTATTTTCAGTGTGTTTTATGAATTTATAAATTTTTGATAATGAATTTATAATTAATGTAAGTGAATAAATGACAAAAAAATTGTTATGTTATTAATATAAATTAATTTAATGAATTAAAATTATTTTCCAAACATATAAATAACTTTCCAAATTCTAAAATATAAATTAATATTTTTAAAACCATATTTTGTGGGAATTGGACTTCTCATGTCCAAAGTAATATTAAATATTGTATTTTTGTTCTATCATGTATAAAATTAAATAAATTCCTCATATTTCCAAAACCATGATCTAAAACCATGGTTTAGCTAGTGGTTTTCAATTTTCCACAATCTATAATTTCAATGTCTGTATTTAGAAATTAATAAAACATTTTCTTCATTTTTTTATAAATTAATAAATCTACACACCATTTCATTCTACCCTAACCCATTGATCATGAATTTAAATTTATTTTCCCTCTCAAGAGACTTTCCAAGGAGTTTCTATGGTTTTAAAAAAATCTCCAAGAGCTTTATGAAGTTATCTAGTAAGGTCAGGGATTTTTTTCCTCTAGATTTTTATCCAAGCACATCCTTTATATTTAGAATTATAAAATAAAATTTATTTTATTCCCACGCACTATGATCATACCACTACTATCCAAAGATTTTTATATCTATGATAAAATTCTATTCTTTATCATTAATCACATTCCATAAACCACATTGTCTACCCATTATACTACTGAAATCATCCTTTGATTTTCCATGACTCACTTTTTATGTTATGAATAACCCAAACTATTTTTATTCATGGATATACTCACACACATAGACATATGTAATTATACATCATTTTTTAGGTATTTTCATAAATGAAACCCACATTCCTATGTCTTTTTTTAAATGATGAAAAATTCATGTCTTTATATACTTATATACTCAAATATTTTATATGAAACCCATCATTTAGTCTCCAAATGTTATTGGTGACATGATTTATTATGATATATGATCTATGTGGGATTCAGGGATAAATACAAATGAAGGTTTCACCCTAATATCTCTCTAATTCAGTTAGTAAATAATTAATCATTATAGATGATATGTTTTATAATACCTTCTTGAATAACAATTATAATATATTCCAGGACACCATGGTATTGAACCACAATGATATGCTTATTAATGAATCATTTTTATACTTTAGAAATAATTAAATGTTATATGAATCATACTTTTGAGTATTCTCTATTTTTATGACTCATGTTTTATCCACAATAATATCTCATGTTTCATTTCCTTTATTTATCCCTTACTGGGAATTATGGAAACCCATTTCTATTGATGTATATCCCCATAAAATCAGTTGCAGTGATGTGAACTAGGATGAAATTACAATGGACTATATCAATTATATTAAATAATGTTAATGTTTATGTTTCCCTTATGTACTTCATGAACGGGGTATCTATTTTCAAAGACACAAAACCTTAAAATATATTTGAAGTTATTAGTGTAATATTTTGTTATGGAATTTAGTTATAAATCATGTCCTAAAATGTTAGATTTCCATATGAGGAGGGGAAGTGATTCAGAATAGGATTCCTTGAATATATATATTTGGGAAATCTATACTAGGTGTGATATCACATAGTTTTCTTTTTGATATTTGAAATAGGAACAGTGATGCTATCGTGAGTGGGGAGATTAGTAATCCATGTTTTAGAATATAGTTTGGAGATACTAGTGTCATTGAGATGAGGCTTAGTATATTGGTGAGTTGAGTGATATTATTGAGTAGTACGATACTTTACTAATATTTTATAGATGTGATGTGATGTAAATTGGTAACTCGAGGGAGGTGTTAGCCTATACTTGAGGGTTCACATAGATATGATATGCTTTGATAGATATTGTGTTTTATATTGATACATGTGAGATGATATCAAGTATATGATATACACATGTGATATGCCTTGGAATATCATGCTAAAACTCAATTGTGGTGCCTATGTATTGAAGTTTGATTTAGAATATATGATTGGTTGTCTTCTATACTTTTGTATAGTTATCCTAGATGGTTGAATCTAGATGAGTATGGAATAGGTAGATTCTTGAGGTTTTGGGATTAATCACATGTGAAGTATGGTTGCGAATTTGGCCTCGATATTTATTAGATGCCTCAATCCTTTTGGAAGGAAGTAACTGTGGTAAATTTGGATACATAAGATTGAGATTCTATGGTTTATGGTCAGTTTATTAGGTGTGGGAGCCTAGTTTTAATGATATGAGGCTCATGAAATTAGGATTTAGGTTGTGAAACTAGGTTTTATAGGAGTATAAACCTTTTGGGTACAAACGTGGTATTGATAAATAGTGTATGGGAACCTATGATAGGAGTTTATAAAGGATTAAACCTTCCCTAATAAAATGATACCGAGGATGGAATATATTTCTAGGAAAATCCTTAATGTGTGTGCGAAAGTGAATGTCGTGTATAAATAGTTCCCATTTGGTTCTCGGATTGATGAATGGCTATGAGAAGGCCATGAAATGATGATTTTGATGAGATAAAAACATTATATGTGGGTCTTGGATTTAATTAAAATGAGAGGTGTGGACTCAATAATTTATAGTTATATAATGGATGAGTTAGGTTAATATGGAATGGTCAATCCAATCCTATGTCATGACTGGAGTTGAAAAGAGGAGTGAGTGTGGATTGATAAGACAAACACATGTGTGATATTAAAAATATATTGGGTGATGTGCTCGAGGTGAGTTGTAAGGGATGAAATTTGGTGTGGAGTACACCATTTGGGGATGGAGAGTGTGACCATGGATTCCAAGGATGATATTCTTAGTGAGCTATAAAGGGGTAGTGATTATTCTTTTGTGCTAGAACTCCAGAGTGATCGGGATGACAGCGTTTAGAAATTAAATTAAACAAAATAAATTTATTAGGTTGTGGATATCAAGGTTATATTTAATGGATAAATGATAAAGAATCTATTTTTGTGGGGGATAATGTTATCAGTCATAGAGTAATGGACCTCGTTTCGATAGTGTCATGGGTGCGGTGAGGCTAGTTGGTGGATGGTATAGATGACACGTGGATACATGAATGAATATGGGAGAATCTAATTTATTTTACCTACATGATGAATACCATGCCAGATTATAAATGTGGTATTTTATAAATTACATGCTTGGAATCATTATTGATTTATAATTGGGAATGATTTTAGGGAAAATCTGATTCGGGATGTGTTATTTCTTCGGTTCAGAGAATGATGACTGGTGTGGGTGGTCAGTGATCCAATCATTTAATTATACTTAATGTATAGTTCATACTCTAGATTTGGAATTAGGGTAATATTATGGTTCTTTTGTGTGTTAATACAACATGTATAGAAGGTGAGACATCACATCAGTGATTAAGGGTGAGGATTTTTTAGAAAAGTTTTTCTAGATAAGGCATGGTTAGTGTTTTTTTAAATTGGATGTTTTGAGGTGGAAAATCCATTAATGATGTATTTGGACTAATAAAAGTGTGCCGATGAAGGTTATTCTAAAGGAAGTGTTCATTATGGATTAGAATAATCCATGTGAGTAGATTACTATAGTGGGGGGGGGGAATGATAACCTCATGAATGAATTAGTTGATGACACTATAGTGTGTCAAGATATATGACTGTAGTTGAGAGCTATCTCAGTCTTATTGATTGTAGTAAGTGGGTTTCTTGAATTTTTGTGAATATTGTGCATTGATATTTGGAGTTGTGTAATCTAGTCTTGTTAAACACTTACATATTAAACATGGTGTGTTAGTGGTAAATAGAAGACCGCGGGGTTTCAAGATTAATAATTTTAGAGATGTTGAAATTTTATAGGGGAAATAGTGTTTTGGGGGGGGGGGGGAGGGTGTAAATATCCACTTTTTTATAGGTTTTAAAATTTATAAATAATTTTATTTTTTGGTCCCATAGTAGAGGATTTTTTGAGAACTTGTATTTAGGCATGAATTATAAGGGTTTAAACATCATAATTTAATGTTTTTGGACATAGATTGAGTCCCAAGAGGTGGTTGTTTTGCACATTTGAGAACTAGATAAGGGTCAGGGTGACCCCTCCCTTTACTATTTTTGGATGTAGGATTGTAGTCTTCTGGCGAGACTTAGGTATTTTTATATGGTGGAGTAGGCTGCGCCATGAGGTAAAAGGTCCTCAAGTGTGGTTCTACCATGGTGGGAGTCATGCTGTGATCTAGGAGGGAGAAACTACTATGAAGGTTGACTAAGGTTTGAGTCCACTGCCTAGGGTAGTTGTGCTATGAACTATAGGGGTTACAACATGATAGAGATAGTTGGGGTTGTCAATCCCTATATCCGGGGGATGGTCATTCTGTGACCCTTATAGTTTCATCTTGATCATGCTTCAAACCATTTTTAACATGCGTAGATGTGTATATTTATGTTTTTCCACCTTATAATTTTATAGGATAATGGGATTTGTATAAGATCATTTTATCCATCCCTCACTCTCCATATTCCTCCCCAAATTCCCCTTGAAAATATGATATTCACAATGGAATTTTTTATGACCTATAGTGGTATTATTTTTTATTTTCCTTCAATTCATGTTTAATTTTTAAGAATAATAATTTTATGTGATATTGGAATGGGGTTTGATGTTAGTTTCCACCTGAAAAAGGTATAAATAATTATGATGATGGTATTTTTTATTAGTGCACATAGTAGTTGTACTAGTAGGAAGATCACATGCTTTTTTCTCACCGTTTCATTGACAGTAAGTTATATTATTATTTTTTCAAGAGTTTTTAGAAACAATAGGTCTAATTTTTAATTTATTAAAGTAATTGAATGAGGAATTTTTTGTGACTTAGGTATGAGTGCATGCTTGGATTTGACCAAAACCCATTACCCATTGTTTTTTTCACTGTTATACTACTAAGATATTTTTAAGGAAAATATCAAAATTGGGTTTAAATTGTAAAATTTACTTTAAAATATTAAATTTAATTAATTAGTAATTATTATTTGAGGAATAATATTGCGAGTAGATATATGATGGGAAATGGCTTGGATGAGATTAGGTGTTGGTGGTTGAGATTTATTGAAAGAAATAAATTCAACTGAGGCAGGCATTCAATTATCTTTTCCCTAAGGTTATACATTTTGTTTACATTCATGTGATATGTGGTCTATCTACTATGGGTGATTGATCATTAATTAAATAAATTATTTTTTAAAACTGGTGGATGTAATAAAGTTTCAAGGGTCTGGATTGACCCGTGAACATTGAATGATTTGTCAGTTGATGATAGACATTGGCTTGATTAAAAAAGCATGTGATGATATATGTAGACATTATAGGGGTACCAATTATATAATAAAAAACATATGGAATCATGGTATAGGTTCTATTAGTTCAATTTTAGGAGGGATGAGTGATGGTCTAAGAATGATTAGCCTCCATTATTCCATGATTGAACCTTGAAATTTATTATAGCCTTTAGGATAGTTCCCTAGAGTTTTAAAAGTGTTCTTTCCCAACTATTTCATGAGCACATGGGTTGGTATGATCTAGGTAATAATATATATAGGTTGGGTCATCAAGGATTGACCTAATATGAGATAGGAAGTGAGATGGTAATTTTATCATCTCGCTAGAGTGATGTTGGAATGATGGTGTTTGTATGTCAGATTAGGCCATGATACAATCATGGTGGTGTTCAGGGAGGTTTTAGCCTCAGAGTGATGTGCTTGACCTAAGATATGAGAGAGAGGATCCGATATAGGGTGTTCAGATTATGATGTGATCATGTGACCTTAGTTGGTTTCCCAATGTAAGGGTAAAACTAGAGAGGTTTAGTACATAGAGGTAGGTTATGTTGATGTCATGTTTCATCTTAGAAAATAAGTTTTCATAGAGATAGTTTAGCATGAATTCTGTGATGGGTCTGGGTTGTGCTATTTAGAGGTATATCATGGATATGTGTTATATTTTTGGGTGAGTGAACAACCCTTATAGAATGATACAAGGTTCCAAGGAGGTGTAATTACCATATATATATCCCTGTATTGGGTGGGATACACCAAGTGCATGGTATAAAAGTTTCAATCTGAGCTACATTCATGGGAATATGTGAATGGGGGTTCATGTAATGGGGAAGGATATGTTCCCTGAGTAATGGAGGTCTAAAACTTCTTATGAGTAAGGTATGTGTCCTCACTAGTGTATGATAAAATAGTTCTGGGTATAAACATAGACCCCCTAGGTGGGATTTTTATAGTTTTAGGATGGTTGTGGATCCCCTTGGGTAGTATATTCCAATTTTTTGGTGATAAACTAATATTTTCATGGTATCTTGGTTCTAGATAGGTGATGTGAACACTCTCTTGGTGGATTTATACTAGCTATTGGTATGCGATATTACCCACCTAGGGGAAGGATATGCATGTTTTGGGTAGGGGATGTGTGTAATGACCCAGTACAGAGGCCACTCTATAGTTCCATTTTCTAGTTCACTACACACCCTCGAGCATTCCTCCCTATACACTAGTGGCTATAGACTAGTGGTTAGGGGATAAGATATTCAGGAGAGACTATTACCTAATATATAGGCACACAAAACTATGAGTAACAAAAAATAACCAAATATCCTCACATCAGAGTACACATAACAATACATAACATATACAATAATAGATATGATACTATCATACAATATATAAATGATCACCCACGAATATGATAACATATAAAACAATAAAGAATAGAGAAATATATAAGAATCTAAACTTATGACCTTGAGTCTCATCCCAATACCAGTATCAATTAATCCATTGAGTTTCTCAAGACTAATCCTCTGTACATATCATGCAATGATCTAAAAATATATATAGGTCTGCATACAAATCATAGAACCCATGAAAGGTGTGAGTGTGTAACTCAATAATATGTCACCAAACACCCATAATATATTCCTTTATACCCATGTGTATTCAAGATAATGATAAATACAAAAAATAAACCTGATCACTAGGACATCATGTGATAACTAGGCCACCATGACTCTTGAATATGCATACACGCATTCCTGGTAATTGTGTTATAACTAGAACACCAAGGAATTTGAATAAACTTTGTTAAGTACTATGAAAATAACCCCTCATCACATCACTCTATGTGTTCCATATCCTAAACCTTACCAGAAGACGTAGGGTAGGGAATCCAAAAAAACCTTAACCACTCCTTGAAGGTGTAAGGTAGGGTCTTGTGCCCAAGTCCTGAACTCACCTTATCACTCAGAATGGTCGTACCAATACCTTATCACTCAAGGTGAGGAAATCCTTATCCCAAAGATGAACTTAACTTTCAATGTCGGATCTAGATCTTCTTACAACATCACAAAACATATAAACTAGGTTCTATACCTTAGGGAGGTTACACATCACATCCAAAAACCTATCACTTATGATGAGGCCACAACCTGGACACTCCCATATTCTAGGGAGGGTATTACATGTACTAGTGGAATAAATACCCTCTCACTCATGGTGGTACCTTCCAATACTCCATCACATATGGTAAGGTCATACATATCATCCACCTCTATATCAATTAGGATATAGTAACAACCTAGACACTACCAGCTCACTCAGGATATGGTCTAAACAAATACACACATGAGATAAATAAAATGACCCAAAACCCATTACACAAGATCACCACAAAATCAGTTTGGAACTGGTCACTTGAGATAGATAATCTCATCTCTAATTATCGACATCAAAGCATGTATTTCACCCGAAAATGACCTCATTGACTATTGGATCTACCCAACCCTAGACTCAATAGGTGAGGTATAAATCCTTATCCAAATCCACTTTTTTATCCCAATGTAAAGTCTTATTTCAACCCACTCGACCCTCAACTGGGTCTCATATAACGTCTCCCATGGAATACCTATAAAAATTTCATCTATATAAAAATCCTCACTATCACATGTGTTTAGTCTTAAAGTTCTTAACTTATTATTATTTCACACAAATACTTTCTCATATACACAATAGGTAGCTAAAAGCCACCCTTATGATATAAAACCATCTCTCCCATTATCATATTACCCCAAGACTCTCATTTATGATCACCAACCTTAGATAAAACACAAAGGATACTTTATTAATGTTATATACAATGAGATATAATTGAGACATATTTTCACAATAATCGACACCTTTACCCCTTTGAGTCATAATCATCAAGTTATCCCAATATACATAAGTAATAAATAGAAATTATTCCAAGTAAATGAGGCCCACCAACATCTTATCTCTTCCACATAAGGCACATATGATCCCTAATATCCATACAAAAAACCATTCAATTACAAATAATTTCATTCTCATAAATAAACATTAATATGAATTTTTATCATAGGAAACACCTACCGCGATACTCGAATTAATCCCTCACCAAGCCTACACAATACCTTGTCCAAGACCATCAATTAATATTTCTAGCTTGTACTACTACCCCATCTCATATATCACAAAATATGTAATAAATAATCAATTTTAAAAAATATATAATAAAACATATAATTAAATCCATAGAGGAATAACTACTAAAAAAACCACTAGTAATCACAATTTCATCAAAAATACATGAAACCCTTGGTGTTCATCATTTAAGGGCCTCCTCTCACTAAGAAATATGATTTCCCCATAATTCCCACACAATTCAACAATTATTCAGCGAAATAAATTCCTACCCCTAGACCAAATCACACCAAAATATGAAGGATTCAAGGGAAACCAAAATAGTATGAAGGGAGGTGGAGGAACACACATAGAATCACTAAAACATCACACCAAAATCAATATTTCAACATAGGGGTTAAAATAAGGATGGATAGAGGGAGGGTTAGACATGAATGGTTCCCACTCAGGCTCCCCATTTCTGTCTAACTAGGGAATTATCATCCAACCCCTTCTTTAAAAACAAGTTATCACATAGACCATTACATGGTCATGAGTACCACACCATGGAACCTTAGTGCTAGTATGCATTACAGGGTGTCTTACATGGATGCAGTATTGTTGGATCTCAAAAGTAAAGGGCCTAGCCTCAGTATCCACCACTATGATATTAACCCTCTAGGTGGCAATGTGGTTTTCTTTGACCTAAGAAACACTATAATTTGTCTCCTAGGATATGGCATAACCCACCCCCAGGGGGTATCCTATGAGCCTTACATCACGAGGAACCTCCTTGGTGTAGCTGCAAGCTTTGGAATAGGGATTTCTAGATAACATAACTATGATGAAATCCTTCAACACTATATGATATCCTCCTCATCTATAAGAAAAAATGGTGTAACACCCTTCACTACACCTTAGTTTCCCACCCGTAGTTGAAAATTCAGGTAAGGGTAACCCCAAACCAACTCCGACGTCATCCCGAGTACCCGTACCCTAAACATGGACCTATTCCACGTCCACCAACATCTCATTGAGATGTTTTTATTCTTATATTTTTTATTGGAATATAAATTTATTGAATTAGCCCTAGTCCAAGAAAAAAAAATTAAAATTTCTAAAAAAAATTATGACCCTAAAATATAGGGGTTGTTAAAATGTGATCCCCAAGGTGGTGGGTGTATGCCTATTCTAGGTTGGGGACGAAACCCCTAAAATGGATGGTTTTTATAAATCATGATATGGGGTAAGAATTCATCCTATTAGGATAATTTTTTAGGTTCTAGGGAATGACATAAATCCCTCTAGGATGTATGTTATGCTGAGAGATACTTCAGAATAATCCAAAGTAGGTATGATCAATTTTAGGTGTCAAAATAGAACCTAGGAGTCGATGATGACTATTTTAGTGTTCTTACATAGTATTTATTTTCATCATATCATGTGTTCATGCACTATATTTACTGGTTATTTTAGGGTCACCATTACTGGTGGATTACTGAGTTTTACTCACAACTTGCTTGAACTTCCATGAAACTTTGGTACCCAAGAGTACTATATAATTATAGATTTAGGTTGGGTAGATTACTAGGATTGTAAGATTTGTTTGGAGAATCTAATCAGATATTTGGATTCTAGGATATTATGAATCTCGAGAAAGGTACGAGTGCATCATTGTGTTTTAATTACTTTTCCATTTTTTGTATGTGATTCATCTAGTGGGTGATCAATTAGGATGAATGACTGTACACTTATCTATATTAATTTTAATAGCATGATTCATGTCTATTGTATTTTTACATACACTTATTTAGGTTTTGGATGTTACTTAGTTATTTTTCAATTGTTGTTACTATGAAATTAGGGTGTAGTCTCCCCAAAAAAACACCTTTGACCCTCACCACTATTCCAATAGAATAAGGAATATTGAGAGGAATACCTAAGGTTACATAGAGAAATGTTCTTGTTAATATGAAGTAAAATGGGTATGGGAATCACATAATATTTTCATATCATGTTGCAGCACTAGCTCATCAACTCTTTCATAATGAAAGTTCAATCTCACAACTCTTAGGTTTCACACTATTCATTAACTTTATCTATCATTGTAGAAATACAAAAGAATTAAAATTTAATATTTCTTGGTACTCAATTTCCCTTCTCATGTATGAAAGAGGTTATGTAATAGTGTGACTGATCATTGAATACTGAGTTTTTTCCATTTTAATCTTCCATGGTGGGTTAATCTTAACCAAACTCATTTTAATTAGATGTGGGATTCATTCCTATAGTGTTAATTATATTGGTTAATTTGATGTGGGTCACATTATTTTATAACTTTTCACAAATAAGTTTTGATTTAATTTCAAATGGAATAGTTTTATTCACATTTAATATTAAATATCACTGAGTTATTCATATGAACACCATCCCAATGCCTTCTTATTCTTATGCTGGTTAGTTCACGATCACACTATTCTTATGCGAGTTTTAAAAAATAATGTTTCATATTATATAGCTACCAACCCAATTGAACCCACTTGAATTAATTTGACACAACCTAATTTATTATCATTTTATCCAAGAACAACTAAGAAATGTTTTGATTTAATCATATTTTTCTAAGTCCGTGCTCAATTTATTCGTACATAAGATAATTTTATTTTATTTTTCAAAAATTTAACATAAAAAATCCTCCAAATTCAGCTTAATTAAAAATAAAATAGTTATTTTTATTTAATAATTAAATTAGTAAAAATAAAAAATAAAAAATATTAACAAATAAATTAATGAAAAATAATAATTTCAATTGTTTATAAGTATACTCCCACTATTATGTTGTTTTTTGAAATAATGTAACAAATGTAATCTGTCGAATTTACATAAAAGAATTATTTTTAAGATAAATATGGAAATTTTTACCTAGGGTTTTTACAACCAAAGGGATTAAAAAATCATAGTACTAATATCATAATAACTGAAAGGATAAATAAAGATATTTATGGATGAATAAAAAATTAAAATAATTAATGAAAGATAGAAGAGTTTATAAAAATATAAAATTTATATTATTTATAATATTTATGGTGATATAGTTTGAATTAATTATGAAGTTACATGAATTGTATGAAAGTTAAGAAATAATATTAAAAATTGATTTTATAGATAAATGTTTTTGTGATTTTATATGATAAATCAAGGAGAAAACTTAAAAAATTATTTTTTGTGATGATATGTAATTCAAAAATCTATCTTTACTTATTTATTTATGATCAACCTGAATTTTTTAAAATCAATTTCTTAACACTTATGAAATGAATATTTGTAAAAACTGTCATGTTTTCCATATAAAAGGGTACAAATTATACCCTTATATAAACACATCCAATGTTTGGTTTTCTAACCTTATTCTTATCAAATTAATTTTTATTGAAATATTTTACTTGAATTATTACCCTTAGTCCCTATAAAGTAGTTGAAATTTTATTTTAAAGGGGATCCTTAAGTAAAATTTTGAATTTACAATTTAGGAATCATCATCTTCTTTTTTATTTTCTTAATCTTCTTCCTCTAAATTTTCATGAATCTAATTTAAATTTTTTTGAAAAGGAATTATAATTAATATTAACCTATAATAAGAGTATAATAAGTCAGTAAAAATATTTTTATAATCAATGATTTTTAAAACATTCATGTTTGGGTTGGTTCAACCACCCACTTGAATAATTATACTCTAATTTATTAATAATTATTATATAGGATTAGAAATACATGGATATTGAATATTTATTCTTTATTATTTTTATCATAATTGTAAAATTATAATATATCCATGATAAAAATATTGGTTAAAGTAAACTTTCAAAGTTATATTTAAGATTTTAAAAAAATCTTACCAATATATATTTTCTATATTATAACTATCAATGATGATATTGAAATACTTTTCTTCTTTATTGATATCAAACATATACCTTGAAAATTATAAATACTATAAAACCATTGGAATAGGAACTTTGAACATTACTATTATACTAGATCCATTTGGAAACCATGGACCAAACATCCTCAAAATGACAGATATTAGAAAAATTAGTCAATGATAATGAATTATTAATTGTAATGAAAAAATATGAAAAATATTTTGAAGTAAATAATAAATATATTTTAATTATTCATTAATTTATAGGATGTGAAAAGTGATATAGGATTCAAGGAAATAGATTTTTTTTAAAACATTACTCAAAATGTTTAAATATTTTTCTATCAACCCCAAATCTATTTTTTTCTAAAAATTTTCATTCCCATTTTACTATTTTTATTTATCATTATTATATTATCCAATTTCATTTCCCTCTAAATAGATAATTGGATAACACATTCTTTTAAATACATTTATTTTTATAAGATAAATTAATAATTTTGTTTATGGGGTGAAATATATGTTATTTTGGATTTTATTCATGTTATAGTTCTTGGACATTATATATGATGATTGGTGGGATATTATAAAATCCTAAAATTTATTGGGTAATGATTTATTCTCTAGATAAATTATGTAGGAATTAACTTGTAAATTAATTATATTATGATTTATTATAATTAACTGGTGAAGTTACTATATTTCATGGGTGATTATAAATATCATTTACTAATAAACATTCATGATTTATAAACTTCCTATACACATAATTATGTGTATTTTGATAGATTTTTTTTAGAAAATAAACTTATTTTCATGAGTAAATATTTGTTCATATGTTCTTAATGTTTATTATTTAATCATTTGTTTTGAAATATTTCCATGTTTTTAATGTCCTAACATGTTTTATTTCAATTTTTTCCTTATTGTTCTTTATATGATTATTCCATATTTTCAAATGTTTTTACAGGTATAAGGATGAGTTAGAATGATAACGAAGTCAAAAATCAAGGATTTGGAATGAATGATGCAAGTGTATCTTTTAAGAGTTTCATTTAGTGGAAATAATTTCTATTTAGTTAAAAATGTATGGGTTTTATATATAAATTATATTCATAATTATCTAAATATCTTGATCTTAAAGTTATCTGTAATAGAAAGGATTCAGTATTTATTATAAATATTTTAATTATCTGGTGGTTTTTATCATTATTTCATAGGTGGTATTAGAGAAGGGTTTAGGTAAATTTAGACGTTTATATGTTATTTTATGAATATAATTTAAAATATTAAGAAATAATCAGAGTAAATATGTTGTTTAGGAAAATAAATTTAAATGTTTTAGGAGTTAGTAGAACTTGATGGTTATGTTTCTTATGGGAAAAGTTTAAATTTTTTTAAATTATATATAAAAATGGTTATTTTTGGATTTACAATTTTAGAAAGAATAATTTATGAAAATTTAGAATGTTTTAGTGATAATAAAACATATAAGTAAATACAAGAATAAAAATTTATATTTATTTAAAGAAATAAATTTTTGATATGAAAAAATTATATTTTTCTGGTTTAAGAATAATTTTTTTCTTTTATATTATTCAAACATATTGTTTTTATATTTTTTTCAAATTATGCCAATAGATAGTTTTCCATTATGGATGGTGGGAAATATTGCCCAACTTTATTATCCCTCGTAGATGATTTAAAACCAATAATTGGTATAACATATTATTCAAGTTATTTAAATACATTAATTATATTTTAGTAATTTTCATACTGTTCTATGATATATCAAATTCCTCTTCCACACATTGAATTTACATGGACCAGAGATTAGTTATGTTCAATATCTAAAATCTTAACCTTTTAATCTCTCTTAATATGTAAAGTAAAATCATGGAATATACCATTTTTTTCACAAGGTCACATGAGTTTCATTCACTTAACAATTTTAATGAAGCTAAAGATGAGAGGGATATTTGAGAATACTATTTGTATTTAGTTAAAAAATATCTTTTTTGGAATACATATTATATTTTATATCAAACAAATATTTATATTTTTAAGTCTTACTATATGAAATTATTTATTAAAAATAATTTTTATTATGTTGTTTTAAAACTTTGTGTTCAAAATCCAATTTTTTAATATTTATATAATTATTTTCAACAATTTATGTCAAATTGTAGTAATTGTGTTTAGAAATAAACATGTAAATGATTTTGAAAATATTTTGATGTATTGTTTCACATCAGGAAACATCAAACTTTTGGAAGGGAACAATTATTAAAATGTGATATTATGATAGAGGTATAAATTGTTTAAATGAAAATTAGCTAATATTTTGAAATTGAAAATATTACAAATTTATAATTGACGAATTTTAGGAAGATTATTCCTATTCTGTTTTTATAAAAAGTGAATATTATGGAATAAGAAATAAATATGTTTAATAGTTTTTGGAGGAGTTATATGTTTAAAGTGTCTTTAGAACGAGTTTCATGAACAATGAGGGAATAATCCATTTTACTTATTTATCAAAGAGTTAAAGTTATGATGGTGCAATTTTTTTAAGGGGGATAATGTAATGTACAAGATTTTAATATATATTTATCATGATAAAATAGTATAAAATTATAGTATAAAATAACGTAAAAGAACATTATTTTATTAATGGTGTAAAATTACATGTTAATTATGAATACACTCAAACAGATCAATACAAGTGCAATGGGACAATGAAAATATTTATAGAAAAAGACTATAATATTGAAGAAATCATAATAATATTATATGATAATAATAAAAAAAATATAGAACGAAATGAAATAATTATAAATATGGAAGGCATTTTGTGGATGAACAAGAGTGGGAATGTGTGGGTTTTTAAAGATAATGTTATATATAAGAAAAATATAACTATTGAGGGCAGTAATTATATATCCATTGAAGTAGAAATTATGGATATCCCTTATATAATACTTTAAAATAGTGGATATGATATGATTAGGTATTTTATTTTAATGAATAATAAATAAATTTTATGTCATAAAATATAATTTATTTAAAGTGAAGTATATGTTAACTTAATTTATTAATTAAATAATGTATATTTGTATAAAATTTCATTGAATGTATTGGAATATTTACTACTATTGTAATCTTATAATTTATTTTTTTATTAAATAATGATACAATAATATTGGTTTTTCTCCTGAAAATAAATATCTGTTATAAAATTTAAAAAAAGTGGATGGTGAAATCAAAACAAAATAAATATTTATTCTTAGTACCTAGTTTGATTATCAAATTATACAACTATTATTTTATATGTTTCTCATATCATATTAAACAACCATAAATGAAAAAAACATCCCAGATCACATCATAGAATTGGATCATCAAATCATTCACAATGTATGTTCAATCCCATGATTCTTAGGATTCAAATTGTTCTTCGTCTTCTTCTGTTAATGCAATATAATCTGTACATTATAGTAAAATATTTGTTAGATCTTGATTTAATTTTCCATTTTAGTAAGATGTTTTTTTGAAAGGAGATAGATATTTATTCATTGATTTTTATTCAAGTTAATCTTTTGTTATGAGTTAAGTATACACATCTCATTTTTAAACTAACATGGTTTGCAATACTATAGACTTACTCACACATTAATCTCACATGTGCTGTATTATTATAGAGGTATTCACACATGAATATTTATTTAATCTGAAACAACTTTATTTTGTTCATACATGATATCTAATATCTCTGAGTTATTTGTATGCATGTTGGCTCCACACCATATTATTCTTACCCCTATATATTTTTTACCTTGCTATTTCTACATGAGTTTTAAAAAAACATGTTTCTTATTATAAAAATACCATGCTACTTTTATTGATTCAACACATGCTAGCTCCTAACAATTTTATTCAAAAGTTTTTGGGCTACCACTACATAGCTAAGTTTATGCTTCATTTAATCCAACATAAAACAATTTGAATTGAATTAAATATTATATTTAACAATAAAATTTCCAAAAACTCAATTAATTTTGTAATTAATTAATTATTTCTATTTAATAAAAACAATATTAAAAATTGGGATGAAATAAACACTATCAAATAAAATAAATAAAGGGAAATTTTATAAATTGGTTATTGGTAAATATAATTTTATTTCCAATTAATTTATCATTTTATAATATAATAGAAACTTATCATATGTGCCAAAAATATTGTACAAAATTATATTCAAGAGAAATTAGAAATTATTAGTGAGTATTTGCACAACAAAAAAGAATTAAAAACCTTACTAATGTTATCAAAATAATAGAATTTATAAATAAATAAAAGTATATATTAATTATAAATGACAATATTTTATTAAATATATCAAAGTGTAGGAAAAATTAAATTTAAAAGTCTTCAAAATATTTATGTTGATAGAGTTTGAATGAGTTACCATGCTGCGTGAATTTTATTAAAGTTAGTTGATTATATCAATCTATAATTTTATTGAGTAATATTAAATGAGATATTACATGATAAATCAAGAAGAAAACCTAAAAAAATATTTTTTAGAAGATAAAAAATTAAAAAATATTTTTTAAAATATTAATTTATTATCAACTTTACTTCTGAAAATCATATTTTTAACCTTTATAAAATGAATATTTGAAAAAATGATATCACATTTTTCCTATAAAAGGATTATCATTATGCCCTTTTTAAAAAACATCTAATTTTTAGTTTTCTCACCATATTCTACTCAAATTACATCTTTTAAAATACTAACATAGGTTCAATATTCTTTATTTACAAAAAATAACCAAAACCTTTCTTCCCATGGAGTTCCTTAAGAGAAGAATAAGCTCGAAAATGTAAATGTTATCTTCCTTTTTATTTACTTAATCTTATTTATCTACAATTTCGTGAATTTAATTTCCAAAATTAATTAAAATGAATTAAAATAACTATAACACTGAAATATGTGTATAATAATTTAATATATATGATTTTATAATCAATCCTTCTTTTTACTACGTTCATGTTTGGTTCAATTCAACCACATAATTGAACGATGCAACAACACTTTATTAATAATTGTTATTGAGTATTAAAATTACATTAATATTGAATATTTATGATATATTAATTGTAGTATAATTATTTAATTATAATATATACATGATAATTTTAATGACGGTAGTTTTGATCTATAATAGTTTAGATTTTTTTTAATAATATTTTCAAAACCATGTATAAAGTCAGAAGGAGATTCTAGGACCTGGAGAGCCTCAGCATGGTGATATTAAAATTATTAGTATATTTTATCACACACACAAAATTTCTCTTGAATCATGGAATAACTCTCTAGAAGAGTCTAAGATGAAAATTTTTAGACCGCGATTGAGTTCAGAAATCCATGTTTACCCCAGGTGAGACATATGTTTTATTAGTATCGCGTGTTTGACTGTAGGTGAGTGGTTAGTGGGGTGTTAAATGACGAGCTATTAATTTAATGAAATTAAACTAGTTACCCATTTTCCTCCTCCCCACCACTTTGTTTCACATGATAGAGCAGAGGCATAACCCTATCCTTTACCCCATTGGATGAAAGGTGGAATCGAAACCGAATCGAGGCGACAGGGTTCTGTTGACCCTCATTTATGATTCCGATTGTCATTAGATCAAGGAGCAGTACAATACAAGTGTCATTTTGGACCCATAAATTTGGCATTTCACCATGAGGTAGGCATAATGGAATGTTAGTATTGATCCCCTTTATTGTGATTTTTTTTGAAATTTTAGCCCCTTATTAGGATTACTAGAGATCCCTTCTAGGATGATCTGTAGGTTTCAAGGAAAACCAGAGAGATTTAGTAATATAGTAGGTAAATTTAAGTGATTATTCCCATTTACATAGAGTATAAAATATTGATACATACCGTGTGTTCTTCTCATTATGAGAAGATGATTTTTGGGACAACAAGTTGTCTATCGGGGATACAGGTTAGGTAGTGACCCCATGTTGTGTGGATAGAAGACTTGACCAGGGTAGTTGTATGATAATAAATGGCCTTATAGGTGTATAAGATAATGGGGTACAAGACAATGTCATTAGAAAATGACATATCCAAGTGAATATTTATCCAGGACACATCATGTACCTAGGGGTACACGATGTGTGTGAGACGTGGATAACCTAGCATTGCAGTGAAACAACATGGCTTGGGGCTGTGTGTGGAAGGACATGCCATGTACATTCTGTACATGTATTGTATTCCTACATTCCCATTTGAATAATTAAAATAGGGTAAATGGATATGTTATAAGGTGGGTAAAAACCTCGTGATGACCCTAGTTCATGTTGTGTACTTTTTTTATATCTTATTGGGATCTTCTACCCGGTGTATATACTTTTTTTGGGCATAAAATCAGGCTTTTGAGTAGCCTATAATGATAATTTTGTCATGTATAATGCGATGGTGGCCTCTATAATGGCTTGTAAGATACGATATGTCATGATTCAAGAACAACACCGTAGTAGTAGTGCTACAACTTATGTGGTGATCAAGGTGGATCACTTGGTTAACGTTAGAGTTTGATCCCTTCCCTATCTCCCAATATGTGGGTCCCCTAAATTCTATAGGATGATAGAGCGGTTGTTGGGAAAAATCCCTCAAGGTAACATTGCATTATTTTTGGGTTGATTGTGTTTGTTGACAAAGCAGGTTTCCATGGAGAATTGTCAAGTTCTCGAGAAGTTGTTGACATTACATGTTGACAAAGAACTATGACAAAGGAAAGGACGATCTGGAGGCGGTACAAAAGAGCAGTAAAAGGTGGCGCCGTTTCCCAGTGTTTGCCAAATTTTTTGGGTCCAAAATTTGGAGTTTGGTGAGCATCGCGAAAATAGGATTTCCATGAAGAGCATAATTTCATATGGCAAAGGCATGAATTTCGCGAAGATAGGATGCATGGTTTGAAAATCACGATGACCAGAAGAATGGAGGTGGTGATGATTCGCGATTACATCAAGCTTCGCGAATGGCAGATGCTGAAGCGCATCACGGCGAAGGCACGAGCCGCGAAGGTAAGTTGACGGTGATTCATCGCGACTACGTCAAGCTCCGCGAACGGAAGATTGCCGTGGAGATTCGCGATTTGGACAGAATTCCGACAGAAACATTGGAGCTTCGCGATTTGAGATGACGTGGCGTTGACTTTGCGCGGAAAGTCCGAGGGTCGGTGGAATCGCCTATAAATAGAGGTCGACCCCTTCGAGCGAAGTGGAGAGAATTTTCAGAGAAAATACTTTGCTCTCGATTTGTGAAGGTGGTTCGCGGAGCCAGTGTGCTTCGCGAAAGAGGTTCTTCGCGGTGGCTATTGTAGCTCCGCGAAACCTGCGAGCTCCGCGTTGGCTTACATAGCTTCGCGAGGGTCGTTGCTTTGCGACAGCTTGAGCATCGCGAGAGTGCTTTGCGAAGGAGCTTCGCGAGTGAGCTTCGCGAAAAGGCAGGAGCTTCGCGAAGGCTTGTTTGAGCTTCGCGAAATTGGGAGCCTCGCATTGTAGGGTGCTTTTCAAGGGTCTTTCCAAAGGTTGTTTGCCCAGTGGATAGTGGCAAAGGGGTATTCATCTACGGGTGAAAGTTGAACTTCAACATAGCATCTACATACAGAGAAAGATGCATTCCTTAATGGAAATGAAGAGACCTACAGGTCTATAAACTATGAGTGAATCCATTCCAAGAGCAGTGAGCTTAGAAAGAGGAAGAAGATGATCCTCTCCACCGGCAGTGATCCAGAGAGAGAGAAACAGGGAGTGACCCTTGGGAAAGCAGTGAGCTGACCCTAAACATTGTAAAGGCAGTGAGCCTGGGCATAGAAGTGATCTAGCCCGAACATTGTAATCCACAACTAGTGAAGTCTAGTGGAATTTGGTACGAACCGGAAACTTGTCGGCATATGCTCCTTGGACGTAGCCCTTAGCGGTGAACCAAGTATAAATCGCTGTGTCTGCCTGCTTACTTCCCTGCATTGCATTCAAAGCATCATCATCAGGTAAAGGAGACAAGTGATCATAGTAACCACACAAGTGCAAACAAAGTGACCCTTGTAACAAAGAGGTCAAGATCCAGTGGGGCAGAAAGAACATTGAAAAAGAATATCCATACCCTGATTCACCCCCCCTCTCAGGGTATATAGGCCCCTATTGGCCCTAACAATTGGTATCAGAGGGATAGGTTGCTTTTATCATATTTGTTTTCTCCGAATTGGTGTAGTTGATCTGTGTGCTTAAAGAATTAGTCTGCTCTTATCTCAGTGATCCATGGAAAAGGGAAAAACTTCCAAGAAGAAGCAGAAGTCAAGTGGTATTCCTCAGTGTGGAAGTATGTATGGAAAAAGTGTGATTCAATTAAAATAATCAAAAAGTTTACTGAAGGAAGGTATGGATGAATCTGACAGGGAAAAGGTTGATTCACTCAATCATGATGTTGGAATAAGTGAAGTACATGAGCATCAGAGTGATTCTGAAACATAAGAAGAAATTGAAGGAAGAATAGATATGCGAGCTGAGTTGGAGGCTGCTCTTGAGGAGATAGATGTTTGGAGAGAAAAAACAAAGAAATCCAACAAAGTTTTTCATGATGCCAAACCATATATGCATCATCAGGAAGAAGAAAAGTCTGAGTTGATGGAAGAAATTGAGAAACTCAAGTTATCAACACGAGAGAACTCAGAATCGGTTCGTGAGTATAAGATTATGATTGAAGAACAGAAAAGGGAGATCGATGGCTTGAATAGAAAAGTGAAAGATCAAGTCAAGTGCATCGAAGAACCTGATATTCCAATTGACGTTGGAAACATCGAAGAAGTCAAATCTAAAGATATCCGGATCAAAGTATTGGAGATTGAGGTCAACAAGCTAAGAGGCTTAAATCAAAGACTTATCGACATGGTTAATGACCTAACAGAGAAGAATGATTCTCATGCCAATGAACTACAAAAGATGGATAAAATGAAAGGAAAACAAAAGGCTGATGATTATGAAGAGAATAAAAAGTCAGATGAAGTACAGAAACTGAAAGCTAGAAATGATGAACTAGCAGCACAGTTGTCTGAAGAAGTTCAGAAGAATCAATGCCTACAACAAGAGAATGAATCTGTCTATAAATCTGTTTCTGAGGAAAAATTAAAAGTAGTGAAGAAAATTACAAAGGTGGAAAAGCTCACAAAGGAACTAGAAGATGAGGTGAGTAGCGGGAAGCTTCTCAAGAAAGAACTGGATGTCCAACTTGAATCAAGGGAGACGAAGATTAAAAAGTTGGAAGAGGATCTAGAATCAGTAAAGAAGGATGCGGAGAAATCCAATGCTAAAGGAATTCCAAAAATGAAGGATTCCTTACACTTGCTATTTTATCATCCTTCGAAAAGTGATGATAAAATGAAGAATAGTTATGCTATTTCTGAAGAGAAACAACAGAATATTTTCTCAGCTCAAAGACCAGCAAGTTTCGGAAAAGCTGGTGTTGGATTCAATGAATCCCCTCTAGTGCATGACAGAAAGAGAGCCGTGAACAGTTCTAGAAATGGAAAATTTCCTGCAGGTGCTGGAGATAGGCCTAAAAGGACAATTACAAAAAGAAGTAATGACATGTGCTATTTCTGCGGGATTCACGGCCACACATCAAGATTCTGTTTAGAGGATCAGGAATACATTTCAGGATGTGAAAACAGAAACATTGCTAAATCTAATAATAAGAAGAAGCATCATTATAAATCAGAGAGAAGAGTTTCTCAGAGGAGAACATTCATCCGATGCTATTACTGTGGAAGGATGGGACACACCATGAGTATGTGTCAAGAAGCTCAGGAGATCGATGCCAGAAGAATAAAACAAGTTGCATCAACATCTCAGCAGAGAAGTGATGAAATGAGGTATAACTTTAATAGAAAATGTTTCATATGTTCTGATCATGGACATTTGGCCAGAGAGTGTAGCAAGAAGAAAGCAGGAAAGGAAAATGAGCCCAGAAAGAAATTCCTAACTCCAGTGATGTATAAAGAGAAATCTTACATTGGGAGACAAAGTGGTAAGGTAAAGAATAGGCCTAGAGCCTCAGGAGAATCACAAGGAGCTGGGAGAAAGGTGTATCAGTCACCTCCTCTGTCACACTCACAACATATCTCTCATAGGGAACATGAACAAATCTGGAAGAAAAAGGGTGGAGATGCTACAGTTGTGAGAAAGAAGAATGAGCATTCAATGGGAGACTCACCACCGGTGAGAAGGAGTGTGGTGACTCAGACATCTGATAAAAGAAAGATGAATAAAGAATGTGATGAAAAATTCGCAGGACGTATTCCACAACGAAAACTGGAAGAAGATGCAAGATCCTTGCAATGGTGGAAGAAGCAAGGGAAGATGGAATGAAAAAGATATTCCTACTCCGAGAAATAATCAAGTAAAATGGAATTTTAGTAGAACCTCAAAGAAGGAAATGTGTACTAGTGGGTTTATACCCCAAGCGGTGAGAAAGGCCGAGCCTACCAAATCTACTTATCAGAAAAAGGCTCAAAGTGTGGGCAATGAATGCCTAGTCATATGGCCAGAACAGTTGAAGTTGGCTAGGCAGCTGGAGGAAGCAAGAAAGGAGTGTGATGCCCTCCAAGAAAAAATCAAAGGGTTGACCCATCAGGATCAACCATCTTCCTCGTCTTGAGGATTTCGGAAGTATTCCCCTCTCCCTATGTATATAAATTATATTAACTGACGATCCGTGTGTTTCAGCTTTTAGGGAGATACGATCCAAGGGGAAGTGGAATCTAAAGATGCAAAGTGGAGAAGTGATATTCTCTATAGTTTCAATTGATTCAAATCAGGTACTAGAGTTGAAGAAGAAATGGAGCAACAGAGAACAATAGGAAGTGATTGTGTTATTGACTTTGTCTCTTGTTTCCTACATCGAGTTCCAACTCAGTAGGCTTAAAGATTTGGTTAATGGCTCAATGATGAGTGCTAGATTGGAATAAATCATACAGGTGGAAGATAAGAATAAATGATGTAGGAGAAGAATGATGTTTATGGGTATAAACAGTGGGTCTAACCCCAGGAAGTGTTGCATAACATAGGGGGAGCATTCAACAACAAAATCAGATGCCATATCTATCAAGGAAATAATTGGATGACCCAGCTCAAGTGTTGTCTATTGAGAGAATACATACTATGGGAGAAGCAGTAGTGATCATGCATTTCATGCTTATTTATTTTGATCTAACATTTTGGTATCAGCTGACTGTTTTTAGGATACCAAGAAGCTGCGAGAAGAAGTTGAAAGGAATGATTTCATTGAACAATGAAATACAGAAAAGTAGCTGAAAGAAATGAAGCCACTGAAAAATGAGTCAGTGAACAATTTCCTGACGAAAGTGTTGAGGAAGAAAGCAACACAGGGGGAGAATAAGTGGTTGAGGGTGACTCAGAAGAAGATACTGATGATGAGTAAAAGGAAGTAAAATCCTTATCTGCACAAAAGACAAAGAATCGAGCTGAAATTGAAAGGCAGAATATCATCAGTGATCAGTGAGCTCCAGTTCAGACAAGAAGAATGAAATCACTGTAGCAAACATCACTACTATAATAGGTTGAGTCAAAATGCTTTGCTGATGCAGCTGAAGATGAAAACGGGGACATGCCATGAATGAAGAGATAGGTCAGAATTGAGAAGAATCAGACCTGGGAGATTGTTTCGAGGCGAGATGATAAAAACGTCATCGTGACAAAATGGGTCTATTTAGACAAGATGAACGAATATGGAACGATAATTCCGAACAAAGCACGACTGATGTGAAAAGAAGACTCCTAGATAGAGGGAACAGATGGGGATGAGACATTTACACCAAATGCCAAGCAGTGAGATATCAAAGTAATCCCAAGGAAAGTCACATGCTTGCAGTGAAAAGAATACTTTGGTATATCAAGGGCACGGTGGACTTCGGCTTGACCTAAAATGACAAATCTCAGACAGAGTAATTGGGATATACTGATGCAGACTGGGCCGGTTTAGCAGATGATAGAAAATCAATGTCAGGTGGTGCATTTTATCTTGGCGGACTATGTATTGCTTGGTTAAGCAAGAAGCAGGATTGCATTTCATTAAGCACCGCAGAAGCTGAGTATATTGCGGCCACTCAAGCATGCACACAGTTATTGTGGATGAAGCAGCAGCTTGAAGATATGGGAGTTGAAGTGAAGTCTCCGATCGGAATCCAGTGTGATAACTCAAGTGCTATAAATCTCAGAAAAACTCCCGTCCATCACTCTAGGACAAAGCACATTGAGATAAAGTATCATTTTATCAAGGAGAAAGTTGAGCAGAGAATCGTGAAGTTGGAGTATGTGCCTACAGAGCTACAGGTTGCAGACATTCTAACAAAGGCCTTACCCAAGGAAGCTTTTGAGAGGCATCGACTGGCTCTGGGAGTTCAGTCGATTCCCCACACTTGAAATAGTGTGGATATGGGACCCCCCCTCTCCCTGAGGTATGATGTGTTTTTCCCTAATCTGCTGATATGTGTTCTCTACTCTGTTACAGACTGCAAAGGAATGACCTTTGGGTTCGTTGACAAAGGGGGATAAAATAGTGTTTGTTAAAAGGGGAGAAAATAGTGACTAGGAGACAGTGTGGAGATTTGATAAATCATAATTGATACGGGGAGAAGCTGACAGGTGGAGCAGCCGGAAAGGGGGAGAAATGAGAAAGGGGGAGTGTATTTAAATCTGACGATGCTAGAAGTGATCGATCAACGCATAGATATCACGACAGCTGAGGATCGTGATAAAAGCAGAATAGTGGTGTTGGAATGGTGTGAGACGGTGTCCAGCTATCAACAATTGGTATCAACTTAAGAATTCACCAATTGGTATCAGTGTGGTTCAACAACTGGTTTTATTTTAAGAATTGGTGTCAGGGTGGAATCGACAATTGGGGTCTGACATGAAGTGATTTATTGATGAACTTTTCATACTACTCTTGTTTCTCACGCCGAGCATTGCTCATGTGGGCTTAGAGTACGTGTTAAGTGAATCCTTGAACGCTATCAGAATCGCAAGAGGCGAATGGTGATAGCAGCTGGAAGAAGACTCAGTGAGGTATCAAAGTGCAGAAAATATTTCTGAGCAGAGTTTTGAAGAGTTGTCAACAAACCCAAAGGGGGAGATTGTTGGGCAAAAATCTCTCAAGGTAACATTGCAGTATTTTTGGGTTGATTGTGTTTGTTGACAAAGCAGGTTTCCATGGAGAATTGTCGAGTTCCCGAGAAGTTGTTGACATTACATGTTGACAAAGAACTATGACAAAGGAAAGGACGATCTGGAGGCGGTACAAAAGAGCAGTACAAGGTGGCGCCGTTTCCCAGTGTTTGCCAAATTTTTGGGGTCCAAAATTTGGAGTTTGGTGAGCATCGCGAAAATAGGATTTCCATGAAGAGCATAATTTCATATGGCAAAGTCATGAATTTCCCGAAGATAGGATGCATGGTTTGAAAATCGCGAAGACCAGAAGAATGGAGGCGGTGATGCTTCGCGATTACATCAAGCTTCGTGAACGGCAGATGCTGAAGCGCATCGCGGCGATGGCGCGAGCCGCGAAGGTAAGTTGACGGTGATTCATCGCGACTACGTCAAGCTCTGCGAACGGAAGATTTCCGTGGAGCTTCGCGATTTGGACAGAATTCCGATAGAAACTTTGGAGCTTCGCGATTTGAGATGACGTGGCGTTGACTTCGCGCGGAAAGTCCGAGGGTCGGTGGAATCGCCTATAAATAGAGGCTGACCCCTTCGAGCGAAGTGGAGAGAATATTCAGAGAAAATACTTTGCTCTCGATTTGCGAAGGTGGTTCGCGGAGCCAGTGTGCTTCGCGAAAGAGGTGCTTCGCGGCGGCTATTGTAGCTCCGCGAAACCTGCGAGCTCCGTGTTGGCTTACTTAGCTTCGCGAGGGTCGTTGCTTTGCGACGGCTTGAGCATCGCGAGAGTGCTTCGCGAAGGAGCTTCGCGAGTGAGCTTCGCGAAAAGGCAGGAGCTTCGCGAAGGCTTGTTTGAGCTTCGCGAAATTGGGAGCCTCGCATTATAGGGTGCTTTGCAAAGGTCTTTCCAAAGGTTGTTTGCCCAGTGGATAGTGGAAAAGGGGTATTTATCTATGGGTGGAAGTTGAACTTCAACAGAGAATATACATACAGAGAAAGATGCATTCCTTAATGGAAATGAAGAGACCTACAGGTCTATAAACTGTGAGTGAATCCCTTCCAAGAGCAGTGAGCTTAGGAAGAGGAAGAAGGTGATCCTCTCCACCGGCAGTGAGCCAGAGAGAGATAAACAGGGAGTGACCCTTGGGAAAGTAGTGAGCTGACCCTAAACATTGTAAAGGCAGTGAGCCTGGGCATAGAATTGATCTAGCCCGAACATTGTAATCCACAGCTAGTGAAGTCTAGTGGAATTTGGTAGGAACCGACAACTTGTCGGCGTATGCTCCTTGGACGTAGCCCTCAGCGGTGAACCAAGTAAAAATCTCTGTGTCTGCCTGCTTACATCCCTGCATTGCATTCAATGCATCATCATCAGGTAAAGGAGACAAGTGATCACAGTAACCACACAAGTTCAAACAAAGTGACCCTTGTAACAAAGAGGTCAAGATCCAGTGGGGCAGAAAGAACATTGAAAAAGAATATCCATACCCTGATTCACCCCCCCTCTCAGGGTATATAGGCCCCTATTGGCCCTAACAGTGGTGCTTCCCTATTATAATATGGAGTTGGTCTCCAACCTGAGGTAGTATTGGGATGTGAGTAACAATAAGCATGATGCTCTTTTTTGTGGCACTTACTGATGCTGGATATCAGTGTGATTCTTAAAAAGTTATGTCGGGACTAGTTCTCCCCTGTAGAATCAGGGTGTGGGTTTCCCTTACCTCTAATCTTTGGTAGAAATAAGAGTCCCCGCAACTTGGGTGAGGGTTCTCCAACCATGGGGTAGTTGATTTTCTGTCGGTACTCCCATGATGGACTAGGGTGTGGGTCACCTGTATCATTCATGTAGATAAAAAACCCACTCCCCATCCATCTCAAGGTGAGTTCCCTCCATATTGTTATCCATATAGAGTAGGCACTCCCTTGTTTGACCAGGGTGAGAGTACTCTATTTGTGGATTTAGTACTCCCCTACTCTTCCAGGTCACTGTTCCTCCATATTTGATGTATATATAGTGTAGGTACTCCCCTACCATGTTAGAGTGTAGGTCCTCTATCCTCAGAGTTAAAACTTCTTTATCTCTCTAGGGTGTAGGTCCTCCATATGTGTTGTTCTGATAGAGTTGGTACACCCATGTTGTATAAGGGAGAGAGTCCTCTATCTCAAAGTCGATACTACCTTGTCATGTTAGGTTGAAAGTCCCCCGTAGTGATAGTACTAGTAGAGTGGTAGTCCCCTGTCATACCAAGGTGCTGGTTCTCTAGCCACATAGTGCTAACCCCCTTTCATTTTAGGGTGTTGGTCCTATATCTATTAAGTGGTACTCCCCTATAGTTCTAGTGTGTGGGTGTTCATAGGTAGAGCAGTACCCCCTTCCATGTCAGGGTGTGGGAACTCTATCTATGGAGTTGTACATCGCTATCTTTGAGTAGTAACATGGTGAGGTTCCTCCAGTAGAGTCGACGATCCCTCAACTGTGAGGAATATCTCTAAAGAGTAGTCCACATTAGTAGTTATGTGTGATACCTAGTTAAGAGTTAGTTCTCCCTTGATGGAGTGATGTGAGGACCACTCCATACCAAATCAACACATTTTTTTGGGTTAGTTATGATATAGTAATACCTTGACTGCAAGGAAGTGGAAAGGTGTGGGTCCCTCCATTCTCTCTCATTGGAGAGGATGCACTCAGTTTATAGTATGGAGTAGTGCCCCCTCTACTTTTTTAAGTGGTGAGGTTTAAGTCTCTCCACTCGAGTTTCTTTTAGCTTGCATTGACCTCAAGGTAAAAAGGATAGGATTTTGAGTGTTGGGTACTAGAGTTTTACCTAGTGAGTAGTTCTTGATGGGGCAAGTTCTATTAGACGTACCATCAATAATAGTAGATATATTCTAGATGGATTTTATATATCATATGGGTTCCATCTGGGATGGATGATATCATGGAGTGTGCTCTCTTGATTATGTGTTACCTTTAGAGCCTTTAGTAGAATCATAAAGCTCGATACATGGTCAAAACCTCATGAGACATTGAGTCTTTGACATGTATATCTGGGTGATTTTGGAACTACTTGTAGTGTTTTAACATGTATAGGTTGAAACAACTTTTGGATTGAGCAGACTAGTCTGGTATAAATAATGATGTCTGAGATGGAGTTTCTCTCTCGTTTTTGTTCTCTTTAGATGGGTCGAGAGGAATGGCACCTTTTAGTTTCTCCATTTTACTTCAGGTTTCTAGGGTTTGTACTAAAAATTTTAATACTCACCCATATATAGTATTTTACCATATGTGTTCTGTCTTTTACAAACTACGTTCTTTTTGAAATAAAACATGGAGTACTTGAGGCATGTAGTGTTTAGGGAGCTCGAGTGACCGAGGTGTTTACTGGAGTTGGATTGATGAGAATTATGGTAGTTTATTTTGACTGTGATTCCATCATTTTGAGCAGGTTTTATGCTTTTATAGTATTTGGAGGGATTTGTTTTCCCATTTTTATGATTTCAATACAGCTGTTGTACTCTGTTCTGGGGTAAATGTATGCATCCTTTTTAGTTTATAGATTTTTATATCTTTACACTATTTCATGTAGGTGGTTGTTGGTGTGTTCATACAGTTACCATAGAAAAATTCCTCCCATATGTGTGATATGAAAACTCGGTGCTAGTTGATAGTCCTTTTACTATTTATGGTTGGATTGGGGTAGTTGTGGATCATCCGTCATCGGGTTAGGTTGTGACATAGTGGCCAAATAGTAGGTTACACTTAGGGAGAGTAGTGTCATGAGCTTGGTTTGGGTTGCATAGAGACAATTTTAAAGTCTATCATGCTTTGATTTTAGGATCGGGACTCTAGTGTTTGTGTGGTGGCTAACGTATCCATTTACTAGGAATCTAATAACTTTCTTTTCAACTCGGTACATTAGGACACTGGTTTTAGGGAAATGTTGGTAAATTAATCATAGAGGACTTGGTTGTAGGTTTCATATACTTCATGAGTCATCTCCCTAGATATATTTTTTGAAAATGGCATGTCATGATGCTATTTTAGGGTTCCAATTCAGAGAAATCTAGATAAGGTTCTATGAAATGATTGTGATGATGATCCACCCAATGATTAGGATTTAGTGAAGGGACCTGGTTCTAAGGTGGTACCTCCGTGTGGTCTCCCAGCTAAGCCACAACCTTTTGAGAAACTGATTGTACAATATGTTTAAGAAAAGGATGGGTGTAGGATGAGTACACTACATGAGTTCTTGAGGAAGTGACCTCTATGATATCGGGGTGACCCAGAACCACATGCAGTCGATGAATGGATTGATGCAGTCATGCATGTTTTACAACTTGTGGGGAAACCTCTAGATCAGATGGTGTTCCAAGAGGTGATCCATATATAGGGTTTTATTGGGATATGGTGGAGTTTTATGAATAAGGGACACAATTTTGAGATGCTCACATGGATGGATTTTGATCAGGTCTTCATGGAAGTGTTTAACCCAACCATGTTAAGATCTATGCATATCTAGGTGCTTCTACAACTTCTTCATTGTAGGATAACCATGACAGAGTACATAGTATGGTTTACAATCATGTCACATTACTCATTGGAGATGGTTTTAGATCCATTATTCAGAGGTTGTACCTTTGATCAGGGCCTCAAAATATATTTCCATGCTATTGTGGTCTCCTTGTGACTTCCCTATTATGTTGGAGTACTAGAGCGATCTATGGTAATAGAATTCTTACTGGTAGAGGGATGAGAAGATGTGGTATATAGTGGTGGCCATAAGAAAAAGATATCTATGGAAGTTGGAATATGGAAGATGTCAAGATCGCGACACAAGAGGCATACCCATGACTAGTCCTAGACACATGAGCCTATAGAGTATGAGCACCAATAGAGATTAGATCATCCATAGGAGAGGCAATGTTATGCTTGTGACGAACGTTGACATCATTCAAGAGGTTTTCCAACTCTCCATGTTACTAAGAATGTTTTGGTCAACTGATTACTTGGGTAGAGGGAGTATTTGAAGAAGGGAGTTCCACATGATGGAAGACATGGAGGAGGAGATACTACATATTCAATAGGTGGAAGACAGTTTGAGATCATTTCCCCACAAAACCTAGGTGGTCTATTCTAGGATTAGGGAGATAGAGGATGGGGGTTGAAAATAGCTGTTGGCCACAAAGGCTATTAACATGGAGGCTCAAAGGATGAATTGTGGTACACTCTGTGTCCTTCATACTTTATTAAGTATTAATTTTTAGATACTATAGTTTGGTACTCTTTTATTTCCATTTATTTCTCATGGTTTGTTCAGGTTGATGTGGGGAATTAGTCAAACCATGTGTTGGTGATGTTGAAATATATTTAGACTCAGAAGTATGAAGAATGATTTCCCTAATGAGACACATTTTTTTTTGACATTATTAAAACCATACGAGTGAGTCAGGGCCACCCAAATATGATAGTTTCAATGTGTGGTGGATGAGTTCCTTTGTCTTGGGTGTTCGTGGTGAGGTCATACAATATAGTGTTAGGGAAGGCCCAAGAATTACTTGAAGATCCTTTTTATTAACCCATATGATTGGGAGACCTAGTATAGAGGGGGCCTTTCTTTGAATCATTCTGAAGTGGAAGAGTTAGAATCTAAGATGTTTTCACAATATGGATTGGTTTGATTACATCCATACTCATCGGGGGGGCCATAAGTCAGTGTGACTATGTTTCCCACGTGAAAATATTTGTTACATCTAGAGGTTCGTAGATGAGGGGCCTGGTAAGACCTAGTGTTTACAATATGGAATCCCTGTGTCACGACCCGCCCTCGGGGTCCGTGCCGTGACTACCCCAAGCCCGCCTTCCATAGGCCAGGGGCTGGCGACTAGCACCAAGGCGTAAATCCCGGTAAAAAGGGAAGGCATTGCCTTTTTAAAGTAAACAAACACCAAAGAGTAAGCAAGCAGAAAGTAAACACTAAGTAAAAACAGAGTACAACTGAAAGTGCGGAAAAGTAAATGGGCCAGTATACAAACCCAAACTGAAAGTAAAGTACAACTCGAAAGGGAAAACAACAACTGTAAAGTAAAAGCCGCTACTCCGAGCTGTCCACTGGAAGTCCCACCTAAAGGGTGAGTACAGATAGCTCCACTGCTCCTCGGGTCCCGCCGTCCACTCCGAGTACGTCCCGCCCAGTGGTCCACCTCTAGGTACCGTCCTGCTTTGCAAGCCTCAGCCAAGATCAATGCTGTCCGTCGTCTGCAACCAACACAACGTAGTGCGGGCATAGCCCGTGCAGGGGTGAGTATAAGCTACTCAGTAGGGACCCCGAGACCCCCGAAGGTCTCACAAAATCCACAAGGATAAACCGCAAAGGAAGATACAAACACAAAGTAACAACCGACACTGCTTAGGTATATGCCCATACATATACCTAAGTCATCAATTCCAATACGCTCCAACCTCCGAGCCCAAGTACAACTCAGTCCACACAGGAAAATAAACGTATTCCACACAGGAAAGCAAAACGAAATCCACATAAGATAGCACAACTCAATCCACACAGGAAAGTAACAGGATTCAGCTCACACAGGTATACTTCTTCAAAGGAAGATAAAGATGATCTCTGATCCATCTAAGTCGTCGGACCCATGAAGGATCGATAGGTAACTAACCCCCGCAAAGACCCACACAGGATCAGGCCCACACAGGACCTGTAGGCGCTGGTTCACACAGGACCGCTGAGCGCAAAGACCCACACAGGATCGGGCCCACAGAGGACCTGTAGCAGTGATCCACATAGGATCGCTGAGTGTTGTAGTCATCGTCGAATCCACACAGGATCTCTGTACTGTCGTCGTCGCAGTCACAGTAGTAGTAGCAGTAGTAGCAGCCACAGTAACAGTCGCAGTCGCAGCCAGCACTAGGGTTCCCGCACACAGAAAGCTCGTTCAGGAGGGTCCGCTCCACGAGCCGAGAGGCTGATACTTCAACTGTCACAAAGTCCAGAGTTGAGGTATCCAAAAGTTCCGTATCGTCAACAGGAACTCAACGCAACAGACGACACGTCGATCGGACGCCCGGTCTGAGAGTTATTGGATTTTTCGTCCCAGGGGCCTGGTTGGTTTTTAAGGAAAAACCAACCCGACCGTACTCCACCTGTATCCAAACCTTGGGATAAGTATGCCAAAAGATCCGTCTCACTAAGAGGAACACAACAAAGCTGACGGCACGTCAATCGGACGTCCGTAGCTCAAGATATGAGGGTTTCCGCTCCGAAGGCCCGGTTGGTTTCGTGAACGAACCAACCCGGCCGAACTCAATGTATTCCAAAACATTGAGTGCGATATACCGAATCGACCGTCTCGATCCAAGGATCGCGTAGCCGCTGACGGTTAGTCAATCGGAGGTCCTTGGCTCAAGTTATAGCTAAAAGATCGAAGTTGTTTCGAAAACGGGGGGTTCCGGGTCCGGGCCGACCTGGCCCGGCCGGCGGTGGTCCGGCGCGGCGGCGCGGTCCAGCGCGGCCCGGTCGGCAGCGGCGCGGCCTGGTGCCACTTGGTGCCATGCGCGGGGGGCAAGGCTCCCGCTTCTTTACATGCTGGCGGCGCGGCTTAAGAGCCGCGCCTTTTGGAGAACCGGCCCCCCCTCATGGGGGCCTGCTTTGAGGAAAACCGGGGGGCCGCCTGCCCCCCTTAATGAAACCGCCCCCCCCTCATAAATGGGGGGTCATTTGAGTTGACTGGGGGAATTAAATTCCCCCGGTTTTCCCCTTCCGGCCGACCCACCTGGCCGGCCGGTTCTTCTTCAACGAACCGGCAAAGCCGGTCCCCTTCCGGCTTCCGACACCGGCGGCCCGGCAAGCCGCCGGTCTTCCCGTCTCGACGCGGCCCGGAACCGACCGCGGTGTTCATCGTCCGGAGTGGTGCGACGGCACTGCGCCCCTCCGCCACGGCCCCGCTCCGGCCACGGCGCCTTCGATTCCCTTCGACGCGGCGCGGCGACGTCACGTTCATGATAAACTTCCCGTGGCACGGCGCGACGGCGCCGCGCGATTATAGCCTTGCGATTCCCGCGTGGTGCGACGACACCACGCCATCTCATACATCCGCAAGGAAATAATATTCAAGAATAGAGGAGGGGGAATTCGGCCGTGTTTGTGCGGTCCGCCCCCCCTCTCGTTAGTCGATAACACTTAACAATAAACCTCAAAAAAATTATCAAGCTAGAACCAAGAACGAGAATAAATAATTAACCAACAACAACCCCTACCTTGGTTCAAGATCGATGATCGACAATGATCCGCGGAAGACAACGTCGCGGAGGTCGGGCGTCGTGATAATCATTCGTCAAATCCATTGACGAAGAGGTACGTCCGAAGAGGTACGTCATTGGAGAATCTTCGTAAGCCGACGAAGGAAGTTCGAGGAGGAAGTGGCGTTTCATTTCGTTGACACGGAAGACGTCGTCGATCTTTGGCGACAACCGGCTACGAAGAAGAGAGGAGCGGTGTTCTTTGTCGGAGCTTGAGCGTTCTTCATCAAAGTTTGAAGAAGAAGGAGGAGCTCTCAAATCCTCTCAAGATGGCTAAACAATTTTAACCAAATAAAATAAGCTAAGGGCTTATTTTATTTACTCAACCAAACCATTTGAACTTCAAAGGTTTGAATTAAGACAACTCAACCCATTAAATAACCCAACTTGCCAACTTAAATTAAAAGGGGAGTTTAAGGGAGAAGATGAGGGGATGGGGTTCGTGTGGGTCCCACCACACTTAATCCTCCCAAGGGAGGTTAAGTGGATGTGGGTCCCACCTTTAACTCCCTTTGGGAGAAGATAACCAACAAAATAAAAATAAAAAGTGTTTCCACGTTTTTATTTAACTTCTTATGATTTCTCCCAAAAACTAACTTTTGACCCGCAATAAACGCAACCTCAGAAAAGGTCCCCTTAAGCGAATATCGGCGCTGCGAGTTCATCGGTGCCCTCGGAATTTGATTCTGGGCACCGGTTCAAAAGTTAGAAATTCCCGCTCGTTCGTTCACTGAACGTACCCAAGCCAAACTTCGGAAATTGATTCCGGGCACTCCGGGCCTCGGAATCAGGTGCTATCAGAAACCACGCTCTTGTAAAATTCCAAAGAAAAATAAGAAAAAATTTCCCTTGAATTTTACAGGTCTTTACATTACTCCCACCTTAGGGATTTACGTCCCCGTAAAGATACATCAAAAACTAGGGAAACAAATGAGGGCACTGAGCATGCATCTGAGCCTCCCGCTCCCATGTGCTCTCCTGGAGGTTCCCGTGCTGCCATCTGATGCACACAAGAGGAATCCATCGCCCACGTAGGACCCGCTCCTGTCGATCCTCCATCTCCACCGGGACCTCCGTAAAAGTCGCCCCATCGTCAACGTCAAGCTCCCCATGGTCAATGATGTGCATCAGGTCGTGCACGTTTCTCCTCAGCTGAGACACGTGGAAGACGTCGTGCACTCGGTGCAACTGAGGTGGTAGAGCCAGGCGATAAGCCACCTCGCCAATCCTGCTGAGGACCTGGAAGGGTCCGATGAAGCGCAGAGATAACTTGCCGCCTCGGCCAAATCTCCGAATACCACGTCGAGGTGAGACCCGCAAGAAGATGTGGTCACCATCCTCAAACTCTAGTGGCCTCCGCCTCCTGTCAGCGTATGACTTCTGCCGGCTCTGAGCTGTCCTCATCCACTCCTGGATGACCTGGACCTTCTCTGTCGTGGCCTGAACCATCTTCGGTCCCACAAGTGCTGACTCCCCAGAGTCTGTCCAGCACAAATGAGATCTACAAGGTCGGACGTACAACGCCTCATACGGTGCCATCCCGATGGTGGAGTGGTAGCTGTTGTTGTGTGCAAACTCCACCAAGGGTAGGTGGTCCTCCCAGCTACGACCAAAGTCGAGGAAACATGCGCAGAGCATGTCCTCGAGAGTCTGAATGGTCCTCTCCGTCTGACCATCCGTCTGAGGATGAAAGGCTGTGCTCAGACGTAGCTGCGTCCCGAACGCCTCCTGCAACCCCTTCCAAAGCCGGGAAGTAAAGCGAGCATCTCGATCGGAGACGATAGATGATGGCATGCCATGGAGCCGCACAATCTCCTGAACGTAGAGACATCCCAAGCTCTCCACTGAGCCCTGCTCTCTGATGGGTAAGAAGTGTGCCGACTTGGTGAGTCGGTCAACAATCACCCCGATGGAGTCGTGACCTCTGAAAGTGCGTGGAAGTACAGTCACGAAGTCCATAGATATCCCGTCCCACTTCCACTCCGGGACCTCCAAGGGCTGTACCAAGCCTGCTGATACCTGATGCTCTGCCTTCACCTGCTGGCAGGTGAGGCATCGAGAAACGAACTCTGCTACAGCCTTCTTCATGCCCGGCCACCAGTGCTGTCATCTGAGATCCAGGTACATCTTCGCCACTCCAGGATGTACCGCCAAAGGAGAAGTGTGAAACTCTCTCAGCACTTCCTCTCGCAAGGCGACTGGTACCATGGTACGTCCTCTGAAAAATATGTCATGCTCTGCTCCAAGGGAGAAACCATCAGGTGCCTGTCCCGAGGATATCTGTGTACGCCGTGTCTCACAGTCAGCGTCCTCACACTGTGCCCCTCTGACCCGCTGCAGTAGTGGAGGGGTGACTGTGAGAGACTGAAGAAAGGCTGCTCCATATCTATCCATGAAGGATATCTGTAAAGAGGCTAGCTGCTCCGTTGCCTCCTCAAGTAGATGAATGCCCGTCCTCCTGCTGAGGGCATCAGCTACCACGTTCCCCTTCCCAGGAGTATAGACTATCTCAAAGTCATAGTCCTGGAGGAACTCGAGCCATCGCCGCTATCTCAGGTTCAGGTCCTTCTGCGAGAAGATATACCTGAGACTCTGATGATCATAAAAGACTGTAAAGCGCTCGCCCATCAGATAGTGTCGCCATGTCTTCAGAGCGAAGACCACTACTGCTAACTCCAGGTCATGGGTAGCGTAGTTCTGCTCATGCGGCCTCAACTGACATGATCCATAGGCGATCACTGCCCGCTCCTGCATCAGAACACATCCGAGTCCGGTCCCTGATGTATTGCAGTAGACTATGTACCCTACTCCCTCCTCAGGCAACCTCAAGATAGGTGCGCTGGTCAATCTCTGTCTCAGCTCCTGGAAGCTCTGCTGACATCTGTCTGACCACACGAAGGGTTTCCCCTTCTTCGTCAAAGCCTTGAGTGGTGCCTTAACTCTAGAGAAGTCTGGAACGAATCTCCGATAGTATCCAGCTAGTCCCAAGAAACTCCGAACCTCAGTCTCGCTCCTGGGTGGCTCCCACGCTAACACAGCCTCGATCTTCGCAGGATCCACTGCAACTCCCGCCTCAGAGATAACGTGTCCCAAGAAGTGGACCTCACGTATCCAGAACTGGAACTTCGAGAGCTTACCATAAAGCTGGTGCTCTCGGAGTGTGTCTAGTACAACTCGCAAGTGATAGGCGTGCTCCTCCTCATTCGTAGAGTAAATCAGTATGTCGTCGATGAAGACCATGACAAACCGATCAAGGTATGACTGAAAGATCCTGTTCATGAGGGCCATGAACACTACTGGAGCATTGGTTACGCCGAAAGACATAACCAAGAACTCATAGTGGCCATACCGACATCTGAAGGCCGTCTTTTGCACGTCCTCATCTCTGACTCTGAGCTGATGATAGCCTGACCTGAGGTCTATCTTCGAGAACCACCGTGCTCCCTTGAGCTGATCAAAGAGGTCATCAATCCTCGGTAGAGGATAGTTGTTCCTCACTGTCACCTGGTTCAGGCGACGATAGTCAAAACAAAGTCGCAGTCTCCCGTCCGCCTTCTTGGCAAACAATATCGGGGAAGCCCAGGGTGAAACACTGGGTCGGATGAACCCCTTGCCCTGCAAGTCCTCCAACTGTACCCGTAGCTCTCGAAGCTTGGCAGGGGCCATCCGATATGCTGGAGTGGATATCGGGGCTGTCCCGGGGTACAAGTAAATATAAAAGTCTACCTCTCTGCGAGGAGGTAGCCCTGGAACGTCGTCGGGAAAAACGTCCGCAAACTGATCCACCACTGCAGGAAAACCAGGACTCCGCACGTGAACTTCTCCAAGGATGAGGCTAGCCATCTGATGAGTGATGGTCTGTCCTCTCCTCCGCGGAAGTCCATCCTGTGCTAATAAGGCTCCCTTCTCTCTGGTGAAGGTGAACCTGCTCCCGTCTGTGCGTACACATCGCACCTTGCGCCTAAAACAGTCAATCTGCGCATGGACCGTAGATAGCCAATCCATGCCCAAGATGATGTCATAAGGCCTCGATGCTGCTACAAGAAGATCCCAGCCAAAGCTCTCGCCTCCTAGAGTAAGCTCACAGTGCCGACACCAGTGCGTAATCGTCGAGTCTACTCCCGTAGGAGTCTCTAGCCGTAAGGATCGAGCCAACGGCTCTATCAGAATCTCCGAGCTCCGAACAAGGACAACGACTATGAAAGAGTGACTCGCTCCTGTGTCTATAAGAACTGCAGAAAGGGTGGAATAGACACAGATAGTACCTCGAATCATCTCGGGTGCGCCGTGGTCATAGGCCTCTTCTGACTGGAGATGTTCCTGTCTCTGCCCGCCAGCTCCCTGTGGTCGGGGTGGACCTCCTGGTGGTGGTGGTGGCAGAGCCTCAAAGCGTCTCCCACCACCTGCTGCTCGGCCAGCTCCTCTGCCTCGTCCGCCCCCTCCTTGCGGACCGCCACGGTCGACCCTCTGCCTCGGTGGTCCCTCAACTGTCTGCTGCTCCTCGGCACGGCGGGTCGGGCAGTCACGAGCCATGTGGCCCTGCCCGCCGCACGAGTAGTACTGTCTGCCTCTCGAAAGACTGGCTCCTCGCTGTGTGCCCCGCACTGCTGAGCCAGTGTCCTGAGGTCGTCTGCCCGAAGTTCTGGTCTGCCTGAACCCCTGAGTCATCCGTCGACTGCCTTCTGCAGATGACTCTGCCACGTGCCGCCCTACGGTGGGTCTCGGTGCTGGTGTAGACTCAGCATGGAAGCTCTCGATCAAAAGGGCCCGCTCCAGTACTCCTGTCATAGTCGGTATGCTGAGGGAGATCAGCGATGCCCTGATCTCGTGTCTCAAACCCTGCTCGAAGGTCCGGGCCCGGAAGAATGGGTCCCGTACCATGTCGGTCGAGTAGCGTGAGAGATCGGTAAATCTCACCGAGTTCTGAGCGACCGTCATGATGCCCAGCCGCAGCTGAAGAAGCTCCTGGATACGCACCGCACGAAGGGTGGATGGGACGAACTCCGAGCGGAAGAGGATCTCAAAGTCCGTCCATAGAAGAGATGCCTCATCGTGCACCTGGAGCATCAAGCTCCACCATCGTCCTGCTGCTGCGTGTAGTAAGCTCGCAGCGAGGATCACCATGAGGTATGCTGGTGTCCTCACTAGCCTAAACACACGTACCACTGCCTCCAGCTAGTCCTCGGCTGCCTGGGGATCCATCTCCCCACGAAACCTGGGTGGTCGCTGGCGCTGAAACTCATGCAGTGTGCTGAGGCGACGTGCATCGTCAGCGGCTGGTGCTGGAAGTATCGGTGGCTCGATGGGTAGAGCTACCGCCGGTGCCACTGCTGACAAAGGGCCCTGCACTGAGGCCTCGTCGCTCGGTGGGCTGTCGTCACACTCGACTCTCGGAACCCTAGCTGGCTGCCATCGTGGGGCCATCCTGAAAAGGAAACAGGTGCGCCACGGTCAGAACAGTATACCTGGTGAGCTGATATAAGTAATCACAAAGAAAACTTTGAAATACACACGCAATCAATGTTTTCGTGCATTAAGTCAGAAATCAGAAGTCAGGGTCCTGGTGTACGGATACGTCGGCCGCCGCACCAACACTGGACTCCCTGGACTGAGAACCACACTCAATACGCTAAACATTATTGCTTCACATAGAAAAGATCAGAGTTCGCGGTAGAACCGAACTCCTCTGATACCAATTTGTCACGACCCGCCCTCGGGGTCCGTGCCGTGACTACCCCAAGCCCGCCTTCCATAGGCCAGGGGCTGGCGACTAGCACCAAGGCGTAAATCCCGGTAAAAAGGGAAGGCATTGCCTTTGTGAAGTAAACAAACACCACAGAGTAAACAAGTGGAACGTAAACACTAAGTAAAAACAGAGTACAACTGAAAGTGTGGAAAAGTAAATGGGCCAGTATACAAACCCAAACTGAAAGTAAAGTACAACTCGAAAGGGAAAATAGCAACTGTAAAGTAAAAGCCGCTACTCCGAGCTGTCCACTGGAAGTCCCACCTGAAGGGTGAGTACAGATAGCTCCACTGCTCCTCGGGTCCCGCCGTCCACTCCGAGTACGTCCCTCCCAGTGGTCCACCTCCAGGTACCGTCCTACTCTGAAAGCCTCAGCCAAGATCAACGTTGTCCGTCGTCTGCAACCAACACAACGTAGTGCGGGCATAGCCCGTGCAGGGGTGAGTATAAGCTACTCAGTAGGGACCCCGAGACCCCCGAAGGTCTCACAAAATCCACAAGGATAAACCACAAAGGAAGATACAAACACAAAGTAACAACCGACACTGCTTAGGTATATGCCCATACATATACCTAAGTCATCAATTCCAATACGCTCCAACCTCTGAGCCCAAGTACAACTCAGTCCAAACAAGAAAGTAAACGTATTCCACACAAGAAAGCAAAACGAAATCCACATAGGATAGCACAACTCAATCCACACAGGAAAGTAACAGGATTCAGCTCACACAGGTATACTTCTTCAAAGTACGATAAAGATGATCTTTGATCCATCTAAGTCGTCGGACCCACGAAGGATCGATAGGTAACTAACCCCCGCAAAGACCCACACAGGATCGGGCCCACACAGAACCTGTAGGCGCTGGTTCACATAGGACCGCTGAGCGCAAAGACCCACACAGGATCGGGCCCACACAGGACCTGTAGCACTGATCCACGTAGGATCGCTAAGTGCTATAGTCATCGTCGAATCCACACAGGATCTCTGTACTTTCGTCGTCGCAGTCACAGTAGCAGTAGCAGTAGTAGCAGTCACAGTAACAGTCGCAGTCGCAGCCAGCACTAGGTTTCCCACACACAGCAAGATCGTTCAGGAGGGTCCGCTCCACGAGCCGAGAGGATGATACTTCAACTGTCACAAAGTCCAGAGTTGATGTATCCAAAAGTTCCGTATCGTCAACAGGAACTCAACGCAACAGACGGCGCGTCGATCGGACGCCCGGTCTGAGAGTTATTGGCTTTTTTGTCCCAGGGCCCCGGTTGATTTTTAAGGAAAAACCAACCCGAACATACTCCACCTGCGTCCAAACCTCGGGCGGAGTATTCCAAAAGATCCTTCTCACTAAGAGGAACACAACAAAGCTGACGGCACGTCAATCGGACGTCCGTAGCTCAAGATATGAGCGTTTCCGCTCCAAAGGCCCGGTTGGTTTCGTGAACGAACCAACCCGGCTGAACTCAAAGTATTCCGAAACTTTGAGTGCGATATACCGAATCGACCGTCTCGATCCAAGGATCGTGTAGCCACTGACGGTTCGTCAATCGGAGGTCCTTGGCTCATGTTATGGCCAAAAGACCGAAGTTGTTTTGAAAACGGGGGGTTCCGGGTCCGGGCCGACCCGGCCCGACCCCCCCCCTGGGTTGGCCCAAACCGGGTCGACCCGACCCGGCCGGCGGCGGTCCGGCACGGTGGCGTGGTCCGGCGCGGCGGCGCGGCCCTGCCGGCGGCGGCGCGGCCTGGCGCCGCTTGGTGCCACGCGCGGGGGGCAAGGCCCCCGCTGCTTTACATGCTGGCGGCGCGGCTTAAGAGCCGCGCCTTTTGGAGAACCGGCCCGCCCTCGTGGGGGCCTGCTTTGAGGAAAACCGGGGGGCCTCCTGCCCCCCTTAAAGAAACCTACCCCCCCTCATAAATGGGGGGGCATTTGAGTTGACCGGGGGAATTAAATTCCCCCGGTTTTCCCCTTCCGGCCGGCCCACCTGGCCGGTCGGTTCTTCTTCAACGGACCGGCAAAGCCGGTCCCCTTCCGGCTTCCGACACCGGCGGCCCGGCGAGACTCCGGTCTTCCCGTCTCGCCGTGGCCCGGAACCGGCCGCGGTGTTCGTCATCCGGCATGGTGCGACGGCACCGCACCCCTCCGCCGCGGCCCCGCTCCGGACGCGGCGCCTTCGATTCCCTTTGACGCGGCGCGACGGCGTCGCGTTCATGATAAACTTCCCGTGGCGCGGCGCGACGGCGCCGCGCGATTATAGCCTTGCGATTCCCGCGTGGTGCGACGGCACCACGCCATCTCGTACATACGCAGGGAATGAATATTCAAGAACAGAGGAGGGGGAATTCGGCCATGTTTGTGCGGTCCGACCCCCCTCTCGTTAGTCGATAACACTTAACAATAAACCTCAAAAAAATTGTCAAGCTAGAACCAAGAACGAGAATAAATAATTAACCAAAAACCACCCCTACCTTGGTTCAAGATCGGTGATCGACAATGATCCGCGGAAGACAACGTCGCGGAGGTCAGGCGTCGCGGTAATCGTTCGTCAAATCCGTTGACGAAGAGGTACGTCCGAAGAGGTACGTCGTTGGCGAATCTTCTTAAGCCGATGAAGGAAGTTCGAGGAGGAAGTGGTGTTTCCTTTCGTTGACACGGAAGACGTCGTCGATCTTTGGAGACAACCGGCTACGAAGAATAGAGGAGCGGTGTTCTTCGTCGGAGCTTGAGTGTTCTTCGTCAAAGTTTGAAGAAGAAGGAGGAGCTCTCAAATCCTCTAAAGATGGCTAAACAATTCTAACCAAATAAAATAAGCTAAGGGCTTATTTTATTTACTCAACCAAACCATTTGAATTTCAAAGGTTTGAATTAAGACAACTCAACCCATTAAATAACCCAACTTTCCAACTTAAATTAAAAGGGGAGTTTAAGGGAGAAGATGAGGGGATGGGGTTCGTGTGGGTCCCACCACACTTAATCCTCCCAAGGGAGGTTAAGTGGATGTGGGTCCCACCTTTAACTCCCTTTGGGAGAAGTTAACCAACAAAATAAAAATAAAAAGTGTTTCCACATTTTTATTTAACTTCTTATGATTTCTCCCAAAAATTAACTTTCGACCCGCAATAAACGCAACCTCGGAAAAGGTCCCCTTAAGAGAATATCGGCGCTGCGAGTTCATCGGTGCCCTAGGAATTTGATTCTGGGCACCGGTTCAAAAGTTAGAAATTCCCACTCGTTCGTTCACTGAACGTACCCCAGCCAAACTTCAGAAATTGATTCTGGGCACTCCGGGCCTCGGAATCAGGTGCCGTCAGAAACCGCGCTCTTGTAAAATTTCAAAGAAAATTAAGAAAAAATTTCCCTTGAATTTTACGGGTCTATAAACCCTGGGTTGTTTATTGACACCCTCAAATTACCTAAATCAACAACGTACACAAAATTCTTGAGGAGGTTGTGGGGAAGTTCCTCTAGGTTTGGATGTGATCAGTTGGGTTATTACGGTGCATGTGTCAGGTTAGAAAGATGGTGTGCCTATAGCCCATATAACTGTAGATGGAAAGTTGAGATTGGTGTTTTTCCACCTATTTGATATGAAGATACATGTGATTATTATGGAACAATTTCAACCTTGTTAGAGCTAGAAGTGGGAGTGGTTTGGATTTTTTGGTTCCCCCCGAGTGCATGCTGGTAAGCATCATAGGAACCATGGGTGAGTTTTCTGGAATTTCAGTGCTATTGGAGATCTCAGTTTCTTTCCCCAATTCATATGACTTCATTTTATAGAGAAAATTGGTGGGTAGAATACAATGACTCAGGTTTCAACCTATAATACTTTTCAATATTTTGAAGAATATTTCTATAGCCCAACATTGATTCGACATGGGATTTTAGGGCCTGGAGAGCCTCGACGTGGTAATATTAAAAATAAGAAATATATTTTATCACACTCATGAAGTTTCCATTGAAATGTAAAATAAATTCTGATCGGAGTCTCAAATAAGAATTTTGAGACGCCATTTGAGTTCAGAACATCATTTTCACCTTCGGTGAAATATAAGTTGTTTTTCCAATAAGTGTTGGGAATGAGGAATGTTGACTCTGGGGTGTTAAATTAGGAGTTATTAATTTAATGATATTAAATTAATAACCCATTTTACTCCTCCCCAAACATTTGGTGAACATGAAACAGGAGAGGTAAACCCTTATCCTCTCACCCTTTGAATGAAAAACAAAACCTAAGATCGAATTAAGGTTACAATGTTCCCTTGAACCCCATTTCTGGTGCTGATCATCATCATCTAGAGGTGGGGCACAATCCAAGTGTCATTTTAGACCAAAATATTCACTATTTTTTGATGAGGTAGGGAAATTTTAGTTTTATTCTTTGTACCCTTTGATATTAATTGTTTTAAAGTTGTAGAACCCCATTTCAATTTCTTGAGATCTCTTTTAGGCCGATCTGAATGTTTTAGAGGAAACCAGGGTGATTTGGATGGCTTGTAGGGGAATTTATGTCCAAATTCAAATTTACATGGAATGTAATCTAGTGAGACATACCATGTGTTCTTCCTATTTGAAGAATATGGATTTTGGGGACTATACACCTTGTATCATGGTTACACACCATGTAATGACCCCATGTCATGTGGCCAGAGGACATGACCAGGGTAGTCATGTGATAGTACATGAACTTGTATGAGTACACTTCCAATGTATATAGTCATAGAGTATTGGAAAATGGAACATGAAAACTATAGGTATAAGGGACCATTTAGCCTAGAAACACCATGTACCTAGGGGATCACGCTATGTTTGAGGAACAAATGACCTAGCCGCATGAATGAAGAACATGGATATGGGTCGGGTGAGACAAGACACATTGTGTACATCCTATAGAGGCCATCTATTCCATGATAGTAATCCTAACTATTAAATTAGGGTACACGACCCGGTTTTTGGGTGGGTTTACAGACCTTGTGGACCCCAGTACATGCCATGTACTTTCTTTAGATATTATTAGGATCTTTTTCCTTATATATATTCTTCTTTAGGGATTTGATTCTGGATTTTGAGTAGCCTTTCATGAGATGTTTTTTTGTGTATAATGTGATAGTGGCCTCCATTGTAGACTATGAGATACAATGATTCATGTTTTGAGGATTACACTATAGTAGTAGTGCAAAACACTGTGTAGAGCTCATATTGGGTCACTAGGTTGGCGTCAGAGTTATCAACCTTCCCTATCTTACTATGATGTGTGTCCCTTGGACTCTTTAAGCTGATTAAGTTGTGATCCCCTTTTATAATAGGATGCGGGTTCCATTCTCGAGGTAGTTTTGAAATGAAATGTATGATAGGACTGATCCTTTTTTTAGAAGTGGTTATCAATACAGGAGATCAAGGTGGTTCTTAGTGAGAGACAATGGGACTCGTTCTCCCATGAGGAATCAGAGACTGGGCTCCCATTATACATTTTATTTGTTAGTAATGGGACTCCCTTCATCATGGGGTGAATGTTATCAACCCATAGGGTTGTTCTTTTAGGTGGGTACTCCTCTGAGGAACCAGTGCACGAGTTCCCTGTATCATTCTTGTTGTAGAGACAGTACACCCATACCATGACAGAGAGTGTGTCCACTTTACTCATTGGAAAAATAAAGTAGGCACTACCCTATTGGACCACGGTATATGTCCTCTATCTGTGGATTTGGCAATACCCTTCCATGCTAAGGTGTGGGTTCTCCATATGTGATTTATAAGTAGAGTACATATTCCTCTACTGTGTAGGGGTGTGGGTCATATGTACTTGGATTCAGAACTCCTCTATCGATCTTAGTTACGGGGCCTCCATATGTGTTATTACAAGAGAGTTGGCACTCTCTTGTTGTATCTGAAATAGGTTCCTCTAGACTTGGGTTGGTACTCCCCTATTGTGTTAGGACAAGGGTCCCCCATGGTGATCGTATAGGGAGTGGTACTCCCCTATTGTACTAGGGTTTGGTTCCTCTAGTCACAAATAGGTACTTCCTTATCATTCTAGGTTATAGGTCCACTATTTATTGAGTGGTACGACTCTTTAATATAGGAGATAATGTCCTCATATGTGGAGTAGTACCCCCCCCCCACCGTGCTAGGGAGTGAGTCCTTTATCTATAGAGTTATACTCCCCCATATTTGAGTAACGACAAGGTGAGGGTCCCCCATGGGAGTCGGAGCTCCCTTGACTATGGAATACAATAATGAGAAGGGGGACCCTCCATTTTTTATGTGTGATAATTGGATAGGATTTCGTGTTAATTAGATAGATTAAGGTGAAAGACACTCCATATAAGAGAATTAGAGTATTTTTGGGTTAGTTAGGAGCTAGTACTCCAACAATTATAGGGAAGTGGAAAGGTGAATGTATCTTTGTTCTCCCTTGACAGAGAGAATGCATTCTAGAGTAGTGATTCCTCAAATGTGTGTAGTTTTGAGGGCCAGGCCTCCCCACTTAGGGTTCTTTTGGATTTTTTTTGGGCTCAAGGTAGTGATTATAGGACCTTGGGAGTTGGGAAATAGAGTTTGATCTAGTGAATTGTTCATGAATGAGAGCATTCACTAGGATGTATCATCAAGAAAGATTGATATATTCTTGATAGAGTGTATCTCTTGGATGGGTTCTATATTGGATGGATGAGATCCTGGAGGATATTCTCATAATTTGTTGTTACCTTTAGATCCTCAAGTATAATCATTGAGCTGGTTGTGTGCTAAGAACCTCATGAGACTTGGAGTCTTAGAGGAGTATATCTAAGCGATTATAAGAGTAAATGTAGCGTTTTCATGTGTTTGTGTTGACAACCCCTTCGGACTGAGATAACGGTCATGTATAGTTAATGACGACTAATGATAGAATTTTACTCTCATGGGGGTTCCCTCTGGACAGATCAAGTAAACTGACGCCTTTCAATTTATCCCTTTTCTTTTGGGTTTTTTGGTGCCTACTATGTATTATTATTCTCACTTATACATGGGATTTTCTCACACATGTTGTGTATTGTGTAGACGGTAGGGATTTCAATAAAATATAAAAATGACATGAGGTATGTGGGGCTTAGTGAGCTAGAACAAAAATGGTGTTTACCAAAGATTGGATGAGGATCTTTCTAAAAGTTTTTTTAGCGATGCCATATTTTTTAGCAGGTTGAATGATTTTACAACTTATGTTGGGAATATTTTTTTCTTTTTTTATTATTTTATTATTTATTTTTTTCTCTAGTTTAGGATTTATTTATAAAATATTTTTAGCTTATATCTTTTTATATCTATGCATTGTTGCATGGAGGTGTTTGTGGGTTAGTGAGTACACATACTTTAGGAAAAGACATCCCATAAGGGTAATATTCATACTAGGTGCTAGTCTATAGACCCAGATTATTGGAGGCTGGATTGGGGTAGTCATGGCTTGGGCCTCATTTGGCCGGGTCATGAAAATAATATTTATTTAAAATATAAACATTCAATGTTATTTTTAAGATTCTAGAAAATATTACCGAGGAAGATTTTTTTAATTACTACTATCTAATAATATTTTGAAATTTTTCATATTTTTAAATGAAATTAACAATTTACCATGAATATTTTGGAGCTTATAGAACCATTGGAATAAAGTCTTTGAGTATTACCATTATATAAGAGTTGTTTTATAATTATAAACAGGATAACCTAAAAAAATGGGTGAAAAAATATAAATTTATCAATGATTATAAATGAATAATATTAATGAAATAATCATGAAAATGTTATGAATAATGTAAATAATTAGTAAAATATTATTATTCAAGAAGTTAGAGAAATTACAAATTACTCTAGGACTTGGGGTAAAGGGTTTTGTTTTCAAACATTACTATTAATTTTTTATGTTTTCCTTTTAACATGTTGGAGTTAGTTCCCTAAAACAAACTTATTTTTAATTTATAATAATCCTATATTAATTGGATGAATATTAATAAAATACATATCAAATCATGATTGTTCTTATGCGTGACATAGTATGTGATAATGTCGTAAGAATAGATATCACATTAAAATGTCATAGAATATCCCTACAATGATGAGAACCTGGAAGTGCCATGACACTATTATTGAATATATGTTATATGGATGGATGATATCATTTGAAGGGACATAAATTATATAGGCTATCAGGGATGGGGACTCATAAAAATTTGAGGTACCTTCTCATGGTGTGCGCCCTTCATAATATCTGGGAGGATATTATGAGAAAAAGAACTTCGAGTAGGAAATAAACATTCGTAAGTGTCAATGGATATTCTTATATATGGACATGTGTATTAGTCCTTATACATTAATATTACTAATAATGGATATTATGACTCATGCACTTAGATGTATTGATGAAAACTGTGAGTACATATGTTCGTAGTGAAGTAGGATATGTTGGGTGAATCACGATTAATATTTCATTAATGAATAATGTGATAAAGGATTTTCCACTTATACGAAAGTAGATATCTCAATCCCTCTGATGGAAATGATACAGCCTAACTAAATCCATGTCCATGGTGTTCTCTATACTTGTTCAATTCTAGGAATTAAAGGAATGAGAAAGAGAGCACATGGGTTGATGGAACTTTCATGCATCCCGCTTGATTGGATATATCGAAAAAGGGATTATATTACATGATAAGCATTCATATGTGGTGACATGTCATTGAGAAATCAACTTATTTCTCTTGGGTTCCATTACATGTTACTAGATAGTAATCTTGGACATTATGTAACCCCACATAATGCCAATGGGGAAGAAGCCTAAATAGTTACAGACTAAGTGTAGCCAGTGTCTCAGTTAAATAATTTATTTATTTAACATATTGAATAAATTTTATTCCTTAGTTGTGGTTTAATAATTATTTAAGTATGCTTGATCATATTTATTATGTCTCTAGTTATTTGAGAGAATATATTGAAGACATAATATTTATTTATCGGTGAATAATGCAGTTCTATTTATTTAATAAATAAATATACATTCTTCAAGGCCTAGTAAATATTGAGGAAGATCGGTGGAAATTGTTATGGGTCTAGTGATAAATAATATTAAATATTATTTGGTAAAATATTATTAAAATATAACATGCAAGTTAAGCACATTTTATAGAAATAATAGCATTGATATTATTATTTGACACGGGGTTTCACATGGAATAATAAATTTTGTAATGAAAACTGTGCTAATTATTTATTATTACATAGTAAATTAAAATCCTTATTATGCTATTATTCTATAAATTATCTAAGGTGTTATTGGACTGGCTAACCAATCGTTGTGTGAAGAATATCTTTGGAGAAAAGACCTCAAGACTAGAGAACTCTTCCCACTACAAGAATTCTATCAAGAGAAAGAGAGATTATCCTCCACCGCATCAAGGAGGATTATTTGGAAGTGATTATCGAGGTGATCTAAATAAGAAATCACAAGTTCAAGGATATTTGAATTTAGAACTTAGAGACTGCTTCTGTGACGTCCATAGATATGCGGAGCTTGTATGGATCACTTCTAGAGGATTACTATAATTGGATTCTACATCACAATGAATCTACACATCAAACCCATGGTCGGACGCATCAATTAATAAAAGAATAAACTTTGAGGTAATTATATAATTAAATTAAATTAATTATAAACAAAATAAGTTGATCTTCTCTTCTCAGTTCCATGATATATCCTTTGTTTGTTCTCATTGATTCAATTCTGTGGATACTTGTGTTCATCATTGTATTGATCCAAGATTAATCATAAATTATGAAAATTTGTAATGTTGGGTACATGCCAATCCTATGATTCCATTATACCTGGAATCTACAAGTTTTATCAGAGTGAGGATATATTTGTGTTTATAATTATTTAAATAATTCATTTATGATATACACTTTAATAATTTAGTTTGTCCATTCATGTTTAATCTTTCTTGTAATCTGAAATTCGAGATATGTTCTTCCTTATAATTTATCACAAATCTAACATCAATAAATAATTTTAAGATTAAACATAAATTGAGGATCTCATTAGGAGGTTCCGATGGTTCAGTCCAGATAACACAAGAATACATGCACTGTAGTCGGATCTACATGCTCAGTATTTCTGTTTAATGCATCAAGAGTAATTAATAAATTACTCAACCCATGTGAATTAATGACACACGATGTAGTTAATTCTTACACCACATGTTGAATAGGATAAACTGTCACACGAAAAGCTGGACTATAAGACATGTGGCCCATTAGACACGATGTATAGTGAATTCAAGTCATGGTTAAGTCATGTATCCCATACACGGATTTCCCAACTGGTGAACAAGTAACATGGATTCAAGATGGAGTGTGGACCACTAGACATACTATGTACTCCGAATATTTTTTAAGTACAACTCGCATGCCATTTCACCAGGTGTGTACTTCAGATGGAAGGTAAGGAGGGTATAATCCATGTATTCAGATCTACATGCCATGTGATGTTTCCATATTATGCTGATTTAAAATTTTATTATTATATTTTGAAACCCTTGGGACATATAGATTCTTGTGGGTGTAAATATATGACATGAAATGTGATAGGTGTTTGATATATATATATATATATAAATGTTTAATTAACATCTGTATAATGTTCAAAAAACTGCACATCATGTATGATTTGTATTATAATTATAATTCTATGTGGATGCTACATGTCACAAAGATTAAAGTGTATAAAATTAAAAATACATGTTGGGTAGTTTTGGATGGGTATTAAATGGGTTACATCTAGGGTACAAGTTATATACAAATCTATGGGTGAGAATATCAAGGAAATTCAAAAAAAGGATTAAGATAAAAAGGATTGATTAATTGAAGATAATGATTAATCAATTCAATTATAATTTATATTAATAAGAATGATTAATGAATTGAATTATAATTTTTTAAAGGCGTAATTTGTTTCATGTATGTGGATGATCATGAGCTAGACCATACCTATATATGAGATTGGATCCCTTTTAATTTTTTTATTAAATTAAAATTGGTGTCCTGCATGCCTTCTCATCAATAATATGTATGCCCTGAGTGCCCATGGTTTATTTTATGTAAACCCCATTTTAACCTTCACCTATGTGTTAGTTAAAAGAATATGTAATGTATGTAGCTCCCAATCTAGTAGAGTCGGTTCATGTTAAGAGCCGATAAAAAACTTATCAAAGGAGATAAAAAGGTGGACATGTGGAAATATTTAAAAATGAACCTTAAATGGTTCAAGGTTTTTCTCCCTTAGGATAGGGTTAGTTTATCAACTTCTAGAAAACTAAACAATAGTAAAGCTCTTTGTCGTACCCTTTATTTTATTTCTATCAGTTGTAGGGTTATTAATTATGGATGTTTAACAAGATCACATATTTAATAAACTAACACAAATAAAAGATGGAACGAAAATAAAAATGGCTTATGCGAAAATATTATATACACATGATTAACCACTTAAGTATATCCCACTTAACATTAACAAGAATGTGAAAAAATAATAAATTGAAATTTGCTCATAAAACATAAAATCCATCAATTAAATATTAAGTCGGTATAGCCTTCCATTACTTTGGTTAGAATTGAATAGTTTAAAGTGCTTGGCCAACCCTAGTTGAGTTTATTTCAACTATTAGGGAATTATAATTTGAATTTTTGGGTTAACTTAATTTATTTTACATCAAGGGTTGACTAACCTAGCAGGACTAGGTGTAACTGAGAGGCAAAGGTTGAGGAGATCCCAAATTAAGGATTTAGAGATTGGGGAGTCCACTGAACAGATCATGGAGCTATGAGTTAATGCATTTGGAATTTGGAATGCCTACCTAAAACCTTTCAATTTTCTTGACCAACCCTAGTTGGGGTAATTTAAAGGGAAATAAGGATCCTTACCTCTAGAATGCCTAAGAAACTGGATATTCCAAATCCAATGGAGAGGTCTACTGGGTTTCGAAAAAATAGTGGGAGACTAATAGATATTAATTAATTTATTTGTCTATATTTATCAAGACAAATTTCTAAAACTATGTTCATCATAATTTGTATAAATTGAAATCAAAACAACATCAAAAATATCATTTTGATATATACTCAAGAAGGAAAAACATCTTACCATAACTAATTTCCAAGAGTGTAAAAGGCGCCTTTGGGTTATCCTTCACCATGAGAGGAAACTTTATGTGCTTGAAGAGCCTTTACCAGTTTTTCTTGGAAATGTGGGGAGTGATGAGGAACTCTATGTGTATGAGAAACATCTAAATGAGTTTAAGGATGTTTAGTGCCGCATCCAATCATCCATAACCAATGAGGTATTGAAGAAACATGAGGAAATGGATGCTTAGAGCATGATGTCTCACCTTCAGGATCTCTATCAAGAGAAGGCGAGACATGAGAGGTATGACATCTCCAACGCTTTGTTCACTACTAATCATGGAGATTCTATTCCAGCTAGACCACGTGTTGTTAAGATTATTGGAAACATTGAGTGTACAGACATATTAAGGATTTAAGTTGTAGTTAAGTTTCATAATGATGTCATACTATCATCACTTCCTAACACCTTCTCTAGTTTTATTATGAATTATAATATGATCAATAATGAAAAGTGTCTATTAGAGCTTCTTACCCTAATTATCCAAGTTGATAATGACATGGGGAATTAAAACCCCATATTCATTATAGTGAATAGGAAAAGGAAGGACAAGGTAAAGTGGATTAAGATTTATAAAAAATATAAAGCCTCCAAGAATCATCTAACCAAGATGATTTAGATCTAGAGGCAGGGAAAGGAAAAGAAGGATGCATGATTTTCATGTGGAAAGTCATGCCACTGGATGTGGAACTTCACCCAGAGGAATGAGGAAGCCCAAGGTGCATTCGTTATCAAGTGATATATTTTCATTTCTATACAATGGGTATTAGATAAAGCTTGTGAGGATCACATCTATATTTAAATGTAGGAACCAAGTAGATTTTGAAAAATTTCTAGAGGATAGGTTGATTTGTGAGCTACCAATGGTGCGAGGCTGACTGCTCTTTCCATTGGTGAATACCATATCACATTTACTATGAGAATGATTTTGGTTTTACGTGGATTTTATTATGTACCTAGTGCTACCAAGAACATAATTTTTGTATCTAGGATAGAAAAAAAATGTATTTATATTCATGTTTAGAAATAAATGTTGTTACTTTTATGAGGACAACATATGTTATGGTATAGAACATTTAAATAATCGTATGTATGTATTAAATTATGAGAACCAAGTGATGGAAATTGATAATGAACCAAGTTCACATGACTCATCCAACACAAAGTTCTGGAATCAGCACCTTGGTCATGTGAATGAGAAGCACCTGAAAATGATTTGTTAAGATGGTGATTTAGACTCTTCTCAGCTAAAAACACCTAATAGATGTCATTCTTGTTTACAAGGGAAAATGAACAAACCCCCATTTGGTGGACATGGTGAAAGGGCCACATATATTCTAAGATTATACACACTGATGTCTGTAGAACATTTCTAGTAAAATATAGAGGTGGATATTCTTACTTCATTGCTTTTATGGATGACTTGAGAAGATATGGCTATGTCTACTTATTGAGGTATAAGTCCGATTCCTTTGAGAGATTATATGAGTTCAAGAATGATGTATAGAATCGTCTTTGTATGAAGATAAAGAATATTCAATTGGATTGAGGTGGAGAATATATTAACCAAGAGTTCTTCAACCTTTTATGAGAGTATGAGATTCTATCTCAACTCACTCCACCTTATAGACCAAGTGGAATGGAGTTAGTGAATGGAAAAACCATAGCATCTTGGACATGGTAAGGTCAATGACCATTCATGCAGATCTTCCATTATCAATTTGGGGATATGGATTGAAAAATATGTCATGAACATTAAACCACTACCATATAAGGAAAAAAATGGGATTCCCTTCAAGCTATGGAGTTGAAAGGAACCCAATTTATCTCATACACATGTATAGGGATGCAAGAAATTCATTAAGGATTACTCAGGAAATAAAATAGAACCCCGAGGCATGAAGTATATATTTATAGGGTATCCCAATGAATCAAAGGGATACTACATATACAACCACTTAGATAAGAAAGTGACTATTTCCAAACATGATGGTTTTCTTGAGAGGGAGTACATACTCATTAAGTATAGTGGGAGGAAGATCAAATTAGATTAATTTGATGCTCAAGACATACAAGAGATGGTATAGAAAAAATTCCATAGGTCCCCATGGAAGTGGTAGTTCATGAAACCAAAGTATTTTATAGGAGAACAAGAGAGGTAAGGGAACTAGAGAGATATAGTTTACTTGTCACTGAGGAAGGTGACTAATTATTGTTGGACAGTGATGAACATCTATCCTAAATGAAATTAGTAGAGAGATTAGAAGATGCAAGATAATTAGGATCTATGAATTCTTAGATGGATTCCATATATGAGAACCAATTATGGGTTCTTGTCGATGAAACAGTTGATGTAAATCATGTTGGGTGTAAATGGGTATTCAAAAAGAAACATGACATTCAAGGACAAGTTAGTACCTATAAATCAAGGCTATTGGATAAAGGTTTTAAAAATCATCAAGGAATTGACTATGATGAAACCTTTTACCTCTTTTCCATGTTTAAATCCATAAGAATCATACATTACGTTACATCTTTCCATGACTATGATATTTGAAAGATGGATGTCAAAACTACACTCCTTAATGATAACCTTTAGAAAGATTTCTATTTGAACCAACCAGAAGGGTTTGTGACACCAGGTTATGCTAAATGGGTATGAAAGTTGCAGAGATCCAATAATGGATTAAATCAAGCATCCAGATCATGGAACATTAGATTTGATGAATCCATAATAGAATTTGGTTTTATTAAGAATGAATGTGATCCGTGTTTTAACATGTAGTTTAATGGGAATGTGGTAATTATTCTAGTAGTTTATGCTGACGAAATATTTCATTTTTGAAATGACATACCGGTCTTGTAGTTAGTCAAGGAATGAATGAAAAAGTGCTTCTCCATGAAGGAAATAGGAGAATTAGCCTATATTATTGGAATCAATATAATTTCTGATAGATCCAATATGATTCTTGTACTATGTCAAAGTAAATACATTGACTAGATACTAATGAGATTTAGTATGGAACAATCCAAGAGGGGATTGGTTCTAGTGTCACTTGGTATACATCATTCCATGAAAATGTGTCCCCAAACACAACATGAGAAAGATAGGATGAGTAAGATTCCATACACTTCAGCGATGTGATCTATCATGTATTCCATGTTATGTACTAGTCTTGATGTTACCTATTTACTAAGCATAGTAGGAAGATATTAAGAAGATCTAGGAGAAAAACATTGGACTACTATTAAAACTATCCTTAATTATCTGATAAAAACTAAGGATATATTCCTGGTGTATGGAGGAGACGAGGAACTTGTCATCAAAGGGTATGATAATGTTAGTTTTCAGAAAGACCAAAATGTTTTGAAGTTGAAATAAAGAAATTATTTGTATCTCAATGGAGGATTTGTGAGATGTAATATTTGAAAGTAGCCAGTTGTTTCTGATTCTATAGTGGAGTATGAATATATAGTAGATTCTGATGTTTCCAATGAAGCCATCTAGATTCAGATCTTCTTCCAAGAGCTTGATGTGGTTCCTAGAAGTAAAGATCCCATTACATTATATTGTGATAATACTACATTGGTGGATCTTGAAAAAGTTCCAAGGTCACATCAACGGATAAAGAACATACTATGAAAGTATCACATCTTAAGGTATTTCTATCAAAGAGGTGAATTTTTAATGAGAATCATATCCAAAAAAGAGTACATGGTATACCCCTTGACAACGGCCTATCTCAATAGACGAATGAATATCATATTAGAGCTAGCGGACTGAAGGTTGTTCAAAGTTGGATCTAGTGCTAGTGGGAGTCTGTTGGAGTTGTTTCCCTAGAAACAAAATTATTTTTACTTTATGATAAGTATATATTCATTGGATTAATATTAATAAAATACATGTCACATAATGATTATTCTTCTCTGTGACATAATATGTTATAATTTCATAAGAATAACTGTCACATTAAAAGGTCATAGCAGATCCCTTCTATGATGGGAACCAGGAAGTTCCATGAAATTATTCTGAAATATATGTTTTATGTCCATATGATATCATTTAAAGGGACATAAATGCTATAGGTTATCATGGGTGGGTAATCATGAAACTTTGAGGCACCTTTTCATGGTGTACTCCCATGGAAGTATCCAGGATGATATTATGAGAACAAGACCTACCAGTAGGAAATCCACATTCATAATTTTCACTGGGTGTTCCTACCTACATATGTTTTTATTGGTCCACATATGTTAACATTTTTATAAATGAGTATTATGACTTGTGAACTTATATGTATTTATGAAAACCGAGATGATAGATGTTTGTGGCAAGGTATGATATGTTGGGTGTGTCATGAGTTATACCGAATTAATGAATAATGCGACAAAGTATTTTTCAATTCTACAAAAGTATATATCTTAGTCCCTTTAATGGAAATGATATAGCCTAACTAATCCATGACCATGGTGTTCTCTAGGATAGTTCAATTATGGAAAGTCAAAGAATGAGAAATTGAGCACAAGGGTTGATGGCACTTGCATGCAACCTACTTGATTAGAGATATCAAGAAAAAGGGATTATATTACATGGTAAGCATTTGTATGAGGTGGCATGTCATTCTGATATAAACTTCCTTATCTTGGGTTCCTTGACCCATTTCTAGATAGTAATCTTGGACTTTAGGAAATCCTTTGTAATTCTAATGAGAAAGAGGCCTAGAGGGTTATACAATAAGTATAACCAATATCTTAGTTAAATAATTTATTTATTTAACTTGTTGAATACATATTATTCCAAATTATGTTTTAATAATTATCAAATTATTCCTTATCAAATTTATTTCATCACTAGTTATTCAAGATAATATATTGCAGACAAAATATTTATTTATCAGTGAATAATGTAGTTCTATTTATTTAATAAATAAATAGTGATTATTTAAGGCCTCATAAATATTAAGGAGGATTAGTGGACCAAGTTATGGGTCCTGTGGGAAGTAATATTAAATATTATTTGGTTAAATAATATTTAAATATAACGTGCAAGTTAAGGACATGTCATAGAAATAACTGAATTGTTAATATTATTTGACATGGGGTTTCACATGGAATAAAATATCAAGAAATAACACCTACGATTATTATTTATTATTATTTGTTAACTTAAATTACCTGTTGTGTTATTATTATATAAATTAGACAATGGGTCATTCAAATGACTAACTAATCATTCTGTGCACAACATCCATGGAGAAAATATATCGAGAATAGAGAACTCTTCTCTCTCCAAGAACGGTCCAAAGAACGAGATATATCCTCCTTTTGCAGATCAAGCAGAATGCTTTGTAAGAGATTATCAAGGCGATCAAAGGTGGACATCGCAAGAGCAAGGATCTTCCATGATATCACTCAAGGAATCCTTCGACAACGTCTGGATATACATGGATCATGTGTGGATCACCTCTAGAGGATTCTTATCCTTGGATTCTACATCGCAATAATTCCATACATCAGACTAATGGTCGAAAGTATCAATGAATACAGAATCACCTTAGAGGTAATTATATTATTTAATTATATAAATTATAAAAAAATATTTTGATCATCTCTTATCAGTTCCAAGTTCTATCCTTTGTATTATATCACCAATTCAATTCTGTGTATACTTGCGGTTTTCATCGTATTGACCCTAGATTAATCATCGATTATGAATATTTTCAAAGTTGGGTACACACCCATCTTGTGCTTTTAATGCACCTAAAACCTACATAACCCTCTCTATGTTTTATAGATATTTTATACCACATATTATTATTAATCATTTCCCATATTCTATGCTATGATTTTATTTTAATATCAATAGGGAATTGGGTAACCAATTATTTTCAATTCATCTTCTTTTTACGAGAGAACTAAAATACATGGGCTTATGTTTTTTAGTAATTATATATGATTATTTGTGGGACCAATATATATCCCCTTAATTAATTGTTTAATTATTTATTATTTATAAAAATTATGTTATAATTAACTGGTGATTTAATTCCATTATAAGGGATATTACAAGATTGGTAAGGTATATAATCCCTCAATAAAAATTCATGATTGATTTAATTTGTTTATGATTACTTATGAGTTTTTTTTGGGAAATTATTTGAGAAAAGATAATTATTTTCATGAGTGAATATGATTTTATATGATCTCAATGTTTATTATTTAAAGGAGAACAATTTCCATGTGTTTCCATGTTATTAAATGGGTTAATGTGTTTTATTAATTTTTATATCGGTTACTAATAATTATATGATCATACAACATTTGAAAATATTTCTACAGGGATTGATGAAGAGTAAGAATGGAAATGAAGTCAAAAGTCAATTATTTAACTTTTAATGAAGTAAGTTTAACGTTTAAGAGTTTGATTTATTGATAAAATGTCTCTTTAGTGGGAAAATATTATGTATTATATTGTAAGGGATATTCCAAAATTCATTAAACCTATAAACCAAAAAGGTATTGGGAATGTAAGTGGTGAAATAAATTCTATAAATCATGTAATTATGGAGTAGTAGTATTTAAACCGTCTTGATAGGAGTAGTTTAATACTTTTGGTGCAATATCTATGATTTTAAAAAGTATATGGATGGTTTTATCTATATAGGGAACCACATAATTTGATTTAACTAACAATAGATTCTTTTATAATTCTATGGTTCTTTGGATGGTTTAATCATTTTTATCCACTTTAATAAATAAATTATATTTTCATTACCTTCACATGGATAACTTATGTCTTATGTTGATTTCACACCCTCCAAAGTTTAACAATATTACAAATCATCATAAATTTAAACCAATAAACTTATTTAAAAAATATAATGAATTCAAATAAATTTAAAAAAACGTGAATCAAACTCTTTAACATGAATCTTGAAGGAAATGAAAACAAATCCAACATAAATTTATGCTTTTTAAATACAACATTTAAGTTTATTGATAATTACTACTCACAAAAAATATTTTTTTAATGAATATACATGATTTTTTATTTAAAGATTATTTTCCCTTTGTCCAATATTAAAAAAAATCATATTCTCTATATCCATACTTTAGATAACAAGTTCAAAGGAAAATTTATATTATTATAACCTTCAAACAATTATCTCTCTATTTTAGAAACAAATTCTCCCCCTATATGGTGTCAACCATATCAAAACAAAAAAAATAAAATGAACATGCATGAGGGGTAGTTATAGAGACTCAAAATCCCATTAAATAAAATTTGTGAAATATAGGGGAAATTTTGGTCATTTTACACCTTGATTTAAATATAATCAATTGACATAGTAACAAAATTCAAATTATAAATCCTATCATTCCATTATTCTAAAAATGGGGTGTTTATAATAATGTAAATTTAATTTAATTTAAAGAAAATTTAATTCCATACTAATTATACTTGACACAAAATTTGAGGATTTTGGTTATACATATTTAATTAGACCTATATTCACCTTTAAAATCCACTAAAACAATTTGAATGATCATAAAAAAATTACTTTTTAGATAATGTTTCTTTTGATATATAGTGATAATTGATATTTTGAGGTTCAATTAAAATAAGAAACTTTTGATCACTTATCATTATTTATATTATCATATTCATTAATGTTTTAGAATATACTTTTTTGAATAAAAACTTTTCTATTAATTATAAAATATATTTATGGATTTATTATTATTTATATTATCCTTATAATGATAAAATTTATATTGCATTATTATAATCTGGATCAAAACCTGATGTTCTTCATTTTGGAATTTTTTAGTTAAAATAATTGTCTAATATATTAAATTGTGGTGGAAACTTAATAAATTCAAAAAAAAAATATGTTTCATAAAATATGAGATCATAAGGATCTATGTATTTGGATTCATTAACAATTTGACTAGTGATTGATCCACAATTTCAAATTTAATTATTCATCATTTTTATTAGAAAATGTATTTTAAGAGGTTAGCTAAAAATAATAATTAAATTTTTCTCAAACGATACATAAAATATTAAAAAAAAAATTAGGTACTCATAAATTTTTTTATTGATTGATGAAATAAATTATGGCTTTGTGATGTTTTTATAGATGTCCAAGTAACACTGTTTGACTCCATTGGTCACTCAGTAAACCTCCATTGATCATCCAACAGTTTAGGGGTACTTAATGTGATTTTATCAGGAACCCTAATACTAGTAAAACATAGTGAAGTTCCACTTCATACTTGATGGGGGTAGAGGGTAGTTAGTAAATAACCACTATATGTTTTAGGATAAACTAATAAGAGGTTTTTATTCAGGACTTTAGGTACCTTATCCATCTTTCCTTCACCTTTATTATCATATATTATTAAAGATATAACTGATATATATATTCACTAAATACATAAAAATTTGATGTGAATTTTTATATACCACATGGTATGATATGCACTAGTGAAAAATTATTTCTCACGTCGGGTTTTTAGGTTGGTTATTTATTACCAATGTGATAAAGGTGTATATCTTGCTTTATCATATCGGTTATATAATAACCAATGTGATAAATTAGATAAAATTCATTTTTATGTCAATTATTGTTGAGCCAACATGAAAAATATGTGAATTTTGATTTAACTTATAGTTATTATATAATTTATGTGGTAAAGGATGTTACCCTCTTTATCAGGTCGATTATATTATAACAACCGTGATAAATTCACTTTATAACACCAGTTAAGTAATAAATGATCTGATAAATCAATTTTCATTGATTTATCACATAAGATTTATAATAACTAAGGTTATATATCATTTAAAAATTTATAAATCATTGGTTTTAATCATTTCAGTTTTACTCTCTCTCAAATAATATGACTGGTTTCTCTCTCATAAAAGCAGAAACCCTAGTTTTTTTTTTGATTTGATGGACTCAGATATCCATCTTTATAGATCCTTCTGGTGTCATCATTTTTTTAACAATAGATCATATCCAGTCAGGCAATATTCAAACATTTATCTTTTCTTTCAATCATTAAATGGCTCTGAATCCTTAACGTTCATTTTTGCACATTTGGTCATTTGTTTCTGTTTTGTTTATGAAAATTCTCATCTACGGTATCATTTTTGCGCATTCGATCAATTTTTTCTATTTTGCATTACCAAATTTGTAAAAAATAATTATTTTTATTGATTATGAATACAATTTTTCAATATTTTTTATGCTAAAATATATTGGGATATTTATCACCATAAGATTTTATTATGATTATGAGATGTATTTAATTGATGATAAATTTATCATCAATTATGGGAATTTAATCAAGGAGGTGTATATCATTTATCATGGAAGATTTGAAGTTCTAAATGATGTCTATAATTTATTAAAATTTCAAGAGTACATATATGGATTGAAGAGTTATAATATATCTAATAGAAAAGTTTATATAGTACATGGTGATGTATGAAAACTAATGTATGCTCAAGTGACTGTAGGGTTTTGGTACCATGTAACCTTAACTTATGGATCATGTAGATATGGTTATGTTCTTCTTATGTTTCAAAATTCTAAAACCTTTCCAATGTTGAAAAAAGTTTAGAAATGATCATTTTAGTGATTGTAAAATTATTTCACAATTCACTCCTCCCAAAATAATTGGGTCGATTGTTGTGTCTGAGAGGTGGAATCATATCATTAGATATATGAAAGTTAGTGTGGCCATTATATATATATTGGGGATATTATTTCTAAAATTAGTTCCGTGCTTTTATTATTATTTACCAAATACATTTAAACTTATATTTCATTATCATCTCGAATTTTTAATTATTCATTTGAAATACACATATTTTTGTTGTATATTTCAAAATTATGTTACTTTCAAATTATTAAATATTTGATAAAAATTTAAACTTAGTTTATCTTGAAAAGATATATATTTTTTATTTTGGTCATATATTATAATGATTCGAAGTTGGATTAGAAAACATCGAATAAGTGCGGAATATGAGGAAGGTGTTCATTCTTTTTAGAATTTTATAAATTTTATGTTCCAAAAAATGAAATGTTTATTTATCCAAGACTAAAATTTTTAAACATGAAGAAGTTGAAAAGTAGAGATATCAAATATCATTTAATATTTCCTCATTTTAATTTGAGGTATAGCCCATGGATTTGACATGGTGAAACTGGGAAGAATTTCAGATCCCTTGGTGATGATGATTTTCATTATGATAAGCCCGATAAAATTGAGGAAATGCTTCATAATATTTATGTAGAGGAAATTGAGAAATAATTAAAAATTGAAAATTTATATGGGGATGATGAAAAAATATAGTATTTTCATTATATTGAATTTAAGGTTTTATTGATGGTGTTAATATTTATTAACATTAAGGGAAAAAATAGATGGAGTGAGTTTCTATATATATATTTTCTACAATTGTTAAAGGATATTATTTTTAAAGATAATGATCTTCCAAATTCACATTATAATTCAAATAGAATACTATTCCTGATGAGATTAAGGTAAATAATACAAACCTATTCAAATGAATGTTTACTTTATGAAAAGGAATAAGAATTTCTTTTAGGGTGTTCTAAATGTGGGATGTGACATTATACGTTGAAAGAAAAATCATAGTCCGATTTAGTAGTTACAGAGACCCATTCCACAAAATGTTTATATATTCATATAATTCCATGTTTGAAATGTTTATTTTTTAATTCATATAATGCAAAAACTTTAATATTTCATGCTGATTAGTGGATATGTAATGAAAAAATACCTCATCCAGTTGATTGTCCAAAGTAGAAGAAAATTGATCACCGATTTTCTACATTCTAGAAATAAAGATAAAAATATCAAACTTAGACTACACATAAATATAATTAACCTATATTGAATACTTAATATCCCACATAGTTCATGGACAATTTTATTAGTACTTTAATACCTATCGTATGATTTTTGTATGAAGCAAAACTATGTCGTTTTGATTTTACTGATCTCTAGACCAAAACAGCCCATATATGATTTTAACATTCTGTTGTTACCATTAATTGATGATTTGGAACTGTTAATGGAGGAAGGTATAAGGGTGTGTGATTCTTATTAAATGAAATGTGTTTAACTACATATAATGATTATGTTCACTATAAATAAATTCCTAGTATATGGATGTTTTTCTAGACACAGTGTTAAGGAGCATAATGATTGTCCAATTTGTGAACAAAAAACATTAAATTATTAATTTAATAATGGGAGATAAAACTATACATGTGTCATATAAATGTTTTTTGGATCATTATTATAGAATATTAAAAACAACTTTCAATGCCTCACATGAATTCAACATTTCTCTAAAAATATTATCCACTAATCTTTATTTTGGGAGGGTGAAAAGCATTTATGTGACATTCAAAAATACACATAAACCTGGAAATGATAGAAATATATTTAATAAACGATCAATATTTTTTGAGCTACCATATTAGAGATATCATGAGGTGAAACATAACATTGATTTCATGCCTATGGAGAAGAATACCTGGAACAACTTTATTATAACATTTCTACTTATTAAATGTAGACAAAATATTGTTTGAATGAAATATTGGATTTACTCTCAATGGGAATATGTTTTGAGTTAGATCCCACTCTCTATGGAAGAAAACTATTCCTACCCCTATCTTTTCATTCCTTATCCAAGAGGGATTAAATTTTCTTTTTTCAATGTCTTGATGATATAAAATTCCCACATTGTTATTCTTAAAATTTAAAAACATTTGTGTAATTAAAGGATTTGTAGTTGACAATTATGAAGTCTCATGACTTTTACATCATGACCTAACAAATCCTAACATTTTCATTGCATGGAATATTTCCCACCCATGTTAGAATGACTATCATGAAGGTGTGTTATTTTTTTAATTCAATTTGTAATAAGGTGATTGATTTTAATTCTTTGAACTCTTTTGATAATAAAGTAATTTATATACTTTTTTTGATGGGAAATATAATTTCCTCCATTTTTTTTTTGATATTATGGTGCATTGAATGATTAATTTTGTGTGATAAATAATTATTTTTAGACCTATATATCAATCTTGGATGTATTATTTTGAATATTATATGAAGATATTGAAGAAGTATGTTATTGTTGAGAAGTATAATTTTTAGGAGGTTGTAAAATTTGGTATAATATATTTGTCTATAGTAGAGAACATCAATTTTCATGAATCTCTCTATAAACTAGTTAATTATGGGGGAAAAAAGATCCTTTTCTTGAATTTAAAATCATTGAAATGTGAAAAAAAATAAAGAAGGTACACATAAACATCATGAATAACATATATGATACTTAACCATATATAACATTGAATATTAATATGTCAAAACAATTCTATCTGATGGATAATGTTATGTGTATATTGAATTTGAATAAAAAAACTTTTTTTGCATGGTTTAAAGAGATAGTGCTTGGTAAATCAGATGCATTAGAAAAATTTTTAGGGTTAGTGGTTGGTCTAAATTTAAATTTGATAACATGGTCTAGGAATGAAATTAATTCTAATACTTTTCATAGGAAAGATCAGGACCAAATATGCCTAGTTCAGAATAGTAGTGTGTTGGTGTTCCCAAAATCAATGCATTTTTCAAGTTCCAAAGAAAAAAGACCAATTTACATATCAATGACATATTATGGAGTTATTAAAGAAATATGGGAGGTTTATTACATTAAATTTCAAGTTCTAGTGTTTAATTGTAAATTATTTGTCAGTAATAACAGAGTTTGACATGATGAATTTTGGAATTACACAAGGTAATATGAATAATTTCAAATACACAAGTGATCCTTTTATCATGGAAACAAATGATTTTTTATATGTTCTTGATCAATCCAAAATGTAGTGGTCAATTTTTTTACAAGGGATAAACTGTATGCTGGTCATGATAATCTTGACGAAGATATTGACTTAAGTGAGATCCCTACTTTCATTAAGCGAATGACAAATAATATTGATGAGCATGTCGTAGACATGGTTTGTGCTATATGAAATGATCATGATAAAAGAATTTTGAAAAAAAATCATTTAGTACATTCCTAAAATTATAGGTATAATATGTTTAATCATGGTTTAATTTTTTAAATTTCATAAGTTAGATATTTTAATTTGATTTTCTTTATTAAATCATGTATTATAAATAATAAGTTAAATTATTTTTTTATATCATTTTTTTTTCTATTTTTCCATGTTTAACCTTACATAAGTTATATATTAATTTATTTTGTAGAAAACCAATTATTTGATATTTAACATTTCATATAAAAGGAAAAATATTATAAAACAGTATATTATAAATAAATTATTTTTGGTGTAAAAATTATATATCAAGATGGTGATTTTTTACTAGTTGATTTCATATATCATTAATATTACGTAGTTTTCATTTTTTATGTCATTTAATCTCTCAATAACATTGGTATCATTTTAGTTAACTATAAAAAATATGAAAAAATGTGTTAAGTTTAGTTTAGTTTATTTTTTTGTTTGATAATTACTAGTTTTTTATATACATTTGTATGTAATTTTTGGATTTGTATATTTTTGTTCAAATAATTATTGCTTTGATTTGTAGGATAATGAAAGACCAATCCTTTAATCCAATTTATTTTTGAGATGATCATACTCATACCTCTAGGGAGGAACGTACACATGATCCAATTGATGAGACTTATTATCATTCTTTACTTGAGATGTCTACTTCCACAAGAGAAAAAGGAGTTAGTGGGTTTGTAAACATGACACCACCCATTTAAAAAAATTACCAGTTTCCTGTAGTCAATACTAGAGGATTCCAATAGAATTTGATGGTAATGATATTCCAAGAGGTCCAAATTCAATACAATTTATGACTTTTGTATTAGTATAGACTAAATGAAATGTTAGTATCTTGTGTGATGATTAGTGAAGTGTTGACAAACGAAATTATCACAATTGTGGGAGACCATTTGGTAAGATTGTTTGATATTATTTTACTTATGTTGAAATTTTTTATAGTAATATATGTTTTTGCAATTGTTATCATATGACATATGATATACCTGATACTAGAGGAGTAAATATAAAATTCTTATCATTGGATGTTAGTAGATGGATGTATTTTAAATAATACCTATCATCATAGTTCATTTTTGTGTATATAAAACATCAAAATCAATGTGATATATATCCATTTATAGATGAAGATACATGGAATAATTTTTTTGAATTTAGATGATGAGATGTGTTTTGGTAGGTTAAATGTTACATTTTTATATATTAGTGGCCATATTAGTTATTTATGTATTTTTAATTCACAATTTACAATAATCAAGGATATCTCATTAGGAGATTCACGATATAAATGTATACCCTCATACATTATCTATAGGAGGGTATAAATTATTGGAAGGATATATTCTAGTTGAAATACTTCAAAATTTGAGATTGGAGTCTTTAGGGTCTGTAGAGGTTTTCCCTCCTTCCCCCACTTGAAATGAAACATTAAAGAGGGTCTGGATGATCAGAAAAGGAAAACATCTTATGGAAGAGTTAGGTGTTTTAGCTGATAAGATTGTACGATTTTTAATTTATTGATCTATTTAAGTTAAATCAACTATTTATATAATTTGATTCATTACATATTTTTTCAAAAATTTGATAGAGGATTCTCTTGACGAGTAGATCACACATGGTGTCTTTATTGTTGAGGGTACAAATGATATTTTAGCTACAACATTGGGAAATCCCGAACACCTAGGTCGTATACAAGGATACCCAATAGGTGTATTGGTAAGAAAAGTGTATCAAAATTAGAAAGATTCTATAATGGAGAATGTTTATAAAAACTAGAATATTTAGAAGCCAAAGTTTAGGATATTCAAGTGATAATGGATGACATGATTAGAGTTTCAATACAGTAAATGTTTATAGACATGAAAGGAGAATTTTGTCCTACCGATCGAACTCCTCCACCTACACCAGAAAATACCACTCCTCCGTCTTATCCTACTCCTACATCTCTTCCTCCACAAACCAATTCTTTTTATCATACCACTACACCCCTCCATTAATTCCAAGTTACTATGATTTATATTTTGATTATCCTCATAATATTGTTTCATACACGATGATATATTATATCAGTGATACCATTCACCATCATCATATTGAGATAGAGAACCATAGGGTCATAGTAAAATCTATTTTACATAGATTAAAAAAAATTTCACGTTCTACAGATGAGGTGAGTACAATTGGACAAAGTATCTATCATTTTTTTTGATTTTTCCATCTATACCACTTCGACATATTACCATAGAGGTATGTAGATGTAACGCCCTGACCCCAGCTACCCAGAGTCGGTGCATTACTTCGTAACATTGGCATGATCACAAAAGATCAAGTCTCGAAAGACCGATTAGTTTAGTAGCCTTGGAAACACTAGATACATTCATAATTATTTCATTACATCAAAAAGTAAACAAACTAAAATAACATGGTCTTCATAGTCCACACTCATCTCCTCACTGACTATTCTTGCAAGTCAGTCATAATACACTTCTTCATATCCTAGAAAATATTAAAACATTGAAAGGGGTGAGCTCAGATGCTCAGTAAGGATAACAATATTGCGGAAGCTTTTATAATAAAACATAAGCATTTAAGGCAATGTATAACTAAAACAAAAGCCTTATTGAACTTGAACTTCAGCATAATATGGCAAAAGTAAAATAAAATAATGCCATTACTTACTCTCATGGATATTCTACTAGACGAATAATCACATGAAATATCAATAACCACTTTCATAATGAGGGAATGTATAATGCCAGACATTCTGAAACACTTTGTCAAGGCCTCGGCCAAGACGTCTAAAATGATTAAGGCCTCGGCCAAAACCATAAATCAAATTGGGAAAGGGCCTTGGCCAATTCCACGTCTAGTTGTCTCATGAGACCTACCGATGCATCGAGGAGCTATAGCGGGCTCCACCCGTCACATATTAAGTCCAATACATTCCTCATATGAATAGGTTTAAACATAGCATAAATATTCATATTAAAACTAGCATACAAAATGTCAACAATTTCTCCATAAGCTATGGATGGTATAAAAATAACACATCCACAGTCAAATATTTCACAAAATTTTCAATGGAAGTTTTGTATCATAAATCAATTTCAATTAAACTTAAAACCCATCAAAGGACGTTGACATGGATGAAATCAAAGCTATTTGAGAGTAATATCTATCCTTTTTGAAATCATTTAAAAGTACCATAATTATAAAATAATACATATACTTTGAAGATATTCTTATAAGCTTGTTAGGGAAGCTTCGACGAAGTTATAATGGCGGAAAATAGCTGCACCCGCCGTATAAGTTAAAAAAAACATTCTTACCTTAAATTTGTACAAGAGGTCAAAAAGTACATTTTTTGGAAAACGACGGTAAGATTACTTTCAAAAATGTATAAGGGTTTAAATGACTTTAACACATTTTCCATTTAATAGTAAAAATGTTTTGAAAGACATTTTTAAGAAACATGTATGTGGATGATAACGAGGTCCCAGTAGATAATTATGTATAAACAACCTTGGAAAATGAAGAGGTTGTGAAGTAAACCCTTACCTTGTACTTTTCCTTGGTTGGGGTAGGTTAACCTCCTGTATAATGGTGAAATAATTGTTATTAAATTATACAAGAATCATATATATTCATATGATATTATATATGATCTTTTAACATTGCTTTGTTAACAATATCTTAGATTTATCGTTGTTTCGGGTGTTAACTTACTCGTTTTCTTTTATATGTTTTGTTATGTAAGTTGTGTTTTTCATGGATAGGTTGTATCTTATTCATATCCAGAATGATATCATGTCCTTAAACATTATTTTTAAATCATCAAATGATAATTATACTTGAATGGATACGACGGAGAATGAATCTCATCGCGTTCGTGGAGACGGTAGTCCGTACGTACGCACGAGCGACAATATCATTATTTTGATATTAAAATAATATATAATTGGATAGTATATCATATATACACAATCTTTATCATGTTATATTTATTATTTACATGAATTACATATCATTATTATACCCATCTAAATAATAATATATTGAATAACAATTACACCACCACGTGGAGACGGTAAGCCGTACGTACGCACGTATGGTGACATGTCATTCAAATGATGGGTAGAATACTGAATATGGTTGTTACATATTTATAATAACATCACAGTATATATAAGATACTGGAGTTATAATTTTATAATTGAAATAATAAACAAAGAGGGAGTGGAAGAAGAAAGAAACTTGAAAGAGGGTGATGAAAATGTTACCTCTTCTTCGGGTTCTTCCTTTTGATTTGATCAAAAGGACTCCATAGGATGGCTTTCTGACTAAATTAAAGCTTCTAGGATGAAGGGAGAGAAGTTGGGAGAGTATTTGGGCAGAGGTTGGCCGAACCAAAAGGCTTGGAAGTGTGAATAAGGTGGTAGAGGTGGGGGCCTTTTATAAGAGGAGAGGAGGGGCTCTTTTGGAAAGATTGAAATGTTACATTATTATAGAATGATTTTAGGATTCTAAAGGTCCCAAACTTATATAATTCTTGGCTAAGGTGATAAGGGTTTGAAATTTCTCCATCCAATAGGCTTTGGACAAGTGTAATCCTTGGATTTTGCATTATCTTCTCATTTTATTTAAATCATTAAATAATGAGGTCATCGCCGCATCATAATGATGTCATAAATAATTTAATTTATTTAATGTCTAAAAATTATTAAAAAAATAATATGATGTAGTAAATCTTTTTAGCTTTCTAATGAATATTTATAGTCAAAATTGGGATCTGTGTAACCCCACTTAAAAACTTTTTTAGTAAAACAACTCATGTTTGTGTCAATTTAATTTTAACATTAAATAAATATATATTAATGTCATTTTCCAACTAAAGTGGCTCCATGGGGTCCCCAAGTTGACCCATGGGTTTTCTTGGTCTTCCATGACTCATCCAATAGAAGTAGGACAAGTTTCAAGCTTATCTCATATTATTAAAACATTATTTTTACCTTAAACTACACTAATTACCTCTAATCGCGATTAAGAACTTAAAAGTTACTATTCACCAAAAAATTATTTTAATCTCATTGAACCACATTCTAATTCTTAATGACAACCATGTATGTCGGATTTTTGAAAATCAAATCACAGAAGTGGTAATATTTCATTTTAACGAAAAATCAGTTTTTAACAACCACTTAGTGGTTTCACTATTCATCAAAAATTGAAGTTTTTCAGAATAAGGCCAAAATTTCACCCTAAGCTATAATTGATATTCAGAATTCAAAAATGATGTCTATTTTAAAAAATTCCAAACATATATATTGTATTAATTAATTTTATAATTAATTCCCGCTGTTACAACAAATAGCGTGTTTTTAAGAAACAATTTATATCAAAAGATTGGCAATTGTTTATGTCCAATTTCAATGTTAAATTAATTCTAATGACCACCATTGGATAAAATGGTAAAAATATATTCTAATTATACTTTAAAACCACTAAATATTATAATTTATCACTATAAATTATTTTTATTAAAAAATTTGTTTTTAAGTATTTTTCACTATTCATAAAAATTTAGAAGTTCTCAGAAAAATACCAAAAATTCAACATAGGCTAATTTCAATATTCCGAATCCAAAAATGAAGTCCATTTTGATAAATAAAATTTATAAAATTTCAAAAAGTAGGTATTACTATTCACACCGGCTAGTTTAATTAGTTGTGGTGTGTGTTAGAGCTCGAGGTTGCGTACAACACACGTTATTGCATTATTCGAAGGGAAACGTACAGTGGAAGCTTGGGGTGTTACATTCTCCCCTCCTTCAAATAATTGCGTCCTCGAAATTTCTAGGGTATTACTGCATAAAAAGACTCAGGTGGTTTTTCATCATAAATTCCTCAGGTTCCCACGTTGCCTCTTCCATTTTATGATTTCTCCACAAAACCTTCACCAGACGAGTCGTCCGGTTTCTCAGCACCTTCTCCCTCACATCAAGAATCCTGAAGGGCTCTTCACAATAGGAAAGATCGGGTTCTAGTTCTAATTCCTCATAGGTGAGTACATGCGTTGGGTCAGGCATGTATTTCCTCAACAGAGATACATGTAACACATCGTGAACTTTGGAGAGACTTGGCGACATTGCCAATCGGTAAGCTACAGCCCCAATTCGTTCTAGAATTTCGAAAGGTCCGATGTACCTGGGACTCAATTTACCTTTCTTACCAAAACGTATGACTCCCTTCCATGTAGATACCTTTAGGAAAACATGATCACCGACTTGAAATTCCAAATCCTTCCTTCGATTATCGGTATAGCTCTTCTGCCTACTTTGAGCTGCTTTGATGTGCTTTTGGATTACTTTCACCTTTTCCACCGTTTCCTCCACCCGTTCTGGGCCTACAAGTTTTCTTTCACCAAAGTCATCCCAACAGGTTGGTGTACGACATCTCTTTCCGTATAACGCTTCATATGGTGCCATCTGAATACTTGAATGGAAGCTATTGTTATAGGAAAATTCTACCAGTGGTAAGTATTGATCCCACATACCCTGAAAGTCAAGAGAGAATGATCTCAACATGTCTTCTAAGGTTTGAATAGTCCGTTCTGATTGTCCATCTGTTTGAGGGTGATAGGCAGTGCTCAAACGAAGTTCAGTATCCAAGGCCTTTTGAAGACTTTTCCAGAATCTTGAAGTAAAACGAGGATCACGATCAGAAACAATCGATAGGGGTACTCCATGAAGTATTACAACTTCATTAATATATAGTCTTGCTAGACGTTCAAGTGGTAGATCCTCCCGTATAGCCATAAAATGTGCTGACTTAGTAAGTCGATCAACAATGACCCATATTGCATCATTCCTTCTAGGAGTCTTTGGTAGTCCCATGACAAAGTCCATCGTAATATTATCCCATTTCCACTCAGGTATGGGAAGAGGTTGCAATACTCCACCAGGATGTTGCCTTCCAGCTTTCACTTGTTGACAAACCATACACCTCGACACAAAATCAGCAATCTCCCTCTTCATATTGTCCCACCAAAAATGTTCCTTCAAATCTCTATACATTTTGGTGCTCCCAGGGTGTATAGAGAAGTTGGAACTATGAGCATCATCCAGCAATTCCCTTTTTAGATCAGGTATATCGGGAACACAAAGTCTCTTCCCGAATTTCAAAATTCCATCCTCATACAGAAAGTCCCTCAATATTCCATCATTCACACCTTTAATCTTCTTCTGAAATTCTTCATCATTGGTCTGTGAACTCTTAATCCATTCTAGTAATGATGGTTTGGCAACCATTTGAAAAAGAATTGATGTTTCACCTTCCCTAGTTATTCCCATGTCCATCTTCACTAGATCCAAGAAAATTGGATCCCTTTCAATTCTCATCACATTCAAAACTCCATGGTATTTTCTACTCAAAGCATCTGCCACCTTGTTTGCCTTCCCCGGGTGGTAATGTATCGTGAAATCATAATCCTTGAGTAGTTCAAGCCATCGACTTTGCCTCATGTTGAGTTATTTTTGTGTGAAAATATACTTCAAACTCTTGTGATCAGTATAAATCTCACATTTTTCACCATAGAGGTAATGTCTCCATATCTTTAAAGCAAAGATCACAGCTGCTAACTCAAGATCATGAGTAGGATAGTTTTTCTCATGAATTTTTAGCTGTCGTGATGCATAGGAAATGACCTTATCATTCTGCATAAGGACACAACCGAGTCCTTTCTTCGATGCATCACTATAAATAACAAACCCATCATTCCCCGATGGTAGAGTCAATACAGGGGCATTGACTAATCTTCTCTTTAGTTCTTCAAAAAATTCTTCACACTCTTTTGTCCAGAAAAATTTAATCCCTTTACGTGTGAGCTTTGTCAATGGGTTAGCCGATCTGGAAAAATTCTGGACGAAACGTCGATAATAACCTGCTAAACCAATAAAACTGCGTACCTCAGTTATACTTGTCGGTGCTGGCCATTCTTGGATTGCCTTGGTTTTAGAAGGATCAACGGAAATTCCATCCTTAGAGACAATATGGCCAAGAAAAGAAATCTCATGAAGCCAGAATTCACACTTGCTAAATTTCCAATATAATTCATGTCTTCTAAGAGTCTTCAGGATAATGCGTAAGTGATTTTCATGATCTTCGTGGCTTTTGGAGTATACCAAGATATCATCAATAAATACCACTACAAAGTCATCATGATATTCCTTGAAAACTCTATTCATTAGATCCATGAAAACAGAGGGTGCATTAGTCAATCCAAAAGGCATTACTGTAAACTTGTAATGCCCATACCTTGTTCGAAACGCTGTCTTTGGAACGTCTTCCTTCTTCACACACAACTGATGGTATCCAGACCGAAGGTCAATCTTTGAAAAGTATTGAGCTCCATGCAGTTGGTCAAACAAATCATCAATGCGAGGTAGGGGATACTTGTTCTTTATTGTTATAGCATTGATCTCCCTATAGTCAATGCACAACCTCATAGATCTATCTTTCTTCTTAACAAAAAGAACAGGGGCTCCCCAAGGAGAAACACTAGGGCGAATAAATCCCTTATTACTCAATTCCTCTAGTTGTTTCTTTAGTTCAACTAATTCCACAGTGGCCATTCTATAAGGGGTCTTCGATATGGGCCTTGATCCAGGAATTAAATAAATGGAAAACTCAACTTCTCGTTCTGGAGGATGTCCAGGTAAATCTTCCGAAAACACATCAACATATTCTCTCACAATAGGTACATCCTCTATTTGAATATTCCTTTCCTCACCCTCAGTAATTTCCTTCTCTTCCTCCCCAATAATTGAATTCAGTTGAGCTACTGGGGGTGGATCTAGATAAGAATTATGTGGCGACGATTCGGCTCTAAAGATAAGGTGTTCCTTATCATCATCATCAAGAATCTTAACCTCTTTCTTCTTACAATAAATTTTTTCATCATGGTCCGAAAGCCAATCCATACCGAGGATTATATCAAATTCAATCATGGGTATGACGATGAGATCAGCAGGTAAATAACATTTAGGTGCTCTAATGGGAACTAATCGACAAAACATTGTTGCAACAATACTTCCCTTAGGGGTTTTGACCGACAACTCCCTTGTTAAATCAAATTGGGAATATCTAATTTTCTTAGCAAACTGGGAAGATATGAAACAATGCGATGATCCAGAATCAAATAATGAATTTGCTAAACTTGAGGAAACCATTAAATTACCTGCCACCACGTCTTTCGGAGCTTCCACCTCAGCAGTAGTGATAGCATAAGCCTGGCCCTGATCCCTTGGCCTCTTCTGAGGTAAGTTCCCCTGACGCTTAGGACATTCATTTGCATAATGTTCCTTCTCTCTACAATTATAGTATTCCACGTTGACAGCCGCTTTCTTTCCCTTGCATTCATGAGCTTGGTGGCCTTTTTCACCACACTTGTAACATACTCCTTTTCTTTTTAGACAGGCACCAGGGTGCTTCCTACAGCAATTATCACAGGGTGGAAATTCATTTCTACCCTTCTTCCCTATTTCATTATTTCCTTTCCCAGAGTTTTCAGCGGATCTCTTCTTATCTTGCTTTGATTTAAAGTCATAAGACTTAGAGAATTCCTTTTCCGTCTTGATAGCGCACGAGACAATACCTTTGTATGAAGAGAAGGTTTGTGATACTAAAGCTCGACGGAGAAATGGTTTCAACCCATCAAAGAAATGATCAGTCTTACTTCTTGGGTTACGTATGTAATCTGCAGCATACCTTGCTAACCTTGTAAAGTTAGCCTCATACTTTGCGACATTCTCATCCTCCTTCTGCCTCAGACTCAGAAATTGCCTTTCCATATCCGCTCGATGGTCTCGAGGAAAGTATTTTTCTAAGAACAACTCTTTTAACTCCTGTCATTCCATGTTTGTTAATTCATCATCTTCCTTTGTGTTTTGAATTAGTGACCACCATTGATCGGCATCTCCAGTGAGGCGGTAAACTGCCATGACAACATTCTCCCTTTCACTACTCCCCAAGGCATGGAATATTTTCTCTAAGGAATTTATCCATTGCTCAGCTACTATAGGATTTGTACTCCCATTGAAGGTTGGCGGTTGTTGCCTCATGAAACGGTCTAGCATTGATCCTCCACGTTGCGGATCAGGGTGCTCCATATGAGTAAGGTTGTTATTCATAACCTGCGTGAGTTGTCCCAGTACGGTGAGAAGATGATCGGCACCAGTTGTATCACTAGCTCCACCATAATTATCCTTAGCAGGAGGGCAATCCCTACACAGAGTGCGTGCATTGATACGGTTTCCATTCCTTCCACTAGGCGCCATTTCTAAATAATGGCATAAACTAGATTAGTTCATGAATCAAAATACATAATTCCATACTTGTAAAACACTTAACATAAATTGAACTAATTATGGATATAATCCATAATTATAAAAATGTTTTCTTTGAGGAAGTATATACTCGTAACCCTTCATAGTGGTTTGTAAAGAAAATGGGAATTATCCAAATCATATCCCCCGGGAGTGTCGTAACCAAGAGTGCAGCAAGGCCCGTTGTCGTGCACCAGTTCCCGTTCGAGTCCAGCTCAAAGCGGTGTTTTCGGGTTTTACCCCTAGGTACATCTGTGCCAGAGCTGCCTCTACCTGCTCGTATCCAGACAGGGATGTATTGCTCATAAAACTCACAACATCTCTAAATACCAAAATTCTAGGAAGTTCTTCTATACTAATCCTCAAAGTCAATCTTTGGGATATGTGCTCTAATCAGAGTTTATCTAAATCTAGCTTCCAAGGTTAGTACTAAACTGCCTCTGATACCAACTGTAATGCCCCGACCACAGCTACCCAGAGTCGGTGCATTACTTCGTAACATTGGCATGATCACAAAAGATCAAGTCTCGAAAGACCGATTAGTTTAGTAGCGTTGGAAACACTAGATACATTCATAATTCTTTCATTACATCAAAAAGTAAACAAACTACAATAACATGGTCTTCATAGTCCACACTCATATCCTCACTGACTATTCTTGCAAGTCAGTCATAATACACTTCTTCACATCCTGGAAAATATTAAAACATTTAAAGGGGTGAGCTCAGATGCTCAGTAAGGATAACAATATTGCGGAAGCTTTTATAAGAAAACATAAGCATTTAAGGCAATGTATAACTAAAACAAAAGCCTTATTGAACTTGAACTTCAGCATAATATGGAAAAAGTAAAATAAAATAATGCCATTACTTACTCTCATGGATATTCTACTAGACGAATAATCACATGAAATATCAATAACCACTTTAATAATGAGGGAATGTATAATGCCAGACATTCTGAAACACTTTGTCAAGGCCTCGGCCAAGACGTCTAAAATGATTAAGGCCTCGGCCAAAAACATAAATCAAATTGGGAAAGGGCCTCGGCCAATTCCACGTCTAGTTGTCTCATGAGACCTACCGATGCATCGAGGAGCTATAGCGGGCTCCACCCGTCACATATTAAGTCCAATACATTCCTCATATGAATAGGTTTAAACATAGCATAAATATTCATATTAAAACTAGCATACGAAATGTCAACAATTTCTTCATAAGATATGGATGGTATAAAAATAACACATCCACAGTCAAATATTTCACAAAATGTTCAATGGAAGTTTTGTATCATAAATCAATTACAATTAAACTTAAAACCCATCAAAGGACGTTGACATGGATGAAATCAAAGCTATTTGAGAGTAATATCTCTCCTTTTTAAAATCATTTAAAAGTCCCATAATTATAAAATAATACATTTACTTTGAAGATATTCTTATAAGCTTGTTAGGGAAGCTTCGACGAAGTTATAATGGCGGAAAATAGCCGCACCCGCCGTATAAGTTAAAAAAAACATTCTTACCTTAAATTTGTCAAAGAGGTCAAAAAGTACATTGTTTGAAAAAAGATGGTAAGATTACTTTCAAAAATGTATAAGGGTGTAAATGACTTTAACACATTTTCCATTTAATAGTAAAAATGTTTTGAAGGACATTTTTAAGAAACATGGATGTGGATGATAACGAGGTCCCAATAGATAATTATATATAAACAACCTTGGATAATGAAGAGGTTTTGAAGTAAAACCTTACCTTGTACTTTTCCTTGGTTGGGGTAGGTTAACCTCCTGTATAATGGTGAAATAATTGTTATTAAATTATACAAGAATCATATATATTCATATGATATCATATATGATCTTTTAACATTTCTTTGTTAACAATATCTTAGATTTATCGTTGTTTCGGGTGTTAACTTACTCATTTTCTTTTATATGTTTTGTTACGTAAGTCGTGTTTTTCATGGATAGGTTGTATCTTATTCATATCCAGAATGATATCATGTCCTTAAACATTATTTTTAAATCATCAAATGATAATTATACTTGAATGGATACGACGGAGAATGAATCTCATCGCGTTCGTGGAGACGGTAGTCCGTACATACGCACGAGCGACAATATCATTATTTTGATATTAAAATAATATATAATTGGACAGTATATCATATATACAGAATCATTATCATGTTATATTTATTATTTACATGAATTACATATCATTATTATACCCATCTAAATAATAATATATTGAATAACAATTACACCACGACGTGGAGACGGTAAGCCGTACGTACGCACGTATGGTGACATGTCATTCAAATGATGGGTAGAATACTGAATATGGTTGTTCCATATTTATAATAACATCACAGTATATAGAAGATACTGGAGTTATAATTTTATAATTGAAATAATAAACAAAGAGGGAGTGGAAGAAGAAAGAAACTTGAAAGAGGGTGATGAAAATGTTACCTCTTCTTCGGGTTCTTCCTTTTGATTTGATCAAAAGGACTCCTTATGATGGCTTTCTGACTAAATTAAAGCTTCTAGGATGAAGGGAGAGAAGTTGGGAGAGTATTTGGGCAGAGGTTGGCCGAACCAAAAGGCTTGGAAGTGTGAATAAGGTGGTAGAGGTGGGGGCCTTTTATAAGAGGAGAGGAGGGGCTCTTTTGGAAAGATTGAAATGTTACATTATTATACAATGATTTTCGGATTCTAAAGGTCCCAAACTTATATAATTCGTGGATAAGGTGATAAGGGTTCGAAATATCCTCATCCAATAGGCTTTGGACAAGTGTAATTTTTGGATTTTTCATTATCTTCTCATTTTATTTAAATCATTAAATAATGAGGTCATCGCTGCATCATAATGATGTCATAAATAATTTAATTTATTTAATGTTTAAAAATTATAAAAAAAATACTATGATGTAGGAAATCTTTATATATTTCTAATGAATATTTATAGTCAAAATTTGGATCTGTGTAACCCCACTTAAAAACTGTTTTAGTAAAACAACTCATGTTTGTGTCAATTTAATTTTAACATTAAATAAATATATATTAATGTCATTTTCCAACTAAAGTGGCTCCATGGGGTCCCCAAGTTGACCCATGGGTTGTTTTGGTCGGCCATGACTCATCCAATAGGAGTAGGACAAGTGTCAAGCTTATCTCATATTATTAAAACATTATTTTTACCTTAAACTACACTAATTACCTCTAATCGCGATTAAGAACATAAAAGTTACTATTCACAAAAAAATTATTTTAATCTCATTGAACCACATTTTACTTCTTAATGACAACCACGTATGTCAGATTTTTGAAAATCAAATCACAGAAGTTGTAATATTTCATTTTAACGAAAAATCAGTTTTTAACAACCACTTAGTGGTTTCACTATTCATCAAAAATTGAAGTTTTTCAGAATAAGGCCAAAATTTCACCCTAAGCTATAATTGATATTCAGAATTCAAAAATGATGTCTATTTTACAAAATTCCAAACATATAAGTTGTATTAATTAATTTTATAATTAATTCCCGCTGTTACAACCAATAGCGTGTTTTTAAGAAACAATTTATATCAAAAGATTGGCAATTGTTTATGTCCAATTTCAATGTTAAATTAATTCTAATGACCACCATTGGATAAAATGGTAAAAATATATTCTAATTATACTTTAAAACCACTAAATATTATAATTTATCACTATAAATTATTTTTATTAAAAAAGTTGTTTTTAAGTATTTTTCACTATTCATAAAAATTTAGAAGTTCTCAGAAAAATACCAAAAATTCAACATAGGCTAATTTCAATATTACGAATCCAAAAATGAAGTCCATTTTGATAAATAAAATTTATAAAATTTCAAAAAGTAGGTATTACTATTCACAACGGCTAGTTTAATTAGTTGTGGTGTGTGTTAGAGCTCGAGGTTGCGTACAACACACGCTATTGCATTATTCGAATGGAAACGTACAGTGGAAGCTTGGGGTGTTACAGTAGATATGTTATATTATATTATATTTTTTTTTATTAAATTTGTTTTCTCATTTTAATGTTTATATATTTATCTATTTTTAACAGGAATAATTTTAAGGTAAATAAATACTGCATAGACAACAAAAAATTAAAAGTGTCATGATTTTAGATACAGATTCTACTATTCTGGATAGATTTTCATCATACTCAAATTTATTATTTCCAGTATATGAGAGTACAATTTATGCTTCTATTTTTGGTAATGCTATAATTGTGGGGATTTTTAAAATTTATATCATGGAGCATGTAGCTGGAGACTAATTGGGCATCAACGTGATGCAATATTTTTCCATGTAAGTGAATAATTTTTTTTCGATTCCTTTAATTTATTTAAATTTTATAATTATATCTATTTTATATTAGGTATCTATATAAAATTTGTATATAACATTAAAACATAGATGTATATGGATTTATGGGATGACTGTTTATTTCACCTATAGGTTTGATAAGGAAAGATGTAGAAATAACTGTTTATACAACTGAAAGATTTCAGAAGAATGTCATTATTTATTGTTGGATGTTTACATATCTTCATGAGTATTTAAAATTTTATCCCAAAAGTTTTCATATATCACATTACATATTAACAACTCAGATTAAAATTTCTTATATATCAGTAGTCATTAGATGCTGTGTTTTTTTCCAACAGAGAGGACATTGTACTGGATATGTTCTATCCATGGTAAAGAGAAAGAAAATTTTCAGAATGTATTGAAAACATAAGTTCTATTATTTTAATAATTTTTAATATTATAATGAATAGAATTTATTTATTAATATTATTTTCAAATATAATGTGGAGTTTCTTTAGAGAGATGACATGAAAGAAGACCTCCAAGATCAAATATGTACAATAAAATGTGTATTTTCAATCAAAATTAATAATTTTTTGATATATTAATTAAATTTTTTATTTTTAATGAAAGTATATTGGAAATATTGTGATAAACAAGAAGGTGTAATAGAATGTGGATATTATTTTTTAATATTTATATATGAAAAAATATCAACTCGGATTGTTACAATGTTCTAGAAGGTAATATTTCTTTAAAAATATTTTCTTAATATTTCATATGTTTTAGTAAAAATTCATGTTAAATGATTTATTTATTATTTTGTATCTTTTTTATGACCCATTACCATATTTGGAAGAGTATTTGAATCATTTATAAATTTAATTGGATAATCATTATATAGGTTTGATTGATTTTTAGTTTATTTTAATATACAATGTAAATTTTAAATTTCAATTATAAGTGATTTTTTATGGTTTCTACTTATTTTTCTACTTTTATGTTGTTTTTGTCTATTGATATGATTGATTATGAATCAATGGTAATTAAATTTTTTTTTCATTGGTTATTGGATAAAATATGTGAAAAACAATGGGGTATTTTTTTCACATTAGTTATTTGATATCCAATGTGAAGAACTATTTTAACATCAGTTATCGGATAACCAATGTAAAAAACGGATAAAAAATATTAACCTTAACATCAGTTTTAGTAAACAAAAATTTAAAAGTTATTTACAACATTTCAACCAATAACGTCACTTAATAACCGACATGAAAATTCAAAAAAGAAAATGATGTGAATTTTATTTTATGCACTAGTGATGGGTGTATCATATGGTGTGATAGAAGATATCATTCTACTCACAATATTTTATATTTTATAGCATTGATATATCATATGGTAATATGAATCATAATGTATGATTCTAGTTACACATTTTGATTAAAAATGTATCCAAATGTTTTATAGAAAAATTCAAGAATCTATTCCATGTAAGAAATCATTATTATGTTTCATGAGATGAAACATTTGGGATAATTAATCAAAATTGTTTGAAAAGATTTATAATGGAAATTCCATTTACTTATACATTCATAAAATAATAGTAAATTTCATGGGTGTGAAGGAGAATCTCTATTGATCATTGGGTGATCCATTTAGCTTTTAGATGCACTATGAAGGAGGGAGTACTTTGGCTACCTCTAAGGGATATTGACCTAGTACATGAATAAAGATGATGTCTTGGGCACCCATCATGAAAGGTATGTAATGAGTTCTTCATTTTATGTATATACATTTTTGATATTAGGATTTTATGTTTCTATTATCTTTTGCTATATTAAAAATGTTTTGTTTGATCCTTATAAATCCATCAGTGGTATTAGAGCATTACCAAGATTCATGATTCTTAAAATCATATTGAAAAATGAATAAAATATGATATTGAAAAGATTTATGTAAATTTGATCAATATTTCATACTATTAATTATCTTACAATATGCGACATTATAAGCTTCCATGCGGTGATGTTATATTATGTATGATATTATAGTAAGAAATCTAGAAAATAACATAATTCTTAAACATATTATATCCTACAATATAGGATATAATATGGCATGATGGTTCCAATCTGTGTTATGAAAACATGGCACCATATCATAGTGATTATGTCAATACCTATCTTAAAATATTACTCCCTAAATCGAAGGATTACTCTTATACAATGGCTTATCATAAGTGGCGATGACAAGGTGCACCAAGTTAATATTTCATAGTCCACCATAGTTTATTTTAAACCATAATACCTATCATAAAATGTAATTGAAAACACTTTAAGGGTTATAAGTGTGAAAATATATCAACCTTATATTATGATACACACATGTCGTTAAAATTGATATAGTAAAAAATTTTATTTTTCTAAATTTCAATTAAGAAGTCAATTAAATAATTTATAAATTATTTATAAGTCATTAAAAAATTTTATTTTAATTATGTTTGTTTTATAAATTAATAGTTTAAAAATTATTTATAAATTATTTATTAATTGTTTATAAAATTATTATTAAATAAATATTACTTAATATTAATTCTTAGATTTAAAATTACATTTTGAAATTATATTGAATGAATTATAATTTGGATATAAATTATTTATATAGAAATTATAATGTATAAAGTGTTTATAAATTATAGCACAGGGTAAAATATAAGAATTTATATTTAATATTATGAATTATTCATAATAATTTATTTGAAAATTTCAAATTAAAAATACACTATTTTAGAGAATATTTAAACCACAACAAAAAGATTTTTTTATAACTATTGTGATAATGATTTAGATGATACTAAATGTTTTATCAATTGAATATTTTCATAATGTACGAATTGTTTTTATATAAAATATTTATATTTTAGATGTCATATATTTAACTTAAATTCAATATAATGAATAATATGAAGGAGTTCATATTGGAATAAATTATTATATTGTTATATTTTCTTGGTTTATGAATTATTCATAAATAGTTTATCTCGTATTTAAAAAATTTATTTATTCATTTTTGTAGTTTATTCATATTTTATTCTTAAGTAAAATTATTTTATTATGTATTATGTGTGTGATTTAGTTAAAATATATTGTGCATAAATTGTTTAATTATATTTATTTACAATATGTCAATACGTGATTAGTGATAGAAATTTATAGTTCTTAGAGGATTGTTATGGAATATATCCTCAATAAATAATGTTATGAATTATCCATTGGTCTTCATGAAAATAATAGAAAAGTGTCGGTGGATGTAGAGACACCGCTAACAACATTTTGAAAGTTATTTATGATTTTCTTGAGAGTGGTGAAGATGGTTTGAGGATTCCCTAATTTGAAGTGAAACAAGTATATAATTAATAGACTGTTATAGTAAATCTGTAATTTTCACAACATGGTCGATCATCATAGATAGTATAGTGTACATGTAGTTGATCTATAAAGTTTCTTGTCTGATTTACATGGGTAATCTTCATGGTTGATACATATAGATGGTTCATTTCAGGTATTTTATTAACATAGTTGATCTTACACACAGTCGATATTTAGATATTATTGTACATGTAGTCACATGGATATTGGGTGAAAATATTTGTTTTGAGAATTTATATATCATAAATAAATGAATTTATATGATTGTTTTGTATTGATATTCAAAATATTAAATATCATGATCATATGTGATAATTTTGAATCATGTTTATGAGTAAGGAGGACATAGCCAAGGAATAATATGATATTGTTGAGATGTGGTCTATACCAAATAGTTGAAGATCATGTCATAGGTAACTATGAATTATGATTAGTATGAATAGTGATGAAATATCATTGGGTGTTTTGGTATGCATGGTAATTCTTTAATTCACCAGTGAGAAATAAAGACTCTAACATGCTATAGTGAAATATTTGTGGTCATTTTGAAGTGGATCATATATATATTGAAGCATAATTGTTTCTAGAAGAACAAATTTCCTTCCATTATCTTTTTAATTTCAATCATAATTCTTTGAATTATATAGATTAAAATAATATAACTTATATTCATAATTAATTTTAAATATTCATTATATTTAAATAATGATGAAAATGACATCATAACCAGAGGACAAGGATCACATGGTAGAGATTATGATTCCATGCATGTGGAGATATCAATGGAATTAAATGAAGAATATTTTTTTGTGGAATTTTAAAGTGAAAAAACTGGAGTCTTAAAGAGGGTTAAATGAGGAAGTTTGAATTACAAATTAAATCTAATGTCTGTTGAACTATATAAATGAAAAGACTAAACCTATATCTTGAGATTAAGGGTGTTTCAAAATTCAAATGTAAACCAAATATTCACATGATTTTTTAAATATATATATATATATGGTTAAGGTATTGAAGAAAAGACATATAGAATATTAATAACTTGTGAACACTGAGTGAGAGAGATTTCTAAGTCCCAAATACTCCACTGTATTAAGAAGAGTGGAGTTTAGGATGAGTTCCATTGAAGAAGGAGGTTATCTACTAGGCACATTTATATTAATTAAGTACAATGAAGATTCAAATAACTAAATATCTTAAGGAAGTCTAAAAACAAGTAAACCTGATCAAGACTATCACTTGTTGAAGATCTCAAAAAAGTTGTACATGTGTAGATATTATAATCTATATGCTCATATATGATGACCATTATAAAGAGGTGTATATTACACTAGCAATAATTCAAAGGTATTTCATTACCGTATCATATTTTTGAAGAATTGTAGTATCTTTTAGTGAACTCTTGGATCCATGGGAGTGAAGTGGAATCTATGATATAAGGTAATTATTGATGAAGTCATGGAATATAGTAGGCTATTCTGGAAAAACCTTGTAAATAATACATTATTATCACCCATTCTTGTTTTTACTAAATAAAAGGTTTGTTTTTGTGAAATTATTCAGAAGATCAAGAACCATAAAATGATCAAGAGTTTGATTTTATAATAATGCATAAAAATAAAGTACCATTGAGTTAACCCGCCCTCTATGGAACCTGACTAGTCATTGGGGTCTGTAATTAATACTAGATTATTCTTTTTCCATTTAAATATTCAAGGAAGAAGTTACTAATAAATATAGAAGGTAAATTGTATAAATGAATTAGGAGTACATAACATCAATGGAATTAACTACTATAATTGGAGGAATAATATTCTTTTTTATCATCTTTCACATGACCTATAATTTAGAGATGTTTATATAGAGGGGTTTCAACCCATTTCTAATAGAGATTCTTTGATTTAACTTGATAATATAAATTTAGAGTTATATTTAAAGGCTCAAAATTCCATCATGATGTCATTATAGTTTTTTACACCGAGGTAATGGGACTTCAAAAAATAAATGAAATATAGGGAAAATCAAGAAGAATATTTGAATTTAATGTAATTTTCAAGGTAGAAAACCATAATGTATAGAGGAGTCAGTTTGAGGATATATATATGGATGATAATGAAGATTTTTAAGGAAATCCCACCTGAGTAAATGAGATAGTCTGTAATATTCAAGGATTTGGTAAAAATATTGAAGAATCCACCATTATAAAAAAACTCATGAGAAATTTACTAGATAGATTTGATCCCAAGGTTTCATCCTTGGAGGATAAATAAGAATTTTTCGTAATTGAATTTTACAATAGTATCATATCATATATGATGATAATAACAATATATTTCAAATATAAAGAAATATATGAGATATCATTTTATTCCATGATAAAAAATGAAAAATAATATGAATATGTAAGAGAATATAACTTAGATGATGATGAGGATAGTGAAGACTTCTACAAATTATTTTCCCCTTTATGAAATAAATTCCATATGGGAAAATTTAAAGTCAAAGGTAAATGATCAAATAGAAGTTATAATTATGATGATAATGGAAATATTAGAAAACATTCCCCAAAGAATTAGGCTAAAGAATATAAATCATATTATGAAGATGAGAAGAAAAAAAAATATAAAATTAGTAAGAATAAAAAAAATCATTCATGAATAAAGATATCATGTTTTATGAGAAATAAATAGAAGGATGAAACATTTAACTGTTAAAATAATGAAGTAATTTTGTTTTCTCATTTGGAGTATATATTTTAATCATCAATAAGTGATGATAAAGGAGAATAAAGTAAATAACATGACACAGAGGAAAAAGTGATATTAGAATCTTGTCTTGAGAAGATAACAAAAAGAAAAAATGAAAAAAAAAGAATCCAATAAAGTAGAAAGACAAGGTGGCTAAATAAAAAGAGTATTTGTTTAAAAACTGAGACTCTTATGTTGATGAGATCAAGTAGAAAAAACGTAGAATTTAAGAAGAGGAGATTATAAAAAAAACTTGAGGAGAAGCTATCTTATAGGGAGGAAGAGTTTTTTGAGACATAAACTAGCTATGAAGTAGATCAAAATGATTTGAAAATGTGAGTATAATACTTCCTCACATTTTCTAAGGTTTAATAGTTATTTTATTGGGATGGTGAGAAAAAATAATCAATAGAACATGGTAACTGTTTACCATATAAAATTAATTTTATTATTATCATTCTACATTGTCTAGGTGTTAAAAAAAATATAATGTGAGTTGGGAAAAAATAATTAAGAATAATTCTTCCATACATAATAAATGGAGGAATAATAAAAAAATTATAACTCTACCATGGAAAAAATAAGGCATTCATTGCAGTATGAAAATTGTAATACAATACTAGACCACTTTAGAATCAATATATGAAGAATAAATTTTCAATGGATCTACTGGTTCTGTTGAAGGTATTGACAAAAGTACTATTACTATTGTTTTAATATGTAATTACTATAAAATATTGAAGAATAAAGTGGGATATTTGGTGAGAAATTGATAATATATTTTATGAAAAATAAATCGTTGACTATATTTGTAGCAAATAAGCGTAACCAGAATATATTTGTATGTCTAAAAGAAGCATGTAAAACATGTAGACAATAAGGTAAAGAAGCTATGCATTTATTGAATGTGATTATGGTTAACTTCCTTATAGTGTAAAAGGGATGAAAAATCTAGGGTTATAAAAATAAAAGTTATGAATTCCTTATGCAGCTAAGAAAGCAGGCGATAAATCAGAAAAAATCAAAACTATCAACAAATAGTGCATAACAGTTCGTTATGACCAACTGGAATAGGATAAGAAAATAGAGGAATAAAAAACTATTGTTTTGTTAATATTAAATAAGGTTAATTTAGAGGAGTAAATAATAATTAATGTGTATTAATAGATGAAAATTCAAAAGAAAATGTGTGTAAGATGTATAAAATGTAGTAATTATACATAAAATTCCATGACTATCCTACAAACTGAAGAATAGAGCATAAAGTGGATGATACAAGAAAAATATAAAGACGATGCCTTGGAATTATAGGTATTAAATTAATCTTTTTTATGAAATTAAATAGTCAAAGAAATAAAATTGAGAAAACAAAGTACTGATCTTTTTAGTATAAATAAAAGTGATGATAATGGGAAATGCAAATAAAATTATGTTTTGAGATATATCTCAGACTAAATATTGGTTTTAAAAGAACCAGGAGGTCCCAAAATTACTTATAATTGTTTATTTTTAAACCAATATATATGTAATTAATTAAAAAGTTTTTTTAATATGAATGCTAGATTGTATGAATAAATTGTCCATTGTAGAGGCTATTGGAAATAATTAAATAGAGGAAGAGGTGTGTATCACTTGAGTGGGAGAAAATTTGAGAATTTTTATTATTATACTAAATTCATATGAATATTTAATTTTTGGATAGATTTTAAATTTGGTGGATTGAGGTATTACAATCACTCTAATGAACCTTATTTATGTTTTTATTAAATTAACTTATTTAGGTGAAGTATTGATCATTAAAAACACATGAAAATATGGGATTCACATATCTTGTTCTTGAATTTTGTGAAATTTTTATTAAGCCTCATCATATGTAGCTGTGAATTTACCTATTATATTCTGTGGTGAAATATCATTGGAATTTTTGGTTACTATGATGAGACTTTAATTCACCTATGAGAAATGACAACTCATTTATATCGTAGTGAAACATCTATTGTCATTTTACCAGTAGTGTATGTCTTTATCATCATAATAATTCGTGAAAAAATTTAATCCTTTGAGGAAACATAAGTCTATTGAACATAAGTCTTCATATCATAATACTTTGAATCATATAACTTCTATTTATATTTCTTTTAAAATACTTATGATTGTCGATAAGAATAAGTATAACTTCGCAACTTCATGATGAGGTTAACACATAATAGTTGCATGAATCCATAAATGTAGAGATCTCAAATGAGTTAAATGATAAGGGTTTTGAAGATAAATTTTAAAAAGTAAATATCCGAGTCTTTTAAAGAGTGAAATGATGATGTTTAAATGGAAAATTTAATTAGAAGTATTTTTAATTACAAAAATGAGAAGATCTTACTTGTATCCAAAGATTAAGGATGTTTCCAAAATAAAATAGAAACAAAATATTAATATGAAATTATTTCTATGAATATATATTTATATATATATGGTACATTTAAAAAAGAAAAGATATAAAAGAAAATATACACTTATGAAAATTGAGTGTGAGAGATTTATGAGTTCCTGATACTCCATGATAATGAGGATTGGGAATGATTAAATGTTAAGATCCATTAAAGATGGAGGAGATCTATTATGCACCCAAGTATTTTTTAAGGATTAAGAGGATCCTAATAAATAAAGATCCAGAAGAAGTTTAGAGTCCATAAGGCTTGATAAAGACTCTATACAACTTAAGATCTTGAAGAAGATATACATGTATAGATTTGATGATCCATCTTCCTGTGGATGAGAACCATCATTAATAGGTGCAATGTACACCATGAATATTTTGAATGGTTTTATTCACTAGATCATATTTATGAATCATTATTTTATCCTATGGTGGACTCTGGAATCCATGATTTCAAAATGGTCTCTTTATTGTAAGATAATTGTTGAAGATAGTGTATGAATACATTTTTGATGGGAATAACCAATAATGGAATGGAGTAATATATTCACACCATACCTTACAAATATTATGTGTTTATCTCTCTTTTTTTTATTATTAATGCACATAAGGTAAGAGTGAGAAATTAATTATAGGATTATCAAGCTTAGAAAGTTTAAGTGGAAGTGTTTAGATTAATTTTTAATAAGACTGTATCACTGAATTCCCCATATCCACAATACTTAATGGGTCCTTGGTCTCTATAAAATAGTTATTCTACTTCTATAAATCCTCATTCATGCATATAAAATGTTACATACTAGGTATGATAATTGATTAAGTTTTCATCTACCTTGACTTTGGCATCTCCATGGTTATTATATTTGATTTAAAAGTTGATTATATTTAATACATATTAGGTGTTTGAATTATGATTTAATTAATATATCTTTGGAGTAAAATATCCTTATATAGTTGTAATTTGGGTGAAACTATACATCATCATAGTGTCTTATACCTTATCTAGAAAAGTGAGGGTTGGTTATCTATCAATATAGTATTAATCATGTAGAGAATATTGATTTTATATGATTCTAATAATTTACATGAAAGAGTTTCACATAACTCTTATCCATGAGATTAATTTCAGTGTGTATAAATATAGTTTTCTTTTAATTTGGGCTTGTAACAAAGGCTATGAGTTTGGTAAAGGGTTGAAAATTAGTATGGTGTGACAATATTGATTTGGTGGAAGTAATATGATTCCAAAATATATCATTATAAGTGTGAATACTTATAAAGGATATAATATGAGATTAAATACTGAGACTAAATCCCATTTTAAATAATATGTGTTAGATTCCTTAAAAAACACTTATAAAAACCTTAAAAACTTAACTAGGATAGACATGAAAAATCCAGGGGGCCATATATTATATTATATAATTAAGGAAAAAATGGGTCACCCTGATAGTATTATGTGCCCTTTTTAAAATATCATTTGTGTTACAGTTAGCTGGGACACCCCTGTAGAATTAGGTTATAAGAGGAATAGTTTTTGGTTTTATCTATAAGTTGGATTTGTTAAAGTGTTGTCTACTCTATCATTTAAAAGTTATGAATGATATTATTGGGAAAATTACTTATAGAAATAAATAAGTGGTGAGAGGAATACCAATATGGAATCATTTCTTAGTGAAATATGGATTTTTTAAACTAATTGATATGATCAGATTTACAAGGGATCATAATTTTAGTAGGAGAATATTTAATAAAATTTATTTTTGAAATAATTCAAAATATGATACACATTTGAAAAAACATTCCATTATAAGTAAATGGAATCATTTTTATTGAGTATAACCTTGAGATCAATACTTAGAAAGGAGAATCTAAATATAAGTAACTCCTTAGATTGATGTACAAATATAAGAATTAATCTTATGTAAAATTCTTTGTGTTATAGAAATATATTCCAGAGTAACTAATTGTGGAAATTATTCAACAATAGAATCTTTATTCTTATAATAAGATTATAATGATTCAGTCAAGGTTTGTATTATGTATTTATCTAGAAAATTAAATCATTTTATAATATTTTTTTGAAATGTTCTATCAACATGAATTATTTTAATTAAATTTTACCCTATTTTATCAATGTATTGAGAATAAATGATATTGACATCTGATTTCTGAGTTATTGTACTATTTTAAGAGTAATGATGGTTAAAGGTTTAATAAAAATATAATAAGATTAGATTTTTCCAATAGACACCCTCAGTCATTGAAACCTAAAGGAGTTTTTAGGATGAAGGAGAAATGATACCATTGGATGAAAATTTTCTTATCTACATAAATGGTTTTATGAAACTCAATGGAAATTACACATAAAGTATCAATGTTATTAAAAAAGTATTCATTTTTTGAAAGGTATATGATACCAATTATATAAATTTACAAGTTTTGTAAGCATACAGGACTTCAAAATCAATAAAATAATTGACCAAGGTTGTAGGCTTTATTCAAGTGATGAAGCAAAGAGCTATTACATCAATGAAATGGATGTAAAGGAATAATTCATGATTAGTTTGATATATATATAAATGATTTTAATTTTCATAATATTTCAATTATATGTTAAGGGAGTTTTTTATAAACATGGTGTTTTATAAACAATATGAGATGATGGATTTAATTCACATGATTTTTGATTTATCAGATTCTATAACATACTTAGAAGATAAGGATAAAATGGTTTTTATTCAAAATAACCATCTTATTTTAAGAACATTTTGTACAAACACATATAAGAATTTAATATATAAGGGTTAATACATAATTTGTTAAATATTAACACTAATTGGAATATTAATATTTACTAACATAAAATAGATTTCATGTATAAAAGGTTGATATTATGTAGATAATTTCATTTATAAGAGGCTAGTGAGAGTATGTTTGGACTTAGAAAAGTTAAATGCTTACAAATAAAATATTATACCAGTTAATATTTAAATTGAATTTCACTTAACACCCTAAATTAATTTAAGGTATATTGCTAAATGGAATTATAAAGAGTTATATTTAGTTACCAAAATGATGTTTATATCACTTTATATCCTAATAGAGTTAAGATAATTAAAAAAATAATGTAATAGTTACTTATTTTTGGAAAAATGATTATGATAAAAATTTTGATTTATAAGGTTTCAAGGATGATTAAAATGATGAACTTAGAAAAAATTTTAAGTAGGGAAAAAGTTACTAACATCATAAAATTTGATATTGTAAATTTAAGGACTAGTTAAATGATTTAAAATTTATGAAGATGATTTGTAAGTCTCACCATTAATCAAAATTTATTTTTTTCATATATGTTACTAAATTTTTTTGACTGAGATGGTTTTATTAGATAGACACATAGATATGTGATAGGGATTACATAGAAATGTAATTATTTTATCAAAAACCTGAAAGTATATAAAATATAAGGATACTATGATAATCTATCATATATTGTATGATGATACAAAAACTTATTTTTGGGTTTGTTAAAATAATTAAAATAATTTAAGAATATAAACTAATTCATGTTATAGTAATACCAATACCTACTTTTTCACCCTTTCATATTAGCTTCATGTATTGTTTGAAGTGTCAATATAATTGACCTCACAAATTATTACTCAATTTAATCCCTAAACAATTATTTTTATGAAGTATTATAGTCTATGAACTTTTTTATTGTGAGTATAATATGTTTACATATAAAGATATGAAATATTCTCATGAGGCACAAAAAAGGTTTTGGGAGCTGGATGACTTGAGAAGTATACCTCATGGAACAACATATACAATTTATATTGTATGGGTTCATGTTTAATATTGTTTCCCCATAATCAAGGTTATTGAGATACCTATAATGATAAAAATCATATTTTGATAAATATCTGACAAAATCCTTGAGTCTTATCTAATCAGGGGTGGTTGGGTATGTTATTGATAATGTCATTGGTTAGACCTTAACTTGGATAGTATTTCCCTCTAGTATACCGAGTAAGAAATCTAGTCCCTTAATATAGATATACTAAAGGAGTGTATAACCATACATTGATAATACATATGATTTTATTTTCTATCAGATGATGGAAATATGATGTGATCATCCATAGGGGTTGATGGAATGTGATGCACTAATTAACTAGATTATTCTATACTTATAGAATTCTGAACAAATGAGTAACTATATATGATTTAAATACATCATGTATTTTAGTTACTCAAATATTTTAAAAAAGTATTATATAAAAATAAACGCCCGTGTAACATTCATTTTTTGGACACAACTATAAAAATACATCTGTTTGATAGAGATCATCCAGATCCCATTATATCTTGAGTTGCATTGATGCTTTTATAGAGGCTTCTATTTTCTTAAATTTATGAATTATAGAATTAATATTTGTTTTCAATGTTGTAAAGAAATTTAGGGTCACACATTATGGTTGAATAAATGTGGATTCATTTTTTTAAAACATAGAAAGATTCTCTAAAGTGTTTTAGAGGTTATCCAAAAGTAGTTTCAGATGGATGTTCCCAATGAATGTCATATTATGTGATACAACGTGAAATTAATGATATCATTACAAATGTGTTTTTGAATATATATAAATATAATTTAGAAATGGTTTCATAAGTTATTATGTATTATAATATATAAGTTAAAATTTCACCAAGTTTAAGATGTTTTAGTGAAAGTAAGAGATTTATTGAGATATTCACTAAATACTTACACATTTTATGTATATTTGAATATATTATGTGGTGTGATATGTGTATATTGTAATGTAGGGTTTATCAAATCATTCCACTTCATATCATTCTATTATATGACTTGGATATATTTTAATGTAATATTTAATGTAATGCATTATTCTCAAAGAACAGTTTAATTAGTAAGGAAAACAAATATTTAATAGCTAAATATAAAAATATCCTATATATAAGCTATCATTAGCATGTTTCATGAGATTAACTATTTTAAATTTTTAACTAGAAAGGGTTACAACTAGTTGAAATGGAAATTATGTTTACTCATATATTCACAACGTATGAGTAATCATTATAAGGACTCAGGAATGTACCATGGGACTTTATGGAGAGATTGTCACCATGATATTGTGTTTTTTGAGCATTATAAATAATTATTATGAATCTACATTTCTTTCTTAACAACCTCAATTTACCAATTTCATGTACTGTAATACCATTGGTGTGATAGAGAATCCTTCCTCAGTGTTAGGTGATTCATATCAACATATGAATACACCCTGGATAAAGGAACCCTTTGATTGTAACTGAGAGATCCTCATTAAGAAAAATAATAAACATGATTGATTGAAAATACATAGTGAAAGGAACATTATGAGTTCTTCATTATATATATAAATGTTTTTAGTTTCCTAAATGGTTGATCTTGGAATTTGTGGTTTCAATCATTACCTTATAAATTAAAAGTGTTTCCCTTCTTGTAATGGATTTCCTCTTTCCCATTTCCAAAAGATGATCTTCCTTTCCTTGTTAAATAAAAGGGGTATTGAACCTCAACCTTTTAAAAAAATATTACATGGATGATATATATTTCCACTCTAGTGATCAGATATAGTATTGTACATTTGATAGTGATGTTGGTCATATTGAAAATTTGGACCAACAATGTGGTGTGGTGTTCTATAGGAATGATCAATGTAGGATTTTGGTTTGGAAACATTGATGGATTATTACATGGATATGTGATAAAATTATGATATTATATTGCATTTATATTAAGATCTCTCTTATGGAAAACATTGTAATGTGGATTTTATTGTTGTATTTATTTAATGAGATGTTTATAGATTCATATTAGACTCAATAAAATTATTTTTATTATTAAAAATCAGTGAGTGTAATTTTTGTTAATTTTATTATCTTACTAATTAGATATATATTATACTTTATTATTGAGGTAGATCCATTTTCTTAACATTTTCTCTCCTCTCAGCAATTCCTCTAATATCATGTATTTTTATCATTAGAGGACCACTATATTTGATTAAAATTATCTTGAGGTGAAATATTGGTAGTGATGGATTACATTTTAGATGGGTTGATAGTTGGAATTTGATATGTTAATAGTATAATATTTAATTTGAGATGGTGGACATGCCACATATATATGTGGAAACCAATCAAATTGCAGGTTTAAGTCTGACATATCTTCTATTGAGTGAGAGAGATAATAGATAACCACATATGTTTTCATAATTTATAATTTTTACCTATAGTTTGACATTGTATAGGCATGAAGTATTTTTCATTTTGTTACAAGCTGTTAGTTGGAGGGATTTGGTCATTAAGGGCCCCTTAATTTATTATGATTGATAGTGGTATTAATTATTTTTTAAATATATATCATGTTATTTTTTATTATAATTCCTTTCATTATCAATGAGATAACTCTAGGTGATATAGATCTAATGTTTGGTGAAAATGGGATTATTTCATTAGTTTTAATAGACTATCATGATTTCTTTCTCCTGATTTATTCCCATTTAGCAGGTCAAAATACTTTTATACATGACCATAATGAGTATAATCACTCATACATGCTTATATTTTCAACCATGTTATTATGTTCTTGAAAATATATTAAACTGGTTTGGTAGAGGAGTTGAGAATTGACTTTTTAAGTGGTGGAATATATGCGAGTGGTAACTGGAAATTTATACCTTATATATTTTTATATTATACATAGAATACCATACCCTTTCATTTTAATTGTTATAAATGGACATTGTATTTTGGTTTTTGGTTGTTTTTACACCACCTTTTTCATCAATTTTTTTTGATATGTATGAAATCTTTGAAAAATATTTTTATATAAGGATTATTTGATTGATGTTTTATAAAATTAATTATATGTTGGGATTACATATTGTGATTTATAGGTTACAATAATGGTAATTACACTCGTTAATATAAATAAAACCTTTTTTATAGTCTCAAACTACTGGTTTATAGGAAGAGGGCTTTGGTAAAAACCTACACAGTATCATAAATAACCAAGGATATGGTCTCAACACAATTGTGTTGTATAGAAATGGAATGAGATATAGATATAGTTTTATGATAATTTTTATTTTAGTCTCGATTTTTTAGATTGTGTTAGGATTGTTGGACAATGTTTTACCTGAAAATAAAATGAAATAAATATTAAGAGACCAACTACGATGTAGAAGGCCTTTATGATATTTTACAAAGGCCCTAATCATTTTTAAATAATGTAAAAATAAAAATATACTATTTATATGTAATTTTCAGGGGTTTAGAAAATATAATATGATTTAATTCAATTCATGATGATTTACATATTCCAATTTTAGGGTAACAATATACATAAAGCAGGATATTGAAATAAATATTTTCATGATTATTTAACATAAGATTAAGTTTAATATTTTTTTTTGCATTTAACGATATTTATGTCTATGAGGAAGAATCAAAGAGTTGTTTTTAAGAAGACACATTCAGTGTGTGTGAAACATTATAAAGTCTTATCACATTTCAAAATCAATAAGAAATTTAAATAATCCTATAATGTAGAACATGGATATCCATGGTCATTTCATGAAGAGGCTCAAGACTAACCTAGTAAATTATTATTTTTTACATTTTTCTTAATTTTATGTCAAAAAAATGTACACAAATTGAAATAGTCACAATAATGGTTTTATGAATGAAAATGAAATAGATGTAATGAAATAATATATAATATAAGGGTGAAAAGTAGTTAAACCTCAGAGTCTATAGATTCAATTTCTCATAGTACATTGAGAAAAAATTTATTTCTATAATTTTATCATTATCTTTCATTAATTATATGATTCAAACTAATTTAATATGATCAATTAATTATATTCATAAAAAAGTCACATGCATGAAATCTATCACACATACTTGTCACCTATTACAATTGAGGCCTCACACTGTACTCTCATCACAAAAACCTCACACCACAATATGTTTTTTGTTTTTAAGAAGGGGGGAATATGTGTTTAAATAGAGAATTAAATTAAAGGGGTGAGTGATATGGGATCAGAGTAACATACACCGATTATTCATCCATATTCCCATTGTCATGGAATGTCCTTGGGATTGAGTGGAAAACCTAATCACTTTTACCTATTACATTCCACTAATATCATTGAAATTAAGTAAGAAATAATGAAAAGTAGGTAAAAATATATAATTAAAAAGTATATATATAGAAAAAACCTTAATAGTTTTCCACACATCTGCCAGAAAAATTAACAAAAACCTTTCATTTATACCCCTATTATCCATGAAAATAATATAGAAAATAAATATGATAATATAAAAGTGTTGAAATCTAATCTCAATGAGTTAATTTACCTCTTAAAGGATTCATATAAATTCACAATTATTAATATTTAGTGTGATCAAAACACATTCCAATAACATCCATGATCACTCCACTTAAGTTGGATTCTAGGCGGTTCCATGGCATCAATAATATCATTCCCCTGCTCCTCCAACAACTCATATGATCCATTTTATTCCTAGTGCATGGATGCTTGAAATGTTTTTTTGTCTTCATAGTTTATTTCATGAAATTGATATAAATTATATACTTCAAACATTGTCTAACTTATCAACCTTCTATTCAATGATAACATATTAAAGGATCCTATGAAAAGCTTTAGTTGAGTGTATTGATCTTTCCATGTTCTTCTAGAGTGATCCATAAAACCCATGAATGCTTTGTCTTAGAGTTACAATGATCCAATCATTATTTAATTAAAGTCAAGTGTAATAAATCCATTTATAAATACATCAAATTTTTATGATATTATAACATATAAATATTCCATCAGATTTTATTTATAATATTTTTTGAATTCTTTAGTTTATTTTAAAATTTTCAATAAGAACCCTCTTAAATATCCCACATCACATTAATTTTTCTAATGAATATTATATAACTCCAAATCATTGAGGTACATAGTATCTATCATAAATAAATATTTAATCTTACATAGCATGTACTATGGCTAGATGATTCTTACATAGCATGCGAACATATCATCTTAATTTTTCAATATTACATTACCAAATGTTTTAATATGACATAGTTATTTTCAAATATTTTTATTACTACACATGTCCCCATTTTTACATTTAATCACACAAAATTCTAGATTTCTATTGTTAATCACATGTGAGAGGTGTTTTAATGCCACACAACTACTTAATTTTTCTTTTAATATTATGAATTCAATTAAAACTGACTTAAACTATTTATATCCCGTTGAAATATGAAAAAAACCTTCGCATGTAATTCCAAAATAAAAAATTAATTCATTTCTAAACGGAAATAAATGATAAATAAATAAAATAAATTAAATCAAGAATTTACATTTTTTTTGTAATTAATTATAATTATTCATCCTAAAAAATTTTATTAATTCCCCAAATATTAATTAAATTTTTGGTTTAAAAAAAATAATTCCATTAAAAATTAATGAAAAATGGGTTCTCATAACTCCCCCACACTTATTTTTTTGAACTTATAGGAAAAGAACTAACAACCAAACCATTATACAAAAAATTATCATAGGTGAGATAATTTCAAGGATGATTTTTTAGGATAGAAATTTTCATGTACCTTTATGGAATAAATTTCCCTTTATTTTCTTCTCTTATATTCAATTTGTTAACTTCATTAATTCATCTATGCCACATGTAGTAATTTTTCTAACAATGAATTCATTCCAATAATCTGTTAAATTTGATAAATATAAAATTTTTTAACCATCTCAAAATCATGAAACTCATACATTAGGTATATTATAATCCTAAAATTACACATAATAGATAAAGATATGTGTATGAATAATGAAATTTTTCATAGGTTTTCATTGAGGATAAGTGTAAATGGGTTCAATATTAAAAAAATTAGAATATAAAGAGAATGATTGAACATTTTAATAGAATCCATGATAAATTAATAAAAATAAAATGATAATTCCTCACTCAAGGAATCTATATTCGAGTATCCCAGTCAATCCCACCTATTCAAACTAGAGAAAAATTAATGAAATATCAAGTAAAATTGATGATTGATCCTTTTTTGTATAAATTTCTTTAATTTTTTTATAGAATGTCATAATAAAAGAATACAATGAATGAATTATAACACATTTACTTCTATTTTGTTGAGGGCCATGAGCCATAAAAATTGGTATAATAAATATTTCAATCCCATATGACTTTTTAATATGAATAAAATAAATTACAATGTAATATTGATTTATAATCCACCCCAAAAATCCCATACCATATCACTCATACCCATAATAACACATAAATTAACCTATTCACCACACTATTTTTGAATTATGACCATTAAATTTAAACAAGACTAGGGCTATATAAGAATAATAATCATGAAATGTGAAAAAACAATAATGAAATTCATATCTATTAGTGGATTTATAAGGGAAATTGTAGGGGTAGGTTTTATAATAGATAAAATAATTGTTCATTCCAAATAATTACCTCAATGAAATGGGTACACTTAATTATTCTCAAAATATTTGATGATGGAAAAAACCAACATCTATATTAAAAAAAAACATGACCTCAATGAATATTTTCGGGTACAATGAAGAAGATTATACCAGTTTAGAGTACTTCTTGGGTTGGAAAAAATAATATAGGATAGTTTCTAAAAAGGAATGGTTTTTAAAAAATTCAATAAACTCATAATTGTTTTTAAAAATATATAATAATATATAATCAAGAGATGTATTACATATCAAAACATATTTAAACCCATTTTTTTATAAAAAAATAATTTTACCACACAAATTACTCAAGATTGAAAAGTAATTTGATATTCCATTTAAGCTCCAAGTGTTCCAAAAAAACTCAAAATTTATCCAAAATTATAACATTATAATCCCTCCACTACACTTATTTCACACTTTTCCCTATTGATTCTTAATATGATATTACCATTTCAACACATAATGTATAAATTGAAAAAATAACATGTTAATAATATAGGCGTATCGGACTTAATTTTTTTTTTGAATGTGGATGTATCATATATATTCTTTATGTGATATTTAATAAGACCATAATAAGTTTTACCCTTAATACTACCAATATATAAAACAAGATTATGGATTATTATACTGAAAAAAAGTGATAAAATAAAAACAAAATGTTTATTTTTAGGTTAGATAATAGTAGAACCTGAATTTATAATGGTTTATACGATATTTTAGAACATCAAAACTATATGGAGGAATATATAAATCTACAATTTAAAAATAATAAATTTATGTAAATTATAAATATTAGATAAGGGAAGAAATTTTGGGTGTATTCCCCAAATGATGTTATGTTTTCCTTATGAATGACTATATAATTTTTTGAAAATACCAAAACCTCATGTGGATGTAGTTTTTTGTGGTTTAAATCATCACATTATTCTTTATTATATGTTTTTAATAAATGATTCATATTTAAAATAAAAAACAACTCCCTTTGGTGATACTTATTTAGAATATAATGTAATGTATCCATGTCCATTTCATCCTCTAAAATAAAGTTATAGTATGAAGTTGTTGAAAATTTAATTTATAGGTCCATAGCTTGTTCTTACTTTCCCCTTCCAACTAGAGGTATATTTCTGATCACTTCATTATTTACTATTATTTTGGGAAAAAATTAAACAACTCCATCCTATCATCAACTTCAAAAATATTTTATACAAATTTATCATTTAATTCCTCTAGTACATGAATAATTTAGTTTAGTATACCATGTGAAGATAAAAGAAAATAAATTTTTAAAATAATCTAGGGATGATTTAATGAAAATATGATGAAGTACAAGATGTATCCCTCAAAAGAATCAGCTTACAATTATTTTTCCATAGATATCACCTTTCGAATATTAATTAAAATGGTCATAGTAAATTGATCATCAATATTTTCTACAAAGCATAACACATCCACTATGTATTTAACACCATATTCCAAAAAAGAGATTAATAGTGCTGAATAACCTTTTTTGGACGATATATTGACATTAAAAAAACATCTGTGGATATTCATTCCAAATATTCATGTATATAATCATCTAATTATCTAAATTCACCCATAAATATATTAATGGGGATAAAATAATTATTCTCATATTCTAGGAGACCAATTATATATTTTATTAGATGTTATTAAAGTTAACTGTTAAACTCCAAGATTTTTTGATTAAATATAGAATGTTATTGTTCTTATATTTATGCAACACAATGCCCCTTTACCTTATATAGTTATTATTTCATAATTTTTTGAAGTATAGAGTCGAGTTTGTCCACTTATACATGCATCGTTGTTATTAATAGGCATGGTCGGAAAATTTCAATATCTTTAAATATTTTTTATCTACATGAATTTTTATTTATTACAATAAATTGCATTTAATTGATTATCCAATTTCCTAAGATATTACTATGTAATTTTTTATAATGAAGATATTTCCCCAAATTACTTATGTGTTTATTATTTATGTTTTTTAGAAACAATTTAAAGGAAAACCAATAAATGAAAAAACCACTTATATATCATAAAAACTCTCCAAAAATGGAACCAAAATGTAAGGGTTTATTATAGAGACATAATAAATATATTTTTTAAATACTTCTTGAATAAAGTGAAGATATTATTAGGGCCATGTAATGATGAGGATCTATATTAACCTAATGAATTCTTATTTATTTTCCTCTATTTTGACTCTATGCTTAAGTAAATTAATTGAAAAAAATTAAATAAGGATCAATAGTTATTTAAAGAATGGAAATGAAATAAATATAATGAAAATATTTAAATCTAAGGGTGAGAGGTGGAATAATTTGAAAAATTATATATTTTATATGCCATAATTTTAGATTTAATATTTCAATAGACACTTAATAAAATCATAGTAGATCATGAGGCCTAGTGTGTTTGGTTAATTAGGTAAAAAACACAATAACATTAAACATGGTTGCAACATTTTTTTTAAGAACATAAAAACAATTCTTTATATTCCATAGACCTCTTAAAACTATAAGGTATAATGTGGAGATGTATATAAGAAAGGTGTGAGATATATAGCCCTGTATTTAAATAATAAAATAATAAAATGATAAAGTAAATACATATTATTCAAGAGGCATATCAAGGTGACATAAAGGGGTAAAAATCACAATAATAAATATCATATCATGATATAAGATGATAAAATTATGGATGATTGGAATATGAAAAAAATAAAACAAGATATCATAAGAATATGTCAAATATAACCACCAAGGCATAAAAATATAATTTTCTTAAAATAACCTCATGTACACCATATGTAACATCAAGTTAAAATATTTAAGATATTTCCTGAACCCTATTTTGATAATATTCATGTCGGGCCTTGTTTTGGGGGAATTTTGGGAGAATTTGGAATATTTTATAATCCAAAGTGGTTGTACACGGTTGGCACACAATTCAAAAAAATTGTGTGGTTTTGGGATTAGAAACCGTGCACAATAGGTAGAGCCTATGCAATGGTGGGCATGGTTTCTACAGACCATGAGGTCATCACCTCCAAATAGTTCACCCTCAGACAACAATGGTTTTCATGGTTGAAAAATGGTTTAACAGACCATACACCCATGATGGAGAAACCGTGCACCCCATAAAGCAGGGTTTCATAGTTAATCCACACAATTTTTCTAACCATGTGGTCCTACTAATCAAATTATGTGTCTAAGATTCAATTCCCCCATATAATTTATTAAAATCCCAAAAACCTCTAGTTTAACCCCTAATCACATTATTTCAACCATAAATTTAATCCTTTTCACTTGAAGTCTCCAGAGAGGTGATTATGACACCTCTAAACACTTTTCATGGGGGAAAAGATCCAGTTATTGTGTTTCATCTCATATAGGTAAGTGGATATCCATTAATCTTTTCTTATGATATTTCTTTATATACCCCTTAGAATGTTTTGGATCATCATGATATTGATGGATCTATTATCTATTTTTATAGATATAATCTTTGATTGGATAGATATTGATTCCAGGTAATGTTTCATGGTGTCTATCACAATTATTCTCTATTTGCACTCCTTGTTGTGGGGATTTTGAATTCTGATCTCTTGATTAAAAGGTATTTGGTTCTATAATACATTTCTGTAACACGTTTATATTTTTTGATATTTTTAAATTATATTTAATCTTTTTGATATATTATGCCACATTAATCACTAATTTTATCTTAAACTACAAAAAATACGATGTTTTTCTTATGTGAAAAAAACATTCGAGTTAATTCTATTATATATAAAATTGTAAGTTATGGTTTCCCAACATGAATCACTAGCTTATCTTACGTTACAAGAAACACTAAGTTTTAACAGAATAATTATGTATTATTAATATTATTTACACACGACTCTTATATCCTAGCCATTTAAAACAGTGATATGAATTGTATTAAATATTTTTTAATATTAATTATAGCAGTTTTATTTAAAAAACATATTGATATGAAAATACACAGTGTTTGGTAAGGTCTTTATATGTTTCAAAAATTCTATTTCCTCAAAAAATGATTTTTATGTATTTTTGTGAAAAATAATAAAATTAATTTTCTAAACTTTTAGAAAATTAAATTGATAAAAAAAATTAAATTTGGAATTAATAATTCAAAAATTATGTTTGGGTGAATTTTCTATATTTTTATGAAAACTTTCATTTCTTGATCCATAATGGAAAAACTGAGTTTTAATTGAAATATTCCTTTCCATTTAATTTATTTATATAGTTATATAAAAAATTAAATTGTTTTTAAAATATAATTAGTTCAATTATATATCTATTAATTCAATTTTTTTCATTTTAATCAATTCATATTGAAATTTCATATAAAAACAATGTAATATTTTGAATGTTTTGTCTTTAAAAATATGCTTTCTCGTCGCATATGTAGGATTAATTTTAAATTATTATTTCATAAATTTTGTGAATATAATTTAATTAATGGATGAAATATTTAGAATAATCAAAATTTATAATTTCTAATCTATTAAACATATTTCTTGACCAAAATGAATAGTAAATGCAATAAAAATTAATTACCGCAGTTAAGGTAAAAATGAGTTTAACAATGAGTTAAACTAAATATAAAACAGTAAAATTAACCTATAAAAAAGTAAAAGATCCATTTTATGGTCATATTTATACCCTAAAACCTATTAGATTTGATAATTTACAATTTGTTATCCTTTTAGTATATGAAAAATGCGAGTAGAATTCTATCTTTCAAAGAATTTATATGCTTTCCACTCACCTCGCTTATAAAAGGCCACCCACTATTCTCTCTTATCATAGATTAAAACCTCCTTGGTTCATCCAATAACTACCCAAATAACTTCATAACTTTAATAACCTCATCCTTCAAGTATTAGTTTCGAATTAAACCCAACCAATGAAGGATATTAGTGCAATCCTATGGAGGATACTCAAAGAAGAGGTAACATCCATCAACAAACGTTTTTGTTTATTTATTCCTCAAAGACAATAAATTATTTTTATATATGATTATAGAATAAAATCATTATATTTTATATAATTATATGTTTTTATATTAACTTTTTTTACCTAAAACCAGACACAATTCCATAAATGGGTTATAGAATCATCATTCAGGAGTTCGGCAGTCTACCGCCTCACGAACCAATGTCGTTCATTTTTCCAGAACCACCATGAAAGTATTAGAATAAGGATGGATTTATAGTTTACATATGATATATATAATATTTATTATGTTATTATTATTATTTAATTGTTTTATTAATAATTTATTCTTTCTTTCTATTTCTTGGGAATACGATAACATTGTTCCTGTGTACGGAAGACTACCGCCTCGTGAAGCAATGTGCTTCATTCATACTTTGCATGGAATGTATTAAGGATGAGTTTAATGGTAAAATTAAAAATATATTAAATAAAAATTAATTTTTAATGATAATATATCATATAATTCCCTTTCTTTCAAACCAAAAATAAAATGGAAACAACCTTCATGCTTACGTACAACATATTGTCTCCACAAACAGTGTATTTCATTTCTAACAAATTTTTTTATGGATTTATATAAATACATATATAATGAATATGTATTATATTTAAATAATGGTTTAAATTATTTATCCTTTCAGATAATGATCAAATTAACTACAAAAAAGTATAATAAATTAAAATATATATGAAAAATGAATCAGTTATTACCCGAAATATAACTTTAACAAAGAATTATTAATAAAAGGGTAATATAATGTCATAATTAAATAATATATGGCATGATATAGTTGAATATTGTTCGGTGATATATGTATAATAAACATATATTTATTATATATTATGTTTGAATGAGTGAGATATAAGTCAATACTTAATGTGAAGGGATTTCTAGTCTCACTTTATTTCTAAGAGACTTATTCTATATTCAAGACTTTTTTCTTTTGTGTGGTGTGTATACTACCATATTATATGATATATCAACCATATAACTCATATAATGATAAATAATGTTTCCAATTATTTTATTATTTTATAGGGATTATGATTCCAAAGTTTCTCAAGCAGTAAGGGATTTTATTCTCAATTTACCTTCTTTGAGATGTACGTTATGTAATAAACATATATTTTTTCATGAGGTATAATTAAAAACCATTTGAAATGTAATTTAAATAATTTATTCATTATATTGACATCTTAATTATCATTTTATTTTATTCTTTTATGGGGATTATTATTCAATGTTACCAAAGTGGTAAAGATATTATGTTAAAATTTCATCCTTTATTAGGATTATTTATGAATAAGTCTTTAATATTGAAATCTCATAATATACCTCTCAATAATTATAACGAAATTGATTCTCCAAGGGATATTAATGATATTTAAAATTAATGGTTCCAATTTACACTCATATTTTTGTAAAATAATTTAAAAAATGTTTTTATGAAAATTCGATATTATTTGTATCTTCGGTCGGAAATATAATTTCTTCCAAAACCAAGTTTTCTAAAAACGTGTTAAAAAATATTTTAATATAGTTAAATTATTTTTTAAAGAAATTAATTTTTACCCATGTCTGACTTTTTAATTTTTTTGAAAGGAATCTTCATTTTATTTTAAAAAACAATGCATGTATGGATTTTATAGAAATGTGGAAGGATTATTCATTTTAACATGTATGACATGGATGGAATTATACACTACCATGAATAATCATTTATTCAATGGTTCAAATATTATTATTAAATTTTATTTAAAAAAAAATAATCTTCAAAATGTTTTATGTTTGGAAATGTTTTTCAAATAGATAAGTGTATTTTATTCATGAAGTGTTTCAAATGATCTTTCAAATCTATTTTCTATCTAATATGAAATCTGATGGTGTTACCTATGCCTTATTGGGGATATTATTCATGTATACCATTCATATAATTTCCCTGAATGGTTTATGTTTTAATGGGATTATGTTTATGAAACCCGTTTCACATCAACGATTTATACCATGAGAAAATGCTTATAAAACTCGCTTCTTTAATGGGTTATTCTATATTGAAATGATCATGAAACCTATATATTTTTCTTGGATTATGAAATGATAAAATTTTTACGATACCAATTTATTTAATTGGATATAATATGATGAAATATTTATGATACTAATTTCATTTCATGGATTATCGTGTTATGAATGTTTAGGATATTTTTTCACACATAAAGATGGTTTTTATTATGAGACAGGTGGGACCTATATCTCCATCAAATTAATTAGATATATATATATATCACCTAAGATAAATAGAAATATAATGTGGAGTGAACCCAGTTTCGAAAGAGAAGGATGTAATGGGAGTGAACCTAGATCATTAAAGGACTTTGTCTGTTATGATGGTCTTTGCAGTGAGCCTTGACTAATATGGAAATTATTTTCTCTACCTAGTTGTATGACACAAATTCAAAATATTATTCCAATGTTATTCCATAATGGATCATTATATTCTATTTATTTATGATTAATGTCTTATGAACTACCCATCTTTATTCTATGATTCAAGATTATGATCTTTGATATGTATGGTGTGCTTTTCTAATGTAATGATCACATTATCATAACCCAAATCTCATGTTTTTCTTATATATACCCCTTTTTTACCTTACTAAGAATATTATTTCACCATATATTTTTTTATATCCCCCGGTTATAAAGATAGTATTATGTATGATATTCTTAAGAAGGGAGGTAACTGGGAAGAATGTAGTGGGAGATAACTTAGCTCACTTATTGTTCAATGTTTATGTTTCCATGTTTCTAAAGAAACTAAACTATTATGGTCCCAAGGTGTGTGTTTTTTAAATTAATGAATATTCCATAGAAATAATGTAATACCTATGTATGAAAATCTAGGGTAGCTATAATTAGTATTAGAGAAAAGGCATAGTTTACCTTTATAAACGAACATGATAAAAAATTAGTGATATCCATAGGATATTTCTAGGGATATTTATAGGGATGTATCTAATGATAAGTCTATGGATGAGTTGAAGTATAATAAAATTTCATTGAATTTAGGTAAAGTATTGAGTGAGTGGTTTTCATTCAATTAAATCCCTCTCTGGATACTATAAGTGGATAAAACTATGGAATAAATGTACCTGGGGTTAAAAACATTGAATACACCATATTGAGATAGACTTGACCAGGAACTGATGTACAACAATGGGATTTAATTGAAGACACCATACTGAGATATACTTGAAAATATATAAGAACTGTTTAGTATAATTTTTTTTGAACCTTTTATGAAAAAAAGATATTTGGTATTAATGGACAAGAAATGTGATTCAATTAGAAGGTGATATTTTGATTAATGGAAGATAACACTTAATATTTTCTTGGGGTCGATAAAAGGTTATTTAGTTTGGATAAAGAAATGAATGACATAAATAAAGTAAATTGGATAGTATTGATGACCGTAAAACTGATATTTTTTTTAAAAAGTGATTTGTATTATCATTTATGAAGTTTAAAACATTTTTTAATTTATGGAATATTTTAAATAACATGTGGTTTTAGTCATCCTCCAATGGAGCGAAGGCCTTCATTTTTTATTGATTTTTGATAATCCACCTTTCAAGGGGTGAGGTGGAACCCGTACAAGGCCTGTAGGAATAATTATTTCATGGACCGTAGGCCTTATAGGAATTCATTGCACGTAGGCTTCAAACATTACATACAACCCAGACTAACTACTTGTAACTTCTCCTCCCCAGAATCTTCATCGTGAAATCATCTCTCCACCTTCGTATGGCTGCTCGGATAGGCATTCCCGTGCATGCATAGGCTTGTCTTGATGGTAGGTACCATACCCTCTCATTCTTGTAATCTATTTAGCTTCTTCTATGGTGAAAGCGCCTTTCCCATCCTTCTTGTAGAGCTTGTTCCTTGTAGGTTGTCTGGAATGAGGATTCATGTATGTTTTCAATAGGGTTTTATGGTAATTCTGATTATAACAAGTTTTAAGTGAATACATGATGAAATTATTCACATATTTGGTATGTGAAAATAAGGAGGTACCTTATGATATATGGTGTATGAATGTTAATTATATTTTATGAAATTTATTGAACATATTTATAAAATAAAAATTTTGGAAGGGTTATAAGTTTTACCATTAATAGGATGGTTTAACTTAAACATTGGTTAAGATTTTAGATATTAATGTATTATTTCACCATATTAATATTTATTCATGTTGATAACATGTGATAGATATTTTTTATGATAATAATTGAAGATATATGAAATGAATTATCCTTATATCTATGGATATTATGATCCATTGGTGCTTCAGGAATAAAAAAATCACCTACATTTCCTAGAATAAGAGATGAAGTTGAAATTGATAAAGGAATAAATACAATGTGATATTGTGTTTATGAAATTAAATGAAATAAATTATGTATATCTTACCATGAATATTATTCAAAATTTTTAAAAGGATCATGGAATAAAATATTGTCATGTTATAATAATTTCTGATTATATCAATGATCCTTTTCATGCCTATTTGGGTTTTGTTTTGGTGGTTTTTAACTTTAGGTGGATCACATACTTCATTGTGACAAATTATCTCTTTCACTGTTTATAATTATTTATAATTTTATTCTATGTCAAAATACTCACTTACCACCTATGTTCTCATATGTGGAATCCTAGTAATGAGTTACTTTGGGTAACTGTTGCGTCATTCCAATTTTAATGGAGGTTTTATTATTAAATTTTATGATGTGGGTTTCTATGAAGTAATTTTCAAATATTGAAAATTTGAGAACCATGATTAATTATGATGGAGAAATTCATTTTATGGTGGTGGAATGTAACACCCCAAGATTTTGTGATTTTTTTCAATTATATTTAAACTTTTTGATATTTTAAGTTACATGAAAAAAATAATTTAAATTGAATTACATGAAGTACTAATTTTTTCTTGTGTTACAAAAAAATTCGAGCTGATCTTGCAATATATGAAACACCAAGTTAATCTTACAGTACACAAAACATTGGCTTATCTTGCGTTATACACAACACTAAGTTTAAAAAAAAATCATGATGTATTATTAATAACATTTAAACGTGACTGTTATAACCCAATCATTAAATATTGTTATTTAAATATTAATAAATAAATTTTAAATATTAATATTAGTGGTCAAATATAATCAAATTTTTTTTTATAAAAAATACATAATTTTTGATAAAGTTTTAATATGTTTCAATTTTTTTTTAAAATAATTTTTATTATTTTTTCTGAATAATAATAAAATTAATTTTTAAACTTTTTTAAAATGAATTTTATAAACTAAAAATTATTTTTAAATTCATAATGCAAAAAATTTATTAGGGTAATTCCTTAAGATTTTTTTAGAAAAGTTTCATTTTTTGATGAATAGTGAAAATACTGAATTTTAATTGAAAATTGATTTTTGGTTTAATTTATTTATATAGTTAAATTATATTTTAATTTATTTATTTATAATTAGTTCTTTTATACATATATTAATTCAATTTAGGTAAATTTAATTATTTTAATATTGAAATTCGATATAAAAACTTTATAATCTTTTGTACCTTTTCACTTTAAAACCCGCTTTCTCATCATGTCTATGGGATTAATTTTAAATTTTAAAATTCCCCTTATGTTAATGGAATTTGAAAAAAATGTATTTTAGGGTTTAATACATAATATTTTTAATTTATAACAATGTCGACTTAATTATTTTCCAAAATTAATAGTAAATTCCGTAAAAATTAATTACTCTAGTTAACGTAATAATGAGTCTACTAGGGTGTCAAAATAAAAATATAATTTTAAAATAAACCTATATACTTATATAAAAATAATTTTATGGGAATATTTTTACCATTAAACATCTTAAGTTCTATAATGTTCCATTTTTTACACTTGTGATATATGATAAACTGGGGTGGAATTCTCTCTTTAAAAAATTTACAAGTTTTCCACTCACCTCACATATAAAAGTCTAACCCTCCTAAAATTTTTACACTTTAAAACTTATTTGGTTCAAAGAATATCAACAAAAATCAACTACCATGTTCCATAAATTCATCATATAATCATTATTTTGGACATTAATCCAACCAATAATGTATTTTTGGGCAATTATAAAGATGATAACCGGAAAAGAGGCAATATTCATCAACAAGGATTTTTTCTTTATTTCATACTCAAACCACTTAATTTAAATTTATATAATTATTATATAGTTAGAATAGTATCTTAAATATATTGAAATATATTTATGTAAATTGTATTACCTATGAAAATACACACTTTCATCAGATGGGATAATGAATCATCATTCGTGTTTATGGGAGACTATCGTATTGCGAACCAATGCCATTTGTTTTTCCATTACCAACTTTTAGGGATGGGAATAATGGTAGATTTATATTTTATACATTATTTATTTAATTTTTAAAATTTTATTATAATTAGGTAATTTTTATATCACACATACCTTCTTGATTTCCATTTTGTGGTAATATAATAACATCATTCATGTGTGCAACAGACTACCACCGTGTGAAGTGATGTCATTCATTTACGCTTAACATGGAATGTATTAAGGATGAGTTTAATAAAAATATGCGATATATATTATATAAAAATTATAATATAATGATATATATATATATCATATAATTTTCTTTATTTTAATCCAATAATAAAATGGAAACAATGTTCATGATTATTGACGACCTACCGTCACAGTTAATGGTGCATTACATTTATATCACTATATTTTATGGATTAATATAAATAAATATTTAATATATATATATATTATAATTGTATCTTGTATTAAAATATGTATATTACTAAATCATGGAAAAATTAATAAGAAAAAAATATAAAAAATCAACACATATATGAATAACAAAGAAATTATTAACCAAAACGTCAATTTAAAATGGAATTGTTAATAAAAGGTAAATATAAAGTCATAAGAAAATAATATGTGGTATGATATATATTAATATATTTCTGTGATTGATTTATAATAAACTTATATTTATTATACTTGTTATTTGAATGAGTACAAATGAAGTCGGAACTTATGTTAAGGGGGTTCGTAGTCCAACTTTTATTTATAAGAGAATTATTCAATTTTTATGACTTGTTTAATTTGTATTATGTATATACAGAACTATGACATGATATATCATGAATATAACTCATTTAATGTAAATTAATGTTTCCATTTATGTTAATATTTATTGGATTTTACGATTATAACGTTACTCAAGAAGTAATAGATTTTTGTCTCGATTTTCCTTCTTTGAGACGTACATTATGTTATATAAATATATTATTTAAAGAGCTGTATTTACATACCCTTTTACATGTGATATATTGAATTTATTCTTCTTAATGATATTTTATGTTTAATTTTATAGTATTCCTGTATGGGTCTTATGATGCAATGTTACCATAGTGGTAAATATTTTATGTTAAAATATCATTATTTATCGCGGTTATTTATGACTAAGTCCCCAATATTGAAATATCATGATCAATGTCTCAATAATTATCATAAATTTTATTCTACAATGGTTATTTATGTTATATCAAAGTAATGGTGCCATTTTACCACTCTTTTGTACTTAAAATAATTATGAAAAATGTTTTTAAGTAATCCGAATTTATTTCTCTCTACCACAGGAAATCCATTTCTTCCTAAAAAATATTTTCTAATAATGTGATCTGTTTTTTAAAATACTCCATTTTTTAAGAAGAAATTTTTAATAAAGTTATACTTTTCAAAACTTTTTTTGAAATTAATATTTATTTTAGTTTCCAAAACAATGCCTATTTGGCTTTTACCAAAATCTGAAAGGAATATTCATTTTAATATGTACGAAATGAAAGTAATTATATTCCACCATGAATGATCGTTTCTGGATATATTTCATTATAATTTTTCAAATTTTATTTCTATTAAAAAAAATTAATTTTTTATGTCTTAAAAAGTATTTTTAGAGCGAAATGGTTATTTTACTCAGAAAATGATTTAAACGATCATTAAACATTATTTTCCATATAAGATGAAATTTGATGGTGTTACTTATGACTTACTAGGGATATGATCCAAGTGTAACACTTATATTCATTCTATGAATGGATTATGTTTTGATGGAATGATATTTATGAATCATGTTTCTCTTCCATGAGTTATACTATGAGGAAATACTATTGAAAGTTTATTCTTTTCATCGGCTATTCTATGATGAAATGATTATGAAACCTATGAATTTTCCATAGGTTATGATGTGATGACATTTTAATAATACTTATTTCATTTCATGGGTTATGATATGCTGAATTATTTACGATACCCATTTAATTTAATCAGTTATGATGTGATGAATGTTTATGATCTTGTGGTACCTATAAATATGGTTTTCATTATGTGATGGGTGCGACCTATATCTCTATAAAATGAATTAGGTAAAGATGTATATCTCATGATATTAATTGCACTGAAATGGTTCATGAACCCAATTTAGCAAGAAAGGGATTGAACACAAATGAACCAGGTTCAATAAAGGACTTTTTCTTCTATGATGGTCTTGGATGTGAGACGTGGCTAATATATAATGATTATCCATGCTTATGTGTATGACACAAATTCCATGTCTTATGAAAATGTTATTATCTCATGGATCATGTTCTTCAATTCCATTATGATTCATGCCTTATGAACTGAAAATATTTATTGAATGATTCAATATTATGATATTTGATATGAAATGTATACTTTTAAAATGTTATTCTCACATTGAAATACCCTTATGATCATAATATGATTACATATATACATTTTTACCCCTATTGAGTATATGAGATCAACCTATCTTATTTATTATCTCCCCAGGTTATGAATATATGTATTATATATTATTTTTCTAAGAAGGGTGGTATTTGTGAATAACACAGTGGGAAATGACATAGCTCATTTATGGACTAGTGTTTATGTTTCAATGTTTCCATAGGAACTAAATTATTACGGTCCTAAGTCATGTGTTTGAGTAATGTAATAAATATTCTGAAAAAATGATTTAATAACTATGTATAAAAATATATGTTCTCTATACATTCCCTTTGATTAAAACATTAAAGTTCATGACTGAATTGAAATGAGTTTTTAATTCATTTAAAAACTCATATTTTAATGGATTTAAAGTGTGACTTTAAATGGAAAGGAAATTTTGAAATGAAACCCCTAATTTTAATTGAATTGAAATTTTGGGTGGATTTTAGGAAATTTTTATCTTTATTTTGGAATTTATTTTCTAAATTGATTAGATTTTGGAAATTAAGAAAAATGGATTAATGAAAAAGATGATTTGAAATGGCATGAATTGATGAAAAATAATGTTTTAGTTTTGAAATGATAAAGGAACATATAAAATAAATATGGGAAATTATAATTTGAATTGATATTAAATTTTTGATTTGACCATGTTTGATTGATTAATTTTTTAAAGAAAATTGTTTTTAGGGTAGCTAGTAGTAATTTGGATAAGTACACTAGGACATTGACTCCCTTGTAATGGATTGATGATGACAACAATAACTAAAAAATTATGGCATGAATCCCTGAGTGGGTTCCCATTAGGGGGTGTAGATAACCTAGAAGCGGTTCCCACTTAGGTTGTATATTTATTTGAGTATGCACCCTTATCTTGACATGAGATCAATATTGAGATGTGCGAGGATCCTATTACTTGAACTGATAGATTACATGGATTTTGCATATAATGATATGATTTATTAAATTCAACATACTTGTTATTTATTATTGACCTATTTTATTTATACAATTTTCATTATATTAAATTTTCTATATAAAATATTTTTTTAAGAATGTTTTTAAATTCCTAAAATATCTTTTATTTTGAAAAAAATGTTTTGCTTTATAATATGTGAATGATATACCATGACATATTTAATTTTAAATGAAATCATAATTGGTATAATTATTACGGAATTGATTATAGAAGAAATAGTGAGACCCTAGTGGGATTTATAGCTTACACCCTAACTTTTCCTTGAATAATTTGTATATTTTATTAATCTAGATCGTATAAAAGGGAAATCGTGACTTGGAGGTGGTGGTTGTTATAGATCCTTGGGACACTGGATTATTGATTTTGAGTAGTGACTCTATTTTACACTTTTTACACATGATATTTTTGATACTTTTTGCTGGTTGACGTTGTTTTTTCCATTGTGATGTTTACCTTCCACTTCAAGTAGTATTTTACCTATTTTTATAGTACTTTATACTTTTGAAGTATTGAGCATACTGAATTGTATCTTTTATTATCCTCTTTTTTTTGTGGAAAAAATATTTCCATCTCTAATCGTGTATGATAAAAGGTGCCCATATACGACCCATGAAGACTGAGAATTCCATTTGGGCTATGTTAGAGATGGATTGAGTATCAGAATACTAGGGTTTCTAGGACGTTTTGTAACAAATTTGTATCAAAGATGCTGGTCAATTATATTTCCATGATGTTAACATGTGGTTTGGAAAATCTAGATGGAAATTATGAGGTATTTGAGAGTGAATTTATGGTCAAATATCAATGTGTCAATCCATAAGTAACCATGGTTGTTTGGGAAAAGTATCTTTGATAAAAAAAAATTGATCTAATTCCAGACTTTTCCATAACTTTTATATGAGTATGTATAAATCCCAATCATAAATTTATGGTCGATGGAAATGATATTCCAATATCTCTTGTATGGTTTTTATTTTATGTATCCATTTTTATGCCTTAATTGTTTTTTATATACTTCTAGCATCATTCCTCTTATAAGAACAATTAATAGGACCTTTGAGGAGGATTATGGTGAACTACAAAAAGAAAATTCACCAGTGTACTAGAATATTTTTGAGATAGTAGTGTAGGATGTCAAAGTTCTAGGAAAAGTACAAACACTTGTTACCTTTCAGGCTCTGATAGTGTAACCTTTAAGGTATGAATCTTGTAATCATAATCTATAGTTTCATCACTAGAAGAAACATTATTTATAATTATTTAACTATCATTGAGAGGATGAGAACTTGTTGAAAAAGACTGAACTTATTTTTTCAGTTCGTGAAAACTCCTTATTCAATTAAAATGAAGTGTGCTAAAATCAAGATCGAAAGTCCACGGTTAAGATAATGAGATTCAATGGTGAAAATGAAAAATAAAGAGGGTTTAGAATGTAAATAATTCCATGTAATTTTAACCCCTTAGTTCTATACAAAATATACAGTCTTTAAAAAATCCATGGATTTTCACAAACATTAGTAGGGTACAAGATATTTACTGTGTATTCAAACTAACTAATTATGATTGTTCAGTTTTCTCTTAAGGCAATGACTAATAATAAACTTAAAAAAATAATATTTAAGGAGGGTCATTGATTTAACTTTTGATCTTAGTGTTTCTTGATGAATATGGATTATTAGGCTGAAGTGTTGGATATGGTGTTGATAGTTTTTGTTGAGCTAGATAGAAATTTCAGGATTGATAATTGTTCCATTTTCTACCACAGGATATTCAATGTGTTCCTATGAAGTAAATAAGAATTTCAATATGTCTCATGGTGGTTATAGATAAGAAGAATATTACAGACCTCCAATAGTTACTAGAAGAATACTATTGTCCTAGTTTCAGTGAATCAAGTCTAGGAATTACAGTAATATTTGTACTAAGGAACCCGAGATCTATGGTTCTTATAGTCATTTACGAAATCAAAATAAGTGTTTTCTGCATATTTTATAATACACATAGTGGAAAGGGATCATCAGAACCAATTTTTTTGGGTGAAATCATATGCTTCATGATATAATGGGTTCCAGCCATAGGTATCCAGAACGAAGCATATTTTTTTGCTGGAAGAGTCTCTAGAGGAATCTCATATAGGTCAAATGACTATGAGAGGTACCATTACTATAGATTAATATTTGGTGACCAATTTAGTTTATACTAGTTCATCTCACATGTTAATATTGAAATATCTCATGAACTTTATAAATATTCTTATGGATTTTTATCTCATGTGATGGATATTGGTACGCCACTTGGACTAAAGAGAGAAAAGGGTTTATGTTGTCCTGCTTGTGTTTTCTCTTTATCAGAGACTGGGATTACCTAGAATTTTTTTGTTCCTGACATGAATCCTATTTATTTCATTTTCTTGATGGATAAGTTGAGCCCTTATATGGTGCAGATTGACTGTTCCCCTCAGCAGGTCTCCTTTACTACACCCAATAGGGTGTCACATATATTTCAGGGGTAATGGGACCTAAGGTTGGGTAGATTCATTCCATCTTTTACAGAGTTGAGCTGGGTAATATCAATGTTCACTTTTAACATGGTGGAAGAATATTTGAGTAATGATCTCCCTATAGTTCTCATCAAGTTTCCCAATGTCCTTTATTCTAATTTCTCTAGTCCTCCACCAGTAAGATAAGCATAGTTCTCTATTGATTTATAACCTGGTATTAAACCAGTATCTATTCCTTCATACCATATAACACTCGAAGATTTTAATGAGCTGAAGACTCATTTGGATGATATATTAGGGAAAGTATTCATACACCCATGTATGTCACCTTGGGCATCACCTATTCTCATTTGGAACAAATATTATTAAATAATTCTTTATAGGGTTGATTATTGAAAACCCAATCATTTTCTGTTAATTAACATGTATTTGTTACCCTGTATTGATGATATATTTGACAAGGTAAGAGATTCAAAGTGTTTATAGAATATTAAACTTCGATATGGTTATCACCAATTGAGAATAAAATCACATGAAATTCCAAAGAATACCTTCAGAATATGGTATAATTACTTTGAGAATCTTGTTCTTCCATTTAGATGAATGAATTACCCTATGGTCTTTATTTATTTTTTGATTTTTTTTATTATTACCTAGATTCATTCATGTTGGTATTTTTGGATGATATTTTGGTCTAATTTAATCTAATGAGGATCAAATATTTCATTTGTGTGTAGTCTCATAAGTATCGAGGAATCATGAAATTTATGAGAAGATTGAAAAATGAAATTAGTGTATTCAAGAAGTGAAATTCTTAGGACACATGGTTTTGGAACATTATATTTCAATTGACCCTGAGAAGGTGAAATATTTTATGAAATAGAATAAAATACATAATGTTTTTGAGATAAAAAAAATATTTGGATTGTGGGGGGTATTATTGTCTGTTTTTATAATATTTCTCGAAGATATATCCTCCGATGACCCCTTTAAAAATGAAGGGTGTGAAGTTCGTTTGGTGTGAGAAATGTTACAATTATTTTAATGAGCTAAAAAACATTTTACTTCTAAACATGTGTTGACTCTTCCAGAGGTTGGGAAGGGCTATGTGTTCTTTTCTGACATGATGGATTTAGTTTTAGAGTGTGTTATTATATAGGGTGATCACATGATAACCTATATCTCAAGACATATTAGGCCACAAGAGAATAATTATCCAACCCAAGATATCAGAATCATATATGGGATTCATTCTATTATGATTTGGTTGAATCACCTTTTCATATAAAGTTTTACCATTTATTCAAAACATAAAATCTTGATTGATATATTTTATAAATAACATTTGAACCTCCAAAAGAAGCATTGGTTGGAGTACCTACAATATTTTTAATTTTACATTGTCTATAACTTGGGGAGTGGAATTTCATTGCTGATTCTTTGAGTAGGAAACGTCCAAACTAGGCCGTGAAAAAATCATTTGAAGAGTGAGACTTTATGGATCTTTCTACTCAGTTAAATTTAGAAGTCTAGGAGGAATCGGTTGAAGTTTTCTTGGAATGTGTGTAGTTAACCTTCACTCTTCTTGATATTATACCTTAGTATCAGAAAATTTAAGATAGATTTTATAGAATTAAGGACCCTCTATAACGGGGAGACTGTTTGTGAGTGGACATTCTCTTTTAAGGTCATCAAATGATTTTAGAATTTCTTTGATGTAACTTTTCCCATATGAAAGTCTATAATTTGGAATTTTCATAATTCACAGTTGGGGGGTTCACCATATAACCACGAAGATGTTTTAAGATATACAATGATGATTATGGTGTCTAGGTATAAGATGAGAACTCACTGACTTTATTTATCATTATTATGTCTATCAGTAGGTGAAATCTAAACTCTAGAGACCTTCATGTTTTATTTATCCACATCCAGTTTTTACTTGAAAGTGGGATGATATTTATATATAATGCATGCTTGGGTTTCCACACAACCCTCAGAAGAGAAATGATATATGATTTGTAATCAATAGGCTGACCAAATCATCTCACTTCATAACCATTCAGGATACAAGAAGAGTTAAGAAATTGGGATACCTCTATGTGTAGAATATATTCAAATTTCATCTATTACCTTCTAATATAGTGTTTTATTGAGATCCCCATTTAACTTACCACTTTTGGGGAGTCATGTAAGATTATTTGGTATCTTAGGAACGTCTGATCATGACATATCATCTACATAAATATGGCCGAATATAATGATCTATATAGATTTCTGAGGTCATGTAATGTGACTTCATTCTATATTTTAGAAGGGCTTGGTATGTACCATTGGTATTGGTTTAGTTTTATTAAAATAAATGTTAATATTATATAATTGATATGAATTATTTTGGGGAATGTATGGTTAGTATTAAAAATATTGATTATATGGGATGAAGATTGGTGAATGTTATTTATTTGTGTTATGTTTTCTCCAACAGACAATGGAGAAGATTTTATCAATTAATCTTAGAATTTTTATGGAAAAGATATGATATAAATCTTATAATGGCTATAATAAATGAATTTTTTCGTTTTAAATTGGAAACCTTGTGTTTTTTATAGTTTCAAATTTGTTGGGCCATTAATAACAATTGAAATAGTGGAATCTTTCACCATTGATTGTGGAACCTTTTTAGGTTGTTGAGAAGGTGGGGAATGTGTATTTCCTTTTGACACTTCAACTATAACTAAAATAGGTACATAGTGTTTTAAATTTATCATTGGTTGGGATGCGACATTCCAACCCATCTCATGTCATGAGGTATGGGGATCTTGATGTTGAGTTATATTTTCCCATAACTGAGAATCAATCCAGGATAAATGATTCCAAGATCATGGTTCCTTGTGGGAGGACAATAACTTTTGTCTATGAACTATGGAATAATGGTTATGATTCACTTGATATATGGGATAGTGATACATTTATAAGAGTAGAAGAATCATATATTTGACATGGTATCGTCTTGACATGATTTATGGGGCATAGAATTCGTTTTTGGTGTGAAGGTTGCGACATATTGTTAAATTATTTAAGGAATTTTTTGACCCTTGTGTTGATATATTTTATGTTAGGTATTATTTTGGGGTTATTATGGGAGAATTTTAACAATTTTATAATCACAATGGGCTATGCAAGTTTGGTTTATGGTTATGGAAAACCTTGTGGTTTGGCCTAGGAAATCGTGTGCCTTAGGTTGAGCCTCTGGAAGGGGAAACATGATTTGTCAAAACCCCATGTCCAACCCCTCCAAACTATAAATACCAAAACAATGAGGGTTCAAATGGTTGAAATTTATTTAAAAAAACATTTTTAAACCTAGGATAAACCCTGAATCCTATATACTAGGGTTACACGGTTAAGGAGCAGGATTTTTTCAACTATGTGGACCAACCCCGAAAAATGTGTGTACGAGTTCTAATTCCCCAATGTTTTTTAATATCCCAAAACCCTCCTGTTTAACCCATAACCAAACTATTTAAATACCTTGATTTTAAAGGAATTGTTTTGTTATTTTAAATAGAATGAATATTGTCCAAATAAATCCCCATTTTTAATAGAAATAAAATGTGGATAAAATATTGAGAAAATTATGGCTTGATTTTGAAATTGATTGGATATATTGATTTTATTCTAAATATTGAAAAAAATATTAAAGTGTATGATGGTTTGAAATGTCATGAATTTATTAAAACCTCTATTTTTTTTGAAATCATAAAGGCATGTTGAAAACTGAATCTTGCAAATTGTAATTTAAATTGATTTGAAATGTTAGATTTACCCATGTTTGATTGATTAATATTTTGATGCATATGTTTCCTTGAGTAGTTATTGGTAGATGTAATTAGAACACTGGGACCTTGAATTGATATAAATCGATTGACGATGAGAAATCTAACTAAATAACTGTGGAATGAACGCACGAGAGGGTTCCCCTTTGGGAATGTAGATGGACCATGTGGTTACCCCATTTAGGGTGTAGATTAATTTTATTGTGCACACCTATCTTGATTTGAGACCATTATTTTGATATGTGAGGATCCTATTACCTAATCCAACATACTAAGAGTATTTTTTACTTGGATCCATGATTTTGGGACTTGAATGTACATTCCATTGATTATTTAACTATTTTATTTTTGAAATTTTTTTATATAAATGTTGAATATATTTTTTTAAAAAGTTTTTATATATCATCCATAACTTTTGTTGAGAAATCCTATTTTGGTTTAAAATATGTTAATTATATTCCATGTATTTTTTAATTTTAAATGGTATAATAATTGGTTTAATTGTAATGGGATTGATTACCAAACACATAGTGAGACGTTAATTGGATTTTTATCTCACACCCTACTGTTTCCATTTGAAATTTGCATATTTATTATACTAGGTTTGAGAAAAGGTAAATATCCACTTGGAGGATTGGAATGTTCTTTATCCTTGAGACCATGTAGTGTTGATGGAGACTAGTGGTGTTATTATCCACTTGTTAGATATGAGATTTAGAGAACCTTTTCTAGTTGAAATTATTATTTTTCCATTGGGATGTTTATCATACTATCCAGGTACAAGTTTACCTATTTTTTCTTTTAATTTATCCCTATGGGGTTTTTATCATATTGAATTTTAAAATTTATCTTACAATTTTTTTTTTGGAAAATGGAATTCTCTATTTGATCTCGTATGATTCTAGTTTCTAGTCTCCAACCTGTATAAATCAGGAACATCCTTTGGGATATGTCAGATATGGATCAGGTATCAGGGTACCCAGGTGGCTAGTATAGTTCATTAAACCATAAATTACATCTCAAGAGGTAAAAATGTTAGAAAATTATAATTTGGGATATAAAATTTTAGGTCCACCCATCACATTCATATCACATACATGCATTTTTTTGACACATATATCATATAACATAAGAATCCATTTTATAAATTTTATTCCCATGATTTAGGAGTGTGGGTTACATAAATGGAAGTCCCCAATCAATGAATTATAGGTAAATATAGGTGAATACACTTTAGTAGAAATGAGTATGAGTATTCACTAAAAAAATGTTTATCATGGGAAATCATAGGATATTTTTTGAAAAATAACGACATTATATAATGATTTATGGAAGGGTTCAATTAGAGATAAATGTGGTAAATAATTAATTTTACATCATAAGTATCTTAAAAGGTATTTTTTAAAACACATTATGATATAAAAAATTTAAAATAAATTGGAATAATACAAATAAACTACTTGAATAAATAAGAGGGGAGAATCTCCTACCTTGAGAGGGCTCTTCTCAATATTTGGGATGAGATTATTAGAATATTGGAGACACCTTTATAGGGATTTTTAGAGGATAAGGAGAGAAAATTTATTATCAATTAGTTTTAGAGAATATGTGTGGGAGTTTGGGTGGGTATTTATAGAAAAAAAGAGGGTAATTATTTAATAATTTATAAACATAGGTTTCAGAATCTATATGATAAAATAATAAAAAATGAAATTATTCCCATGGTTTGAGATCATTTTTTCAACCGAAGATGAGTTTTTTTAAATATTTAATAACTAAAAAAAATATATTTAAATAAAACTATAGGGGATGTGAATGTGATTCATGTTGATAAAGAATTTATTTTAAAACCATAAAATATAATACATGTTTTGGAGGATTCATTAATAGTTTATTAAATTACTCATATATCTAAAAAACATATATTTCATAAAGAAAATATTTTTTAAATTATTTATGCCTTTAAAATCATATATTACATAATTTTAATCTATTTTTATTGATTGGGAATGGATAAAACTAGAACTGAGACCCCTAATGAAAGTTAAGGTGGAAATGATGGTGCTGGATATGAGATGAGATATGCAAACCCTTCGTACATTTTTGTAAAAAACATGAACATGGAGTGTGGTCTAGGAACACATGACATGTAGTCCCCCAGATATGGTAGATATAGTTTTAGGGAAGATAAATATCACACATTATGTGGACCCACCAAAAGCTGTGTGACCCTATGACGGTGTCCTGGATTTTATTCTGGTAGTATAAGGATACGTACAGGACCATGCACAATAATATGACTAGAGTATAGAAGCATGACCAAAATACCCATGAATAATCAAGTATGTGGGCGTTGACTAATGCACTCAAGATAAACTAGAAGAACATGTGTAGGCCCCTAGTGGATGAGATATTCCAGGTACTACCTGTGGACATCGTTTATTTTGAAATGGATTCTATATCCATGTCTATGGTGGAACTCGACTGGGAGTTGAGGTGGGGTAAAATGCAATGGGGACCCCTATACAAACCTTATACTCCCTACATAGACTTATTCCTATTTTATCTCCCTTTGCTGGACTCATATTTTGGACCATGAGAAGCCCATCCTTATTTTTATTATGTATAATGCGATTTTAGCCTTCATTATGGAATACATGATATGATATAAGGTTTTCAACATTTAAAAATTCCTCAAGAAATACTTGATTATAGATGTGATCAATGAAATATTATTGGATATATTTTGGGGTAGTTATTCTAATATCGAATCATGGTTTGGGTCCCCCAAATTATTTATATAGGTAGATACACCTCTCCCCTACAAGAGAAACTAGTCTTCTATCTAGGGAGTGGTACTCTTTAGTTTTCATGCTCTGGTATAGAGATATTTCTACATTGGAGTTGTGGATCCTTCAATTATGGAGCAAAATGGAATTGGTTTGAACCTTGCACATAGAGTTTAGTGAGTTTTTATGTGATGGTTAACTGTAGTTGGGTCTCCCTCATCTGTGGAGCATAATGATAATCCACATTCCCCTCTATGCAGATTCTTATGCATTTGCATGTAATGGTGGGAATCAGATATGGATATTTGGAACTACAATATGGATCATCATGTAACACCTTAATATTTTAAAAGAGTAAATTTTCACTCAATAGTCTATAGGACACACAACACCAAGCATAAACAACCCATGAAATATCATTCTATATATTAAATCTCTTCGATAGCTTACGGAACATGGAACCAAGAGCCTAAATGAACCGTAATATTGTTTAAAATTATAAAATAGGTGTAAAATATGTAGGTATTAATATAACAGAAACATTTATGAAAATTATGGTTATCTATTTATTATAAATATAATTATAATCATTAAAAATAAAAAGAAATGTTTACAAATAAACTATATTTTTCTAAAAAATGGTTTAGTCGCGACTTTCACACATAACATAAAATTAATTTCTAAAACATTTATAAATATCATTTAAAAAGAGATCATAATTTTTCAAATCATAATATCAAAATTATCTTAGGGTATTTTTTTTGATATTTCGGAACAGATTCATTTTTCGATGAATAGTGAAATTACTAATATTTATTGAAAAGTTGATTTTTTTTTAAAATCATTAAAGTAAAAATTATATTTTAAAATGGTAATAAAGTAAAATTAGTTCATTAACATAAAAATTTAACTAATTTAGACAATTTAAATCAATTTAATATTGAATCATGATACCAAAACCTTATAAAATTATAGAGAAATTTCTCTTTGTAAACCCATTTTTTCATCGCATTTATGGGTATAATTTTAAGTTGGACTCTAACACTCCTATCAATTGAATTTGGAAAAATGAATTACATATTTTTAAATATAATAATTTATATTATATAAAACTTTTAACATAATTTTTGAACATTATTTATAATAAAAGAATTAAAAAATAACTTTCTTGTTAAGGTAAAAACTGGTTTACCGGGGGTTAAACTAAAAACATAGGAGTTAAAATTACCAAATAACTTATCCCACAAATTATTTATGGAAATATTTAGACCATTTCACCTATAATGGTAAATAATGTCCCTTTTTTATTCTCCTTCCTTGACATAATCATTGGTGTAACTATTTCTTTTCAAAAAGTCCATCTGGGTTGTCTCCCACTTATAAAATGACTCCACCTCTCCTCCTCTCATCAAAATTCCAATGCCACTTGGTTCATCAAATACCATTCCAAATAAATTATATAATACAATAACAGTATTTTATATACCTTTGTTTGATCATAAATATAACATAGGAAGTATTTTGGAGAAACCTAAAGAAGTTTCCCAAAGACGAGGTAATGTTCTCAAATGAGTGTTTTTATTTTGTTTCTTCCTAAAAATTATTAAAATATTATTAAAAATAATAATAAAATATATTATAAATTTTCCATATACTGAGATTTTATTATTTTACGTTCATAAACTATATCCACCTCTTCATCTCCAAAATGGGAAACAAAACTGTCGATTTTGTGTATGGAAGACTATCACCTCATGAATCGATGTAATTTTTTTTCCATCAACACCTTTCAAAGAATGATATAATGATGGATTTTAAAAATTTATATTATATTTATGATATTATTATACCTATATAATTTTAATATCACATATATCATCTTACATTTCACTCCATTTAAAATAATTTATCTCTGCTCATGTGTTCGGCGGACTACCGACTCGAGAAGCGAAGTGATACATTTTTCACTTATGATTTACATGGAAGTTAGTAAGGTGAAATATATGGAATATATGTGTTATATATGAAATTATAATGGTACTAAAAAGTTAATATATGACACAATTCCATACCCTTTCAACCATTATGGAATTTATAATGTTGCTCATGCATATGTTTGAACTACTATCTCTACGAAGCGACGTGATAAATTATCCATGTTTTAATTTAAATAATGATTATAATACTGTATATAATGAACATACATAAAATTTATAACATTAATATAACTATTTTTATTATTTAAATATATAATAAGTATGAGAACCAAAACATTCATGACAAAACAAACATGATAAAACCAGACAATTAACATAAGAAACAATGAAAACAATGAAATATTCTTAACTAATGAGTGAAAAATGTTATAAGTGGATCATACATGATATTATAAATATGTATATGGTTCTAGTGTAAATTAATTAAATTCATAAAATAATTATACATGAGGTTAAATGTAACATCCCAGGTAAATAAAGAATAAGAAATTTTTCAGATCTATTAATATTTGGTAATAAAATATTAATTTTACTTTAATGGGGTTTCTATGTTCGATAGCGTACCCAATACGCAACAACGAGTCTCCTTGAAATATTATGTTGCACACTAACAATATAATATTATTATTTTAAATAGGTAGTTAACGCACAACCGTTGTATGACCAGTAATGGACATAACTATCTAAAATATGATTATACAATTTTTCTAAGTGTTTTTACGTTTTTCCAAAAAAAATTAGATGCTTAAAATAAGAAAGAATCTGATTTTAAGCATAAATACTCTAATATTTTTTAAAAGGTAGATTTACAGCCTTTTGATGGAGAACCATTTTAAAATTTAGTTTTTGTCACTATTATACATTATATTTGACCTAATAAAATTCTTCTTTAGAATCGGGACACCAAAATTTACTTTGGGTAATTTTTTGGTATTTTTCTGATAGAATTCATTTTTTCATGAATAGTAAAAAATACTGTATTTTAATTCAAATCATCCTTTGAATATAATTTATTATTATGGTTAGATTATCATTTTAATTGATTTTAAATTGTAAATATATTATTTTTTACAATTTAATCCAATGTTGGTCATTGTAAGTACTTTCATTTTGAAATTGGACATAAACTAGTGTCAATCTTATGATAGTTATTATTTCTTAAAAACATGCTTTTCATTTTGACAACAGGAATTAATTATAAATTAAATTAATGAAAATTTTATGTTTTGAATTTGGTAAAATAGACATCATTTTTTAAATCGGAATATCAAATATATTTTAGGATGATTTTTTGGTATTTTTCTGGAAAACTTCAATTTTTGATGAATAGTGAAACCACTAAGTAGTAGTTAAAAAACTGAATTTTTAATTTAAATAAAATTTTACTGCTTCTGTGAATTGAATTTAAAAAATGAAACATACTTGGTTGTCATTAGTAAGTAAAATTTGGTTTAATGTGATGAAAATAATATTTGGTGAATAGTAATTTTTAACTTTTATGAACCGCGATTAAAGGTAATTAGGGTAATTTAAGGTAAAAAATATTATAATAATATAAAATTTCCTTGATAGATGTATTCAACTTATTATAAGGTTCATGGCTGAACAAGACAATCTATGGGTCATTTTTGGGACCCCATGGAGCCACTTGGGTAAGATAATGACATTAATAACTTTTTATATAAATTAAAAATAAAAATGTAATAAAAATGTATTATTTTACTAAAAAAAGTTAATGTGGGGTTATATAATTGATATATTTGACTATAAATATTAATTATAAATATAAACATATTTCCTAAATCATCATAATTTTTTTAAAATTTTTTGAAATCAAATAAATAAAATTATTTATGACACAATGATAATGCAGTTTTCACATCCTTAATGAATGATTTAAATAAATAAGAAGATAAAAATTAAAACAATATCCAAAAATAGTCCAATTATTATTTGATGATTTTATTTCGAACATGGGACACCTTATCTTCAAATTTAATTATATTTGGACCTTCAGAAACTGAAAATCATTATATAATAAAATAAAATTTTCAAACATCCCTAAAAGCCCCTCCATTCCCTTATGAAAATCACTCACTTACTACCCATTTCCCACACTTCTCAAGCCCTTTGTCTCTTCAAAAATCTACTCCAAAAAGCTCCAAATATCCCTCTCTTCATATTAGAAGCCTTACCATAGGCAGAAGGCACTTCAATAAAGCCTTTTGGTTCAAACAAAAGGGAGTTACCTGATTTAGAGGTAACATCTTCACTTAAGTTCATTTGTTTTATTTTACTTCTCTAACGCATAAATATTTTTATTACATTATTTGATAACAAAACTAGTATCCTAAATATATTGGGATTTTTTATGAGAAATATTTTAGCTACTCTTACACACACCTCCATCTAAGGTAAAGAACATAGTGTTTCTGTGGATGGCGAACTACTGCCTCACGAAACGATGATTGTTTAATTATCTATTACTGCCTCTCATGGTGGAAATTAATATGTAAATGTATTTATACATTATATATATTATATTTCTATTGTTTCTATACTTTTTTATTTTCCTATTTATAACATACCTTTATGGTTTCCATTATGGGTATACGCGATAATTTAATTTGAGGAAGTGCGGACTACCGCCCCCTTAAAACGATATGACTCATTCATGCCATATGTGGAACGTATAAAGTATAGAATTTATGATCATATGTAACATATATAACATATATATTATACTGTAATTATAATATACCTATGTATAATTATGTTTTCATTCAATTAAAATATGAAATTGAAATGAAATTTGCGTTAATGCGTACGTACGGCTTACCATCTCAATGAATGGTGCATTTCATTTTTTATCTTAAAATGTAATGTAATATTATAAATACACGTATATAAAATAGATATATATGATATATATGATATCTAAATCATGAATATAATTCTGGAGATAATGGAATTTTGACCACATAGACAATTCATAATTATAACATGTTCATTTTTGACTCAAGTACCAAATATCGACAAAACAACTGTTATTAACATGAATGATTACATAATGTTTATAACATGGTAATAAGTGATATAAAAGGAAAAATAATCTTGAAAAGGTTTCTTATGCAAGTTTAAATTAACGTTAGTTTATTATTCAGAATATTAAAGGATAAACGGGTCAAGTCAGACACGAGGTAAGGGACTTTGTATCAATCTCCTTTTATTGAGGCATATTTTGTTTTAATAAACAAATTTCTTTTTTATGATGTATAAACAACTTTGACTTTTCATTTCATTCAAAGGGAATATTTTTCTATGAAGCGTTTTACTAAACTACAAAGAAATAATTTTTCTTTTTAACGTATACGGTGACAATGACCTTTTCTGCCGCCTCGAGTATTATTTGATCTTTAGATTACATTACAAGCTGTAATGTTTTAAAGGGAAAATAAATACCAAATACTCTTTTAAGTATTTTGATATTGAAAATGGTTTTGATAATAGATTTTTATCTCAATATATTTAAATGAAATATTGTGATAGAAATGTGGAAATGTTATCTTTCATTTATGTTTGTTTTATGTGTTATAAATATGTTGTGGTTCTTTAGAATTGTTTCTATATGCGGGTAGTTCTGTGATAAACCTATGGAAGGTGAGTCTGAGATAGATCTCTAATTCATTGGGTAACGTGACAGAGGTAAACTTGAATGTTTCTCCTAAGATATTTTGGGAATATACTATGATGGGTATTCCAAATGTAACTCCATACGTAGCTGTGATAACTATAATGTAAGTATGATATGGATGCCACAAGTTACCTTTATGATTTATGTTTTCTATTTGTTATTCATAAATCTTATGATTTCATGAGTTATTTAAAGGGCTTATGATATGTGTGTAATGATGAACTAATGTTATCATTCTTTGTTTTATAACCCTAACTGAGCTTTTTATGCTCATCCCAAGCTTTAAAATGTTTTTACAGGACTTAAAAAAAAATAGGGTCAAGGATGGGATCAATAAAAATCCATCCAGCATAAAATATATAACTAGACATGAATCTTTTTCTCCATAGTTTTTATTTAAAAAAAATGGAAACTGAGTATAAGTGTCTAATTTGTAACTTTTGAGATGTAATTTTTATGGCCTAATTATCTGAATCTCTAAACCTGAAAAGATTATCAATGTGAATTATTAATTTAATTCATGATTATGTAATTTTTTAAGGACGGGTCCTTATAGTTGGTTTCAAAGGTCAGTTTAGACAACTTTAGAAGTTAGTGTATTGTTAAATTAATGTCCACAAATTAATTTATGGTAAGTATGAAATGAAAACGAATTTACAGATTACAATGTTGATTAGCCTATGATATTTCTTTGTTAAGAATGGTTTTTCATATAGGAAATATGGAAGTTGTGTTGGGAAGGAATACAGAGGGAAATGACCTTCCATATCAGCAACATGAGTTGATCAGAATCATAATTGAACAGTTTGTTGCAGTGATGCTCAGTTGAATCAGATGATAAATTGTGGTTTTGTTTATTGATGATATTTAGGTTTATTTAAAAAGTAATGAGGATAATTAATTTCATTTAAGGGTAGTTTTGAAAACCGTAAAAGAAAAGAAATTGTATGGAATATTCAGAAAGTGTGAGTTTTGGTTAAAACAAATTTCATTATTGGGTCAAATTGTTTCAAAAAATGGCATAACTATTGATCCTACTAAAAAAAGTTGTTGAAGATTGGCTAAGACCCACAAATATAACCGAGATCCATAGTTTTCTTGGTTTGGAAAGTAATTACTAGAGGTTTGTTGAGAATTTTTCATGGTTATCTAGTCCAATTACTAAGTTAACTCAAAAGGGTGTTAATTTCATTTAGACAAAAGAATGTGATGATTTTTCTCAGGAATTGAAAAGAAGATTGATGAATGCTAATGTTTTGGCATTGCCTTCCAGAGATTGTGAATTTGTTATCTACTGTGACGATTTGTTGAAAGGACTTGGTTGTGTCCTAATGCATAATGATCAGGTAATTTCATATGCTTCATGTTATTTGAAACCTCATGAGTTAAATTACCCTACACATGATTTGAAATTAGATGTTGTTGTTTTTTCTTGGAATATTCGGAGGAATCATCAGTATGGAGTAAAATGTGAAATATATATATACCACAAAATTTTAAAGTATATATTCAATCAGAAAGAATTGAACATGAGACAAAGGAGATGGATGGAATTTATCAAGGATTATTATTTAACGATCCCTTACCATATGGGAAAATCAAATAAAGTGGTTGATGTTTTGAGTCCAAAAAGTAATGCTTCATTAACCATGCTATGTTTAAAACGAGATCCTTTGGTTTTTGATTTGATGAAATTTGGAATAGAAGTTGTTGGTGCATGAAATTATTCTGTTTTGTTTCAGGTGTCAGTGAGATCATCCCTATCAAACAGAATTAATCAAGTGTAGAAGGAAGATAGTGAGTTGCAGAAAAAGGTAGAGTTGGCTCAGAAGGGTAAGTTTCTTGAATTTAACATTGATAATGATTGTGTTTTGAGGTTTAGAAAAAGATTATGTGTGCCTTATGATTCACAGTTGAAGAATAAGTTGTTATCTGAAGCTCATAGTACTCCATTTTCAGTTCTTCCTGGCAGTACTAAGATGTACATAGATCTTCAAGAGTATTATTGATGGGATGGAAGGAAAAGAGATATTTTTGATTTTACTATAAAGTGTTTGACTTGTCAGCAGGTTAAAGTAGAGTGGAATTTACCAAAAGGGATACTTCTATATTTACTGGTGCCTGAGTGGAAATGTGAAAATATATCCATGGACTTCATTGTGGGATTACCAAAGACATCTCGAGGTAACAATGCAATCTGGGTTACTGTTGATTTATTGACTAAATCTGTTCATTTTATTCCTATTCGAGATACTCTATCTCTAGATCAAGTTTCTCTGTTGTTTGTTAAAGAGATATCTAGGTTTCATGGAGTTCTATTCTCTATTGTATCTGATTGTGATCCTAGGTTTACTTCTATCTTTTGGAAAGGCCTTCAGATGTCATTGGGTACTGAATTAAATTTTAGTATAGATTTATATCCGCAATTATATGGGAAGTTAGAACAAACAATTCACACTTTGTAGGATATGCTACGTACTTGTTCGCTGGATTAATAGGGAAGTTGGGACCAACATCATTCTTTGGTTGAATTTTCATATAATAACAGCTTCCATTCCAGTATACAGATGGCTCCGTTTGAGGCATTATATTGAAAGCATTGTCAAAATCAAGCTTTTTGGGATGAAGTAGGTGAACAAAAATTTATGGGACTAGAATGGGTAGAAGAGATGGTAGAAAAAGTTCAGTTGATTCAGAAGCAAATGAGAATAGCTCAGAGTTAGTAGAAAAGTTATGCGGATAACCTATGGAAGGATCTTTCATTTGAGGTGGGTGATCATGTTTTTATGAATGTTTCTCTATGGAAAAGTGTGATGTGTTTTGGTAAGAAGGGAAATTTGGGTTTGAGGTTCATTGGACCTTATGAAATCCCATAGAAAGTTTGATCAATTGCTTACAGAGTGGCTTTACCTCCACGCTTTTCCTAGGTACACAATGTTTTTCAAGTTTCAATGATTATAAAGTATATGCGAGATCCATCTCATGTTTTAAGTCCAGAGGTAGTTTTGTTGGAAGATAATCTCTCTTATGAAGAACAACCAGTCCAGATTCTAGACTATAGAGAGAAAGTGTTTTAGAATAAGGTAATTAATCAGGTAAAGGTTTTGTGAAAAACCCATATGTTTTAAGAGGTAACATGTGAATATGAAAATGCCATGATGGATAAATACCCCCACTTATTTGATAAGTGAATAAAAATTATGAGGACACAATTTCCAAAAGGGGGAAGGATATAACATCCCAAGTAAATAAAGAATAATAATTTTTTTCATATTTATTAATATTTGTGAATTAAATATTAATTTTACTTTAAATATGTTTCTATGTTCGATGGCATACCTGATATGCAACTTCGAATTTCTTTGAAATCTTACGTTGTACAATAAAAATATATAATATTATTATTTTATATAGGTAGTTCACACCTTTCCATTGTATGGGCGGGAATAGACAGAACTAACTAAAATATGGTTATACATGTTTTCTAAATGTTTTTACATTTATCCAACAAATTTTAGATGTTTAAAATAAGAAATAATCTGATTTTAATCATTAATACTCTAATATTCTTTTAAAGGTCAATTTACTGCCTTTTGATGGAGAACCATTTATAAATATAGTTTTGGTCACTCTTATATGGTCTATTTGATCTAATAAAATTCTACTTTTGAATAAATACACCAAAATTTACTTTTGGTTATTTTTTGGTAATTTTCTGATAAAATTCATTTTAATTGAATAGTAAAAATACTGTATTTTAATTCAAAACTTCATTTTAATATAATTGATTTGTATGGTTAGATTTTCCTTTTTATTGATTTTAAATTGTAAATATATTATAGTTTTACCCTTTATTCCAATGTTGGTAATTGGAATTAACTTAATTTTGAAATTGGACATAAACAAGTGTCAATCTTTTGATAGTTATTATTTCTAAAAAACATGTTTTTTGTATTTACAATGGGAATTAATTATAGAATTAATTAATGAAACTTATATGTTTTGAATTTGGTAAAGTTTAAATCATTTTTAATTTAGAATGTCAAATATATATTAGGCTGAATTTTTGGTATTTTTCTGAAAAACGTTAATTTTTGATGAATAGTGAAACCACTAAGTAGTAGTTAAAAAACTGATTATTTCATTTAAATGAAATTGTACAGATTCTGTGAATTTAATTTCAATAATCCTATAAACATGGTTGTCATTATTAAGTAAAATTTTGTGTGATGAGATGAAAATAATTTTTGGTGAAGAGAAATCTTTGACTTTTATTGACCACAATTAAAGGTAATTAAGGCAATTTAAGGTAAAAGTAATATTATAATAATATAAAATTACCTTAACACTTGACCTAAAATTAATGGATGAGTCATTTCTGACCAAGAAAATATATGGGTCAATTTTGGTACCCCATGGAGCCATTTCGGTAAGATAATGACATTAATAACTTTTTATTTAAAGTAAAAATAAAAAAGTCATAAAAATGTATTATTTTACAAAAAAAAATTAATATGGGGTTATATAATTGATGTATTTCACTATAAATATTAATTATAAAAATAAAAATATTTCCTGCATCATGGTAATTGTTTTATAATTTTTAGACATCAAATAAATAAAATTATTTATGACATAATGATGATGCAGTGTTTATGCCATTAATGAATGATTTAAATAAATAAGAAGAAAAAAATTAAAAAAATATCTAAAACATTACTAATTATTATTGGATGATTTTATTTCGAACATGGTACACCTTATATTTTAATTTAATTATTTTCTTACCTTTAGAAACCGAAAATCATTATATAATAAAATAATATTTTCAAACATTCCAAAAGAGCCCCTCTTCTCCCTTATAAAATACTCTCACTTCCTACAAATTTCTCACACTTCTCAAGCCTTTTGGCTCGTCATAAATTTACTCAAATAATCTCTCAAGATCATTCTATTCATTCTAGAGGCCTTACCTTAGGTAGAAGACACATCGAGAAACCCTTTTGGTTCAAACCAAAGGGAGTTACCCGATTTAAAGGTGACATCTTCTCTTAAGTTCTTTTGTTTTATTTTACTTCTCCAACACCCTAAAGTCTTTTTTTAATTTATTTAATTAAAAACAGTATCTTCAATATACTAGTATGTTTTTATGAGATGTATTATATCTACACTTTCACACACATCCATCTAATGGGTAAATATCATATTGTTTCTGTGGACGACGAACTACTGTCTCATGAAATGATGATTGTTCAATTATCTTCTACTGCCTCTCATGGTTGCCATTAATATAGAAATACATTTATATATTATATATATTATATTTATATTGTTTCTATGCTACTGTATTTTTCTTTTTATAGAATACCTTTATGGTTTCCATTATGGGTAAACACAATAATTTCATTTGAGGAAATGCGGACTACCGCACCCTCAAAATGATATGGCTCGTTTAGGCCATATGTGGAACTTATAAAGTATAGAATTTATGAACATATGTAACATATGTAACATATATATTATAATGGAATTATAATATACCTATGTATCATTTTGTTTTCATTCCATTAATATATGAAATTGAAATGAAAGTAGCGTTCATGCGTAAATACGACTTACCGTCTCCGTGAATAGTGTATTTCATTTCTTATCTCCAAACATTATGTACTATTATAAATACATATATATACTAGATATATATGATATATATGATATATAAATCCCAAATATCATTCTAGAGATAATGTGCATTTGACCTCATGGAAAATTCATAATTATAACATGTTCATTTTTAACTGGAGTACCAAATACCAACAAAACAACCGTTATTAACTTAAATGATTACATAATGTTTATAAAATGGTAATAATTGATATAAAAGGAATAATAAACTTGATAAATGTTCTTATTAAAGAATAAATTCACTTAGATTATTATTAAGGAGATTAAAGGACAAAAGGGTCAAGTCAGGCAGGAGGTAAGGGACTTCGTCTCAATATCCTTTCATTGAGGCAAATTTTGTTTTAATACATGAATATCGTTTATACATTGTATAAACAACTTTGAATTTTCATTTCATTCAAATGGAATATTTTTCTGTGAATCATTTTATTAATCAGAAAAAGAATGTTTTTTAATGTAAGTGGTGATAATGACATTTTCCGCCGCAGTGAGTATTATTTGATCTTTGGATTCCTTAAAAAGGTGTAATGTTTTTAAAACGAAAATAAATACCATATATTCTTTTGCATATTTTTCTATTGACAATGGTTTTGATAATGGATTTTTTATGTCAATATATTTAAATGATATATGTTGATTAAAATGTGGAAATGTTATCTTTCCTTTATGTTTGTTTTATCTATTATGAATATGTTATGGTACTTGGGAATTGTTTACGTATATGGGTGGTTCTATGAAAAACTTAGGGAGGGTGAGCCCAAGATAGATCTCCAATGCATTGGGTAACATGACAGAGGTAAATGTGAATGTTTCACCTAATAGATTTAGGTAATATACTGTGATGGGTATTCCAAATGGACCTCCCTACGTAGGTGTGATGGATACAATGTATGTATGATATGGATGCCACAAGTTACCTTTATGATTTATGTTTTCAATGTGTTATTCATAAATATTATGATTTCATGAGGTATGTTAAAGGGATTATTCTATATATTTAATGAAGAACTAATGTTTTCATTATTTGTTTTATAACCCATTACTAAGCTTTTTATGATCATCCCAAGTTTTGAAATGTATTTCACTGGACTTAAAGAAGAATAGGGTCAAGGATAGGATCAAAGAAAATCTATACTGTCTATAACTTGGAACTAGACATGACTCTTTTTGTCAAGAGTTTTTATTTTGTTAAAAAAATGGAAACTAAGTAGAAGTGTCTACTTTTTAACTTTTGAGATGTAATTGTTATGGAATAATTATCTAAAACACTAAACCTTAAATGATTTTCAATGTGAATTAATAATTTAATTCAAGATTATGTAATGTTATAAGAATGTTTCCTTATATTAAATCACATTCAACCAAAAGGAAGCATGAGGTAAGCGGATTTGTCTCAATTACCCTTCATTTAGGAATATTGAAATGTTCTAAACCTAATTTCTTTTATTCAGTGTATGTACTAACCATAGGATATTTAATATAATGATTCATTTATAAGTCATGGCGTTTTATGTTTTAATTTTATTTATTTCATCCTAGGGGATTTGACATAAAAATTACTAAGTAGTAAATAATTTCATAACACAATTTTCTTTCATTGGGTTATATTAATTATTCGTTGTCTTCCATATTATAAGATCATGTGTGTAAAAAAATATCATTATATTATATTTTATTTACAATTGTGTTATGTGAATTTAAATTTTATGCACATAATCGATTCATTAATTAATCCTCACTTTAACATTATGGTGTTTATGAGAGTTTATTTCACAATCTCATTTTGATCGAGATTGTTAATGCTTAAATTTACATTGAAAGAAAATTATTTGAGAAATGTCTAATAAACAACTTAAATATTATTATTCTATATTTATTAATTTTTTTTTCATGTTAAATTACCATTTTCAAACAATTTGGCAGATAAAATTATTAATAAAATATTTTTAATTAAATAAAGTTTCGTTTATCTCTTTGGTCAAAATCATTTATCTTTCACAATAATGGTATCTAAATATGCATCAAAAATTGTTTAAAATTTTCTCCAAATAATCTATTACCTTTATTTACACTCATGTGGGAATATATGAATTTTTTTGATAGGAATATTCATGCCATTTTTTTAAAAAGGCCAGTTCATCTTTTACTAAAAATGTGAAAGGGTTAATTATTTTAGCATCTACATCATGTAAATAATTTCACACCATCATGACCACTCTATTACTTAAATATTATTTTTGTATGTTGCAAAGGTTATTTCTAAAGAAAATTATTATCAAAATATTTTTTGAATATTTAGTTTTAAAAAATCATTTTCCAACTAAAAAAAGGATATATTACTCAAGAATGTTTAAATGAAATTTTAATGGTATTTCTATTCATCAATGAAAACAACACTTTATTTTACTCTATTGAGTATATGTTGTATTGATACCGACCTTATTCATTATAGGCATGGTTTATGATCACTTTGACTAAGGAATGTATTGAAATTCACTTTCTTGATTATTTATTGTGGTCAATAACATTCCATTGATATATTCACTTTACAATGATAATTGGAAATTAAATTTCCCCTAAATAACTATATTATTTATCAGGGGTATGTTAGTGAATTAAAAAATATATAATTTCGACATATAATTTTATACATTGTAAGTTATTTATTATCTGGTGAAATATTAATAAATTCATATTCTTTACTTAATCAAGATATTTCATGATAATACAAATTAGTCCCAAATTAAATTTATTATTCATTATTTGAGGAATGATTTTGAAATGAATTATTTATTGGGGAAATAAATATACATCCCCTCAATGAATCAACAGTCTCGTGAGGAGAATAATTAAGCTAGCATTAAATGGGGTTTTACCCAGAGGTTTCAACATTATTATAAAATGTCTTGACAATAGAGGTATCAAGATGAAGAAGATCATGACATCCAATAATTATGAATTTCCTACATTAAGAATTCAGTTATTATTATCCATGAGATTTTTTCGATGATATTAACAATAGATAAATTTCCATTCTCAGTATATCGATTAAATGCAATGTTTATTCAGTTATTTACATTTCATATTTATTATGAATTATATAACCATGATAATATAGTTATTTATTAAATGAAAAGTGTGTTCATATAATTACCTTTACATATTTATTACTACTTATCTAATTTGGATATTCTAGTTATTGATTAAATTGAATGTGTATTCATATATTTACCTTTCCAATACTGATTATTCATTATCTAATAATGATAGTCAATTTTTTTATTAAATGAAGTGTGATTTAAGATATTCACCATGACATGTTTATTATCACTTATATAATTATGGTAATAAAGTTATTGATAAAATTTCATACATTTTAAGATATTTACCTTCCTATATTCATGTTTCCTTACCTAATCAGGATTTTCAATTTATTGATTAAATAGAATGTGTGTTCAGATATTTACCTTTCCATATTTATTATTCATTTTCTATTATTGTTTTTCATGTTATTGAATAAATTGAATTTATGATGAGTTATTCAACTTTCCATATTCATTATGATTTATTGATTATTATTTAATTACTCATGATATCTTATTTTTACCCAAGCATAACATACATGGATATTAGACCATGTTAGAAGAATATTTATCACATTACAAAAAAAACATGTCTGTGGATCGTAATAGTTTAATGTCTTTGAAAAATTAGAAATATAATATGCTAACTTGGTGAAATATCATAAAAGTATTCCTTAAAGATCTTTCGCTTTTATTAATACAACTTAAAAAATTTCTTCATAACCTTGGGAAAGGAAACCTAAGAAAAGGGTAAGATCAGAAGCTCAGTAAGGGCGAATAAGGGATATTTGTTTGTATAACATGAGAACAAAGGTATGATAACATTATTACAACATTAAAAGATCATACCTAGCATATCGAAGATCATAATTAAAATTCATGGAAAAAATATTATCAGTTCATATGACATGAATCATAACAGAATCTGGATCATAATCCGAGAGAGCATAACATAGGAATAATACATATTAATGTGGAATACACATAAGAATATAAAATCTTATGCTAAGGCTACCTAATAATACATTCATAACATGTTAGTCTGGGGATAATCACTAGTGTACCTATTTGGGATTAGGACTCCCTCACATACACATTGTTTTTGGATAGGGATTCCCTCCCATGTACCCTCTTATTTCGGACATGGAATTCACTCCCACGTACACTCTTGTTTTTGGAATGGTATTCCCCCACATGTATCCTCTTTTTTTGGGCTAGGTATTTCCGACTGTGTACCCTTTAGTTTTTTCCTTTTGATTACTTCCCATGTACCCTCTTATTTTAGGCATCTAATTCCCTGCCATGTACACTCATGTTTCATAATTGGGATTGCCTCCAATTTATCCTCTTGTTTTGGTATTGGGATCCGCTCCCTTGTACCCAATGATATTAAAAAATATTTATCATTACCCAATTAATTGGAGGGTTATATATTTCTCATATATCACATAATGATATCATACATTCATTTCGCACTCGATAAAAAAACATTCATAATATCCTGACCCATAAAAAGATATGGGTTTCATAAGAATCATATCATAGCCCACTAAATGAAATGGGTATTATTAACATTTCATCATATCATAACTATTATAAAATAGAGAGTTTTCATAATCATTTCATTATAGAATAACCCATTAAAATAGGTGTTTTTTCTAATCATTTAATCATGTTATAACTAGTGGAAGAAAAATGGGTTCATAAGAAACTTGTCATTAGAAATATAAAGCATTAAAAGGAAGAACAAAAATGGTGTCCTTGAATCATATCCCCAATAAAGAATATAATATATCAAAGTATGTCATATTATATGGAGGATGATTTTTATAGACCACATAGATCATTTCTTAATGGAAATAACCTTTCTCTGGAAACCAATCTATAATAACATAAAACAGTTTCAAAATACATTCCTTTCCAAAGGAATTTTAAAACTTATTATTATAATTTTAATATAAATTTTAAATTTTATTAAGGAAAATATCCTTTCATATTTGAAAAAATATTTCTAAAATATAAAACAATTGGAAAACCATTTTTTTTGAAAAAAACTTTGAAAATTTATAAAATAAGATTTGAAATAATTGAAATCCTTTTTTGGTGAATAACATTTTTAAAAAATATAATGGAATATTCGAAAATAAATTAATTTTTTTAAACATAAAACTTATTTTGAAAACCTATTTCTTTTAAAATGACCTTGAAAAAATCGAAAATAATATTCAAATAAATGACAGTCATGATGGTGGACATATTCATACATGCAGAACATTCCTTATAGAACATAGAAAGTTTAAATAATTGACTCTATTAGAAAACAACACGAAGATATTTTTTTTAAATAATTTTTATTAACAAGGTAAAAAATTTGAAAAAATGACTTTTAATTTTGATATTATAACAGTAAAATATTTTTGAAAACATTTTTAGAAAAAAACATTTTTAAAGAACACAGATTTCTGACCGAAAAGATAAATAAAGTCAGATTTTCCTTAAAATACTCCCTTTATTATCTAAACTATAAAATAGTGAAAAAATGGTAAAATTACATGAATATATCATTAATAATGATTTCTGAAGAAAATTAATGATTATCCTTGAGATATAGATCATAATATTTCTTCTATGGAAGCATAATAATAAACAATACCAATAAACGATGAGATTGCACAAATATACTGTTACTAGTTTGGTAACATTGAATCATAATATTTATTATAGAAAAAAAAATAAATTAAGAATAAAATATCATTAAAATAATTATATCCATGGTAAAACATTTCAAAGGGAAGTATATACACATCGTATAAAAATATATGTGCATAACATGGCATGTATCTTAAGGAAGGAAAATGTGGACAAAAAATTAATTTAATGACTTGGTATGTTTTAAACCATAATCCCCATGAAATAAAGATCATAAAATGGATACATAAATACCAATAAAATTATGTAAAAGAATAATATAATACATTCATTGTGTGTATATACACTATAAAAATTGAGTGGTGAATAAGGAATACATCTCACAGAAAAAAAGTGAGATGAGAAAACACATACCTTACATCTTTAATTTCATCATACATGTTCAAACATACTGTATAATAAAAATAAATTTATTATAAATTTAAAAAAGAAACATATTATTATATATCATATCATATATTATTTTATTATGAATTTATATTACCCATTTATTAATAATTCCATGTCAATGTTATGTTTTTGGTAATAAATGATTTTTTTCATATATGTTTTGGATTTGTTATTATTAACAATCTTACTTAAATAATGGTTTACTTATTTAAATAATTTACAAAATTATATAAATGTCATATATAATAATTATATAAATTTTAATTATAAACTAAAAAAATATAAATATGAAATAGAAAACACTATTAATGGAGACGGTAGACCATATGTACGCATGATCGTTGTTTATATTTTCTTATAATATTGAATGAAAGAATGTAAATGAATCATATATATATATATTTATAATTAAATTAGAATTATAATTTCATATATATCATATATGTTTACGAAACCCGTCCTTAATACATTCTATGTTGTGGTTGAGCGAATCACATTGCTTTGAGGAGGCGGTAGCCCCCCAAGCCGACAACAAAAGTTATCATATTCCCAAAAAATGGAAAGAATGGTGGTATTGTTATATAAAAATAAAAATAAATAAATAAATCATAATTATCATAAAAATTATATAAAAACATAAATTAGATAATTATTTCTAACCTTGAGAGGTGGTAATGTAATAATGTGTAATGTCTCGGGTTTTCCATGTATTATTTCTAAATATTATATGGAATTATTTTGAGACTAGGCATAGAGACGACACATCATTCCGAGGCTCGGTGGTCTCGAAACTGTGGTCCAAACTTTTTTTAAGTTAAGTGAGTCGAAACTTGTGCGCGGTAGTGGAATTTTCCAAATAGAATCCCGGATTAAAAATATGAGGGCACCGTTGTGTCCGGGGCGACGACTTTACCTAAGAACAAGCCTAACCTCGACCGATGTGGGTCGAGGAAAAAAGTTAGTTTTCGGACGTTTTATGTTAAATAAAATAAAATAATTCTCAAGTTTAATTTATTTATTTTTAGAAATATCCGCTGCAGCGTGGCGATGTGACCGCTGTTTCAGTCAATAATGTCACATCACAATGACTTAGAAACATCAAATCTGACTCATTAATGCCATAACATGATGAGATGTCAATTATGTTTCCCTTTTATTAGGATGATCGATTTCTGCTCATTGGTGACGATTGAGAAAACTCCCTAGAGATTCCGCGGAGCGTTGGAGGAAACTCTCAGCAATGAATGACAACAGATCGAAGTTGAGAATCGATGCGCCAAAAAAGTTGAAATATCTCAACGATGATAATAGCTTTTACCTTCCGTAAATGATCAATAATTTCTTAAAGTTAGGGGTTGTTATTTTTCATTTTGCTTTCCCCGTTTTCAAAATTAAATGACGATTGTGGATCAACCATAGACATTTTGATCCGCGAATTCGTACATTTTTCTGGGAGGGTTTTTGATGGGATGATTTCAGGGAATTAATCCATGGTTTATTTGTTTATTTCTTCTTCGTTTAAGCCTACTAATGGGAGAAGATCAATGTCGTTCCGAATGAAGGTGGAGGTTCTTTCCTCAATTTGTTTTATTGGATTCTTCTCATTCCCCCTTTCCTCTTCGCGCGCTCATCGCGTTCTTAACATGGTGAAAAAAATTACAGATTGTTGTGCACCTGTCTCGCAACAAAATTATCCAAAACTAGAGATCCAACATCACAAAAAACCTATGGAGGTGCGATGAACATGATAGATGAAGAATCAGCTCGGATCGGTAGAGGTCGTTCTTTGAGCTTTCTTTGTGCAGGAGGATCAAAACATGTTTTTGGAGCCGATTGGAGGTCCGAAAACACCAGAAGCAGCTTCGTGGCGTCGGGCCGACCAAAAACCCGGAGTTCAATAATGATTGGATGACCTGATCGATGAACAGGGCACCACCGGAGGCGCGACAGCAGAGGTTTTCATTTCAGGAAATTTTCAGAATTCACGGCATGTACTTCCGAAGAACACACCGTGCAGTACTTGCGGCGACGGCGGATAGGGTTTTGGGGTCATAGTGGAATCACACAGTGTGTGACCCTGGTCACATGATGATTTGGACTTTCCTCGAAACTCAGCAGGTATCCAGAGGATACATGGACACGAGATAGACTACACAACGTGTACTCCATCACACATCCAGGCAAGGCCAGTAACGCGGTCACCTCATGTACCGATTACACGAGTTGAAGTACACGGATTGATGACTATGTATGGGAACATGTACCACGTACACAGAGCCAACCACAATCACTCGGACACGACCTTTACACCAAACTACATGCCCTGTACTCACTTTTCTACATTACCAGCCTTACGAAACGGGCCATTGTACACAGGAAGTAACGGGGGTCAGAAAAAATGGCGTGTAACTTTTCCACACGTCGTGTAATTTTTGGAAAACAGCATGGTCCTCTTGTTCACAGTATCTTAGAAATCTTTCATTTGGGTTAGTACCCATTCTTCTCATTCCCATTAAGTTCATGCATCATTTCCTTCTACAGGAGTATGATCTCTTCAGCGGGACTTTTGGTGATAGAGTCGACATCCCTCCGAGAGGCTTGAAGCGAGATCCTCAATCCATTCCTGAACCTAGGTAGAGTCCAGAATCGACGTGACCAACTCTACCGGGCATTTATTCTCTACCTATATAGTGAATCACCTAGCTGGTGAATCTGGATGAGTTGCAGTATCTACCATGGCCCTGGAAGTGACCCTCATCTGTGTATTGTGATCTTTCCAACTCAAGATTGTGGCTCCTGTAATGATTTCTTCTATCATCTATGATCTTTCCACTCAGAAGTGTGTCTCCCATAATGAGTGTATCTACCTCTCATGATGTTTCCCGACCAACAGTACTTCTCAGACGAACGTCATCAAATCTACTAGACTCGTGGAGTGTGTTCTCCTGGAATGAATACTTTGTGGAAATCATCGAACTGAATACCTAGAGAGGTATGGGGTCGTGTGACTTGTCTATAGAATACTGGTCTAGGATTTGAGTATATCTGGATTGTGATCTCCTATTATATGTTCAGTAGACATATACTGTGTAGAGCTTACTGTTCCTTTCCTTTGTGTACTTTCTTTGGGTTTTTTAGGGTCCTATAATGAGTATTGTTATACTCACCCCTATAAGGGCTTTGCATGCATGTGTCGTGTATTTTTCAGATGTGCAGTCTTTTGATAGAGTCCAGGGAAGACTAGGAAATGACTGAGCTTTCTGAGTTCCCTACAGGCCGAGGCGTGCCTTGGGCTACGAGCAACAGTCCCAGTACCTCTTTGTGTTTACAGGTTAGACATTGTAGTTTTCAAACTCTTGTTTTTGGTGGGCTTGTATTCTGTCCCAATTCACTTGCCATACGTTACTATCTGTTATACTCTGTTGGTTGGGTTTAGTTGTATGCATGCATTTGTATCCTTAGTGTTTTTTTTCATTTCATCATTTGTGGGCTTGGAGATGTGTGCGTGTGTACAAGTTCTTAGGCAATGCCTCCCATGTAGTAATATTCCTACTCAGTGCTAGTCACCAGCCCCTGGCCTATTGGAGGCAGGCTTGAGGAGTAACAGCGCGGGCCCCGCTGGGATGGGTCGTGACAGAGTGGTATCAGAGCTGGTTGGTTCTACCTTAGGACCATCAGTCTGTGATATTGGTTGGGTAAATAGTGTTCAGTGTTTCGAGCTCAGCTTTCAGGCCATAGACTCTAGTGTTGGTGCAACAGCTGACGTATCTATACACCAGGACTCTGATAACCTTTTTTTGACTTTGTACGTGAAAACACTAGTTTTGGGGAAATAAAAGAAAGGTACATGCATCATATAGGAATTGGTTGTGTTTTCCATGTCCTTGGTGTCAGATATCCGGATATACTCATTAACCATGGCACATATTATTTCTTTACAGGATGCCTCCGCGATGCATACCCACTAGGATGCAGTAGCATGATCATGAGGATGAACCCCTTAGTGACGAGGCTTCGATAGAGGGACCAGTTCCCTACGCATTACCACCAGGTGGTGTACTTTCTATACCACCAACAGTGGAGCAGCCCGTGGTACCCGCAGTACCAACCGACGAGAAGAGTAGGCTGAGCACGCTTCATTAGTTACAGAGACATAGACCCCTTAGGTTATGAGGTTAGCCCGACCCTCAGGTGGCTGAGGACTAGCTTGAGGCAGTGACCAGAGTTTTCCATCTAGTGAGGACACTAGCAGACCAAATAGTGATCCTAGGAGCAAGCCTTTTTTATGGTTTGACGGGATGATGGTGGAGTCTGACCACATAGAATCACGACTAGGAGACTCTTTCATGGACAGAGTTCGAACGACTCTTCTGGGAGGAGTTATGTCCACTTATGCTGAGATCCGTATGCATCCATAAGATTCTTCAGCTCTAGAAGGTCAGTTTTACGGTAGTTGACTATTCATTGAGGTTCACCAACATCGCCAGGTACTCGATGGATATGGTCTGGGATCAGTACTTCAGAGATCGGATCTTCGAGCGAGGTTTGATATGAGACATCCGAGCTAGTTTCATGCCTCTATGCGTTCCAACTTCTACTAGAGTGCTCGAGCGGGCATTGTTTATTGGGATCTTCTTGGTGGAGTAAAGACAGCCGATGACAGTCACCAGCAGGAGGACAGCTGTGGAGACCTCAGCAGTAGGGAGCCGACATCGGACGTAGGGATCAGGATGTGAGAGAAGTCAGAGGAGGACCCAAGATAGTGGATCGACAGTCCAGGGATCTTAGGCTAGATCCAGTCATCCATGGGAGAAGTGATGCTATGCGTGTGACGGTAGGGGACATCTCGATAGAGATTTTCCGACCCGTTGAGCTGCTGACAGGGAAGCGGTGGATAGACCACTGAGGCAGTGGTAGAGAGTTGAGAAGACATACCCTCTAGGAAGACGATTTGGCAGAGGAGCAGGGAGAGCTATGGGTGGTGGCAGATGAGTTGAATTACTTCCACCACCACCCTAGGAGGACCACACATGGATCAGTGAGTTGGGGGATAGGGATGAGGATAGCTGCATGCGGTTGAGGCATACGACCCAGGGGCTCTAAGAATTATTTGAGGTATTATATGTGTCTTTTATAACATAGCTTCCATACTTATAGACACAGGTTCCAGTCATTCCTTCATAGCCACATGTCTTGTAAGAAACCTCAAGATTCAGGTAGAACCGTTGACTCGATACTTACGCTTGGAGACACCTACGGGAGGAGACGTGACGATCACACACCTTTACAGACAGTGTGGTCTTACCCTTGGAGGTGAGAGTTTTGGTTGGAACCACTTGGCGGTAGCATTGAGGTCTTACGATGTCATTCTGGGTATGGTTCGGTTATCTTCGGTCCATGACCAGATTGATTGTTTTAGGGGAAGAGTGCGGTGTGCCCGCCATGATGGAATGAGGTTTTCCTTTTTCTGAGAAAAGGAGACCCAAGAAGCATAGAATGGGTCATGCATAGGAGGGTGCAGCCGATCACACATGACATGCCTAGCCTTTCACTCAGAGCAGTAGATGTTGCAAGCTCTCAGTTCCCAGCAATAGTGGCTGAGTACGAGGACATCTTTCCCGAAGATGTTCCAGGATTACCTCCCCACCGGGAAATAGACTTATGCATCAAATTACACCCTGAGACGACACCGATTTCCTCATCAGCATATCAGATGGCTCCCCCAGAGATTCAAAATATGAGTATGCAGTTGGAGGATTTATAGAGAAAGGGTTTTGGGAGACCAAGTGTTTTACCCTGGGCGGCCCCAGTCTTGTTTGAAAACATGGAAGACAGGAGTCTGAGGTTGTGTGTGGATTATCATCGCCTAAACTAGGTGACGGTGAAAAATAAGCATCCACTACCAAGAATTGATGAAATCTTCAATCAGTTTAGATGGGAACAATGGTTCTCTAAGGTTGACCATCAATCAGGATATCACCAGTTATGAGTACAAGATGAGGATATACTAAAGACGACTTTCATATGTCGCTACGGTCACTATGAGTACTTGGTAATGCCTTTCAGCATGATGAACACCCCTGCAGTGTTCATGGGACTGATGAACCGGATCTTCCATCCGTACTTGGACCGGTTCGTAGTGGTCTTAATCAATGACATCCTTGTGTACTCAGTGTCAGAATAGGATCATGTGAGACACCTGCGGATGGTTCTAAACATACTTCGGGAGCACCAGTTTAATGAGAAACTCTCAAATTTCTAGTTCTGGATTCAGGAGTTCCACTTTATGGGTCATGAAATCTCAGGAGATGGAGTAGTCATGGGCCCAACCAAGGTGGAGGCTGTGTTATCATGGGAACCACCTCAGAGCATGACAGAGGTGTATAGTTTCCTTAGATTGGCAGGATATTACCGAAGATTCATTCTTGATTTCTCATGGATATCATCACCGATGATAGCCTTGACCAGCAAGGGGGAACCCTTCATGTGGATGAGAAGTTCCATTAGGATTTCGAACAGTTGAGACAGAGTTTGACAAGCACCGCAGTCCTGAGATTACCGGAGGAGGGTGTTAAGTACATAGTTTTCAGAAATGCATCAGGGACTGGGCTTGTCTTTTTCCTGATGTAGAGGCAGGCAGTTATTGATTGTGGTTTTCTCCATCTTAAGCCACATGAGCATAACTATGCGACCCATGATCTCAAGTTGGAAGCGGTAGTCTTCACATTGAAGATGTGGTGACACTGCCTTATGGGTGAGCGGTTTATCGTCTAGTCTGACCACAAGAGCCTCAAGTACATCTTCTCACAGAAGGATATGAATCCGAGGTAGAGGCGTTGGCTAGAGTTCCTCTAGGATTATGATTTCGAGATCATCTATACTCTTAAGAAGGGGAACAAGGTGGAAGATGCTCTTAGCAGAAGGTCGAGCTCACAGCTATTGAGCGAGGTGACAGAGCAGTTAGCAGCATTGTAGTTATCCTTTGTGGATGCATATGATACAACTTACCTACAATTGATGGTCGTCTCCTCTCCACTCTTACAAAGGGTTAGGGAGGCACATCTAGGAGATGTCAACTGTGTGACCTTATGTGCTCATTTATCCACAGGACATGCTTCTGATGGTTATTCACAAGGTGGTGAGCATGTATTTTGTTTCATAGGAAACATTGTTGTACCAGTGACATTGCAGGAGGAGGTCCTGAGGGAGTTTCATACATCCCACATTGTGGTACATCCTGGAGTGGCAAAGATGTACCAGAATATCTGATGATAGTTCTGGTGGTTAGGAATGAAGAAGGTAGTAGCGAAGTTCATTACTCGATGCCTTACATTCCAGCAGGTGAAGGTTGAGCACCAGGTTCTAGCGGGATTAGCTCATCCCCTGGAAGTACCAGAGTGGAAGTGGGATGGAATATCGATGGACCTCATGATAAGATTACCATGGATGTCCAAGGGGCATGATTCCATCTGGGTGATCGTTGAATGACTCACCAAGTCAACCCACTTCCTAGCTATCACGGAGTAGAGTTCCGTATAGAGCTTGGGAGACCTCTACATGTAGGAGATAGTTCGACTTCATGCCATCCCCGCGACAATAGTCTCGGACTGAAATTCCCGTTTCACATCCTAATTGTGGAAGGGATTTCAAGATCCTTTTGAAACTCACCTATGCTTGAGAACAACGTTTCATCCCCAGAGAGATGGTCAGATGGAGAGGACCATTCAGGTTCTGGAGGATATGTTGCGAGCCTATGTCTTGGACTTTTGTCATAGTTGGGAGGACCACCTACCACTAGTGGAGTTTGCGTACAACAATAGATACCACTCCACCATTGGTATGGAACCATTCAAGGCCTTGTATGAGAGACCTTTCTGGTCACCACTTTGCTGGACCGACCCTGGAGAGTCATCACTCATGGGTCCAGATTTTGTGGGAGCTACTACCGAGAAGGTTCAAATCATATAGGATCAGGTGAAGACTCCACAGTACCGGCAGAAGTCTTATGCTGACCGACGACGAAGACCTATGGATTTCAACGAGGGAGACCATGTATTTCTTCAGGTCTCACCTCAATGAGGGATACCGAGATTTGGCCGAGGCAGAAAGCTATCTCCGAGGTTCATTGGAACTTTCCAGTTACTGTGCAGAGTTGGCGAGGTGTTGTACTGCCATGCTCTACCACCATAGTTTCATTAGGTAAATGATGTCTTCCACGCATCACAGCTGAGGAGGTACGTGCATGACCAATCACACGTCATCGACTGGGGTGAACTGGACATCGATGATGGAGCGACCTTTGCTGAGTACCATGTGGAGATCGAGGATTGTCATGAGAGGATCCTTTGTGGGTGGTTGATTCCCTTTGTGCGCATCCAGTGGCAGTACATGAATCTTCAAGAGAGAACCTGGGAGAGGGAGACCCGGATCTGTGCCTAGTACCCCCATCATTCTGAGTAGCCTTTGTTTTTGCTTTTTGGGGACATAAAGCCCCAAGGTGGGGAGAATGTAATGTCTTGGATTTTCCATGTATTATTTTTAAATATTATATGGAATTATTTCGAGACTAGTCATAGGGATGACACATCATTCCAAGGACCGGTGATCCAAGAATGGTGGTCCAATATTTTTTAATTTAAGTGACTCGACACTTGTGTGCAGTAGTGTCAGTTTCCAAATAGATGCCCAGATAAAAAATCTGAGGGCAGCGTTGCATCTGGGGTGATGAATTTACCTAAGAACAAGCATAACCTTGACCGGCGCAGGTCAAGGGAAAAAGTTAATTTTTGGATGTTTTAAGCGAAATAAAATAAAATAATTCACATGTTTATTTTATTTCTTTTTGTAAATATGCGGTGCAGCGCAGCAATGGGGCAGCTGTTTCAGTCATTAATTTCATGTCATAATGACTCAGAAACAACAACACCGACTCATTAATTCCTCAGCGTGATGGGATTTCAATTACGTTTCTTTTTTATTAGGATGATCGATTTTTTCTCATTGGTGACGATTGAGAAAAATATCGGGAGAATCAGCAGATCATTGGAGGAAAATATCAGTGACGAACGACGATAGATCGAAGTTGAGAATCGCAGCGCCAACATAGTTGAAAGATCTCAACGATGATTGAAGCGCAACCCTTTCGTCAATGATCGATCCTTTCTTAAAGGTATTAGTTGTTATTTTTTATTCTTATTTCTCGGTTTTTGAAATTAAATGATGAACACGGATCAACAAAGATCATGTTGATCATCAGACTTGTACGTTTTTGCAGGAGGGTTTTTATGGGATGATTTTGGGGAATTAATCCCTGTTTTTTGTTGTTGATTTCATCTCCGTTTAAGCCTACTAACGGGAGTGGATCAATACCATGATGAATGATAGTGGAGGTCCGTTCATCAAATTGGTTTACTAGATTAGTATCTTTCCCCCTTTTCTCCTCGCGTGTTCTTCACATTCTTCATGGGGTGATGAAAAACGGATCGTTGCACACCCGTATCGCAACGCAATGATCCCAAACTGGAGATCCGACATCGCAACGACCCTACAGAGGTGCGATGGCCATGATGGATGATGAATCAACTCGGATCGAAAGAGGCCATTCTTCGAGCGTTCTTCGTGCGGGAGGATCAAAACATGTTTTCGGAGCCGATCAGAGGTCATAAAAAACTTAAATCAGCTTCGTGGCATCGGGGCGACCCAAACCCAGGATTTCCATGGCAATCGGCTGACCGGATCAATGAACGAGGCACTACCGAAGGCGCGATGGCGGAGATTCGTGTTTCTATAAATTTCCAGAATACATGGCGTGTACTTTTGAAGTACACACCATGTAGTAATGGAGGTGGAGGCTAGGGTTTCGGGGGTCAGAGAGGAATCACATGGTGTGTGACCCTGGTCACATGGCGTGTTGGACTATCCCAAAAACTTGGCATGTATCTAGGGTATACACAAACACAGGACAGACTACATGACATGTACTCCATCACACGGCCAGGTGATGCTAGTAATTCGGGTCACCTCTTGTACCGATTTCACAGGTTGGGGTACACGAGTTGATGACCATGTATGGGAACATGGCCAGCGTACACGGAGCCAACCCTAGTCACTCGGACACAGTGTGTACACCGAACTACATGCTATGTACTCACTTTTCTACATGACCAGCCTTAAGACATGGGCCATTGTACATGGGCAATACCTGGGGTCAGACAACACGCCATGTAAATTTTCTACACACTGGGTACTTTTTGGAAAATGGCATGGTCCTCTGGTTCACTGTATCTTGAAAATCTTTTGTTTCGGTTAGTGCCCTTTTTATCATTCCCTTTAAGGTCAGACATCATTTCCTTATACATTAGAATGATCCATTCAGCAGAACTTTCTATGATAGAGTCGGCATCCCTATGAGAGGCCCAGAGTGAGATCCTCTATCCATTCCTAACCCTATGTAGAGTCAGGTTATCAATGTGACCAACTCTACCGGGCGTTGATCCTCTACCTAGCTGGTGAATCACCTAGCTAGTGAAATCGAATGAGTCGTGGTATCCACCATGGCCATGGTAGTGATCCTCATATGTGTATCATGATCTTTCCCACTTAGGATTGTGTCTCCCATAATGAGTTCTTCTATCTACATTGATCATTCCACTTAGGACCGTGTCTCCCGTAATGAGTGTATCTACCTTTCGTGACATTTCTTGAGGAATAGTTCTTCTCGGACGAACATCATCATAGCTACCAGAATTGTGGAGTGTGCTCTCTCGGAACCATCACTTTGAGGAAATATTCGAACCGAATACCTAATGGGATATGGGGTTGTGTGACTTGTCTCTAGACTACAGGTATAGAATTTTATTATATCTAGATTGTGATATCCTATTATATGTTCAGTAGACATATACTGTGTAGAGCTGATTGTGCCTTTACTTTGAGTACTTTCTTTGTGTTTTTAAAGGTCCTCTACTGGTTATTGTTATACTAACCCCTGCACAGGCTTTCACCACATGTGTCATGTCTTGTGTAGACGAGCAACCTTTTGACAGATTCTAGGGCGGACCAGAATAAGACCGAGATTTCTGAGTTCTCTATAGGCTAAGGAGTTCCTTCGGCTATGAGCAGCAGTCCCAGTACCTCTTTGTGTTTATAGGCTGATCTATTCAGTTTTTAGACTCTTTTTTGGGTGGACGTGTATTCTGGACCAATTCACTTTTAGTACTTTACTTTCCATCGTACTCTGTTGACTGGGTTTAGTTGTATGCATGCATTTTGTTCCTTAGTTTTATTTCATTTCCGCATTTGTGAGATTGGAGATGTGTGCATGTGTACGGGTTCTTAGGCAATGCCTCCCATGTAGTAATATGCATACTCAGTGCTAGTCACCATCCCCTGGCCTATTGGAGGCGGTCTTGGGGAGCGACGACACGGGCGCCCCTGGGACGGGTCATGACAGAACGAATGACATCTGTTCACGAGGTGGTTGTCTGTCGTGCACACGAAGGTTGATTGTGTATCCCCTTTGATGGAAGTGTGTGAGAGTGTAGGTAAAAAAAAACATAAAAAAATTATTATATATAATATAATGTGGTTATTATATAATCATGGAAAAACAATTATTTAGGGGTGGAGAAAAAAAATAAAACAAAAAGTGTGTGTGGAAGGATGTTACATTTTTTGTAGTAATTTGGTTTACACCAATAGACTTTCATTTTTTTATTTATTACCAATGTTACACTTATTGAATGATATTAGGGAAGTTTAGAGCTTATTTGAGAAGGTGTTTAATGAGACAAAGGGCTTTAGATGTATGAATAAGTGAAGGTGGTGGGGAGGTATGAGTGCCCTTTTATAGTGGAAGGGGAGTGATATTCTTATAAATATAAAAATAAAAAAAAACATTGAGAGGGCGCACTTATATAATGTGCTAAAAATTGTTATTACTTTTATATAAAAGGGTGTATATGGTTGAAATATTTCAAAAACTGGATTTTTACAAGTTTTTAGGGTATTTGAACCCATAAGTTAAAGTATAACCCCTAAGTTAACTATTTTTTTACCTTAATAATGGTAATTAATTTTAATTACATTAACATATATTTTTGGGAAAAAATATTGTTGACCTTATTATAAATAAGAAATTATGATTATTCCAAATATGTAATAATTTTTTTCCAATTTGTAAACATATAATTGGAATAAATAATATTAAAAATAATCCCAGACATTGGGTGAAACAACGAGTTTTTAAAGTGAAAATGTTCAAAAGTTCGAAATAATTTTATATCCAATTTCAATATGATTCTTTTAAAATTACCAAAATTATATTAATTTTTTTGTAATTTATGTAAATATAAATTTAAACAATATTTATAATATTATTTAACTATATAAATAAATTATTTGAAAAAGAAGTTCTTAATTATAATTCTGTGTTTCTACTATTCCCCAAAATAACAAAATTCTCTAAAAAATATCAAAAATTTAGCCAAAGTAAATTTTAATACCCCATTTTAAAAAATGAGCTTTATTTTTTAAAATATAAGTTATAAAATTTTCAAAATATATATTTTAAATGGGTCTCTCTTAAAATTTGGTAATTTTTTATAAATATATATCAATTTATTCATAAAATTGAATTTATTCGTATATTATGCCTGTCAAAACTATTAAATGAGTGTATTTATTTATTGAATATATAATATAGAAATTATATTAAAAAATTCCTAAATATTGGTTTGTTTAATTCATTGAGATAAAATTGAATTTTTCCATAGTTTTATTAGAAAAATAATTTCATTATTTTCAAATTGTTATTAATTTCATTTCTAACTAATAGATAACAAAAAGATTAATTTTATATACATATGTAAACTATGTTTTCATAGTTTTATTAATAATATTTATGAATCCCATTCCAATAGCTAGTTGGTACCTATAATGATATTTTAGTAACAATATTAACAGGATATTGTAGTTTGGTAAAACACATCCTTGTGAGTAACATAAGATATCGAGGGAACTTGAAATAATATGTAACACATTGAAAACATAGCGCTTCAGGTACCAAAATCTAATGTAAGTTATTTGTATAGTTAAAGCTTAAATTTATGTTGAATATATTTCTTTCCAAACATAGTTATTTTATATAACAAGAGCAATTTTCATTTTTGCGTGGAATGCAGAGTATCAAACAGATTTAATTAATTCAAAAAAAATTACAAAATCATGGGGTGTCACATTCTACCCCCTTAAAAACTATTTTTACCTCAAAATTAATTTGGGTTATCAAAGTTTTAATAAATTAATGTTCCTTTCTTAGAAACCAACATCATAAAAATGAATAGTAAAACATTATTTAAAAGGGAAACTTGGATGCATAACTGTTAACTAAAGTAACTCATAACTATGGTTGCATGTAGGAGAAAATAGGTTGAGAGTGAAGATATGATATGGAATAAAATCATAAATAATTATAGCATGAAAAATATCATTGGTCATGAGCAAGTGAATGATCAATGGAAATTTAGGGGCCTGAAAACTGTAAATATATGATGATTTATAAGACCATTAGGTCAATAGAAATGTAGGTATTAGGAAAAATATTTTTCAATATCATTTTACTATAGTATATTTTTTATTTTACTATATTTGAACATAACGAAATATACTTACTCAATTTTATTCACTTTTATATGCACAATCTTACACGTTGGTTGTACCTTGCTCGAGATCAACTTCATATCTTAATCTATGAAATGATGTTGAATGTTTCATTACTAAAGTACTAATTAGAGTTGAGGTAGAATGATAAGTCATTCCAATATTATTTAGTTAGAATAATAAAATGGTTAGAATAGGTTATTAACCAGGTATAAATCCTCATTTGGTGAGATAATACTTTAATCTTAAAAACATCATTTTATGTTTACCATAAACATTCCATAAATGGTTAACCTTATAACCCTTACCAAAGAAGAAAATCCATAACATTAGAAATAAGTTCACTAAATTTATCTAAACCATCTTAACATTAACCCCCGTAAATCATAAATTAGATATTGGTTTCCACATACCAACCATATAAATATTTTCATCATGTATTTTCTTGAAACATGGTATTAACCTTAATTATGAAAAAATCAATATCTAAAACATACATGGTTTCTTATTCCAAATATTATTGGGTATTTCTCTTAAATCCAAAATTTTGTAACCTCTATCCCTGACATCATAAAATAATAATAAAAAACATTATCAATTTTGAGTACAGGGATACTAACTTTATCCAAATCAACCATCTATTCATCCAAACTAAGTAGTATTTTCTCAACATCATGAACATATTAAAAGTTTAATTCCTTTAATAAAATAATTACTATTAAATTAAATTAATTTTATATTTCATAGAACCATTCAAAATACCCTTTTAAAAACTAAATGAAAAAATATACTAAATATTCATATAAAATAATTCTTTAATTCCAATACATATACATATCAATCATCAAACTTTATTCTTAAAACATTACTTAGGATTCATCATCACATTCCTTACTATTTATTTCTAATAATATTAAATATAAATCATTTTTAAGGTTCCTCAAACAAAATTTAATCATTATTCTTATGTTTAATATAAAGAATAATGTTATAACACATCGTACCTCTCACATGTCATATGTAGTATTTTTATCTTTAGAAAGATAACCAATAATCATACCCCTTCCCGATTCTCAACATGATATTTCCAGTTAGGAAATCTGTTTTGATAATGTATATAATTTCAAAATATTTAATATTCAATATTATCCCAATTCCATCTATATCCCACTATTTACTAAGACAAAAAATCTTAGTGTCGGATACACTTTTCAAAGAAGAAAAACACATAATCATAAAAAATTGCTTATATGATGTCTAAATTAGGACACCTATTCCCATAATATAGGAAACCTTAGGTTTATCCTTGATTATTCATAATAATATTTTATTTGAATCCTTTATGATGGTTTATAAATAGTTTTTGAATTTCAAAAATCATATCCCCTAGGAGTGGCTAACCAGGTGTGAAGTAAGGCCCATTACCATGCACCAGTTCCTAACCAAGTCTAGCTCAATAATGCGTGTTTGGGGTTGTTACACCTTTTTACATCTATGTCAGATCCACATCCTTTTTTATCATCCCTACATGGATATATTTATTGAAAACTAGACACTCTATCCTTTACCTAAATTCAGGGACATTTTCCTATAATTTAACTAATCCTTAGAGCCATCACTAGAAATATCTAATGAAACATCCCTAGGTATCACACTAAATTTTTCTCATCCTAGATTCTAAAGGCTGAAAAAAACATTCCTTTGAATACCAACTATAGTGAGTTAGACATAACATACATGGATATTAAATTATTTTAGATGAATATTTAACAAATTAAAAAAATACATCCTTGAGGACCATAATAAGATAACATATTTGGAATCATGAAAAAATAATATTATAACTTGGAAAAGTATCTTCAACATTTACATTAAATAACTTCCCCTTTTATTAATCATACTCAAAACATTTATTCATAACCTAGGGAAGGAAACAAATGAAATGAGTGAGATCAAAAGCTTAGTAAGTTTTAACAAAGGATTTATGTAAGAATAATATGAGAATAAGGGTATGAGAACATGATAATAACAATATATGATCATACCCTACATATCAATAATCATAATATAGAGTCATGAAATAAATATTGACAGTTTCTAAGACATGAATCATAAGGGAATCAATAGCATAATCCATGAGGCCATAACAAAGTATTAAGACATAGAATTGTGGAATAAAATAATCATAGAAAATACTATGTCAAGGATACCTAAAAATACCTTTATAACATGTTAGACTTGGGATAATCACACATGTACTAACATCGGGCTTGGGATAGCCTCCCTTGTACCCTCTTACATTGATATTGGGATGACCTCCCAGGTACCATCTTATTGTGGGCTTGAGATGCCCTCCCATGTACCATATTGTTTTGGGCTTGGTAAAACATACCATGTACCATATTTTTTTGGATTGGTATTAGCTCCCACGTAACCTGTTGTTTCATTATTGTGATTCCCTCCCTCGTAACCTCTAGTTTTTTTCTTAGGATGCCCACTCATGCAACCTCTTATTTCGTACTTTCAATGCCCTTTTGTGTACCCTCTTATTTTTTTATTGGGATGACCTAATTCATACCCTTTGAACTCATAAAACATTTATCAAAATCTAATGTATTTGAGGGAGATATAGGTCCCATATTCCACGTTATAAAATAAAACATGCATGTACCACAAGATAACAAAACATTCATTATATCATGGCCCATAAAAAAGATGGGTTTAATAAACACCACATAAAATCCTATGAAATGAAATTGGTATTATTAATATTTAATCATATGATAAATTTTTTAAAATAGGAATGTTTCATAGTCATTTAATCCTGAAAAAACCCATGAAAGGAACTAGGTTTAATAACAATTTTTTCATGGTATAACCAATAGAAGAGAAAGGTGTTTCATAAGAAAATTTTCATCACAAACAGAAACCATTCAAATAATTAATAATAATTAATTCCTTTTATAATATCACCAATAAAGAATAAAATATATCAAATAATTTCATATCATATGGAGGATTATTTTTAATGATCAGTTGGATCATTTCTTAAGCGAAATAACCTTTCCTTGAAAACCAATTAAAAAACCATTTTCAAAATCTTTTCCTTTCAAAACCACATTGAAAACTTATACAGTAATATTTAAAAATAATTTAAAACATTTATTGAGGAAAATACACTTTACTATTTTAAAAACACTATTTAATAATTAAAAATTTTGAGAACCATTTTATTTTAAAATAACCTTGAAAATTTATAAAAGAAACATTGAGATAATTAAAATAATTTTCTTGGAAAATATACCTTTGGAAACATATAAAAGAAGAGTTGAAAATAATTTAAAACACCTTTTAAACATTATATTTTTTGAAACCATTCTCTTTTAAAATTACCTTGAAAACATATAATATAAGCTTCAAATAAATGATTCTCATTATATCAGATAAATCCATACATGCGAAACATTCCTTCTACGCCATAAAAAGATTAGAAAACTAGCTTTATCAGAAAATGATAAGAAGATTAATTTTTATAAAAAAATTCATAAATAAGTAAAACATGGTTATAAATGTATTATAATGATAATAGGATAATATTATAAAACTTTTGGAAACTTTTTTTGGAAAACATGGTTTTAGTAGAACACAAATTTCTAACCAAAAAGTGAAAAAAGATGGATTTTATTAAAAATGTTTTCTTAATTATATTAAGTAAGAAAGAGTGTAAAAATGGTTTTATTATTTTTTATATATCATTAATAACCATAGGGGAATTAAATTAATGATCATTATTGATATATGGATCACAATATTTCTATAATGGATGTTTAATAATTAATATTCTTCATAAACAATAAGAATAAAACAATAAACTCTGACAACTTTAGTAACATTGAATCATAATACCCATGAGAGAATATACTCACATAAAACATAAAATATCACTAAAATAAGGACATTAAAAATAAAATACTTCCTATTTAATTATATACAACCCATAGAAAATATAGTTTCATAACATGTCATGTATCTCAAAGAAGGAAAATCAGGAGAAAACATTACTTTACTGATTTTGAAAAAATTGAATGCTAAACCCTATTAAAGAAAGATCATAAAATGGATATTTAAATATATATAAATTTAAGTATATGAATAATATAAAACAGTCATATGTAGTATATACAACACAAAAAAAAAAGAAATGAGTAGTGAATAAGGCATGATCCCCATAGAAATAAAACCGATATGAGAAAACCCTTACCCTAAGTATTGACTTTCATCGTACATGTTCAAAAATCATGTATAATAAATATAATTTTATTATATATAAAAAATAACCATATTTATATTTATAATATCATATATTATTTTATTATAACATTATATTACCAGTTTATTAACTATTCTATGATAATTTTATGTTTTGGGTAATAACCGCTTTTTTTTATATATGTTTTGACATTGTTATTATTGATACTATTAATTAGATCATAATTTAATTTTTTAAATAATTTGAAAAATTATATAAAAATTATATATATTCATTATATAAATATTTATAATAATATATAAAATATATTAATATGAAACTGAATGTACTGTTCATGGAGACGGTATGTCATACATACACATGAACGATGTTTCCGTTTTCTTGTCGTATTAAAAGAAATAAAGTAAATTGAATATGTATATATATATATATATTATCATACCATTAAAATTATTAGCTCATATATATCATATAAAATTACTAAAACCATACATAGAACATTTTTTGTTGAGTGTGAATGAATCACATTGATTTGAGGAGGGGGTAGCCCACACTTCCAAAAACAAAGTTATCCTATTCCAAAAAATGGAAACCATGATATAATGTGATATATATTAATTAAATAAGAATAAATAAAATCCTAAATATCAGACATATAATTTAAAAAATTAATTAACAACATTATTTCCAACCTTGAGAGGAGATATTGGAATAAAGAACGACATCAGTTTGCGAGGTGGTAGTCCGCCATACAAAACAACAATGATTACTTATTCCATTTAGTGGAAGTGAGTGTGAGTTTAGGTAGGAACCATAACATAAAAATATATTAGTATATTTCATATATTGAGTTTATTTTATAAACATTTTATAATAAGTATTTAGGGGTTGGAGAAATAAAATAAATACAAAAGTTCTTGATCAAGGATGTTACCACTTCTTTGGGTAATTCCTTTTGGTCGGACTAAAAAGGTTTGATCTTTACCCAAAGATAGTATTCTTGTATGAGGTTAGAAAAGTTTTAAAGTTATTTTTTCAGGGTTTTTATGTTTCAAATTTCTTTATAGGTGTGAAAAAGTGGGGGTGGGGGTGAGTTCTCATTTATAATGGAGGAGGAGTGACATTCTTGTAAATTTAAAAAGTGAAACACAATTTTGATGTCTCCCTTACATTATGAGAATAAAATAATTGTAAAGTATATATAAAATTGGGGTTATTGTTTAATTATTTAAATACATTGTCTTTTGGACATATATCTATGGTATTTGGACCCTTAAGTTAATGTTTAACCACTAAATAAACATGTTTTTACAATAATCATAGTAATAAATTTTAATTACATTCTATAATTTTTATTCAAAAAATATGTTTATATTATTATATATTATAAATTAATATAATACAAAATATTTAATCCATTTTTTAAAAATATAATCATGTTATCAGAATAAATTAATTTAAAAATAGTCTCGTAGATGGGAAGAAACAATGGGGTTTTAAGGTGAAAATGTTTAAATGATAGAAATGTTTTTATATCCAATTTCTATGTGAAATTGGTTCCAATGAACTAAAATGGATTATTTTTTTCATAATTGATCAAAATATATTTAAAAAAACTATAATAATATTTATTTATATAATTAAATTAGATGAAAAATAGTTTTCAATTCAAATTCAATGTTTTTCCACTATTCAATAATATATGAAACTTCTCTAAAAAATACCAAAAGTAAACCCAAAGTAAATTTTTATATCCCTATTTCAAAAATAAAGTTTATTGTTTAAAACAAAATTATAAAAGTTTCAAAAATTATATTAAAATGGGCTCTCCATTAAAAGGCAGTAAAATTAACTTTTAAAAAATACACATCTTCTTATTCTACAATTTGTATTTATTCTTATCTTATGCTATAAAAAATAATTTATGAGTGTAAAAAAATATTATTGAATATATAATATGTAAATTTTACTAGAAACATTCATCAATAGTGGGTTGTTTAATTTATTGATATTGAATTATGTTTTTACATAGTTTTCTTAGAAAATGAATTTCATTATTTTGAAATAGTTCATACTTACATTTCTATGTAATTGATAAAAAAGGATTCATTTTTTATAAATGTGTAAACCATATTTTCCTAATTTAATTAATAGTATTCATAACTCCTATTCCAACAATAATGCGGTAAATATAAATATATTTTAATAACAATATTAATAGTATATTTAGTTTGGTAAAACTCAGCTTTGTGTGTAACACATAATATTGAAGGAACTAGACATTGTATATAATAAAATCCAAATACAGTGTTCTATGTAACAAAAGTGAATCTATGTGTTGTGTGTAGTGAAATATTAGCTTGGTGTTGATGATAATGTACTCCAAACATAGAGCTTTCATATATCAAAAGTTATATTCAGTTTCATGTGAAATGAAGAATATAAAAATGACTAAATTAATTTGAAAAAATGTCACAATAATTCTAGGTGTCAAATAGATTATTCTTTACAAATATTTCAGTTTGAATCTATGCTCACCCTTATTTTTTTCCTTTCCTAGGAATCTAGGAAGTTTACTATGAATGATATGGAAATAAATTCTAGAGGAAATAATTATATTTTAGAAAAACCATTATGTTTTAATTTGTATAAAAATTCTTAATATGGGAATCATACATGTATCTAGTTTACTAAGACTAATTGATTATATGATCCTTTATCTATGATTCCTTTTATATTACTCTAATTTAAAAAACTAGACACTAAATCCAGGTTAACAGAGTTAGGGTCATTACACATCTTTCATAGATGGGTTGTAGAGATGGAGATACCCATTATCTCCCATTTTAGATTCTTATTGAGAATATATAAGTTATTATGGGTTTGTATCACGTTCTAATGTACATTCCTTTGTGTGTCAAGACGAATTAAATTGTATGTTTCTATTTCTCCCTTTTTGGTTTTTGTGGAATCCTACTATTTATGTATATACTAACCCTTACATGGGATATTTCAGCACATTTTAGGTCTTATGTAGATAATAGAAAGATATATGGTGACATCTATGAAGAATAAGGGGAACCTTGGGTGAATTGGACATGTAAGATGGTTGGAAATCTATATTTAGAGATGGGGTTTCTCAGTTTTACTCTTTTTCTAGTAGTTGTCTATCTGGGACTTCATGTCTCATCTGGTGTGTATTTTAACCTTTAGGATTTAGATTTTTACTATTTTAATCATATATATCCCCTACAATTTATTATATGAATGGTTATATTCTTGATGTTATAGTATTTTATTATTCCTTTTTTTCTTTTTTCATATAGATAATTGGGAGTGTGTGTGCATATACACAATTTAACGGTGTCCTATTTTAGTTATGCCTTCATGCTATTGGTCTCTACTACCTTGAATATTAGAGGTAAGATTCAGGATGTCACAATAATCCTTCCACCATCTTGGTGCGACCCAATGGGTTCGATTGTGATAGAGTGGAATCTGAGCTGTTCATTCCTTAAGATGGTGTTTGTAGTTTCCCCCTTTGTAAGGATTGGTGTGACTTAACGAAACAATGTTAGAGTATCTATAGTTTAGATTTTAGGATAGGGAACCCATTGTAGGAGTGTAGGACGATGTATCTATACACTAGGACTCTGAATACCTTTTTATCAACTTTTCATAACAAGACATTGGTTGCACGGAACATTGGTACATGCATCATATGTGATTGAGTCCTTTGAATGCCTTTATTGAGTTAGCAACCCCTACATTATTTTTGAGCATGGTGTGTCTTTATAATTTCCATGGTACCCCCATGATGAAATACAATGTGTATTTTGAGATAGTTTCATGGTGATGACCAGTTGATCAATGTGGATATAGATCAGAAACCCATTTATCAGGTTTTTCTTCCAGGCATGCACATAGAAGTGCTTCAAACATTGTGCAGTGTATGGACCCATTTAAAGTGGTCTAGGTGGATGGTAATCTACATTTTGAGGTTTCAATGGAACCATTTATACATTTATATGGTTTACACATTGTTAGTTCATTGTGAGAGTTCCAACGATAGCTACTATTATGGTTTCATAGGGAGATAGACTCTGAGGAAGTGGAGGATTGTCTTGAGGTAGAGTTTTGCGTTTTCAAGAATTTAGACCACGAATAACTAGATGGTTTCACTCTAAACAAGTCTTCTTCAGGTATAAGTGGTTAGTTCTCTTGTTACCCAATGATAAAACACCTATGTTTATTTCACATCTTAGTTTTTAGATATAGATACTTCCCATGCTTCATTTTTAGCTAGACCCCCCTTCTTAGGCAGTAAAGGACTAGTATGATCCTATGGTGCGAGTGTCTCACTTGGATTGGACCCCTCTCAAAGGTGGTACTAAAGGTAATTATATTTTAAAGTGTTATAGGGCATCATAAAATGTATGTTTTGGTGATATTGATTTGACATTAAACATTCAAGGATGAGGGAAACTTCTCCCTACTAAGACATGTTTATGTGATGTGCTCTAAAATCATGCAAAAGAGTCAGTGCTTCCCAAAAGGAATAGTGTAATGGTGTGGTGGACAAGTTCCTTTTAATTTTATAAATATGTTATTTCATATGTGTGAATGTGTGATTGAAGGCATTGGTTAAAGTGGAAGGGAGGGTAAGGGAAAAGATGGCTTTTCTATAGTGGAGTCTTGTGACCCCAAGGATCGAGGTTTGATCGAGGTACTACCTATATATTCTATTCTCTAGTTAAAATCTTTGTATGTAGTATCAATCCACTTTTATATAAAAATATCCATTATTATAGGACTATCGATTTTGATAGGGACTTTTTCTTTTTACTCTTCATCTCTTCTGATCCTCTAGAGATGAACAATGATCAAACATTATTGAAATTGTGACTGGAATCTGGGTGGAGAGATTGATTTTTATGGAATATTTTCATATCAGTGATTAGTAACTACAATGTTTCCTTGGAATGGACTTACTTTTTACTATCCAGGCTTATAAAACTATCTCTAGTGAATTTTATAGTGTACTTAAGGAGGTGTTATATGATATACCTTATTGGGTGAGGAGGAATACTATGCACTTTAGAATGAGCACATGAGCAGGAGGATATAAATAATTCCTTAATATTTTTCTAGTATAACCCTTAAAGTAAAAGATGGTAATATATTCTAGTTTCTGGAAATGATGGAGGAGTTTGAGGACATCTGTCTTAAGTATGTTCTAGGTTGAACTACCATCAAGAGTTTATTTTCCTCATATATATAAACCTAGGGGAAAACCTATTTTGGTCCTATCATATCAGATGGCCTCATATATCTTTTATATATATAGGTATGGTTGGAAGATTCTATATATAAGCGGATTGTTAGACCCAATGGGTTTCACTGGGAATCCCATTATTGTTCTCCTAGGATTAGGATGGGATCCTTAGATTATGTGTGGGTTGATGTCACTTGAATTAGGTGACTATTAGGGAGGAGTATCCACCCCTGAGATTTGATGATTCTTTATCCAATGGGTTGGGGATAATTTTTATTTAGATTTTATCCTCAGGATAGGTAATCCCATGATCCTATTTTGAGAGAAGGATATACCTTCCATGGCTTCCTAGATATGATATAGTAGATTCGAGTTCTTGGTGATACCATGAATCTTGATGAACTCCCTAGAAGAGTCTATGGGTATTATAAACTAGATCATTTTCCCGTGTTAGATTATATTCTTGGGGGTATTCTATGGTTTCGCCCTCGTGGAATCCGCATCTAATGAAGATGATTTCCAACACATGGGGATGGTTCCTATAATTCTCTAAGAGCACCATATTTATGGGGAGATCTTATAGTGTTAGTTCTAGATTAAAGTGGTCCAATTCGCTAAGATATGTCTTCTTATATATGGGTGTGATAGTGGACCCAACTATTATTGAGGCTATGCTATCTACAGGGCTTCCTAAATGTAATGGTGTGGTAGAAGATGTTCATAATGGAGTTCTCCATTCACTCTTATTGAGTGAGGTGACATTACAGTTGACCTATTTATAGTTTTACCTTCAAGATTATGGTGATGTATCTTACCTCTAGTTGATGGTATTAACCCTTGACTTGTTCAACATGATATAAAGTCTTAGTTTGATCTATTGACTAGGTGATCTTTCTTGATTAGAATCCAAATGACATGATCCCAATAGATTTTTTAATGGTGGGGAGATCATCACTTATTTTCTAGGATGAATGATGTCAAAAGAAATTCTATGATATGATTGGATGAGGATATTATTTTACATTAGTATGAAACCAAATAGAGGTGTGGGTGTATCAAGATCCATTGACATCATGTTTAGTGACCATGGATATTGTATCATGTTTCTTATTTTAGATATTGATATATCACAAGCCTATAAGTAAAGTACACGGTACCTCGATGAATGTGGAAATAGTAGGGTATCTTTTTGATTTTCATGATGGATCTTCCATGATTAGTGAGAGGTCATGATACTATCAGAGTGAGAAAAGATCGACTAACAATGATGGACCACTTCTTCACCATCTAGGAGCTAAAATTAGTGGTGAGTTTGGGATACTTATGCATATATGAGGTTGTCAGTCTCCATGGAATTCCCTCGATGATGATTTTGGAGCAAGATTCTCATTTAATGTAATGACTATGGAGAGGTTGAAGGATGGAATTGTGTCTTAGTTATGCCTAAGAATTGTCTTTTTACCCTATAAATATGGCCAACTAAAATGGACCATTCATGTTAATTACACATCCTTTTGTTTTACATGTGGATTTTGGGCCATAGTTGGGAGTATCATCTACCACTAGTGGAATTTGAGTATCCCAGAAGTTACCACTCCACCATTGGGGTAGCATCATTTGAGGGAACATATGGGAGACCCCGCAGGTCCTTGATATACAGGTCATACCCAATGGTAGACAATTCTTGGGGACCTAGAGTTGTTCATAGCATTGTTTGTGAAATGTGTAGTTCATTTATGGGTGGATTAGTATTGATGAGTGTAATAAGAAGTCCTTTTTGAATTTATGAATGTGTAATTTTACGTTTTATGAAGAGATCATTTATTTTTAGAGATATCACCTTATTGAGGAACACATGCATTTGGATGATATGGAAGGGTATATTCGATGTTCGTAGGCCTATTTTCCATTTATTTGGTGTTTTAGTGAGGCACCATACCACTTGAACCTGTGACCATAGTTACACCTGATGCTTGGAGATTCTACATAATGTAGTTGTGGAGATATGTGTCAGACTCAAAAGATGGTTTCAAAAAGGTGTATCATACATTAATAGTGGACTTACTTCTTTAAATAGTATGAGGAGCTCAATATGTTAGGGAAATAGAAAGAGAAGATCCTTCTAGAGAAAGTTTATACCTTGGGTGTGAGTTTTTTTTGACAATATTAGAACCTTCAACAGATCTCATGAGACTGGTAAACCCCAATAGGAGATTTGTATCCTCACCTATGAAAATGTGTTAATATTTAAGGATAAAAATACTTGAATATGTAGAGAAATTAATAACTATGATTTTTATATTTAATATTTCTTAATATTTCAATAAATATTTCTAGAGATAGACACTGAGTGAGTGTGATATTCGGGGGCCTGAAGTGCCTTGCTATTGATATAACAAAAATATTTATTATACAATATCATGTATGAGATGTTTTTCATAAAGAATGGAATATCTACTAAAAAGATACTTGGATGAGAAATCCAATACCATGGTTGATTATGAAATGTAGGGTTCACCCTATGTGTGATATATGTTTGGTCGGTGTCAGATGTACCGTGGGAGGTGACCATTAGTGAACGCAATTAATTACAATCAATGATTAATTTATTTTACTTATTTTAAATTACCTAAATCTAATCTTATATAAATAGATAATTAGTTAAAATAACTAGGTATATTCATATAACCATATGGAGTATTTGTGAGGAGGAGGATAATTCTTCATCATTGGAAGATTGAGGTTGAAGGATGTGAATGACTAATCATGGTCGATCGAGAAGTAGAGATCATAATAGGTCTTCATCATCACTGGTAAAACTTTTCTCCACAAACAATCAATACTAAATCATTATAGAGATATTTGTTTATATATTCTAACCTTTTACAATTTTATAAGTGTACATTTACAATTATCTAGTTATTGATATGTGATATTGGTTCTTCGCATAATCCACACTACAATTTGATATCATTGATTTGATAAATTCCTTGTTGTACCTTTCTATCACCCATGATATCCAAATTTTTTGATTTTGGTTAGATATATCTTGTAGAATGATATATTGACATAGTTTATGTGCTTTTCTACCCCGCCGTTCTTCACATTCCTCATCATTGGCCCATGGGGTTATAGTTTGACATTGTCGATGTGGGTTTGATCATGATCGAACCCCTAAATTCATTGTGGTTTTATGAATGATGTTCATGATGAAAATTTTAAGATAAATCAAGATTTATTATGGTATATAGTTGATTTCTTCAAAGATTTGTTATCTGGAATGGAAACAAGATTGGTGTCCTGGTGATAAGAAGAAACATCATGGTTCACTTAGCCTGAATCAAGCCACCAACGATTGATTGGGCATGGATGACCATAGATAGAAGTCCCTTGTAATGATTCAAGACATAACAATGATGAAAACGGTGTAGTGAGATGTGGGATTCCTTCCATGGTTTCTATAAAAAACACAAATACACTATGTGAAGTCCAAGAACAGATGACCTGTTTTCCCCTAGCTATGATGGCTTGGTTTTTGTGGAGGAGAAATATCACATGCAGTGTTGATTCACAACATGTTGTGTGAAACTGTGAAAGTATATAGATGTGTTCTTTGGGAGTATATAGTTTAAAAAATGACTAGAAACACTATCACAACCAGAGTACATGAGCATGACCATGTACTCAGACATGACTATGATACCTTGAAATAACCAAGAATGTGTGCATGAGACAATGTGCATGAGAACAACTGAAAGATCACACGCATGAACTAAGTGTCTAAGACATTCCAACTATAATTAGATCACAAAATGTATTATTACATGACTTCCCAATCAATTTATAGGGGTTAACCTGACCAGACGATCAGTGGAGGTCACACACTATGTAGAACCCCCTAAATTATGTGTATAACTCAAAGATACTTAATCATCATGTATATCCTTCTTCTAGACCAATATTTTGTCCCACATGTAGCTAATGTTGAGTTTTTATATGTATAACATGACAACAATTTTAGTTTTTTCATATGATATATGATGTGAGGTGTTCTAAGTGTGACTATTCTTAGGAGATGTTTGATGATGGCAGCTATTAGGGAAGATCATCAGGGAGATTTTATGGTAGGTATTAACCTATCTCACTAGGGTATGAGTCCCACATAATCTTTATATATATAGATATTATAATCCATTTCACTAGGAATGGGTCCTCGATTTATGGAGTGGTAATCAACTATATTCACGATCCGATGAAGAGAAATTCCTCTACTAATGTCCTGGAACCCTTACATACAGAGTGTAGAGGAAAGGTGAGAGCCCATACAGACATATTATAGTGAGGTTAAGTGAGATACATGACTGGACTTGTGGATCCCTTGGATGTGTAGTGTATATGTGAGGTACATCCCCATTTATATGGATTATTATGCAATTTCACGTAATAATGTGCATAATAGATGTGCCTCTTGCGCTGTAGGCTGAATCATCACTTTTATCTAGTCTATATAGATATGGATCCACTTTTTCCCTGATTTTAGATTCTTGTTGAACATATATGGGTTACTATGGGGTTTTCTCATGTTTCAATGGACATTCCTGTTTGTGTTTAGATGAATTATATATTATCATTATATTTATCTCATTTTTTTCAAGGTGTTCTATTGGGTATGTATATACTCACACCTACCTGTTCATTTCCTACATGTGTCATTTTATATGTATATGATAGATAGATCAGGGGTGACATAAGTTGAGCATAAACGGTATGTTGTTGAATTGACCATGTAAGGTTGTCATCGATTAATATCCAGAACCAGGCACTCTCAGTTTTACTATTTTTCTTTTTTTTGTTACGTTGAGGATTCATTTCTACGTTTTCATGCATCTTTTCCATTTAATATTTGGATTTATACTATTGCATTCATATATATTCCAATGATTTTATTGCATGCGTGGTTATACTCTAGATTTTGTAGTTTTTATTATTCCTCTTCACTTTTACATGGAGATATTTGAGTGTGTTCATACAGATACATTAGGTAAAGCTGTCCAATATTAATTATGCCTTCTCGACACAGGTTTCTAGCACTTAAACTATTAGATGTGGGCTTGGGTTTATCTCACTCAGCCTTTTTCTTTCGAGGAAGAACCTAGTGGATTGGGTCATGACACATGCATCTTGGGATAATCTTATGTGGTACCCTTATCCCATTTTTAAAATAACATAGCGTTGTAATGTGAATTTACTACAACATAGGTTTTGTTTTTCACATTTAATCTCATGCACCACCAGATTTATTATGTTAATCAAACAGAATTATAGAATCTTATGTTAAAATTAGATATCAAACAAAAAATTATTCAAATCATCCACATGCCATGAATATTTTAATAGGACCTACACAAATAATTCTAAAAATAAAAGTTAATACATGGATTATCTAAAATAATCCAAAAAAAATAAAAAAAATTAAAATCATGAATTTTATCCATTTTTAATTATATTAAATTATTCTACCAAAAAACTAAAAATGAGATTAATTCCCCAAATATTTTTTAAATTATGGGCCAATAACCAATTAATTACAAAATTTTATTTTTGAAAATTGATTTCTTATGAACACCCATGATGTGACTAGAGTGTATTTAATCAGTTGATATTTATTATATCCAATTATTTTTTTTCAAATTTTGGAGGTTTTAAGTAAATTTTTAAATTTTTATAGATTTCTTGATGTAGATTGACAACTAATGGGATTGTGTTGGAAAACTATTTGAGGTATAAATCTAGGGACATGTGGTTTTTCACAATGTAATTCTTGGTTAGGGTGACATTGTTTTCAAGCCTTTTATTTTTTAATTTCTTTTATATTTTCGTAGTTTTCATTTAAAAAAATTCATAATTGTTCACTATTTTTTTTCAAAAGGTCTCAAATCTCACCCTTAGGGGTTCTGAGCTAACACATTTCTCCACAATTCCTCCATTAATGATTATTTTTTCATACAAGGTGATTTTATGAGGTTTTAGCCTATCCATATCTTTCCCCTCTTCCTAATTTTATTCTTTATTCTTCCCATAATCCATCCCTGATGGACTATATATTTTTTTGGGTCCTTATAATTTAGAGTTTTTATTTTATTTTAGGGATTTTGAATCAATAACACGTCCTTGATTTACTATTATGTGGAAAATTGATTCAGATTTCTCTATTTTTTTTATGTGTGGCTATATTTCATCTCTACCATTATTGATTAATCACAATTCATTTCTGTTTAAAACCTTATTTTGTATGATTTTAGATCTACTATGTTTTTTAATTTTATTTTTTAATTGAATCTTTGTGTTACATTGAAATTATATGTGTTTTTATTTGAATCTACTATATATCTTAAGTGTTTCATGTAACTTATGTGCCCCTAATACACATACGATACCCAATTCATTTTGTCACAACACCTCAAGAGCGTCTCTTGATCTCTAGAGGATAGTGTAAACACTGAGGGATAAATAATATATCTTTGGGAGGGGGGGGGGGGGTAGTTTCTGCTTTTTTGATGAAATAATATATGTGAGTCTAATAACCACATATGGGATGGACAAAAAGACCCATTTACATAATATGAGTATATTTAGGTAAAAAATGGATGCATGTGAATTAAGGAAACAATATATAAATAATGATATAAAATGAACATGTAATGATGTACATAAAAATTTGAAAAATACTAAAAATTGTTTTTTAATTATGCTGTTGAAGGAAAAACTATATCGACGTGTCAAGCTATTGAAATTTGGCCTATGAAACAAAATATAGCGATCCAATGAATAGAATCTCCTGATTGAACTTGTAAATATAGACTTTAAGAATTCCCAAAATATTTATATTAAAATGTACAAAAGACAACACCTATTTTTTGGTCTCCATGGGGTATTATGTCCCATGATTTGGTTCTTTACGTTTACTTGGGTCATGTAAAGAAGGTTCTTCACACATCCCATGGGGTCCCATATAGGGTGTGAGTATATCAAACCTATTAAGCAGTCTCCACCCATATCTTAACCTCTTATCATAAGCTAACATTTATACAGTAACAAAAAATAATAATAGAGGAATAAATAATATAATAAAAAAACATGGTTTAACAATTCTCTTTAATTAATATTCCATTGAAAATATAAAACTACCTATACTAGATGGGTGTACACTTGTAATAATTACTATGGGATTATCCCAAAATATGAGATGGTCAACATATAAGAGTTAGGGGGAAACAACTATCACATTTAGGGGAAATGGGATTGTTTATATATGAGTCAGGACAAATAAGATACCAATCCCATTTGGGAATATGGCGAGGGGTATAAAATAATCAGAGTATTATGATCCCATCACATTCCATTAACTTGATCATAAATAGTAGGTGTACCTAGAAACCCTTTATACAAGAAAAATATACCCCATTTTCAAGAATATATTTATCAAACTCCAATTCCAATGAAATAAATATATCACTAAAATATAAAGGCTTAAAACCGTTAAATGTTTACAAATTTAAACTATTTGATTTATGCATGTAAAAAATAACTAAGATAATGATCTTTCATATAATCAAAACATACAATTATAAGTAAAATAAAAGATATTATATTTAGTTCTTCCAACTTGTAACCGATGATAATAAATCTACTATGGCATGATTATAAGTAAATATCACTAAATCAATAAAATCCACACTACGTTATTATAAATCCATTTAAAATAAACATGCATTATAAAAAAAAAGTGTGATTTTAATTAAATAAAATCATCCATATTCCCTTTATAGCATATATATTTATAAATATGGGAGTTTTAAGGGGTTAACCAACTCAATTAAATATAGAGTACTCCATTAAGATCACAAGGATGAGAATAAGCCCACACTAATGTAGTTAAACAAACCGTGGACAAATGTGAAATCAAGGTTTGTGAAAATAATGTTCATGAAGATGAAACATAGGATGTATAACCATAGAAATGATTTGATATTTCTTAATATAATATCATATTGTATCTATAGTAGAATAAATTTTATAGAGTTGATGAGTTATATAAAATCATGTCTAGAGAAATAAGGAATTACATTTTCTTCCCTAGATAAAATAGGATAGAGATAACATTATAGATGGAATGGACTTACCTTTTCAAATAAAATACCTTATTACAAATTTGAAGTTATATAGATTAATATAAATGGATAATCTCAAAAGGATGATAAGAATAAGAGTGAGATCTTGTGAGACAAGAAAATGGGGATAAATGATCTAAAAACCCAAGTGAAATGGAATTAAGATAATTAATTTTTAGTTAATAACCAAATCACCCAAAAATTTAGAAAATAAAACTATAATTCCTACAGGTAGTCAATTCATGTCCAAAAACTACCCAATGGTGTAGAAAATAGACTTACTACTACTAGGACTCCCCAGTTATCAGGTATTAGTCCACCATGTACCCAGTGCTACTAAAACACCTTGGGTCACATCCTAAACCTCCATTACTCATAAAAACGCCTATAATCTTTCTATTACATATATTTTCACCAAAAAAGGGAATTAAATAGATAAATTAAAGTGAATTAACAATCTATTAATGATGTGATTTTAACAACCTCCCCACCACTACACTTCTCATTAAGAAGAATCATAAATCTACTCTTAAATAGTGAAATATCAACCATTGAACCTTCAATTCGTATTCTCATTCTGAAGTCTCATATTAGAGAATTCTATAATATAAAAAAACTAAATACTTGATATCAAATTTCCCCTTAATAATGTCTCCCCATAATTTAAGACACATATAGGATCCTTTACATTGGACACATAGGCTTAAAATTTCATATCATCACACTGAATCACAAGTGATAGGCCAGAAACACAACTACTCAATTGAGAAAAGGGGTTTCATTCATGAAATTGAACTTTTTATTCAAGGAAATATGAAAAATAACCTCTCTAGATCTACCCAAGATTTAAAAAGGATTAAAGAATATTTATGTACATTTATTTTTTCTACCCATCCATTTTTGACCCAACATTAGTGAATCCTAAAGAATCACATGCTCTCTAACATTGAATTCTAGGGTTCTCCTTTAGTGACTCATATGTGAATTTTGATAGCTTTGATTAGTTATGAGACACTTTAAAATTATTTTAACCTTCTTAATTATCTCTAAAAAATTTTAATCACACTCATTGATGAATCACCCCTCTTTGTTCACTAGGTAGGTGAATAACATGGTACTCCATATAGATCTTCAAATAGAGGAATTTGAATATATGATTGGTTGATATTATTATAAGATAATTTCCTTGAGGGAATATGATACACCTTTAAACCACCAAAATAAAGAATAAAATCTTGAATCATTTACTCAATGATAAATATGGTTTTCTTAGGTCATACATCTATCTATGGGTGAAAATAAATTCTTAATTTAACTTGAGAACTATATTCTCACTGAATACATAACCAAATTAAAGATATAAACCTTAGGTCCCTATTAAAGACAATATTGGATGATATAAAATAATGATTCATAATCTCCCTGACATAAAATTTTACAAGATCATCATATAAAGATACTTTCTTGATAGGTATAAATTAATCCATCTTACTCAGATGACCCATGATTACCAACACTATATTCTTATTCCTAGAGAATCTTAGTAAGATAGTCAGAAAAACCCTCATGTATCATCAAATTTACATATAGGGTGAAGAAGTTTCCAAAAAATACCCACATTATTTAGACCCATTACCTTCACCTATTGAAAAATGTGTCTTTATGTGACAAATTTTCAATATATCTCTTTATTATAGGACTCAAAAATCTATATGGAATATAACAATATATTTTTTCAATTTTAAGTTGTATCACCTATAAAAAAGTGTGAAACTCTTTTATCACTACCTCAATTATACCCATGGGAACTATGAGTCTTCCATGGACTTACAAAAAAAATTTGAGTCTTGGGACCAACCATTTATAATCTCACCACCAACTAGTTTTTCCATAATAATGACAAAATTAGAATCAGATATGTAGAAGTATATGAATAATTCAAAAACGAATGGTATAAGATAAATACAATGAAAACATACCCCACTATGATATTTGATCACATCCAAGTAGTGTTCATCCACATGAGACATTAAGCTATATTTTTAATTTTCCTTCAAAACCCTTTTAGGATAAACTTTTGTACTGAGAATGTCAAAAACCGCATTTCCATTACATAGAGTATACTAAATATAAAAAATTAAATTCCTGTAGATACTATATCCAATGATACCTCCTTTGGTTCATATAATTTTGAGAAAATATATCTTTGTATTTTTTAATCAATTGATACCATTAAGAACTATCCAGATAAGAAATTTCTCAAAAAAATTAATCCATGAACAATGTCAGCAAACATGAAATCAAGATTAAGGTAGTTATTTTGTTATGGATGGAGTATCTATAACTATATTCTAATACGTAATTATCGTGCATTATAATGAAACCAAGGACAACCAATGATGCATCATAACATACCTTAAAACCTTCACCTAGTTGAGGAAGGATGATAAATGGATTTGAGGTCAAATTCATTTTCCACTCTTGGAAGGATTATTCTTACCAGTTAGACAACAAAAAATTATACCCTATTTTTATAAAAAATATCATCAGAGTAGCTATATTAGAGAAATATTGAATTAAGTGATGATAATAACCTACAAGCTTGAGTAAGATTCTAATGTCAAACACACTTGAAAGAAATTTCTAAGACATCAAAGATTCTACTTTCTTAAGATCCAGTGAGATTCTAACTTTTAGAACTATATTCCCAATTAATTTCACATCCTTCATCCAGAAGGATAAATTTTTAAGAATATAATAGAATATATATCATCATAGTGCCTATAATAAAATTTTGAGACGTTTAATATGATCATCTCATGATGTTGAATAGATAAGTATATTATTAAAAAATATCATTAAAAACATGTAAAAAATGGATAAAAACTATGTTCAACAAAGATATAAATAAGGAAAGAGTTTTATTTGACCTGAATGGAATTCATAGAAACTATAAATGGATACATCATCATTTAAAAGTTGTCTCTAAAATATCTTCTAGTAGGACTCAGGTATGGTGGTTACTGTAGAATATCTCAATCATGGAAGACCGTATAAACCCTTCCACCAATCCAAGATATTTTAATTCTAGGAAGGGGTAATTATTCAGGATCTTTACCAAATATAACATTGGATAGCCTACATAAGGGTAAAAAGTTCCATTGTATTTTTTTTTCATAGAGCACTAGAGCCCAAAAAGAAATGTTATTGGAATAATAAATCCTTTATTCTCAATATATTTTAACTAAATATTTATCTTTTATATTTTTAGTTGGTGCTATATGAGATGGTAAACTAGATATTGGTCTAGTTCTAGGTGAAAGGTGAATCATAAACTCTACCTCCAACAATGGATGATGTCCTAAGAAATTACCAAGAAATAAATTAAGATAAAGGTCTACCATATGAGTTCAACTTGAATCACCTTATGTTTCATGTTCTATGGATGAGAAAATCCATATTAGAAATGATCATCCTAGAATTCCATCGATTAATACCTACTCAACTAGTTTGGAGCTTACACTCCCCCTGAAGTGTATATTGAACAACAAATAGAGAAGTTAATGATAATATTTCTACATAGAAATCAATACAGTATTAAATTTGAGTTAACTAATCATTACTTAAAATGGAAAAAATGATTCCATGTTCATAACAATAGGATCAAAAATATTACCAAAAGAATATACAACCTAGGAACATGATTTATATTTTGTAGTCCACTCAATCCTATTTCCATGAGGAGTATCTATGCTAGTATAAGAAGACATTTCCTTCACATTTATCTTAAGAATACATTGAAATTTTTTAGAAATTAAAAAATTAGAATAACCTGTATCAAATAAAGAACATGATAAAGAAAATGATACCATAATAGTATTTAAAATGGTAGATGAACCATCTCAGGCATTAGTAGTAGTTTTCTACATATCATATTCTCTGCCTGAACTATCATATTTCCCCTATAGTGAGAATCACCACTTATATGATTTCATTTTATCTATAATCCTTTGAATACCCCCATCAATTTCCTCAACCATATTAATTTGATGGATTTTAGTTACTATAAATCATCTAATAATAAGACTGATCATATGATTAATGGGTTAACTGAGGATATTTCACAATATTTTATAATAAATTACATCAATTGAAACACAAAATATTTCTATAATGACAACATGAATAAAACATCCATGCTCTAAAGGTATAATCTATCTTTAGGTGGGTAAATCATTCATGTTGGTGACACTGAAGTATAGGTATGCTAAAAGTTATATATATATATATATATATATATAACTTTCATATTGAGAATCACAACTACTCATCTCCTCCCATTGATGCTTCAATACAATGAATGAACAATCACCTATGTTTTGGCATGGTAGTGAGCTACATGATTTTGAGTATCCCTTTATTGGGGAAAATATTCCTTGTTGTTTTCATATGAACCCCACATATCTCATACTACTTCTAGAAAATCCTTGACTATAAAATAAAAATAACATAACTTTTAAAACCAAATGTTTTTCAAGACATCAACCCATGAAATAAATAACTCATTAATTTCCAAATTTATATGAATTAATTGATGTGTTTTATGGGGTTTATCTTAAAATATTTGAAGCAGAAGAAAAACTATATTTGTGTTAGATCAATCCACTATACTTTTAATATTTATATATTAATGAAAAACATAAATTTATTTATAAATGAAGATGAAAATGTATCCCCTACCTCCATTGAGTTTTCTTGGTGAAGATCATTGGAGCAACAGTTGAAATCCTCTTGCTTCTGATGGTGGTATATCCACCAAACAATTCTCATTCATAGTGGTAGGATTCTGATACACCAATGGGGGAAAATTCCATCCCTATCATGAGAAAATGTATATTTGGAAGAAGATATGTGTAGAAATATTTTCCTAAAATTGAAAATATCTCTTCACTTCCAACATGAGGGATTATAGACCTTCATATAGACAACCTTGATGTTCTCTATTTAATGAAATGCGTTTAATATATGCAATTTATCACATGTCTATGTCACTTACCATTGGATGAATTAATTGAACATATTAAATGGAAATTGAAGATACAATTAATCAACTCATAATTTATTAAATTATGAAAACAAACTACATGGTAAGGAGGTGGTAGATTCATGCACTCAGCCTGAATTATATTAGGTGAAACATATTCTTCCATATGTATCATATATATATATATATATATATATATATTATAACCATGAATCCATCACATTCACTAAAATTCATAGGTTCTTCATGAAAAACTCTAAAACTCTGGGAAAATCCATACAATGCTACTTTTATATACAGTTTCATAGAACTCTCATCATTTTGGAATAATTTTTTTTCAAAAAACATAATAGTTATCCACAATAATAAGTTTTTAAATATATGAGATATAGTAGTAATGGAAACAATTATTAAATCCCAATCCCATATATGTAAGTGAAGATAATATTTAGAAAATAATCAGTGCTACAAAAACTTTTAAGGTGTCTAGTATAATCTCTCTGAAACATACTCATATCCCAATAAAATCATTTAAACCATACTATGTATCATATAAATCAAATTTTTACTTATATAATAACTTTTTTATGACACAAGTGGTCAAAAGACATAGAAGATGTTCATTTAGTGAATACAAACTAACCTTTTCTATATTATCGAAAATAGGCTGATTAGGATGACAAATAAATCACATTCCATTCATCAAATATACGAGTACATCACATGTCCCATATCCAAGTATTTGAAAACATCATATGTGAACAAAATAATCATATCCATACATTTCCTCAATCGAATTGAATCAAGGTTCCAATGTCAATACTCATTATACAAGTTGACAAATCTCATCTTGGTTATGCTAGAACAAATTACATGATCTGTATAATAAATATCCCCTCCCTGATTAGATAAGTGTATTTTCACATGTATAATAAAGGTATAAAAGTATGAAGGTACTCATGTTAGGTATCTATCCAATATTAGGTAATAAGGATTTATAATAATCATACACCCCTAATTATATCAACTACTATATGCCATTACTTGGGATATACACTAACAATCCAATACATGTAATAAATATCTATTTATTACCTAATTAATTTATTCCCTACATCTAATAAACAACAGTTTACATAGATTTTAATACTCTATTCATGCTAATTTTTACAGTTCATAACAATCTATATTACTTCGTGATGATCATAGATTAGAGACAACTCAATGTTATATTTTTAGGGGATAATATCATTCAAAATTTCATGTAAAGTAAATTTTAACACACATAAATGAATTGTAAATAGGTATTTAATTTTATTAAAAAAAATGTTACATTATATTTCTATTATATTAATCATCAATGTTTGGAATTCCTAGAGACCTATCATTAACCTAATTATTTATTTTCAACAATGACTTCGCCAAAAGATATGACACACTGTCCCCTATATCCACCCAATATATCTTTACATTTCCTCCATAAATTAGCATACATTTGAAATAGTATATTTTAAGGATGTGTTGGGCCCTTAGGTGAGACTAGGCTTTTTTAGGCTAAGTGATAGCTCCATTTTTTTTAAATAGTTGATCTCGATTTCTCCTTGGAAGCTAGGAACCACTTAATTTTTATAGATGAAATTCATAATTCAAAAACTTCCATTACAACATATAATGTAGTGATTTACACTTCCTCAATTTTTGTGTAAGCTATAGTGGCCTATTTGGAACTGTTAAAAGTAATAGCACCACCATTTATAGAAAAAAAACCAAGCTAATATTTCATTTCAGATTTTTCATTTTGGAAAAAATCAGTTGTGTAGCCTTTTACACAGAGCTCGTCCTCCCTTATAATGGTCAATAACATATCCTTAGTCCTTATTAAGTACTATAGAATATTTATCATAGGATTCCAGTGACTCTCACTAGGATATGATTTATATTTACTTATAATTATAGAGCACAAGTGACATCAGGTGGGTATTTTACATGGCATACATGACAGAGCCTATTGAGTGTACATTTGTAATTATATCCATATTTTCTAACTCCTTATAAGGATCATTAATATTCCTAATATTAAATTCACATGGCAATAATAAAGACCCCTTTTTTGATTTCTCCATGCTAAAAAACATAATCAATTTACTAATGAAAGTTTCCTAATTGAGTACATACATTCTGTTAGATCTATCTCTATAGATCATTATACCAATTCTGTTGGTAGAATCAGCCACATCATTATATGTGTCTCACTTACATAACACCATCTTCATAGACTGATCATTTAGGTCATTATTTTTGATAATTAATATTTCATCTACATAAAATATCAAAAACACTATTATACTCCCATTAATAAGTGTATGTACAAATTAATCATTATGATTTATGATAAAAATGAACTCTTTTATTTCATCATCAAACTAGATATTCCAAATTTGAGATGATTACTTTAGTCCATAAATGGACCATTAAAATATTCATACATTAATAGTCTCATTTTTAAATTCAAAACATTTTGTTTGTATTATATAAACATCATTTACAAAATTATAATTAAATAATTTGTCATTAAACCTATTTATAATATCTTCTAATGAAAATAAGCTATTATGGAATTTAATATCTGAATTTACATTATCATCACAACATTTGAATTTTTTTTATTATAGTCTATGCCATGAATTTGTTTGTAACCATTTATAACCTGGCATGATTCATATGTAGACACTCTACCATACATGTTATTTTTATTACAGGAAATTCATGTGCATCCTATGGGTCATATACCGTTAGGTGAATCCACCAAGATTTAAACATAGTTAGTATACAAGGAGCCGATTTCTGAATCCACGAGTTTAATAATTTATTTTAATTAGATCTATTGATGGCCTCATGGTTGGGTGTTGGTTTATCTCATATCAACATTACTTTAAATTATATTTTGATGAGAAATCCACATCTCTTGGGGATTAGAAAAATCATACCACACCTTATAAGTTATTGTGTAACCTGAGTTGGTTCATATTCCATAACTATTTAATGAACCATATCAACATCCATCACATGAAATTTCTTAATTTATGGTTCTGAATATCTCTAAGTTAAACATTTCCCCCATAAGCTCTTTTATAGGTAAATTAATTCTCAAAGAATATAAAAAATTAGGCCACAAATAGTTTTTACTCACTAGGGTTAAAGAAATAATATCCCTTAGTTTCAACGGGATATCCAACAAATAATCATTTTCTGAATTATGGCCATATTTATAGGAATAAAAATATCATACATAAGCTTCACAACTAAAAATACTCAAAAAATAAATAATGGGAATTTTTTCAATCTATATATCACATGGTGTCTTTATGACTATTTTAGATTGATTGTGATTTATTAATAAAGAACCAGTATCAAGATCGTGACTATAAAATGCAATTGTAAGGTCTCATTGATTGACCACTATTAGAAACATGTCTAATAATTTACCATTCTACCTTTTTAATACAATAATATATTATGTAATTTTTGGAGGGGAGATGTGTGAAACAATTCAAAAAATCCTCATATTATCAATTAATTCTTACTCAAGTATTCACCACCTCCATATAAATGTATGATTTTTTTACTCTTTCATAGTTAATTCATTAATGTTTTATGATTCTATTTATAATTTTCAAAAGTCTCATACTTTTTTCCATTACAAAAACCGAAAAATACAAAATTAATTCATAAATAAAGGTAAATAATTACCTAAAACCATTACTTCCATGTGCTACAATTTTTCCACATAAATCACTATTTATGATATCTAAGAATCCATTAGTTTTTTAACATTTTCTAATAAAAGATTATATGTTTAACTTCTATAATAAATAAGATTTATAGTTCTAAAATTATCCAAATTCAAATTATTCTAATAATTCATTTTTATGGAGACTTTGAATGCATTTATTATTTATATTCCCATGAATAAATTCCAAATATAGGTGAGATTAGAATCATCCTCGACCTTCTTATTCTAAATTTTATAAATAGTATTATCTATACCTAGAATGTATAAATAATTTATTGTATTCAAAATTATATATAACTTTTCATTATTATATGTATAATAACTTTTATTCTTATTATAGAATACAAATCCATTCCTATTAAAACACGATATAAAAAATAAATCTTCTATTTATGATAAGAACATAGTAAATATTCTTTAATTATAATAATAATCCCATTGGTAATGTCATATCATATGTGTCAACTTATGATGCTACAAATATAACTCCATTACCAACAAGAATACCTATTTTAACCTTCTTCAATTTCCATTAATCTATGTGTCTATGTTGGCATCTCAAATATGGGAGATACACCCTATATCTAATTCCCTTGATTTAGAGGCATTTCAATTATTCTTTATAAAATTTATATTTTAATGCTTATAATTATTCTCATTAAGAATACTTTTTAACACTAGATACCATTATATATGTATTTTATTTTTCCTACCTATAAGTGATCTCAATAATATTACCATTTATAATTCCATAATCTATATTAAATACATATTAATGGGTATGTATAAGGTTGTATTTATTTTCCTCAAGGGTTGTAATGAAAGTTATCCCACTAAAATTGATGACTTCATACTGAAAATTTATTTTATGTTTAAGATCCATATCTCACTATGTAATGTGTTTTATTTGATGTTACCCTATTCAATTAGTTATTTAGGTATGAAATTATACCAATCATTACATTTATGATTATTAGGAAGTTGAATAGGAATATATTTTCTTGGATCCATCACATAGAAAAACTAAACTCTATTCCTATGGTATCCTTCCAAAGTGTTTCCCAAGTATTGTTTTCCAAAATAAAACCTCAAGAATAAACCAACAGAATGAATTACAAGGAAACTTATCTTTGGTTGGACTTACCCAAGGATAATATATTCCTGTCCATTACTTTCTTTCCCAAAAAAAGGAAATTCAAAGGAACTTTTCTCTGATAGAACCTAACTAGTTGTGTGATCAAGGTGATGAAAATTGATGCACTCATAGGAATATCACACTTATTATTTGAGGGGTTTTTTATTTTAATTATATCACCAATATAATATAAATAATATTACTATTAATTACATAACTATTATATCTTATCCAATATTTATCTTCTCATGTTTTATGCTTTTGTGTATTAATTATTTAAATGATTTAGCCTTTTAATCCCTATTCAATCCACTGAATTAATATATCTACAGAACATGGATGTGAAACTATTTACAAAACCCCCATGTTTATTTAATTCAACCAATGTATAGTCCATATATATTTATACATATACAATCAAATATCATGCACAAGGTACATGAATTCATTATGTATTGATTTATAAATATATGAGATCGATAAACATCACATGAGTAAGCTTGAATCCATAGATACTCAACTCCAACTATTCTAGAATCAGGTATAAGTCTCCAAGACAATGGGATGTACTATCCAAATTCCCTCTACCCATAGATACTTAACTAAAGAGATAATCTAATTCATAACAATTATAAAACATATTTGTAATAAACTATTCTCAAAAACTAAATCCAAGATAATAATATCAATTATAAAGAAATGTTGAGGTAGATTAGAAAAAAATAGATTCATAACTAATATGATATATAAGGCTATATCTTCTAGAAAAAATTTATCATATATATTTATATTACATGATATTTATAATTCATGAACTATTTAATAAACAATAATATAAAATAACGTAAAAAACAAATAAACACTTTCTTTATTTTCCAAAACATGAGATAAAAATATGATCTTTTTGTACTTATTTAATTCTTAAAAAACACCATTTTACATTTCTATCACCCATCACTTATAAAAAAATCAAACTATAATAAAAAATATTTAAATATAGAAATTAATGTAATTTTTATCTTATATACCCACTTAACAATTTTTTTACCTCAATTAAATACCGACTTGATGCATCACTTGACGTTGTAACACAACATAATGTCCCAATAGAGTACCACCCCTTACATTATGTTGTCTCAAAATGGTAGGTACCAACCTCAAATTATGTCGAAAATCAATGTGTTTATTTGTTAGATAATATGGAAAACTTTTACACTCAATGTAGTGTTAAGTACCCCGAATACGGTAATATGTTTTCTATGGTGTGGTTGTAGGACACATTATCCCATAACATACATTACACCCAATGATGAAATTACATAAACTATTAGCATAATGTTAAATTCCCATTCATAATACATTAGATCATCAAAGTAATCCCATGGGATATCATATTATACATTATCTCTTAATTTACTCTTGAAAAATGATTCTTTATATTATATTTTCACATAACATATCCTTAATTAAGTACATTCCAGTTTACGTTATGTTAAAGTGTTCTTCACCCAAAAAAATAAAGAAATATATTGATCTATCAATGAACATTGGTAAAATACAACTAATGGGTTTTGTGTGGATTATCTTACAAACATGGTTCCATAAGAAAACCAATATTTATACATGATCTATCCATAAAGAGATCAATATGTGTATATAAATTAATTACATTAATATATATGTACCTAGATATCTTATGTTGCATCCTCTATCTCTATTGAGTTTTCTTTATGAATATCAATGAAGAAGTAGAAAAAATCCTTATGCCTCCAAGGGTGGAACACTGACCAAAGTATCATCAATTTTAATGAGAGGATTTTGACACAAAAAAAGGGTCATAACACATTTACTATAATAAAATAACTATATATCAATAGGGAGAGTGATTTAAAAATATTTTCCTGAAATCTATAATCATTGCCCATTTCTAAAAGGAGGGATCATAACCCTTTATATATCGAACCTTGGTTCTCTATATTTAATAAAAAAATATAGGCCATATACAACGTATCAGGTGAATATGTTACTTATCATTAGGTAAAAACACTAAATCTATTCATTAGTCCTGCAAGATATAATTAATACATTTATAATGGATTATTAACTAATGGAAACCACATGGGAATGAGGTGGAAGATTCATGAACTTGGCCTATGATGTGGTATATGTATACACTTGGATTGTATTAAATTGGGTGAAATATATTCTATTATATATATATATATGTATTTAGTGTATAACTAATAAAATCTTTGAGAATTGAACAACCAAAACTAGGAAGATCAAAAAAACTAGACACTATATTGATCCCCCATTTACTTCGATTCCACAAAAATAAATGAATTCTAAAAAAATCTAAAAAAATGAATCGGTAAAAACAAACACATGAATAAATTGACTATGAAAAACTCACTTGAATAATATAATTTTTAATTATCCAATTACAAGTGAGAAAAATATTACTTTATATCATTAGGTAAAGGAAATATGATTTAAAAGGGAACCTTGTTCTGGACCCTACATAAATAACCAAAATAAGAAATAACAATGCATTCGGTGACCACCTTATGGAAACAGGTTTTCCATGAATAAGTCCCCCATGGGGACATGAAATATATATTCTTATTTCAAATTGACTCTCAATCAACCTTATATCATTCCTAAACACCCAAAAAGTGATCCTACATCCTCTATTTATAGGGGGTTCTCCACAAATACCAGCACGATCTAATGGTTGGACCACTTTTCAAAATTCAAGGACATACCATTATTTGGTCAATATAAATGGCTAAGAATGTGTTCCTAGATTATACCTTATAGGTAATATATGTTCATCAAAATATCCACCACTCTTTCCACATTCATGTTCCATCTTCTATAACCACAACCTTCATTTTTTGTACTCCCATTCTAGCATCCAAATCATCAAATTCTTCAAGAGAAATAATCTAAATCACTTCATATTAATCTGATTAAGCCTTAGAAACACTAATAATACTACTAAATATGACCGGTTTAATAAAATTTATCCCCATTTTCTAGAATTAGATAACATCCAACAAATTGAAATCCTCCAAAACATATGTGATGCATCCTCAAGTGTCGTTCCTTATTTGTCTCTCTTCCTTGGGAACATGGAATTTTATATTTATTCTACAAAACAAGATCAATAATTATTTAGTGAAGTATAATTTAACATCATCCTAGATCTATTAGTTTCATTTTTGATATACCATTTTTAAAAGATCTAATAACTCAATAGGAAAATATTTTTCACAGTGAGACCTAACAAAAAATATCCCATTTGAGAACTATTTCTATAGGTTATGTCAAGAAATATCTCACTTGAAGACTATTGATAATGATTCCACCAATGTCTAATCCAAATAACATCTAGGATCAATTTCCAATCTCTATTCCCACACAATTTATACATTATCCTCCAACAGTCCTTAGTCATTCAAGCCCCCACTATGAAAAAACAACACCCTAATTTTTGGAATCTAATGACCCATTATGTTAAATTTTCTCTACCATATCCAACCAAATCCTAGGTGTCCTATTCCAAATCTAGGGGATTAAAAACCAAAAAAATCTAAACCACCTAAATTATAGAAGTAATAGTTTCTTATATACCTGATCATATTGAACATAGAACTCAAAAAAGTCTGAAGTTACATGATAGACTCCTATAAATTCAATATCTAGAAATAGGAAGATTAAACACCCCATTTATCTTGTTGATCTTCCCATAATTCTGAATCTATAAACAACAAGGTATTCCCCCAGATATTCCATAAACAACAAACATATAATACCAAAAACATGCACTAATGATACAATGACAATAAATAGAAATAATTTGGTTTATACTTAGTTTAAATCAATGGGAGAAAACATTGCATTTTTCATTAAGGAATACACATTTGTGTTATTGGATAAATAAATTCTAAGACCTACCCAAATAAATGAAATAAAAAATAATAATGCCTCTGATGACCTCATTCTATAAAAAAACTCCATAGGAATAGATGGTATCCCATACACTTTCAGACCGAATCTCACTCAATCCCATCACCTTCAACTACACAAAACAAGTGTGTCTAGATCATCTATTTATAAAGGTGATACATTAGCACCTATATGTTTTTTTGAAATTCATTCTAGAATTCATGGGGACCCTTATATTTGGACAATAAAATTGGTTAATCATCACCACAATAATTAGACCTTTATATGAATAGTAAAACCACATAATCTTTACCACTTTTCCAAACTCAAGTATCTACTTCCAGAACCACATCATTAAAATTCCTCATTCCCTTGATAACATTCATATTAGTATCTTATTTCCAATAATTCCTATGAATTCATTCATATTAATATGATAAATACTTTAAAACATTTTGGTTACTATTATATGTGACTAGTTTGGTCCTATATATCCCCAATAACAAGAATCATCAAAATTATGACAACTCCACATCCTATAGAACTTCCATTCTACATCTAAAACATGAATTCATTCTATAACACTATTTCTTTAGAACATGTATATTTCTGCAACTTCTAATGTCTTGTGAAAGTTAATTGATATTTATCATATTATTATAAGTGTCAATTTGAAAATACAGGTTTTAAAGTTCTAAATAATTAACTAGAAATTATTTTTCACACTAAAAACCAAAAATCCCACATGTGAGAGTAGTTTCTAGTGGTTAATACTAAAAATCTTTTAAACTAATAATATTTTCAATGATTTTTTTAAAATAGTCCAAAATATGTTACTTACATAATCAATTTATATTATCACTTCATGTAAAGTGTTCCCATGGTCCTCCACCACATTATGATCAACATAGTCCTACTAAAACAAAAAATTACCATGAATTTATGGGATCTAACCAGTAGTTTCATAAAAATTTCTCCACCATATCCATTAAAATCCCATGAATCCCATATCACATACAAGGAAGTTGGAACTAACAAAATAAAATCACCCAAAATTTAAAACCTGATCTTTCTTTTGAAACTCAACTAGAATATTTAGGAACTCAATTAGTTATGAAGTTCCTTAGAACTCCCCGGTGAATTAAATATCTAGAACTAGGTAGAGTAAAAACCATTAATACCATGTTGATACACCCGTAAATCTGATTCTAGTAACTTCAAATCCTAATCCAGTATCTTATTTAAACAATGAACCTGAATGAAAAATCCCACCAGTAGTTATGACTTAGAAATTAAAAAACTCATTAATAACCATAATTAATGATTAAAATTAATGAGGACTATGAATAAACAAAGATAAACCTTGTTAGATATTAAAGAGGATGGTTAAATGATTTAGAAATATGATAAGTAACTTTTCATTATTATATTATTTTCACTATGATTAGTGTTACTCACAGTAATGTTCTGTTTTTGTTTTTGCCAATGGCTTGAACCTGAAAGAATCATGTTAATGATGAATGCAATAGAATGTGTGATGATTGTCCTCCTAAGAAATCGTAAAATATGAGAACTATAATTTAAAGTATTTTTGATACTCTCAATAAAATTTATCAAGATAATATGCATGTTAAACATCCAAGGAAGAAAAAGGAGGCAATGTAATTTTGTTGAGTCCTTAATGAAGCAAAATCCACCTTTATTTTTTGGTTCCACTAATAAAATATTTACTAAGAAATGGATCAGTACCAATGAAAAAATATTTTCAATTATACAGTACTTTGAGAATTAAAACATCATTTTCTCTACTTATAATTTGGATGGTGAGGTATATCAGTGGTGGAATATTATTAAGAACACGAGAGAATAAGATGAAATTGAATCTCTAGAATGGGAAGAGTTTAAGGGGATATTTTTTAGTATGAACTTCCCTAATATTATATGAAAAATATAGGGAAGGAATTATTTAATCTTATTAAAATTGTGATGATTCAATAGGTACCTATAATGAATATTTTATAAGAATTTCAAGTTACACATCTAGATTGATAATCAACCTTAAATGAAAAATTTAATGATTCTTTGGTGGCAGAAACCATGTCTTCAAAAGGAATTTTATACAAGAGAATTTTGTAGATATGAATAATTGTTTTGATGTGTATTGAATGTAGAAATGTAAAATAGGTATTCCCAAAATTCATCTAGTTTCGAATAGAAAAGAAAGATCAATTATCATGAAAACTCAAATGGTGGAATGAAATTATAGGCACCTGTGTTCTAGAAATGTGAGAAGAAGTATAAAGGGAACTGATTAAATGGATCTTGGGGTGATTTGAATGTGAAAAGGTTATTCATAATGTCTTTTAATGTCAAAATATGAATAATAATATGGTTACTACAACGGATGAGAAGATAACTTCAACTAATGCACCACCCAAACTCTAGTGTTTCATGGTTATGTAGATTGTACATAAGTCTAATCAATTATCCAATCCTAGGGACAATATCAGTGATTGGAAATAACAAACTATAAGGAAAAAGAACAATGTGAATGCATATAAAATCACCATGGATGAAGTGAATCATGATAATTAGGGAAAAATTATCCTCCACTCCATTTTTATGTAATTTCATGTTTGATTTTGTATGAATAAGAACTATGAAAATATTATTGTTTATCCTTTAGGGAAATTTCATGTGATTTGACCATCTATATGGATTCTAGAATAATGAAATCCCATATGATATTCTATTGGTATAAGGAGAAACCTAGTATACCAATGAAAATTATTTTATGTATAAGATAAGATCTTATTTAAGGTATAATGGGAGAACTATATTTTGGATGGGTTATAACGTTAACCATTTATAGAGTAGTTTGAGTTGAAATTTAGATTTGGTTTTGGATAATAACGTATTACATCTCCATTTGAATATTTATACACATTGGATAAACTATGATAACCATTTTTATTTGATATATGTAAAGAATTTTCATTCTATTTATGGATCTTATGATATGTTAATGCTTCTAGAATAACAAAATCAACTTCATTTTTTGGAGTTAGAGACGAATTTTAAATTTATCAAGGAAACCACCAAAGGGAAAAATTTGGATTATGAAATGGAATGAGTTAAATTAATTATATATCCTTGTAAAAATTATTCATCTGTAGGAAAAGGATATTGAATTTGTTTATGTTAACCTAATTTTTGATGATATCAATGACCTCTTCACATCAAATTGGTTTATTGTTTTATGGTAACTAAATTTCTCTGGATCACCCAATTTATAATGATCCGTGATATTTATCACTCTCTATAGCTATTTAAAATTTTCTTACATTTCCAATATTCACCTCTCACCTATGTTCTCCAATGAGGAAACCTAGTTATAAGTTACTTTTGGTAAATATAATATTTATATCATTACTGGTTTAAGGGAAGTTCCATTATTCATTTTTACGACCGGGGTTTCAGTGAAAGAAAGTTTCAATTATTAATTCATTGATGACCAAGGTTGTTTTCAACGGTGAAATTCATTTAAATTAGGGTAGAGTATAAAAAACCATGTTTTTATAAAATATATTTTTTTGAATAAATTATAATTATTTGATGAATTGCATTAAAAACTACTCCTAGTCAAGCTACATTTATAAAAAAACAATTTTCACATGTTCTACACATAGAAAAAACTTTATATTTGAGTACAAACAACAATATTTTTGGCTTGTGTTATATACAATACTTAGTCCCTTCTATGTATTTCCTTACACATATGACCTAGTTTTATAGAACATCAATATATTGTTAATAATATTATTTAATATCATAGTTATCACCTAGTTGATGGAATGGAAGGTATGTAAGGATTAAATAAAATACGAAAATATTTTTTATGAATTTTTATAAATTGAATTATTTTGTAACTAATTAATTATAAAAGTAGGGTAAAAACTATTTGAAAATAGAGAAATTCATTTTCTAAACAACTAATTTTCTATGCACAATTTTTTTTATCTCAATACATGATCTACCAATTTTAATTAATTATTTTAAATAAATATGTTTTTCATATAAAAAATAAAATTATAAAAGTCAATAATTTGTGTTTTCTAAAGAATTTATAAGAATAAATGCAATTTTATGAATAAAAAACTTATTTTTCTAAAAGGAAGTTTTTCCACCATTTAATAGGGAATCTATTTTAAAACTAAATTATTAGACATTATAAATTATATTTGAAAAATAAAAATCATATTCTAATGATTTACTTAAAAATTATCTTGGGGTTAATATTTTGGGTTTTTTTGAAAAGATTCAATTTTTTAAGAATAATGAAGAATACTGAATTTTAATTAAAAAAAATATATTTTTTGAATTATTTATATTTTTAAAATATATTATTAATTTTTTATATTTATAAATAGTTAAATTATATATATATATTAATCAAATTTAGGTTATTTTAATTAATTTTACATTATAATTTGATATAAAAACTTTTTGAACTTTTTAATATTTGCATTATAAAAACCTATTGTATCATCTCTTCTATGGAATTAATTTTAAAATAACTTCTACCATTTATGTGAATAGAATTTTAAAAAATGTAATAAATATTTGGTATAATAATAATTTAAAACATAAAATAACATCAAAATAATATTTTACAAAAGTTATTAGTAAAAAAGTTTAAATTTATCACAATGATTAAGAGAAAAATGAGTTTACCAAATGACTAAACTATAAAGATAAGGGATAAAATGACTTAGAAGCATGTTAAAACCCCATTTTATTGACATATATAGACCATATTCTATCTTTTATTAAATAACATTCATTATTTTAGGTACATTATGTAATATAGATCTCTAAATAGTGTTTAATTTTTGGTATTTACCAGAATGCCACTCCTCCTCCACTATAAAAGGGTACTCACCCCATAACTTATTCACACCTATCAAACCATTTTTATCATACAAAAATTTCCAAATATATTCCAAAATTCCAAAGAATTATCTTATAATCCTAAAAATTTGAATAAATAAAACCATGGAATTCCTTTGGTGAAATCCAAGAGGAGATAGCTGAAGAGTATGTAACGTTCATCAGCAATTATTTTTGTTTTTTTTCTTCTCCAAACCTATTAAATTATTTTTATATTATAATTATATAATAAATTACATATAATTAATATAATCATATGTTTTTATGTTACTTTTATGAATTAAACATTACACACTTCCGTAAAATGGGATACACAATCATCGATCGTGTATACGTCGAACAATTGGCCAACGAACTGATGTCGCCCATTCATCAATTTCCACCTTTATAGGTTATTAATAATGATTTATTTATAGTTTATATATTATATATGTAATTTTGATGATGTCATTAGTATTTTTATATTTTTATATAACACATATTTTCATGCTTTCCATTTTTTGGAAATACGATAATGTCGTTCGTGTATACGACGAACTACAGCCTCCCGAAGCATTGTGATTCATTCATGCATTACATGGCATGAATTGATGATGTTTTTAATATAAATATGTGATATATATTAAATAAAAATACTACTATAATGATAATATATTTATCATTTACTTTTCTTTATTTCGATATGACAAGAAAATGGAAACAACGTTCATGCGTGTGTATGACCTATTATCTCCGTGAAAGATGTATTTAATTTCCTATTTAAATATTTTTAATATCATTATAAATAAGTATATAATTAATATATATCATATTAAATAATTCATTAATTAATGGTAATGTGAAAATAATTATCAAATCAAAAGGACAAAAAATAACTAGTCAGAAAATATTACCCGAAACATAACTTTATCGTGGAATTGTTAATAAATGGGTAACAAAAAGCCATAGTAAAATCATATATTGTATTATATATATTAATATTTTTATTTTTATTATTTATAATGAAATTATTTTTATTATAATGATGTTTTTAACGTGTATGAAAAAAGTTAAGACTTATGGTTAGGTTGTTTGTAGTCTCACTTTTATTTTTATGAGACATATGCCATATTCGCCACCTGTTTCATTTTTGTGTTTTATATACTTAAATATGACATGTTATATCATGAATTTAAAATATTTCATGATATTAAAATTATCAATTGATGTTATTATTTCATGAATCTCATGATTCAAAAGTTAATCAAGTAGTAAGGGTTTTTTCTCTACTCACTTTTATTTCTCTAAGATATATGACATATTCACCACTTATATTTGTTTTGTGGTGTATATAATTAACATTAATTTATTTTATGGCTCTTATAAATAAATATATGTGTATTTAAATATTCATTTTATGATATATCTTTCATTTGGTTTATTATTTCAACGTTACAAAATCAGTAAAGGATTTTTGTCTCAATTTTCCATCATTAAGACGTATGATTTGTAACACACATATCTTCGTCTATGAGGTGTATATAATGATCCATTGAAATGATTTCTCGTTAATATTATTATTTTAATGATAAAAAATGTTTCATATATTGATATTATTTCACAGGTATTCCCATTTAAATTTCCAAATGTCGAAAGATTCTTTTGTTACAATTTCATTATTTATCAGGATTGTGTATGATTAAGTCTCTGATGTTGACATATTATAATTAAATGAATTATAATATCCTTTTTTATTAATGATACTTCAAATTAATTCTACCATTTTTTCAATCATTTATATTTAAAATGTTTTAGAAAGTGTTTCTAAGAAAATCCTTCTTCATTTCTCAATTCGGTCAAAAAAATATATGTTTATTAAAAATAATGTTTTATAAAAATGTTTTTCAATAATATTTTATGATAATTATAAAGTGATTTTATATTGATTTTTTACGTGATTTAAAAGTTTTTAAATTATTTTAAAAGATTTATTTATAAATTTTCAAGGTTATTTTTAAAGAAAAAGGTTTTCATAATTATTTATGTTTAAAAAGAATTTTTCAAATAAGAATAATGTTTTTCATTAAAAAATGTTTTAGATGATATTTAAAAATTATTTTCCATATAATATTAAAAAAAATTTAAAAAATTTATGTTTTATTTGGGATATTATCCAATGATATCATTCATATTCTTCCTCTAACTGGTCTATCTTTTAATGAAATGATGTTAATGTTTTAATCTCATCATATATTATAATATGGGGTGACCTAGATAGTGCTGATAATTCCTGTTATAGCCCATATGATGGGCTGTCCCAGATAGCTTTGAGTATGCTCGTTATAGCATATAATATGGGTTGTCCTAGATATCACTCTAATGCATTAGGTAAAGGTTTATATCTCACTATTTAGACATTTATGAAATAGGGAATGAACCCACCTTAGTAAATGAATGTTTTTGGTAATATGGTCTTGGGTGTGAACCTTAGATACTAATATGGTTTGGGGAGTTAACCTATCCATCTAAGATATCCATGGTAGTGAGACTTGGATACTAAGGATTTCATTTTATATGTTTATCTATCTTCCAAAATTCCATGTCTTATTATTTTTTAGGTTCTCATTTAGTATTCCCTTAAACCCTTATTGATTCAAGTGTTATGATATTCCAATAATTATTCCATTAATCTTGTGTATGATATTCAACTATTATGATAATGTTATCATACCCTTATGGTCATGTTATGCTTATGTATATCCCTTATTTACCCTAAATGATTTTCTAAACTCACACATTATTATGTTTCCTTTCCCTAGGTTATGAATAAAGGTTTTAAGTAGGATAACTAAATTGGAAGATCATTGTGGTAAAATTTCAAGATCTTTCACCAAGTTATAAGATCGTGTTCCAAGTATCCAAATACACTAAACTATTTTGTTCCCGGGGAATGTAATTTTGAAATGTGTTGAATATTCATCTAAAATAATGTAATATCTATTTATGATAACCCCGAGACACTATATCCCTCATTCCCCCAAAACATGACTAATAATGACTCAACATCCTTTGAAACCTCTATTTCATATCGAAAACAACTTTTCCTTCTACGCCTCTCTTCCTTTAGAACACAAATGATGATACAACTTCCACTGTCTTGAATATAAACATAAATTAGGATGGTTTGGTACTTCTCATATCATTTAAAAAAGTTTCATTCCACAAATAAATGTTTTATTAGTTTAAAAAACATAATTATAAAATAGTTTTTACACCAAAAACCAACAATCACCAACTTGAGAACTGGTTCCACAATTTAATCCAAAAAATCTCCCACTTGAAAGATATTCTCAAAGATTTCAACAAAGTCAAAAAATAGTTATCTCTTGAGCTCCAATTTATTTATCCCTTCCATTATAGTTTCTAGGTGGTCTTCCACCACATCGTGATTATAAAACCCCCATTAATAAAACACTACCTCAAATTTTCTGAACTCTAACAACTAATTCAATAAACTTATTCAATATTCTAAATGCATCCATGAGATTTATCTATTGTGAACAAGATTGATCACCATTAAAAAAATTTCAAGTAATATCAAAATTATTTTTTGTATATCCTATATGTAGACCAGATCCTTTAGTTCATATATCTTTTAAAACATATCTTATGCTTCCATAGTACCAAAATTTTTGTTCATCTAACTCAAAAAATTCCATCACAACTATCCTCCATCCAAAATATAACATCCGAAATGTTTGTTTTCATTAAAATATTCCAAAATAAATTAAATAGTCTATAATAAAACTAGAATAATATGTATAATGATGGTTTTCATTTTGGGACATCCTATCCTAGATTCCAACAAAGTAGTTCTTTGTGCCGGTTTGTTATGATTCCTAAAGCATGACTCCCCATACACTAGAGGATGACAATAATAATAAATGGTATAAGGTGGTATGGTGGTGAGACTATAAAATCATATAAGAGTAAGTCAACAAAAATAACCATATTTCATCCTTAAAAATAATTAACAGTGCATGAAAGAAATAAATACAATAAAATAAAATATTATATACTAATAAATGAAATGCTATAAAATTCCAAGAAACCATGTCATACATATAACACTGGTAACCCACTAGGATGACTATATGTTCAAGAGTACATAAAATAAATTCAAATAAAATTAAAATGATCTACTAATAATTCCAACCCAAGCCACAAACTTGGCATCCATAGTCTATCAAACTACATAAACCCAATAATACGAATCCTCACAATTATTCCTAATCTATCATGAAACCCAAGGCCTAAACCATTTTATCATGAAATATTTTCTCAATATAAAAAGAAGACATAAGGTTACACACACACACTAAGGTGAATGTCTATGGGTGAGAAATAATCCTAGCAGGCCACCGCAATGATGAACATTAAAATCTTCTTATATAAGTGTGTTTATAGTAAATATTCTCATAATAGCCAAGAAAATTGGTCATGGTAATGGAAAAGAATATAAATAAATGAAACTTGTCAAAAAATGATTCAGAGGTCCATAACCTCTATCATATTGAAACCAAACCATATTATATGAGTACATGTATGCATGGATATATATACCTTCATGAAAGATCAGAAGGCCTTCATTTTGTATTTATTTTTGATAATCCCAATAATAAGGTTTGAGGTGGAACCCTTACATGTACCGTAGGCTTAGTGACAATTACATGACCAGAAGGTCATAGAGGAAATCTACCCAAATTTGAAAACATAGAACTTCTCCTCCCAAGTTGGCAAGAAATCTTCAAGTTCATCGAAGAGACCCGAGATCAAATACGAGTGGAGGCATATTTCTGGGTTACCTTTTTAGTACTATAGTTGGTACTTTAGTAGGTATTATAAAGGTACTATGTATGGTACTATAGTAGGTACTATTTTGTACATTAGTATCTAGAAATATTCCCCCATTTCATCCTTCGGGTCACTGGTTTGGTACTTAGGTCCATCAAGGCCTTCGGGTCACCTAAGGCCTTCAGGATGGTAATTATTATAGGCCAAATCAAGTCCTTTTTTTCACCTCAAGGTATTTGGGACACCTCATGCCCTTTGGGCCACATGAAATGTAGATGCAACCATACATATTTACAAGGAACAAGGCTGTCGATTAGGATCAGAGTAGTAACATTGACCAGAGTAGAGCATAGATTTATATGCATTCCCCCCCCCCACATATATATATGGATGTGATCATATACATACTCACAAAATAAAGGAATAAAAGTATAAATAACTCAACCCATAGTAAATACATGGATAAAAATTTGATCAACAAGAAATCCTATGACTAAGGTACTAAGTTAGATGTTGCACCACTAATTCTGTGTATAATTAAATCAATATCTATGTCTATACACCCAATCTACAATACCTCCTTTGTCCAACATGAGAAAATTATTTGGAAATGTATGTCACTGTAGGGGGATACATATCCTAACAATGGGTTCACCTATAATTTTCTTTTCATCACTATAATATAAAGGATTCAAGGAATTAACAGAAATCAAAAAATTATGGCATTAAGAAATATTTCATATAAACATTCCACATTTAATCCTGTCTGATGAAAAATTTCTAGGTCCCATTCCATAGTAAATCACAACATTGATATTCGGATAAATCCTATAGGGATAACCCATTTACGATGTAAGAGGAATACACTCTTTGATTCAGTATATCAACACAGGAAAATTCAATAAAAGTATTAACATACCACTATAATACATGTTTGGTATGTATTTATAATTTTAATTTAACAGATCCTTGGAAGTATCCATGACATTAAAAGAGAATATCAAGTCCATCATTTGGGAGATCAAAAACATTTTACTGATCGGGGAAATTGGTCCCACCTAATAACCTTTAGAATCCTCTTGAATTCTAGTGGACTATCCATTCGTAGAGAGAACCATTATAAGAGGGGTTAGGATTCACTCTCACGTACCAACCTCAGTATCCCTAATTAGGGGGAATCTCTGTATCAAATTGGACTTCTGATAAAATTAACAATGATATTAAAAAAATGACGATCATAGGCTAAAACCTAGAAAGTAAATCTAGTTGTCCCAATATAAATGGATCAATATAATGATTCGCGATAGTACGTCTTATAATCCTAACATAGTATGGCTAAAAAATTTGATCTTAGGAATTACTTATGGGTATTTCAATAAAACATGTCTTAGAAGCTGGATTTTAAGAAATATTTATGGTAATCCCAATAAAAAATAAGATGAATCCCATGAAGTAAATATAGAAATATAAAGGATAGATGTCACATCACATCAATATCATCATCCACCATCCAGGAAGCACCTCTGGCTAACATATCTGCAGAAATAGTAAATAGGTGAAAGAATTAACAAATTGTGACAATGTCCAAATTCCTAAACCCAACACTAATACTAAAACCTACTTGGATAACATGTTTGTCACATGTTCTAGGGTGAAAAACTCTATTATCTATACCCAATATCCAAACGTACTCGCTCTGGGTTGGTCAAACATCAGGTCACCCTCTAGGTCTCTTGAGTAAAAACATATAAGGGAAATACTAAATGGGTTATTCTATGATTACACATACATGAAGGCGTCCAACTTAATATCCTTAGTAGAGGAAGTAAAAAGTGGAATTTAACATGGGAACCTCTAAAGATAACTAGTTAAAGGTATCCTATATGAGATCTTTGAAACAATACATATAAAGGAGTGTCCAACACAATACCATTAACAACTCCATGAGAAGTAGACACATCCTACTAAGGATCATAGAAATGATATAGAGGACATAGATTTTACAAGGGATTACCTATATCAGCATGTATGTAAAGGTATCCCACAACGGACATTTGGTAAAGGACAAAAGATAGAGTAACCTTACATGAGATCCCCTAGGTCAAAATTTAAGTAGATCCATCCTACACTAGATCCTCAAAAATAACTAACCCCACAGCCTCATGCCTAGAAGTTCACAACTCGCATGGGAGATGTAAACAAGATGAAATTAAAAAAAGAATCATCTAAGAGATATAATACAACACTTATCTTAGATCATGGTCAAAAACTAGGTTGGTCCAAATAACCATCATATAGTTAAAATTTTATGTCTATTTCAGAAGAAGACAGGATTCGATCACTGGAGGAAGAACCTCTATATCACGAAAAGTGCCAAAACACCCCTTATGAGTCCTCAAACCAGCCAAAGGGTATCACCATCATGGTGTATGTGGAAAACTACACATAACAGAATCCTATTATGCCCAATTTTGAATCCAAAAAAATAAAACAAGAAAATGAAAAAAATGGAACCATGGAGTACATGACATGAGAACCCAAGTGCATGCGTGTATCCTCAAGGCCCCACATACCCATGTTCCTCCTATAGACATGGCATGTAAAATCCCATGTACGTAGGGTGTATATCAGGTACATGGGGTGTACCCTATATGGGGTACCCCACCTGTGTATCTCACATGGACTAGCCATGTATATAACCTATCCATGTACTTCTACCCAGCGTGCAACACTCATGGTGTCTATAAGTGTATTCTACATGGCCATGTACCCAAACACGGGCTGGCTAGCTAGGTACTCGGCAACATAAATAAGTACCAATACATGGTTTTTATGCCCCATACCTGGAATTTAATTCCAAAAAGATTATCTTACACGAAATTGAATAACGCGCAACTTGTGTCCCCAAACTAAATTCTGTGTGATCGAGATTCCCAAATGGTAAATCCACAAAATCAGCATGAAACCCATGTTTCCCCATAAAATAAATAGATCAACCCACTAGAGGTACTAATAAAGAATAGAAGGTGTTTAAGAAGAAATGAATCTAATGTAATTTTAAATGAAACATAAAAAAACCTACCTTTGGGAGGAATCCGTAAACACATCACTTGTTTCCATGCTCAACGGCTACCACATAACGATCTAATGCATCCCAAGCTTTATGGTTGTACCTCCCTCTCTCCATATCTCTTTTTTATTTCTCCCTCACCATATCATATCTCTATATCTATATTATGTGTAGGGGAATATACATAGGCATAAGAGCGAATCCAAGTAAGGAAAATAAATAAAATGAAGAATAGAAAATGAAGAAAAGAAAAAAAAAAGAAAACGGGGTCTGACCCGACCCTGTCACCAAACACGAGTTTCTACCCCACCTAAGTAAACATCCATATTCCATAATGAATGGATATGAAAGAATCTCAATATGATGATTTTGAAAAAATACGTGGCTAAATGAACCAACAAGAATATATAATATTTAATTAATTAACTACTTAATACTAATTATCCCATGAAGAATTAAAATGGTTCAGAATTCTACCAACCTCATATCTAAAGGTAAAAACCCAATTATGGTTCCAAAATAGGAGATGTAAAAATAATATGAGGTCATATGATACGGGAAATGATCATTTTAACCCTTACAATCATCTGAAAGAAAGAAACATTCAAATTTATACTGAAAATTTTAATCCATGAAAACACTGGATTTCACATTATCCCAACCATAAATATTATTTTCCCCATGAAACCTTGTTGAAAAAATTTATACATTCTCTCAACCTGATCATTTGTAAAAATAATTCTATCTCAACAGTCTAAAAACATGTCTCATAGTTCCAACAACTCTCCTACATGGGATAAACTTAACCGTGACTCATCCAGTACTCCCCACTATGGAACACCCTTATCATAATCTCAACAACTAGAAATAAGCCCAATATCCCACAAAAAATGATGAATTTCAACTGAAGGTGAGGGTCACCTCCTTAAAAGAACCAGTTGCACAGTCTCCACCATATAACTTACCTTACAACTATACTCAATCATAACCTCAATAATTTTCCTTCCTTAATCCAAGGGATACAATTAAAAAGAAATGAAGATCAGCCTACAACGAATGCCCTCTCATTATAATATAGACGATGTCAAGATATAGAATGATCATATCTTACATGAGGTACATTATGATTCATTATAAGTTAATGTATATCTCACTCCGAGCCACTTTTATATCAAATAGGCTACGCTCACCTTTACCCAACGCCTGAAACCACATCTCCCGACAACATGTGTCTAGGTCCATCTACGGGTCAACCATCCCACAATACCCAATTTATTCTTGATATCCCCTCTACCATGGAATTACATTTCAAATTTCATCCCATATTCTAGTAAACACTCCCTTTGACTTGTATTTGAAACTATTGGTGCTCTCTGTGAACATGTAAACTCACTGACATGCGATTTAAATGGAACTAAATGCAATAGACATGTACCTTATCACCCAACTCAAACACCATTGATTCATCTTATACTAATGTAAGATGACCATGATACATGGAACATAAATTTAGCTAATCTATAATCCCCCTTGGAACCTCGATTAATGACCATGAACCTAACATGTTCCCTAATTTTTTTCCATGACCACCAATCACTTGGTGTCGTTCCAGTAGAAGTGATTACCCTTTACCTTACTACATTAGAAAAAATGGAAACACTAGTTGACCAGGCTAGGAGCCCAAATAGTTTGTATTTTCAAAGAAAACCATGAAAACAAAAACCCTAGGTGCTTCTTTTAATTTCAAATTAATTAACATCACTACATATAGAAACCTACGAACTAACTGTGCATCATTTTAAAATAAGAGTACAATAAAGACCAATGCCTAAAAAGTCAACTATTAAATTGTACCAACCTCTATCATAGCTTTTCGTTGATAAAAATGAAACATCGACATACAAGGGTCTGAGTCAAAACTAAGGGCCTATAGGTATTGTAACACCCCAAGATTTCATAGTGTTTTATTTCTTCAAAATAATTCAATAACTTGCACTACACGCAACACCGAGTTCAATTGCACCATGACTTACCAAAAAAAGCCATTAAAAGAGGTCATGAATAGCATTAACTACATTTTTAACTTTATATAATCTTTACAATTTTAGAATCCATATTATGAGTTTCTTAGTCATAATGCAAGAACAGATTCATTTTCAGTATTGCACTTTTATCAACTTTTGATAGTGAAACCTTTTTAAATACAATATTTTAAACTTTTTGACTAAATGGAGACATCAAAAAATTTAAAATGAAACATCCCAAGCTTCCACGGTACGCTTTCCTTTGAATAAAACAGTAGCGTGTGTTGTACGCACGTCGAGTTTTAACACACACCACAACCGATCAAACTAGCCGTTATGAATAGTAATACCTAAATTTTGAAATTATATATATTTTATATTTGAAAATGGACTTCATTTTTGGATTCGGAATATCGAATTTAGCCTAAGGTGAAATTTGGGTACATTTCGGATAACTTTCATATTTTGATGAATAGTGAAAATTACTAAATTTTAATTAAAAACAACTTTTTTAATCAAAATAATTAATAGTGATAAATTATGAATTTGAGTGGTTTTAAAGTATATTTAGAATATATTTTTACCATTTAATATAATGTTGGTCATTGGACATAATTTTACAATTAAACCGAACATAAACGAGTGTCAATCTTTTGATAGTTATTATCTCTTAAAAACACGCTTTTTGTTTTGACAGCGGGAATTAATTTTAAATTAATTTCTGCCACTTCTGTGTTTTGAATTTAGGAAAATGGATTCCATATTTGGAATCAGGATGTTCAAATTGTGTAAATAGGTAACTTTTATTTTTAGACATTTTGAATAATTACTGCGGTAAATATTTTATTTACCATGGTTAAGGGTAAATCCGGTAAATAAGGGTTAAAAAAATAATATTATAATAATACTAAATTACCCTAAAACGTGTCTTAACCCTATTGGTTGATACATGGTCGACCATGGAAATCTTTGGGTCTATTTTGGGACCCCATGGATCCACTTGTAAGTGATAATGACACTTTATTTTAATTTAGTTAAAATGAATACAAAAATGACACAAGCATATATCTTTTGGAACAACAATTGTTACATAGGGTTATATATGGTGGATTTTAGATTATAAATATTTATTAGAAAGATAAAACGATTTACTACATAATGATAGTTTATTTACAATTTTTAGACATTAAATAATTTATTTTATTTATGACACAATGATGATGCAGTAATTACTATAATAGTGAAAAATTAAAATAATTGATATTATAAATACCAAAATAAATATAATATGAAACTTTTAATGAATTAAACTAATTTTATAAGATAATATGATATATTATGATTGATTTAATGGACTTTTTGCGAAGTAATCAATCTGTTATGAGTTTCAAAAAAATCAACTATTGAATAGTGTCAAAATTGACATAAAAGAGTTCTTAAAACAAATATTATATTATTAATTGATATTAAATTCCTAAAAATCTAAGGTTCGGCCAAGAGACTTATATCATGATATTTTCATCATTAATGTACCACTTGGGGGTCGCTTGGATGTATATAGTAAGTTTATTAACCATATTATATAAAAATACAAAGAGACATTGTAAAAGTGAAACTAATTAACTTAGAGTTAATACTTAAAGATAAGGTTAATATAAGTACCCAAACCTGTCTAAATTCTATTGGTTGAGTGGTTTTCGACCTATCCTCACCTTAACCTTTGAATAATAAGCTTTGGAGCCATTAGAAACCGAATATGAATTTATTATAAATTAATATTTCTAGCTTTTCCAAAGGTGCCCCTCACCCCTCTTATAAAAGGGAACTCCTCCTTCTCATTTCTTCACACCTCTAAAGACTTTTGGTTCGGCAAAAATCTGCCCAAATACTCTCCTAACATCCCTCACTACAACCTAGAGTCCTTAGTTTGATCAGAAAGCCAACCTAAGGAGCCCTTTTGATCAAATCAAAAGGAAGAACCCGAAGAAGAGGTAATGATTTCACCACCCTTCTCCAAGTTCATTTCTTCTTCCACTTGTTCTTCCTTTGTTCTTACCATTCTAAAATAATAACTCTAGTATCTCACATATACTGTGATGTTATTATAAATATGGTACAACCATATTCAGTATTCTATCCACCCTTTGAATAACATGTCACCATACGTGCGTGCGTACGGCTTACCGTCTCCACGTCGTGGTGTAATTGTTATTCAATATATTATTATTTGGATGGGTATAATAATGATGTGTAACTCATGTAAATAATAAATATAACATGTTAATGATTCTGTATATATGATATACCATCCATTTATATATTATTTTAATATCAAAAGAATGATATTGTCGCTCGTGCGTACGTACGGACTACCGTCTCCACGAACGCGATGAGATTCATTCTCCATCGTATCCATTCAAGTATAATTATCATTTGATGATTTAAAAATGATATTTAAGGACTCGATATCATTCTATATATGAATAATATACAACCTATCTTTTACAAACATGTCTTACGTAACAAAACATATTAATAAAATAAGTAAGTTAACACCCGAAACGACGATAATTCTAAGATATTATTAACAAATCAATGTTAAAAGATCATATATGATATCATATTAATATATATGATTATTGTATAATTTAATAACAATTATTTCACCATTATAAAGGATGTTAACCTACCCCAACAAAGGAAAAGTACAAGGTAAGGGTTATTTCACAATCTCTTCATTATCCGAGATTGTTTATACGTAATAATCTACTGGGATCTCTTTATCATCCACATCCATGTTTCTTAAAAATGTATTTCAAAAAATTTTTACTATTTACTAGAATATGAGTTAAAGTCATTTATACCCTTTTTGACTTTTATAAGTGGTTTATAAAGGAATATTTCCGTCATTTTCAAAACAAGGTCCCATTTAACCTTTTCGACAAAATTAAGGTAAGAATGTTCTTTTAACTTATACGGCGGCTGCGGCTATTTACCGCCGTTATAAAATTTTAAAAGCTTCACTTACAATATTACAAGGATATTTTAAAAGTAAATGTTTTATTTTATAATTATGTGACTTTTAAATTATTTCAAAATGAATATTTTAAGAATTTTGGAAGGGTACTCTTTATCAAAATCAGAATTTTAAATGTTTTAAAGATGTATCTTTCTAAATATTTTTAATTAATGTCCATGTCTTCAAAATGGTTTTTAAGGATTTATTTATATGGACATGAATGTTTTTTAAAATGTTAATTCCTTTCAAAAGTTTCAAAGTGGTATGGGACACTTTGATTTAAAATTCTCTTTTTAATTACTTCCTTTATAAATGTGTGATTTTTAAATGATTTCAAAAAAAGAGATATTTCTCTCAAATAGTTTTGATTTCATCTATGTCAACATCCTTTTATGGATTTTACGCTTATTTGAAGTTGGTTTATTATGATACAAAACTTCTATATTGTATTGAAGGTTTTGTGATATGTTTGACTGTGGATGTGCTATTTTTATACCATTCATAGTTTATGGTGAATGTATTGACATTTCGTATGCTAGTTTTAATACGAATGTTTATGTTATGTTTAAACCTTTTCATATGGGAATGCATTGGACTTAATATGTGACGGGTGGAGCCCGCTATAGCTCCTCGATGCATCGGTAGGTCTCATGAGACAAACTAGTGTCTTGGCACAAGGCCTTGACAAAATCTTATTTGTAGTCTTGGCACGAGGCCTTGGCTATGTGGTTATGATAGTCTGGAATTATGCATTCCATCATTATGAAAGTGGTTATTGATTTTGCATGTGATTATTCGATTAGTAGAATATCCATGTGAATAAGTAAATGGAATTATTTCATTTTATTTATGCCATACTATGTTGAAAGTTCAAGTTTGAAAGGCTTTTGTTTTAGTTATACATTGCCTTAAATGTTTATTCTTATTTATGATAGTTTCCGCTATATTGTTATCCTTACTGGGCATTTGAGCTCACCCCTTTTTTATGTTTTATTTTTCCCAGGATGTGATGAAGTAAGTTATGAATGACCTGCAGGGATTTTTATGAGGGGTTAATAGTGTGGATTGTGGAAACTTTATGTTGTTGTAGTAGTTTTTCATTTTATGATGTAATGTAAAACTTATGAATATATCTAGTGTTTCCAAGGCTACTAAACCAATCGGTCTTTCGAGATTTGATCTTTCTTGTGATCATGCCAATGTTACGAAGTAATGCACCGACTCTGGGTAACTGGGGTCGGGGCGTTACAGTTGGTATCAGAGGAAGTTTAGTACAAACCTTGGAAGCTAGATTTAGATAAACTCTAATTGGAGCACGTAGACCTAAGATGAACTTTGAGGATTAGTATAGAAGAACTTCCTAGAATTTTGGTATTGTAGAGATTTTGTGAGTTTTCCGAGCAATAAATCCCTGTCTGGATACGAGCACGTAGAGGCAGCTCTGGCACAGATGTACCTAGGGGTAAAACCCGAAAACACCGCTTTGAGCTAGACTCGAACGGGAACTGGTGCACGACAACGGGCCTTGCTGCACTCTTGGTTACGACACTCCCGGGGGATATGCTTAGGATAACTCTCATTTTCTTTACAAATCATTATGAAGGGTTTATGAGTATATACTTCCTCAAAGAAAACATTTTTATGATTATGGATTATATCCATAAATAGTTCAATTTATGTTAAGTGTTTTATAAGTATGGGATTATGTGTTTTGATTCATAAACTGATCTAGTTTATGCCATGGTATAGAAATGGCGCCCAATAGAAGGAATGAAAACTCCAGAAATACACATGATTCAAAGAGAAGGAAGGATCATATCTTTCATGGTCTTAAGCTAGAATTTATAAGAGAAATAGTCTCCCATGTATTATCATCATATGAAGAAATAATATCATGTGTTGATAAGATATGTAAAGAGTTTACTGAGTCCTATGGCTTTGAAGGGAAGCAAGAGAAGAAAAGGATGGAAGAGAGAAAGATGGATAAAGGGAAGAGGGAAAAGAAGAATTTTCCCATATGTGGTAACTGTGGAAAGAAACACCCTGGAACTTGCCTGAAAGGAATGGGAGTTTGTTATAAGTGTGGAGGAAAAGGGCACAAAGTACGTGACTGCAAGGGTAAGAAAATGGTTTTAAATGTACAATGCTTCATTTGCAAGGAGTTTGGACACTACGCGAACCTATGTCCCAGTCATCAGACTATGCCGCAAATGATGTTATTGGATAATAACCAAGTTATGATACTACCACAGATGAAGAGGAATTATTAGAGTTCTTATGTTGATTATGTCAATTGAGTGTTGTATCAACAATGTACTTGTTATAATAATTATGGAGTATATAAGGATTGTACTGCAGTACTATTTCATTAAGGACTTGAGATTATGTGGAAAAAAGAAAAGTGACTCAATAGCAGGATAAATTTTTGGAAAATATATGGTTGAGAGAATGATAAATCATAATATAGTTCTGATACTGAGGTAGTGATTTTGGAATAATATGTGATTGTTTTGGATAAATTATACTGGATATTCTTGACTACCTTGGAACTAATTAATGATTTGTATATTCCATCATTGTTGGGGTTTAAAACATTTTTGGATTAATGAAGTATATCCAGCATTCTATATGGAATAGGGGAGCATGAATGTAATCAATAAGGAATATGGTAATTCAAGATGTTTCAGTTTATTAAAAGAATACAAGATGAAGGTATTCATATGCTATTGCGGGGTAAAAAGGATCTATATTATGTTTACCTTCCTTATAAATGTTAGACTGTGAGTTTGGACAGAAGTATTTTGGATAGTTCTAGTTTGGATTATTTTGGATTTCCATAAAAGGACAACCCGGAGGTCGGGCGGCAACCCGTCGCGTCCGGCAAGGCTGCAAGACTTGAACCCGCAACTGAAGGGCGACAAGGGTGTATCACCTACCACTGGCCCATGAGATGTCCTGGATTAAATAATGTTGTTTTTTTAAAGATCTGGTAGATGAATTATAAATTCATTTATTTTGGAACCCTGTACGAATAGTATAAATAAATAAAAAATTACATTCTATTATCTTTTAGAGTGAAAGATGAGTTTGTGGTAGAAACTTATTAATGGATAAAAATATGATTATAAAGTAAGTATATCTCCTTATGATCTTAGCCAATCTCATAAATAAATTCCTCAACATTAATAAAAGGAACTTAGAACAAAAATGTTTCCCCAGATGGTACCTTAAATCATCACTAATTTATGGCTTTGGGATTGTTGGCCTTTTCATAGCCATGTTCTCTACCACTCTCCATCAGATAATTGATGGTTAGATTTCTCCTCCATATCCATATTTTCCTACATGGAACCCTAGTATGTGTTATTTTCGGTAATCTTCATACTTTCCACTCTTTATTTTAAATAGAGGCCTCATTAATTCATTTTTCGATGTGGGATTTCAACTAAGATATTTTGAAACGTCAAAAATGTGTTATCCCAATACCCTATATTTTGTTGAACCGATGGTACTTCGAATCATCATAGATTGATGAGTTTAAGGACCTAAATTTTATACTTTTTTGTGATTGATGACCTCAATCACTACCTATAAATATTTACGTTTTTCCTCCAATTATATGTCTCTAATTGCCACCAATGTTCTCCTAATCAAGATCATAATTTGGTGGTGACCCTTTCATTTCTCTTTTCCTCATATTAAGACTAAATTTTAGTAACCCAATTTCCGATGTGGGTTTTCCCACAAATATATTTTCTATTTTCAACCTTTTATTTTCGAAGAAAAATTTCAAATTGCGAGGACGCAATTTATTGAAGGAGGGGAGAATGTAACACCCCAAGATTTCATAGTGTGTTATTTCTTCAAAATAATTCAATAACTTGCACTACACGCAACACCGAGTTCAATTGCACCATGACTTACCAAAAAAAAAGCCATTAAAAGAGGTCATGAATAGCATTAACTACATTTTTAACTTTATATAATCTTTACAATTTTAGAATCCATATTATGAGTTTCTTAGTCATAATGCAAGAACAGATTCATTTTCAGTATTGCACTTTTATCAAATTTTGATAGTGAAACCTTTTTAAATACAATATTTTAAACTTTTTGACTAAATTGAGACATCAAAAAATTTAAAATGAAACATCCCAAGCTTCCACGGTACGCTTTCCTTTGAATAAAACAGTAGCGTGTGTTGTACGCAACGTCGAGTTTTAACACACACCACAACCGATCAAACTAGCCGTTATGAATAGTAATAATTAAATTTTGAAATTATATATATTTTATATTTGAAAATGGACTTCATTTTTGGATTCGGAATATCGAATTTAGCCTAAGGTGAAATTTTGGTACATTTCGGATAACTTTCATATTTTGATGAATAGTTAAAATTACTAAATTTTAATTAAAAACAACTTTTTTAATCAAAATAATTAATAGTGATAAATTATGAATTTGAGTGGTTTTAAAGTATATTTAGAATATTTTTTTACCATTTAATATAATTTTGGTCATCGGACATAATTTTACAATTAAACCGAACATAAACGAGTGTCAATCTTTTGATAGTTATTATCTCTTAAAAACACGCTTTTTGTTTTGACAGCGGGAATTAATTTTAAATTAATTTATGCCACTTCTGTGTTTTGAATTTAGGAAAATGGATTCCATATTTGGAATCAGGATGTTCAAATTGTGTAAATAGGTAACTTTTATTTTTAGACATTTTGAATAATTACTGCGGTAAATATTTTATTTACCATGGTTAAGGGTAAATCCGGTAAATAAAGGTTAAAAAAATAATATTATAATAATACTAAATTACCCTAAAACGTGTCTTAACCCTATTGGTTGATACATGGTCGACCATGGGAATCTTTGGGTCTATTTTGGGACCCCATGGATCCACTTGTAAGTGATAATGACACTTTATTTTAATTTAGTTAAAATGAATACAAAAATGACACAAGCATATATCTTTTAGAACAACAATTGTTACATAGGGTTATATATGTTGGATTTTAGATTATAAATATTCATCAGAAAGCTAAAAAGATTTCCTACATAATGATATTTTATTTACAATTTTTAGACATTAAATAATTTATTTTATTTATGACACAATGATGATGCAGTAATTACTATAATAGTGAAAAATTAAAATAATTGATATTATAAATACCAAAATAAATATAATATGAAACTTTTAATGAATTAAACTAATTTTCTAGGATAATATTATATATTAGTATTGATTTAATGGACTTTTTGCGAAGTAATCAATCTGTTATGAGTTTCAAAAAAATCAACTATTGAATAGTGTCAAAATTGACATAAAAGAGTTCTTAAAACAAGTATTATATTATTAATTGATATTAAATTCCTAAAAATATAAGGTTCGGCCAAAAGACTTATATCATGATATTTTCATCATTAATGTACCACTTGGGGGTCGCTTGGATGTATATAGTAAGTTTATTAACCATATTATATAAAAATACAAAGAGACATTGTAAAAGTGAAACTAATTAACTTAGAGTTAATACTTAAAGATAAGGTTAATATAAGTACCCAAACCTGTCTAAATTCTATTGGTTGAGTGGTTTTCGACCTATCCTCACCTTAACCTTTGAATAATAAGCTTTGGAGCCATTAGAAACCGAATATGAATTTATTGTAAATTAATATTTCTAGCTTTTCCAAAGGTGCCCCTCACCCCTCTTATAAAAGGGAACTCCTCCTTCTCATTTCTTCACACCTCTAAAGACTTTTGGTTCGGCCAAAATCTGCCCAAATACTCTCCTAACATCCCTCAATACAACCTAGAGGCCTTAGTTTGATCAGAAAGCCAACCTAAGGAGCCCTTTTGATCAAATCAAAAGGAAGAACCCGAAGAAGAGGTAATGATTTCACCACCCTTCTCCAAGTTCATTTCTTCTTCCACTTGTTCTTCCTTTGTTCTTACCATTCTAAAATAATAACTCCAGTATCTCACATATACTTTGATGTTATTATAAATATGGTACAACCATATTCAGTATTCTATCCACCCTTTGAATAACATGTCACCATACGTGCGTACGTACGGCTTACCGTCTCCACGTCGTGGTGTAATTGTTATTCAATATATTATTATTTGGATGGGTATAAGAATGATGTGTAACTCATGTAAATAATAAATATAACATGTTAATGATTCTGTATATATGATATACCATCCATTTATATATTATTTTAATATCAAAAGAATGATATTGTCGCTCGTGCGTACGTACGGACTACCGTCTCCACGAACGCGATGAGATTCATTCTCCATCGTATCCATTCAAGTATAATTATCATTTGATGATTTAAAAATGATATTTAAGGACTTGATATCATTCTAGATATGAATAATATACAACCTATATTTTACAAACATGTCTTACGTAACAAAACATATTCATAAAATAAGTAAGTTAACACCCGAAACGACGATAATTCTAAGATATTATTAACAAATCAATGTTAAAAGATCATATATGATATCATATTAATATATATGATTATTGTATAATTTAATAACAATTATTTCACCATTATACAGGAGGTTAACCTACCCCAACAAAGGAAAAGTACAAGGTAAGGGTTATTTCACAATCTCTTCATTATCCGAGATTGTTTATACGTAATAATCTACTGGGATCTCTTTATCATCCACATCCATGTTTCTTAAAAATGTATTTCAAAACATTTTTACTATTTACTAGAATATGAGTTAAAGTCATTTATACCCTTTTTGACTTTTATAAGTGGTTTATAAAGGAATATTTCCGTCATTTTCAAAACAAGGTCCCTTTTAACCTTTTCGACAAAATTAAGGAAAGAATGTTCTTTTAACTTATACGGCGGCTGCGGCTATTTACCGCCGTTATAAAATTTTAAAAGCTTCCCTTACAATATTACAAGGATATTTTCAAAGTAAATGTTTTATTTTATAATTATGTGACTTTTAAATTATTTCAAAATGAATATTTTAAGAATTTTGGAAGGGTACTCTTTATCAAAATCAGAATTTTAAATGTTTTAAAGATTTATCTTTCTAAATATTTTTAATTAATGTCCATGTCTTCAAAATGGTTTTTAAGGATTTATTTATATGGACATGAATGTTTTTAAAATGTTAATTCCTTTCAAAAGTTTCAAAGTGGTATGGGACACTTTGATTTAAAATTCTCTTTTTAATTACTTCCTTTATAAATGTGTGTCTTTTAAATGATTTCAAAAAAAGAGATATTTCTCTCAAATAGTTTTGATTTCATCTATGTCAACATCCTTTTATGGATTTTACGCTTATTTGAAGTTGGTTTATTATGATACAAAACTTCTATATTATATTGAAGGTTTTGTGATATGTTTGACTGTGGATGTGCTATTTTTATACCATTCATAGTTTATGGTGAATGTATTGACATTTCGTATGCTAGTTTTAATACGAATGTTTATGTTATGTTTAAACCTTTTCATATGGGAATGCATTGGACTTAATATGTGACGGGTGGAGCCCGCTATAGCTCCTCGATGCATCGGTAGGTCTCATGAGACAAACTAGTGTCTTGGCACAAGGCCTTGACAAAATCTTATTTGTAGTCTTGGCACGAGGCCTTGGCTATGTGGTTATGATAGTCTGGCATTATGCATTCCATCATTCTGAAAGTGGTTATTGATTTTGCATGTGATTATTCGATTAGTATAATATCCATGTGAATAAGTAAATGGCATTATTTCATTTTATTTATTCCATACTATGTTGAAAGTTCAAGTTTGAAAGGCTTTTGTTTTAGTTATACATTGCCTTAAATGTTTATTCTTATTTATGATAGTTTCCGCTATATTGTTATCCTTACTGGGCATTTGAGATCACCCCTTTTTTATGTTTTATTTTTCCCAGGATGTGAAGAAGTAAGTTATGAATGACCTGCAGGGATTTTTATGAGGGGTTAATAGTGTGGATTGTGGAAACTTTATGTTGTTGTAGTAGTTTTTCATTTTATGATGTAATGTAAAACTTATGAATATATCTAGTGTTTCCAAGGCTACTAAACCAATCGGTCTTTCGAGATTTGATCTTTCTTGTGATCATGCCAATGTTACGAAGTAATGCACCGACTCTGGGTAACTGGGGTCGGGGCGTTACAGGTATCCAACCAAGAAATAATGATTATGTATCTCAATTGCGTCACAATGTCTAACCACCTATCATAAAGATCAACCACTAACCGATCATTCACATGGGAATACTCATTGGTGGTCAAGACACCAATTTAGAAGATAACGATGATATAACACTCACTGAGAATCTTTATATAATAATACCCCATGAAGGACCACTTCAATAAAATCATACTCGAACCTATCATCATAGTACTCAACAATAAAACTAGATAAACATAAAAAATGTTCAGTTAATTAATTTTTTTTACCAATATATGAAAGAAAACACAATATATATTGTTATTGAAACATTAAATAACTGATCCTAAGAAATAACACCATAAATGGGTCCAAAACATGGGTATCATGTTCCATCTCATCCTACTAGAGTCCTTGCACCTCCTGTGCATGAGGAATGAGTCATCAGCCTCACCATAAAACTTATCAATGTAGATTCAGATCAACTTCAATCATAAGGAGATATATATGAAATTCTAAAAAAGTAGGTATAATACAACAAAAAATCTCTACGAGAAACCACAATTTTTTAACACTTTATTCTATTGGCCTTTGTCATTAGTGAAACCACAAAATAGAAATTCTATAACATGTGAATCTTATTTGAAAAATATGATGGATGAGATGCCTCTTTCCATTGTTGTCTAAGAGTCAAAATAAATCCCTAGCCTCTTTCTGAAAGGAAAAGAGACAGAAGTCCATAATAAATCTTAACATTCACACCTATGTTCACTTATCAAATTGAAAGCATATAAAACTGTAACATCATAGTTTGAAAGAGAAATTCCATATCCTGGGAGACGAGGACATATCATTCGAACCAGTGTTCTTGAATCTCCGGTACGATATCCATAATAGGTTTGGAAACATTCTAAAACAGTTTTTTACTGTATGCCAAATAGTTATACAATAGGAAAATAAATAACTCTCATACCACCTTGTGACAGCTCAAACCAGATGCAACAATTCCAGTGTTCCAATCCCTCTCATTATGATGCCTCAAGCATGCTTCCAGTTCAGAAGAGGCTTCCGACTAGTAGGGAGGGTCTAAGGTGGCACAGTGGGTAGACTATAACTTCATATTAAAGTAAAACAAATGGTTATATATAGATATCATCCATAGAAGTAATAAATTGATGGAAGAAGTAATTAATAAACTAAAATATATCATAATATAATAATAAATTAAATGCAATAAAACCCTGAACAACCAGGTTATACATAAATCACTGGTCACCCATTGGGCTAACTATACATATAAGTGTATATAAATGAAATGGAATCAAATGTACAATGCTCTATTACTAACTATGAACAAAAATACATACCTAGTCTTCAGACACTATCAACCTGCATCAAATAGATTAGAAGAATCCTCACAAGCGGTCCCTCTTGATTATGAAACCATAGGACCTAGCCCTATATGACATGAAATCAGTTCTCAACTTGAAAATCATCCATAAGGATTGGATGCACACTGAGGTGGATGAACAAGGGTGATAAATAATCTTAGTAATCCATACAAATTATGAACAAAAAATATGATAGCATAAGTGAATGATCCTGTAGTATGCTCATCCTACCTGAGATGACTAGTAAATATAAGGAAATAAAATAAAAATAATAGAAACACAACCATAACTAATTCTTGAGTTTATGACCCTTATTTTTTTTACACATTTCCATCTTATATGATTACATCTAGGAATTCATATATATATTATCCTATATAAATATATATATATATATATGAGTGTTCTCACACACATACTTACAAAATAAAGGAAGAGAAGCATAAATAACTCAATCTATAGTCAATCGTTGGATAAAAATACAATAAATTAGACATATTATTACAAGGGATCTTATATGTATGTCATAACTATCATGAAGTGCATCATTAAATCTATCTCAAGGTATGTAATATAAATAGATAATATTTTATCCACAAATACTATAAATTTATCTGGGCAACCTATTCCACCAAAGGGGGATACATGTTCTAACCCTTGGTTCATCTATACTCACCTCTAATCATTGTAAGATAAAGGATTCTAGGTATGAATTAGACATACTAAAAATTTGACATTGATATAGATATCATAATACTCATTCCATGTGTAATTTAGTCTAGTAATTGATTCCTATGTCCCGTTATATAAGAAATTACACCATTGTGACTCAGATAATCCCTAAGGGGATAAACCTTAGGTGACATACAAGGAATACTATCCAGATACAGTATATCAAACATGAAACAATTCAATAAATGGAACAATATACTACTCCCTTAATATTTTTTAGACTATTTATAATGATGTATCCCCATATCCCAAGTAGTATCCTAGGCATCAAAATAGAAGATCATGTCAATCATCAGGGAGATCAAAATAATCCTAGTGCTCGAGGGAAATGAGACCACTTGAAAAATATTAGAATCATATAGAATAGTAGTGGACTATCCATTCCTTGTGTGACCCAATATAATAGGGATTCTGAGTCACTCTCAGTAATCTACCTCTATATTCCTAGTTAGGAAGAAATCTCAGTGACAAATGGGACCTCCATTTATAGTAATAATGAAATTCAAACAACTATGATCATATGATAGAGCCCATGAAGTACACGTGGTATTCCCAATATAAAATTTCTTGGAATCCAAATTATATGTATTATGTTGGTAAAACATAACATAGTAATGATCAATGGTCGGATCCCATAAAGTATGTTTGGATATCCTAAAAAAATATGGAATAGAATCTGGAGTCCAGGAAGTATGTATAGAAATCCCGATAAATGAATAAGATAGATCCCAGGAAGTACATACTGCAATCCCATGGATAGATGCCATATTACATTAGTCTCATCATCCACCAACTCGGAAGAACCTTTAAATATCATATATCCATCAACATTAAATAAGTGAAATCAAAAACAGAGAGTGAGGGAGGATGAATAGCTAAACCCACCATTATTACGTCAACTTATTAGGATTAAACATTTTTCTTGAGTTTTAAGTGAAGCCTTCTTCCATATACACACAGACCCCCAATGCACTAGATCAGGGATAGTCAAACATCAGGGAACCCACTGGGCCCCTTAAGCCAAAACATATGCAATAAGTCCAATTTTGAGTCCTCTATGTCTATACATAAGCAATGAAATCCTACCCATAATCCCTAGTAGGTGATGTAAATGGAATAATCTTACATGTGATCCTCTAATGATAAGAAAACATAGGTATAATACACGGGATCCTGTAAATGGTACAAAGGAAGGTGCATGCTACATGAGACCCTTAACAATGGCGTGAGAAGTATATGCATCCTACTTGAAATAATCAAAATGGTATTGATGTAAGGGGTTCTACAAATAATTCCATCAGTAAATGTATAATAATAGGTATCCCTTATGGGACCCTTTGAAATGATAATATGGTAGAGGAATCCTACATGAGATCCTCCATGTTGAAACATAAGAAGTGGCATCCAATAGGAGATCCTCAAAAAAACTACACACATGGCCTCATGGCTGAGAGAGGCATATCTCTCTAGGGAGACACGCACAAGAGGAGATCCAAAAAATCATTGGTTATAAGAGATAGCTCAGGCATCATCTGAGATCAGTGGACCAAACAATGTATGTCTAGAAACCCAAAATTTTATTCTCATTTAATGTCTCTCTTAGGAGATGACATTATTTGATAAATGGAGGAATGTAAAAAACATTTACCCTACATAGGGTAACCCTCCCATGTTTCTCACATATCTCAACCATGTCTGTATCTTGGCGGTCTACTTCTACACAATGTGAAACCCACTTAGGGTCTAGTCGTGTAATCTACATGTACATGTTCCCCTAAATGGGATGGCTAGCTATGTACATGGATAAAATTTTGAGTACCATTACATGGTTTTTTTTCCTCACACCTGGTCTATACTTCAAAAAATACCATCTTCCCTTAATAGAAAGAACAAACAATATGTGTCCATAAACTACACACGAAGTGATTAGGATTCCTGAATGGGGAATATGTTAAATTAGTTTGAAATCCAGATCCCCCATAAAATTAATGAATTGACACACTAGAGGTTCTAAGAAATCATAATATTAGTTTGAAACTAAAAACAATTAATTTATGAGGATTTATAGTAAAACATAAAAATTCAATACATTTGGGTGGAATCTGCCATAGCTTCACCCGTTACTACACTCTATGGCTACCACACGATGATCAAGCATTTCTTAAGCTCTGCAATGATATATACCTCTCTCCATCCCAGATTATCTTTCTCACTCTACCTCTCATCTCTCTCTCATTCACATGAAGGGGAATCCACAAGGGTGTATATGAGATTCCAAGGAAGGAAAATAAAGAAAACAAATAAATGAAATCAAATAAAAGAAAATAAATTAAATGGAAAAAGGGGACTAGATGTACCCCAGTTCCGAACATGAGTTTATGCCCTACATAAGAAAAAACATCCCATTTTGGATGTAATAACAGGGAAAAAACCACAATCTAATGCTCCATTGAATAGAAATGGCCAAATTAACCTACGAAAAAATTAATATTTATTTAATTAAATATTTAATATTAATTATTTCATTAAAATTTAGACAACTCATATTTACACAAACCATTATACTAAAGTAGAAACCCTATTTTGAGACCAATGAAGTAGTCAGAAAAGTTTTCTAAGGACATCTTCAAGGGGAAAATGATCATTTTACACTATAAAAGCATCTAAAATCAAATAATCAATTTCTTCTCAAAATTGTAGTCTATAAAAATAAAGGTTCTCACACAATGGTAATTTCCCCCATTACGTCTTTCTATTGTTAAAAAACCATTATAGGCACATCCCCCATCACAAAGGCCATTTAGATACTCCAAAAACCTTTTGTAATCCATTATCCCATAGATGAGAATGAAAAAAATTTCATCATATCTCCTTTATAAAGAATCATGTCTAAGACAAGGATTTGTCGCTTATCTTGTATCGATGTGTAAATGATTAAATTTCTCAAATAATTTATAGGTGGGATAAAAAACTTTTCCTTACAAAGGTGGAGTATCTTTAAGGGATTCTACCCCCCAAAAAATACCATCCACTCTATGGCATTGCTCTAATATTCTAGGTCTATCCTACACAAAAAAACATACCTCTCAACAATCATATCTTCTAAAAATACCAATTCTTATAAAACCTCCATAAAACCATATCTATACTTCATGACTCATTGTAGGGTCCTAAAATATCCACAAAGGAAGAATGATAATCCCCTTTAATCCAAGGGAGATTATACCCAATTTCCCCCCAAAAAAAATGGGTAAGAGTGTAGAGAATACTCAAAGGATGGCACAAACCGAACCGGTATGCGAACCGGTTCAATGATAATGATACGCGGCCGATCCCGCAATGCACCCCCTCCACGGACCGGGGTCATTCACGGAATAGAGGCAGAGATCCTTCGCGGGCGCGAAGCAGGACAGGCGCAAACCCGGTTCACCATCACAAACCGCCCCAGCTGCGGACCGTGTGGACCGGCCCAAGCCGCGGACCACGTCGACCGGTCCAAGCTGCATCCGTTGTCATTCGCGGAATGGAGGCGTAACCCTGTGCAGCCGCAAAGCACTCCCTGAGCTAGTTTGGTTCACAGAGGAGGTACGTTAAATTCCCCCCGTAAGTTGCGGATTGACCGAGTCATCCGTAAATAGGGTTTTTGATCATGGGCCTCCACAAAAGGTGCTGCATGACCACAGATACATTCCTTTCTCTACTCTATAAAAGGATATCGCGAGGGAAGAGCAAATAGAGGATTGTTAATGGGAGACCGATCAGAATCGGGATTAAGGATTTCGAAGGAAGGAGCTTAAGATTCCACAAACAGTGAAGTTCCAGTCCGCGAACCAGAACAGGTGTGAAGCTAGAAGTGAATGAATATGGAACCGAAAATTCATAACAACTTGTTGAACCATGAACTTAAAATAAAAAAGAAAAGAAGTCCGCAAACCATGGCCCCTCCGCGGATGCACCCTCTGTGGACTAGGGAGTTTATGCCCCTTTTCTGATATGTCGCACCGCGTAGCACCCTCCTACACCGGGAAAGCCCCGACCGACGAACCCCCAACCGACGTCACCCTTGGCCACCGCTTCTTGCATAGACCCTTCCTCGTACCAACCTAGTACGCGGGCTGAACCCGAAGCCACGAACCACCTTGGTTCACGGGATGCCCACCAAGCTGCGAACCACGCCGATGTGTGGAATTCCCATCAATCTGCGGACCAACCTAGTTCACGGACGGCCTTTCTAGCCATGTAGCACTTCCATACATGAAGGGCGCCACCACTGATGCACCTGTGTGGCCCACTGGATCCTTCAGAGTTCAAATTCCCCGAGCTAGATAAAGTCCATCCAATCGGGCCTGATCCTACACAACCCCCTCATTGGCCCATTCCTCAGCCCTGAGCCAAGGCCTCCACCAAAGCCGCCAGACTCATGTGATGTAACCTTCAGGCGCATCAGCGTGCCGTTTTGAGTTCACATACTCACGGTAAGCAAGGGCGAAGGGGTTGCTCTGGCCCTTGAGTGGATTCCCGAAGCATTCCTGGGTTCACATTCCCACGGTAATGTGGAGTCCAAGCCCAGGAGTCCCCTTTCTACCCCTCCACTTGTTAGGGCTGGGGTACTTCTCCCCTCTCCGAGGCATGGTAGACTACCCATCAGAAGGAAGCCACTATGAACCTCTGTACTTCCCCACATCCACGACCAAGGAAGGGCGTGGTGGGGAGGGGTGTTTCTCTACCCTTCATTGGGGCCAAGTCCCTCTCCCACTGCGCTTTGTCACCATGTGCATTCATCAAAGAGTAAGCCCTGACTTTTTGGTTTCCCTCATGCATAAGCCCCACTCCACTTCCCACGAATGCACCTTTCTCGACGTGATCGTATGGTCCTTGCTAACTCTTGTTTCTCACACCGAGCATGACTCAAGTGGGCTTAGAGTAGGCATCGAACATAAAATCCTCTTATGGGCCTCCTCAAAGTGTAAGCCCCAATCCACACCATGGGCCTCCTCAGAGAGTAATCCCCAATCCACACCATGACCCTCCTCAGAGTGTAATCCCCAATCCATTACCCTGGGATACCTCAGAGCGTAAGCCCCACTCCAATTCAAACTACGTGGACTTTGATTCCCCACTACAGGGATACGTAGGAAGCCTCTTAGAGGTTCAAGCCCAATCACCATCGGACCCTCGGGTCCACCTTCACGCCAGTTCTCCGACACTCCAATTCGAACTACATGTACATTGATCCCTTTCTCCTTGGCAGGGTACATAGGAAGCCTCCAAGAGGTTCAATCCCAACAACCGATTGATCTGACTATTTTCACGTCGGTTCACCACACCAACCCTGGGCAACCTAGAGTGTAATCCCCATACCAAGCCGAACTATGTGGATTCTGATTCTTCTCATGAGGATACGTAGAAAGCCTGTATCAAGGGTGCGATCCAAATTCTCAAGTCATTATCTGTCCCCTGGATGACAGTAACCTCCAAAGTTCCTGGTTATGAGGCTTTAAATTAGTGCCATCTCGGTGAGTTCAGCCTCCTCGGGGTCATTGATCCAATGAGGGATGGTAAGCCTCAGGTATAAATGATTCTGAACCCCTGCGTCCAGCTGACCATTGCCAACTAGGAGTAATCTGTGGATACTATACTTGGGTATAAACCAAAGATTTGCGAACATATGAATACATCTTAAATCTATAAGAGATTCCCGGAACAAGCAATAATTTCCCCCCAAAAGGGTGTGATTAGCCCGACTTCCCATCCTCTCGACCAATGTGAGTTCTTAAGTGTCGCTGACCAAATCGCCAGCGAATGCCTACCTTTGGAAAGAAGGTCCATGTGTCGTCAGGATATAGAACCGTTGGGAGTTTCGAACTGATCCAAAACAAAAAATGGTGAACCCGATGTGAATCTTTAACCAAGAATGACAGATTTAATCTAATCGCACTCCATGCCCCATTATACTTGCAAGGAGGGACATGCAGGGTCATTAATTACGCATGGGATCATGAGATGCTACTTTTATGGGTTTTTTGTTTGTATTTGTTAAAATATTTTACAGGTACCACTCAGAACTCTCTTCGATCAAATGGCATAACAGAAGAACTCACAGGAACATGCTCCCAACAACGCAATGAGTGGACTTACTCACCAAAGGAGGAACCCATCACCTACCCAGTGTCTTCAATGCTGGGTCTCAGATGAGTTGATGTGAGAGTACCACATGAACGGTACTCTCCCGATGGTGGAGGCGGCCATTCACACCCTCCAATCCACCAGGACCTGCTGGTCGCCCACCCAGCAGCGGCCACGAAGGTAGAGCCAGACGGCCCCTGTTGCTATCTCCAACTGTTTTTGGGATTCTATCCCCAAAACGAGACAACACACACCTCCCTTATATTAGGGAGGTAGATGAGGTCGACTCTGAGGAATTCATCCCCACTGAACGGGGGTTCCGATCCAAGGCCCCCTCCAGAAGATGTCATTGCAGTTATGCCACAACTCAATATCCCCACAATAAGGAGGATGTCGCCCCCAAGGATCCAAGACCACGCTCCCCGAGCTCCATCCCCTCAGACTGCCTGACGAGGGCTGAAAACGTACAACTAGGGACCGATCATCACCCTTTTCCTTGAGGAGGAGCTCTGTCACCTAGTCATGGAGACATATCGCGAGCAAGAACATACACCTGTCTGCTCCTCCAAAGTCCACCATCCAGACATGGCAGCATCATACGAGTAGGGGAACATCCCCGATGAGCTCTATCAAGCCCGTCGCTCACGCAGGACGACACCTACCCAGCAGGCACCTATCCTTGCCTAGGGTCGTGAAGCCCACCAACCCGACATGGTGGCGACCCAGCGCCTGCAAGACCAACTCCCAGCAGATGCTCTTGATGCCTACCATCCTGGCATGCTGGCGATCAACAAAGCCTGCCATCCAGATGTGGCGGTAATTAATAGGCAGGCACATCTCCCTGCCATCAAAGGACACCGGCTCGATACGGTGGGAAACCAACATAGGCAGGGCCAGCTCCCTACAGATGAAATTAATGTCTTCCATCCCGATGTGGCGGTAAACAGAGAGATAGACCGGCATATCCCGGCCCAGGGGAAGATTCGTTCACCTGCCCTGACATAGGAGAATTTTAAGTACCCACTGACCACCGAAGGACCGGAACAGGACATTCCTACTCCGAAACTGGAATGTTTCTTCATACCCATTCCAACAAAAGATGTCTCTCTGCATATCTTGGAAATGCTGGAGGAGCAGGTATCGATCCCAGATCATATCTTGTAGACTTTCCATAATGTAATTGCATCAGCAGCAACAACAAGGACTCGGGCCCTTGAGCCCATCTCCCCAATTGTGGAGACTCATCTAAGAGAAGAGATAGCCGCCTCGGAGCATATATGGATCCCTGCTTCTACCCAGGAGGGTCGCCGACCATATTCCGCAACACAAGGGCAACCAGATCAACCAGCTTCACTCGTTCCAACTGGGGGACACTAGTCCATCACGGTGGATCCTCTAGAGCAGTCATATATCCCTACTAAAAGTCAAGATGTTCTTTGGAATGTACCGGAAACATCACGGGACCCAATTAGAGAGGGACCCAAAGGTGAAGGTCGTTGTCAATAGAAGACGATCTATGGTGCCCATAAGAAAGAGCCCTAAATGCGCCAAAGGCAGCCGCAAAATAAAGAGCGGTTTCATGACTCTGCTCTGCTTGAAGTTGGGGTTCCCGATGCTGCTAAGCGCATATCAAAGGCTCATAACCCTGCCCATCCATTACCATATTATGGGAGCGGCAGTAGTAGTTGTGATGGTCATCCCCGAAATGTCACAACCATCAGCTCTGAAGGCCCTACCCGGAGCACCCGCATGAGCCTCCCCCACGGGCATATAACGATCGATCACGAGAGATCCTCTTTTGATGTAAGTCATGGAAACCCTCCACGTGACTAGAATATCGAGCCGCAAGAAGGCCCTCCACTTTCTTTGGTCCACCCTGAAGGTCCTCCCAATGGTATACACTGCAAGTACTCTCCATGTAGTGGGATTGTAGATTATGATAGTAGTCCTCGCTATCATAGTCTCAACTGCGGAGGCCCTCCCTGTAGTGACGTATCATCACGACAAGAAGGTCCTACCCTTGTCGTGTCTTGCCCTAAAGGTCCTCCCTAGGGGTTACATTAGAACAACACTCCGCGAAGCCGGGAATCAGATCATGGTGGTAGTCCTTGCCGCCCTGATAACAGAGGACCTCCCCGTCGATATGTCAACCAATGAGAAGGCCCTCCCTTCATTGCGGTACATTCTAAAGGCCCTCCCTAGGTTGTAACCCACAAATATTCTCCCTACAACAGCTGTAATGGTAGTCCTCTCCATTGCAGCAGCTGTGATGGTAGTCCTCGCCATCACGACCGCCATTGCGAAGGTCCTCCCCACAGTGGCCCCAAGCAACAAGAAGGTCATCCCCTTGTCGCAATGTGTCTTGAAGGTCCTACCTAGGATGCACATAGAATGTCAAACCATGATGGTCATCCTCACCAAGATGGAATTTGTTGTGAAGGACCTCCCTATAACAACGCTACGCAGCCAGAAGGTCCTCCCCTTGCTACGACATGCCTTGGATGTCCTCCCCAGGGTCTGTACTACAAAATTCCTCTATGTAGTGAGGCATCAAGTAGTAATGGCAGTCCTCACCATTGAATCCGCCATTGGGAAGGTCCTCCCTGCAACGACATATTATATCGACAGGAAGGTCCTCCCACTACCGAATCAAGCATGGAAAATCCATCATATGTCGAGGCAATCAGAAGGATGGGATCAAGCACGTCAGATTCCCAGCTAGTCTCCAACGACACCCTTCTTCAATTAGGAGATGGTCCGGGGCCACGTTCATCTTCTGAACCACCCCAGAATCTCTCATATTATAGTTCAACACCTACTAGTCCTAATGCCTCCGACCACATTATCAGTGGGCATTTCAGATGGGCCGACCAGGTAGAGGAATCGCTAGAGGAGGAGTATGCTGACATGTTTCTCCTGAGGAAACGACTCACCAGGGATGATATCCCAGTTATGTTTTGGCCCACGACCACCTCCCAATTCGACATACACAGAATGTTGTCGGAAGAATGTGTGCACGACATCTGCTACAATATATGGACAACCCTCTGTCGGCTGAAATCAACCATCCTACCCAACGACGGGTATGTAGACCACGTCAAGACAATAGGATACCTCCTGCATCACATCGACCTGGAAACTCTTCCTTTAGCACGACAACAACGACCCGAGATGCGTAAAGGAAACATGTAGATAGCCTGCCTCCATACGCTGCACCAGATGCGCCGCCTCATTGGTGATGCCCCGACGGGAGTCCATATCATAGGATGGAGAGAACATGGAGCTCTGCATTTCACTCTGCTCCCCGCCTAGAAGAACCTGTTTGGCATGGCGTCTTGCAATGTCATCATGTCAAGACAACAATCGAGTGGAGACCCTACTCAGGAAAGGCATCATACCCAACAGAGACATGCCTTGAGTAAGTCCCACAAGCGTCAGGCCTGATGAGAACAATCCATCCAAGAAATGATGAATTAGGCCATAGAAAGCATATGACATGCCTCTCACCTAAGGGAGTCCAATCAACGGTCATTTCCTGCCTCCCCAGAAGGGATTGATTCACAGGAGAACTTGTCACCAAACCCAGTTCACCCCCGAATAGGGGCACGCAAGATCTGACAGGTAGCGATAGCAGTAGCCACTTCCACAATCTAGGGTCAACCCCAGCCTTCAGGGCAGGGGGAATTTTTAACAAAAAATGCCCCCGTAAAACCAATAAAAATGGGAAGAGATTCAATGTCCAAGGAATGGAGCCAACCCCAGCCCTCAAGGCTAGGGGTATTTTTACCTCCTCAACAAAAACCTCCCCCATGATATTCAGTATTCTATCATCTAGGGATGACAATTAAAAGATGAGGTTCATGCACTATCCCATCCTTTAAATCTTCATCCCCTCCAAGAGGGAGGCGTACCATAAGGTCACATCAAAGAACTCTCCACATCACCCTTCGTCAAGGAGCCCAAAAGCAATCTCGGGACAGAAGAGGGAAGAACAATAAAAGACGCAGGAGATCCTCATCATATTTTGAAGATGAAATCTTATCCGCCCCGCGATATACATCCATCAACACCATAGAGGTTAACCCCATGGGTAACACTGAAGATAATGAAAATCTGGATGGATCGGGAGACGATGGTTCCAGTCAGGCTGTGACTCACAATAAACCACCAGGTGTACACACCCAGAACCAGAGGGCCGCCCTAAATATGGATTCCCCTTCAGCTAACCTTCCTTCGATGACCCTGCGAGCATCTAATAAGGATATGAACAATGGACCAGTTTCCATTAACCCGCCCCCATCTCTCAATAAAAATGATCCACTTATGTTCGAAGATAGGTACGCTCGACAGGAAGAGGAAATGAAAGAATTGAGGTGGACTAACACCAAGCTACTCCAGAGGAACCATCTTATTGAAAGTGAATCCCAAGAGCAGCCACATCATGCACTCCCAGTAAGTGCATCTCAAAGGCCAAGGTTTTCCCCGGAAAACGACTCACGTTCAGGGCTCCCACCCAATGAGGCACTCAGCCCGTCCAACTACCAAAATTTGGATCCGGATAAATACCAAGACTTCCTTCTACTCCAGAAGCAACCAGAGCAAGTACGTCTGAACCCTCCGAAGGTGTCACATACGACACATGCACCACTGGTGCCAACCGAGATGGATCCTCAAGCAATGCCTCGGGCTACAACTACCCAGGACTGGGCCCAACAGGATGTAAACCAGGGTCTCACCAACACCATTGAGGCACTGACAGCTCGATTGGAAGCAATGGAAGGTCGACACACTTCGATACAACCAGAGCAGAAACCTTACCCAGAATGGGTGAGCATTACACCACCTCCACTCAATTTTGGGAGCCCTGTACTCCCTATATTCAATGGATCAGGTTATCCGCAACAGCATTTGATGCACTACATGTCTTATTGCGACACTATGATGGAAACTCCGGAACAAAAAGAAGCAGTGAAACTCAGTTGCTTCGTACGGACTGTGCAAGAATCTGCCTTCATCTAGTATACGAGTCTGCCAGACCAGTCTATAAAAACCTTGGAAGACCTTCGGTAGTAGTTCCTATTCAACTTCAACTCAACACTGCCTAAAACAATAGTCATCGACCACATGAACTGCAAGAAGAGGGAGAACGAGAGAGTCTCAAATTTCATCGCTAGATGGAATGGTCTGACCTACTCCCTGAATATGTCAATGCATCAAGATGAGTTGCTTTCCATATGCATTGATAATCTTCGAGATGAGATGCAAAAATTGCTCATACCAGTGGAGTTCCCCACTAGATTCCTCCATCTATCAGCCATTGCCCAGAGAATTGAGGACTCCCCACAACGGACCAATTTGAAGTCCCGAATAGCCTCGTAGGCTCCAGAAAAGTGAACAGTTAGAGCTGAATCCTCCTCTATCACTCTTAAGACAGCCCCTGTGCCTGCTCCACTGCCTAGGGCTCTTCCAAATCATCAAGGGCCCTCTATATATTAGCGGCTGCCTCCGCCTAAGTGGGAAAATCAGAGGGGATCAAAGCGGAACCATTTTGAGAAACAAAGACACAAAGTATACTCATTCCGAGAGGACCAAGTTCATGGCTAATTCATCGCCGCCATGAATTGCAACATGCTCCGCCTCCCAGAGCCAAGGAAACCTAAAGAAGTTGGCCTTGATGATAGGCCAGATTACTTCCCCTACCATCGAATGTTGGGGCACAATATTCAGGAATGATTTGTCTTCAAATATCTCCTGCATATGATGGTAGAATCTGGGAAGGTCGAGCTGGGACCACCCCTAGCACATGTGACATATATTTCTACCACCGACTCTGAAAAAGGGGAGGGGTGGAAGGAAGTCACCAGAAAAAGGGGCATAACTTTGATAACTGGATGACTCAGAAGATTATCAATTGAGCCTGGGGAATACTCTGAGCTCAACTACAACAGTTGGTGTTGCCGCCAAAAACTCCTGATGCTGTACAGCCAACAATGTTGGCCTTATAACCCTCCACGATCCAGTCATCCTAGAGTAATCAAGAAGGGAGGAGACAAATGCAAGAGGAGAAGTCCGAAACAAGGCAAAAGTTATCCCTGACACTGTCAGATTTTATGCCCTCAAACTTGGCACCACGGGCACCGACCCACCAAACGACACCATCAAGGACAACCGATCGAGTTGACTTGTCAGAGGATGAAGAGACAATTTTTTGTTCCATCAACGTCATCCATCTTATGGAATCATTACCTGATTAAGGGTGTGGTTATGAACCTGAGTTCCTGACGCAAAGGGCTGGGAGGGGAATTGCAGAGGCATGGGATATCAGGGGAGGTGCAGTCAAGGCTGAAATCAACCCTACGGTTGGACCTCGACCCAAACCGTCAATATCGTGGAAACCCGTGGGAGATCCAATCAACGGAATCAACAAGAGAAATAATATCCCTCCACCTCCACAAGTGGCCACTCTGGCCCTGTCATTCTGCGGTACCCATCAGAGGAGGAACAGATGTCTAGCTGCCCAGTGCGCATAAACAGACCGGCCGGTCCAAACCCCCAAAATCTGGGGACATCGTTGACATCCGACCGTGCGACCGTTCCCTCCTCGTCCCATATTCCAACTAGAAAGATTCCCACTAAGACCCCCCCACAAATGGAGAAGCGTAGGCTATTAAAACAAAAATACGACATCCTTATGCAGCTGGCTTCAGTACCAGCCATGATGTCAATCCTGGATTCCCTGAGCTTGTCAGCAGACCTCAGGAAGGAACTTATTGAATCCTTTCTCAGCCCCCAAGAGTTTCAAGATGAGGTAGCTGCTGCCGAGATTTACCAGACGGAGACTGGATCGACTTAATGTGATGTAGTGATATCCTTCATCGATCAGGATGAAGATTCCATCATGCAAAGACACATCAAACCACTATATGTGTTCTCCGCACTATGTGATGTTGAGATCTGAAAAGTCTTTATTGACAACAGCTCTGGAGTTAACCTCCTTCCCCTACGGACACTCCACAAGGTGGGCTATAGTGAGGATGACCTAATACCCTCAGCTACAACTCTGTTAGGTTATGATGAGAGTGATCAGAAACCAATGGGATGAATTAAGTTAAAGACCCATTTTGGTGACCTTGTGGCCTATTTGGAATTCCTGGTGGTTCGGCAGAACACAAAATTCAATGCCCTGCTGGGAAGGCCGTGGATCCATAAACACATGGCTATTCCTTCATCCTACCAGTAGTGTATTAAGTACTGTGTCAATGGGAAAAGTGGGAAATTTCACACCGACAAGACCCCTTTCGAGCTCTCTAAGTCACACTACATTGACGCCGGGTTTTATGAGAAAAAGAAGAAGAAGCCTTCAGTCGATGGTGTCGACTGGATCCCCACACCAAATGGTCTGGAAATGGTTCCTGATGACCCCCTCAGATAGCTTGTCAAAGACTATGTACTTCCCATTAACCATATTGAGATAAGGAGTTCAATCACGGACACACACTTAGCCATCCTCATGACTTCAACCATATCGACCGAGCATGAAAATGTAGGAACATCCACCAACCCTCAAATTGGGGGTGAATACTTGGGCGAGGACACCCAAAATTCCTCGCCTTAGGACTCCGATGATCCCGTGCTAGGAGATCTCCCTTCATCGGATCAAGAAGATGAGGATTTGGGAGAAGAAGAGGAGGAAGATCTCAGGGATGCACCTCCAGCATTAGAAGAAGGTATCTCCACCATGGTGGACATGCTCAGGGAAATAAACCTGGGTACCAAGGAAGACCCAAGGCCAACTCTCATTAGTGCAGCAATGTCTGTTGAGGAGCATGAGGTATACACTTCCTTCCTGAAGCAACACTGGGATGTCTTTGCTTGGAATTACACTGAAATTCTGGGACTCGATCCCGATGTGGAGACACATCAGCTAGGTCTTCCAAAAGACCATAGGGGCTATAAACAAGCCTCCAAAAGGACACACCCCTCACATACTGTCAAAATAGAGGCGGAAGTCGATAAGCTCATTAAATCAGGCTTCATTCGGGAGGTCCAGTACCCCATTTGGTTAGCCAACACTGTCCCCATCAAGAAAAAGAACGGAAAAATATGTGTTTGCATTGATTTCAGAGAACTCAACCGGCATTGTCGGAAAGATGATTTCCCGGTCCCGATCACCGAATTTGTAATCGATGCAACGGCCGAGTATAAGGCTCTATCCTTCATGGATGGTTATTTTGGGTATAATAAGATCTGGATGGCTCGAGAAGAAAAAGAAGACACTGCCTTTAGATCCCCACAAGGAATATTCTGTTATAGGGTTATCCCCTTTGGTCTCAAGAACGCTGGAGCCACATATCAGCATTCCATGCATCATATATTTAAACCATTCCTAGGGATATTCGTTGAATGCTATGTGGATGACTTGGTGGTTAATTCTAGGCAGCGCTCAGATCACCTATCAGAACTTGAGACTGTCTTCAACAAACTTCAGCAGCAAAGCCTGAAAATGAATCCCTTGAAATGCACCTTCGGGGTCACTTCAGGGAAATTCCTTGGCTTTGTCGTACGCCATCGTGGCATCAAAGTTGACCCTGAAAAGACAAAGTCTATTCTCGGCCTGCCACCCCCCCCCCCACAATCTCACTGATTTGAGAGCATTCCAAGGGCACCTGACCTACATCAGGCGATTCATAGCCAACCTGGTAGGATAATGTTTTCCCTTTACCAGGTTAATGAAGATGGGAGTCACATACCAATGGACAGAAGACTGACAAGAGGCGTTTTACAGCTTAAAAAGGTATCTCTTGAGCCCACTAGTGCTCATGCCCCTGGTTGAAGGAAGACCTCTCATCCTATACATGACGGCCCTAGAACGGTCACTGGGAGCCTTCCTCGCGCAGAAAAATGACGCCAACATTGAAAATAGTCTCTATTACCTCAGCCTAACCATGATTGATGATGAGACTTGATACTCAATCATCGAGAAGAGTTGTTTGGCCTTGTTCTTTGTAGTTCAAAAGTTGCAACATTATATGCAGCATCATGAAGTCGATTTAGTCTCATGTAGTAACCCGCTCAAGTACATCCTTAGCCGCCCAATGTTGACTGGGCACCTGTCCTGATGGGCAGTTATCCTGCAACAGTTCGACATCCAGTTTGTGCCTCAGAAATCCATCAAGGGCCAAGCATTAGCAGATTTCCTAGAGGAGCACCATTCAATAGGGACCACCACCCCAGACGCCGAGATACCTGATGAAGGCAACTTCTCGGTTAAAGAGGGGTTCTCAACATGGGAAATGTACTTCGAAGGCACATCCTGAATCCCAACCGAGAAGATGATGGAAGATCCTGAATTTAACAGGCTGGGTTTGGGGATAAAACTCATATCCCCAGAAAAGGAGGTCTTTCCATATTCCTTCCTCCTGTCAGAAGGATGTGCGAACAATGAAGTAGAGTATCAAGCCCTCATTGCAAGCCTGGAGCTCGCACTCCAAGCACAAGTACAGAACCTTAAGGTCAAAGGTGACTCGGAACTGGTCATCAAGAAAGTCAATGGTGACTATGCTATCAAAAAGTAGGAGATGATTTCCCTGTTTGACTATGTTTGAGGGTTAATGGTGGGATTCTACACAGAAGAAACATTGACCTATATTCCCCGGTCTCAGAATTCCCATGCCGATGTAATAGCCAACGCGGCCACAGCCCTGGCCGACCCAGTCCGGGATGAAACAGTTATCATCATCGCTCATCGTAAAATGGTATTTCCGTTTGTTCAAACTAAGACGGAAGAAATCCACGAAGTCAGTCCTTTCCCAAATCCATATGCTCCTCCCACCAGCTAGATGGCCCCCATTGCAAACTACCTTCAATAGGGAGAACTTCCAACAGATAGGGCTGGATGAGAGCAAATATGGGGAAGGGCAATCAATTTTTTCCTATATGGCGGCATGGGTCAGCAAGAGGTCCTCTACAAACGAGGCCTCGATAGAATCCTCCTCAGATGAATTGATGGAGAAGAAATCGCTTCCGTCATGACTGAGGTACATGATGAAGTATGTGGAGCACATCAGCCAGGGTCCAAACATTCTTATCAGGTTTGAAGAAATAGGTATTATTGGCCCATAGTGGCACGAGATTGTGAGAACTTTACCAAAAAATGCCACTCATGCCAAATTCATACCAACTTCATACACCAACCACTAGAGTTGCTTCATCAGGCAAAATACTCCTGGCCATTTGCTGCCTGGGGAATGGATATCGTGGGACCATATCCTCCCGCCACAGCCAAGCAGCTGAAGTATATCCTCACAGAAATCGACTTCTTTTCCAAATGGGAAGAAGCTCTACCCTTTAAGGAAGTTAGGGAAAGAAGCATTTTAAGTTTTGTTAAAAACAATATCATTACCAGATTTGGTGTCCCTCATACCATACTGACGGATAACGACACCAACTTCTGCTTTGATGAATTGGAGAGACTATACCAAGAATACGGTATCAAGGCTAACCACTCATCCCGCTACCATGCAGCAGCCAACGGACAGATATAGGATTTCAACAAGACCATGTCCAACATTCTCCAGAAAATGGTGAACAAAGACAAGAAGTCATGGATGGATAAACTCCTCCATGCATTATGAGCTTATCGAACAACAATCTGCACCACTACTCGGGCTACTCCGTACTCAATAGTATAAGGAACAGAAGCGATCCTGCCCATTGACCTCAAATTTCCCCCGCTCCGTGTTTCCATTTGTGATCAGTTATCCAATGATGAGCAATCAGAAAATCATCTAGGTGAATTGGATAAGCTAGATGAGAAGCTGTTGCATAGTTTGCATCATCTGGAAGTATACCAGAACCGGATTGCACAAGCCTTTAATGAAAAGGTTCGTCTTCAGTCTTTCTGGGAAGGAGAATCGGTGTTGGTACTCCGGACCCCAATGATTCCTCGAAAGAAACCTCCAAAGATGGAGCCCAAGTGGGAGGGACCATATGTTATATAAAAGGTCTACTCCAATGGAGCATATTCTCTGATCTCCATAGAAGGGCAGTTCACCACCACTCCTACAAATGCGAGATTCCTGAAGAAGTATTTCACATAGTAACATAAATCAGTTATCGTCCGAGCTACAGGACGTTAAACTACCAAACACCCAATGGTCCAAACTCTATGACCTTAAACTAAGAGTATTATTTCCTCACCGCATGACGTTAAACTGCACAGATTTCAGAGAACTACGCATGGCCTGATTCCTGCCCTCTCAAGATACGTAGCAAGGCCAGGGTTCCGTATCCTGACCCAGCCACCCCCGGATAAGAAAAAGATAAAAATACCCTTTCCCCCGTGTATGGACGAGACCGGAATGGGGTGTATCCCTTGTTCTTATCGGATGACGTTAAACAACACTGATGAGAAGATTTAAAAATGCCCCTTTCCCCCGTGTATAGTCCATACCTGCACGGGGTGTACTCTTAAGAGAACTATGTACGACTTGATTCCTACCTTCGCAGGATACGTAGCAACTCCAGGGTTCCCTATCCTCACCCAACCACCCCCAAATTAAAAAATAATGCCCCCTTACCTCGTGTACGGACCATCCCTATACGGGGTGTAATTATTTCAGAGAACTATGTACGGCTGGATTCCTGCCTTCGCAGGATACGTAGAGACACCTGGGTTCCCCATCTTGGCCCAGCCATCCCCAAATAAAAGTAAAAAATTCCCTCTCCCCCCGTGTATGGACCCGCCCGACAAGGGGTGAATTCCTCGTCTTTACCGCACGACATTAAACTGCACGGATAAAGATAAAAAAAATGCCCCTTCTCCCCCCGTGAACGGACTAAACCTACACAAGGTGTATTTTCAATCAGAGAACTAAGTAAGGCTTGATTCCTGCCCTCACAGGATATGTAGTGACTCTATAATTCCACACTCTGGCCCAACCACCTCAAATGAATCTAAAGATACCCCCTTCCCCCCCATACGGACCAGACCCGCACGTGGTGTATTCCTCAAAAGAACTATGTGAGGCTTGATTCCTGCCCTCGCAGGATATGTAGTGATGCTAGGGTTCCCCATCCTGGCCTAGCCATTCAAAAAAAAATCTCTCTCCCCCCCATCTATGGACCAGATCTGCACGGGATGTATTTTTCATCTTTACCACACGACGTTAAAACTGCACAGACTTCGTCCTCACCGCACGACGTTAAAAATGCACGGACATCATCCTCACCGCATGACATTAAAACTGCACAAACTTTATCACGACCCACCCATGATATATGGAAAAATGAGACAAAAATACTCCTTACACATTTGGATGCATCCCTTCCATACATCAGACTCCATGGCCCAGATAATTTTGGATCCTCATAACCATTCACAGCCATCAGAAGTGGAAAGTTATCGACCCGTGGACACCTTTTCATGACTATTCATACCATTCCCTTAGCAGCTCTACATATTGATATCCCCTGGACTGTCTACCAAAGGCAAGAGTTCCTCAGGCGGTACTCTTCCTAGCTATGTAAACTTACCAGCCTGAGAGCCCCCATATCATATCTCCCGATCCCGAAATTTATGGCGCAGTGGTTTACAAGTTCGTTCCCCTTTCAACATCCAAAAGTTGATAGGGTATCCCTACCCTGTTATCCTATGTATCCTCCTGTGGTACACATGAAGACCTGCATCTATGAACATCAAGTCAGGGCTAGGCTACCTTGACTCAATGAACAATTGCAGTGAAGATGTTTCTTGTATGCTCGGGCACCATTATCGTCGCATGCCGAACTCTGTAATGTGAGCAATATCAGATTTTCATAATCATTCATGGCCATCAGAAGTGGAAAGTCATCGACCTGTGGAAACCTTTTCATGGCTATGCATACCATTCCCTCAGTGGCTTTGCATATTGATATCCCCTGGCCCGTCTACCAAAGGCAAGATTTCCTCGGGCGGTACTCTTCCTATCTCCGTATGCTTTCCGAACCTAGAGCCCCCACACCACATCTCCTGATCCGGGAAACCTCAGAGTTACAATTTACAACCCTCACCCCCACCCTGTTTAGAGTGTATCAGAGCATGTTAACTCAATTATACTCTGAGTGACTACACCAATGGAAACCCATTGGTCCGAGCTCTATCACTGCTAAACTAGGAGTACTTCATCCTTATCACATGACATTAAACTGCACATAGTGAAGGTACACCCACGCACGCAAGATAAATCAGCGTAGGCAGCTCTCTAAGCTTTAACAGCAACCAGGGATGAATATGACCGAAATGTCTAGATATTTTCTCACCAAATGATAGACTTTGTGGCCCAGACAATCGTGGATTTTCATAATCATTCATGGCCATCAGAAGTGGAAGGTCTTTAACCTAGAAACACCTTTGCATGACTATTAATACCATGCCCTCAGCGGATCTGCATATTGATAGCCCCAGGCCTATCTACCAAAGGTAAGATTTTCTTAGGCGGTACTCTTCCTAGCTCCGTACGCTTACCGGCCTCAGAGCCCCCATATCATTTATCATGATACAAGAAGTCCCAGAACCACAATTTAAACCAATCAACCACCTTCACGTCTGAGGCATGCCGAGATATTCAAGCCCAATTACATTCTGAACAAGATCAGCCTTTGAAACTACATCCTTATTGCATGACATTAAACTGCATGGAACATCTTGGTCGCTTGGCATAAAGCTGCAAAGACCAAGCATTAAACATCCCAGGAAATGCCTCCAACTACAAGCTTTTTCACTGGTTGAAAAATGCTCCCACGTCCTCGCTGCATGACGTTAAACTGCATATCATCTTCAAAAATGCTTCCCGTCCTTACAGCATGATGTTAAACTGCACAAAATTTAAAATTCCCCACGTCCTCGCTACATGACATTAAACTGCACAACATCCTTTAATAATTCTCCTCGTCTTTACCGTATGACATTAAACTGCATGGAAGATGTCCTTACCGCATACCATTAAACTGTATGGTCAAACCTGTCATGGGTTTAGTAAGGAACGAAGGTTGTTCCCCATCCACCAGTGCACAGGTAAGACCTGCACAAACCACCGTCTCACACCAGCGTGAGAAGGAATGACTTAACCCATTCTCGGGAAATTTAGCCTAGATGTTTGTCCTATATCCTAGAACACTCTCCTCATAAACCATACTCTGTACTCAGAAAAAGCCGAACTCACCTAAGCCACTCCTGGTGGTCCCGAATCAAAAACTTCCTTGAAGTTGCTCGGCTATTGGGAGAATTAAATCATCGACACGAGGACACCTTTTCATGACTATGCATACCATTCCCTCAACAACTCTGCATATTGATTTCCCCTAGCCCATCCATCAAAGGCAAGATTTCCTTAAGTGATGATTCTCTCCGTATGCCTCTTGGCCATTGAGCCCCCATATCAATCCCGGGATTCGGAGACCTTCTGATCAATTCTTTACCAACCTATTTTATAACAATGCCTGAATATAGTGGAACATCTCTAACTAGATTACCGAGAACCAAGAGAAGCCATTCCACTTTGAAGAATGTCCAGGCTGCATGACTTTAAACTGCGCCAAGTTCCAACCATCCTTTACGCTAGTTAAATTCATAGGACAAGGACCCTCAGTCCACACTATTGATTAATACAGATGTCCTCAAACCCTTCCAGACATCACACACCGTTTCTGAGCCACCCATAGTGGTTTTCATAACTCTCCATGCCACCCATGGTGGTTTCGATAATCCTCACTTATATGAAGTCATTAGGCCATAAGAAATGGAGAGTCATTGAATTATGGATACCCTTGCACAACTATGCATACCATGCGCTCAGTAGCTCTGCATATTGATCTCCCCTGGCTCATCTACCAAAGGCAAGATTTTATTAGGCGATGTTCTTCCTACCTATGCACGCCGGTATGACTCCCTTGCCTTGAGACATACCCTATATGTTGTTCAAATCTGAAAATGTTCCCCCTAAGTGTGTCTGAAGGGTATCGAGACATCTTTTAATCAACCAAACCTCATTGAGGCACTCGCCCCACCCTATCTGGTCAAAGCTGTTCGACCTAAAACATCAGTAATGATAGTGTTGTCGGTGGGAGTTTAAACTACTCAGAAAAAGAAGCACAAATCCTGTTAGGCCGAAAACCCGAAAAGGGAGACCTAATCAAAAGTTGGTCTATACCTACTGGGTCAACACAAAATAGACCCAGGAAAAACTAGGGTATTGAAGGAAAAGACAAAAAGTTTGCAGGGTTTTTCTACAAAACCCTAGAAAAAGTTGAATTGTGCTCACTGAGTCCCTTGGCTCAGGAAAAATTTAGAGCATTGTCCAATCACTCATCAATTTTCCGGACCACTGTACATCATAATAGCCTCCTCTTCTTTCTGATCGGACCCCATTCCGATGGGGGGGCTTTTGTAGCATCCTGAAAAATCCACAAAAGGAAGAATCAGAATCCCCTTCAATAAAAGGGAGATTATACCCAATTTCCCCCACAAAGAATTGGGGAAGAGTGTAGAGAATACTCCAAGGATGGAACAAGACGAACCAGTCTACGGACCGATCCAATGATAATGGTACACGACCGATCCCATGAAGCACCCCCTCCACGGACCACTGTCATTTGCAGAATGGAGGCGGAGATCCTACGCAGGCATGAAGTAGGACATGCACCAATCCGATTCACCATCATGAACCGCCCCAGCCGTGGACCGTGTCGACCGGCCTAAGCCGCATCCGCTGTCATTCGGAGAATGGAGGCGGAGATCCTCCACGGTCATGAAGCAGGACAAGCGCCAACCTGGTTCACCATCACGAACTGCCCAAGTTGCGGACCACATCGACTGGCCCAAGCCGCATCTGCTGTCATTTGCAGAATGGAGGCAGAACCCTCTGTGGCTGCAAAGCACTCCCAGATCTAGTTTTGTTCGTGGAGGAGATACGTTCAATGCCCCCCCCCCCCACGAGTTGTGGATTGACCGAGTCATCCGTAAACTGGGTTTCTAATCATGGGCCTCCGCAAAAGGTGCTGCATGACCATATATACATCCCTTTCCCCACTATATAAAATGAGATCGATGGGGAACAGAAAAGAGTGGATTTTGAAGGGGAGATCGATCAGAATCCGGTGGAAGGATTTCGAAGGAAGGAGCTTAGGATTTCGCAAATAGTGAATTTCTAGTCCGTGAACTAGAACAGGTATAAAGTTGGAAGTGAATTAATAAGGAACCGAAAACACATAACAACTTGGTGAACCACGAACTTAAATTAACAAAGAAAGGAAGTCCGCGAACCATGGCCCCTCTGTGGATGCACCCTCTGAGAACCAGGGATTTTATGCCCCTTTTACGATCTGTCACACAGCGTAGCACCCTCCTACACAGGCGAAGCCCCGACCGAAGAACCCCTGACCAGCGTCGCCCTCGGCCATCGCTGCTCTCATGGACCCCTCTGCGTACCAACCTGGTACGCGAGATGAACCTGAAGCTGCGAACCATCCTGATTCATGGGATTCCCACCAAGCCGCGAACCACCCCAGTTTGCGGAATGCCCATCAATCCGCGGACCACCCTGGTTCACGGATGGCCTCTCCAGCCACATAGCACCTCCCTATGTGAAGGTAGCCACCACTTATGCACCAGCATGGCCCGCTGGATCCTTCAGAGTTCCCATTCCTTGAGCGAGATAATGTCCTTCCAATCCGTCCTGATCCTCCCCAACCCCCTCATTGGCCCATTCATCGGCCCCGAGCCGAGGCCTCCACTAAAGCCACCAAACTCGTGTGATGTAACCTTCAAGTTCATCATCACGCTGTTTTGAGTTTGCGTACTCTCGGTAAGAGAGGGAGAAGGGGTTGCTCCGACCCTTGAGCCGATTCCCGAAGCATTCTTGGGTTCCCATTCCCACGATAATGCGGAGTCCGAGACCGGGAGTCCCCTTTCTGCCCCTGCACTTATTAGGACTGGGGACCTTATCCCCTCTATGGGGCATGGCAGACTACCCATCATATGGAAGCCACCATTCACCTTCGTACTTCCCCACATATATGACCAAGGAAAGGCATGGTGGGGAGGGGTGCTGCTCCGTCCTTCTTTGGGGCCAAGTCCATCTCCCGCTGCGTTTTTTCACCATGGGAATCCATCTCGGAGTAAGCCTTTACTTTTTGGGCCACCCTCATGAGTAAGCCCCACTCCACATCCCACTTATGCACCTTTCATGACATGATCGTCTGGTCCCTGCTGACTCTTGTTTCTCACACCGATCATGACTCACGTGGGATTAGAGTAGGCATCGACCATGATATCCTATTATGAGCCTCCTCAGAGTGTAATCCCCAATCCACACCATGGGACTCCTCAAATTGTAAGCCCCAATCCACACCATGGGCCTCTTCAGAGTGTAATCCCCAATCCATTACCCTGGTCTGCCTCAGTGCGTAATCCCCACTCCAATTCAAACTACATGGACTTTGATTCCCCACCACAGGGATACGTAGAAAGCCTCTAAGAGGTTCAAGCCCAATCACCATCAGAGCGCCGGTTCCACCTTCACTTCGGTTCTCCGACACTCTAATTTTAACTATGTGGACTTTGATCCCTATCTCCAAGGCAGGGTACGTAGGAAGCCTCCCTGAGGTTCAATCCCAACAACCGGTCGATCCGACTATTTTCACATCGGTTCACCGCACCAACCCTGGGCAGCCTGAAGCATAATGCCCATACCAAACTGAACTATGTGGATTCTGATTCTTCTCATGAGGATACGTAGGAATCCCATATCACAGGTTCGATCCAAACGCTCAAGTCGTTATCTATCCCCCCTGGATGACAATAAACTCCAGAGTGCCTGGTTATGAGGCTTTAAATTAGTGCCATCTCAGTGAGTTCAGCCTCCTTGGGGTCATTGGTCCAACGAGGGATGGTGAACCTCGAGTATAAATGATTCCAAACACCTATGTCCAACTGAACATTTCCAAACATGAGTAATTTGTGGATACTATGCTTGGGTATAAACCAAAGATTCGAAAACATATTAATATATCTTAAATCTATAAGAGAGTCCTAGAACAGACAATAATTTCCCCATAAAAGGGTGCGATGCGCCCGACTTTCCATCCTCTCGACCAATGTGAGTTCTTAAGTGTCGCTGGAAAAATTGCACAGTGAACGCCTACCTTTGGAAATTAGGTCCACGTATCGTCAGGATATAGAACGGTTGGGCATTTTGAACTGATCTGAAACACTCACCATAATATTTGAGTAACTTGAACAAAAAGGTATTATTTTATTAATGTTTATTTTTAAAATTAAGTCATTGTACTTGAGGAAAGATCATCTACACTCTCACGAAACACTATAGTCGAAGGTACTTTGTCACGACCCGTCCTCGGGGCCCGTGCCGTGACTACCCCAAGCCCGCCTTCCATAGGCCAGGGGCTGGCGACTAGCACCAAGGCGTAAAATCCCGGTAAACAGGGAAGGCATTGCCTTTAAAAGTAACAACCACCACAGAGTCAGCAAGCGGAAAGTAACTACAAAGTGCAGAAAAGTAAAGGGGGCCGGAAATACAAGCCCAACTGTAAAGTACAACTGAAAAGTAAAGTACAGCAACTGAAGAAAAGACGGCGGCCTCGTGTCGTCCACTGGCAATCCCACCTGAAGGGTGGGTACAGATAGCCTCCAGGCTCCTCGGGTCCCACGTCCGCTCCGAGCACGTCCCGTCCAGTGGTCCACCTCCAGGTACCGTCCTGCTCCACGCCCCAACCGTGATCAGCGCTGTCCGTCGTCTGCAACCAACACAACAAGGTGCGGGCAAAGCCCGTGCAGGGGTGAGTACAAGCTACTCAGTAAGGACCCCGAGACCCCCGAAGGTCTCCCGAAACCCACAAAGGATATAGCACAAAAGAAAGATGCAATCACGAAGTAACATCTGACTCGACTTAGGTATATTCCCATACATATACCTAAGTCCCCAATTCTAGCTCTGCTCACGAGCTCAAGAACAACTCAATCCACAAAGGAAAGCAAGACTCAAATCCACAAGGAGAGTAAATAGTAAATCCACATAGGATAGTTCAACACAATCCACAAAGGAGAGTAACATAAGATTCAGCTCAACCAGGTATACTTTTTCAGATGACGTCAAAGATGATCACTGATCCATCTAAGTCGTCGGACCCACGAAGGATCGATAGGTACTAACCCCCGCAGAAGACCCACACAGGATCGGGCTCATACAGAACCTGTAGGCAGTGGCTCACACAGAACCGGTAGTAAGGACCCACATAGGATCGGGCTCACACAGAACCTGTAGCACTGATCCACGTAGGATCGCTGAGTGCAGTAGTCGACGCAGTCCACTGAGGATCTCTGCTCTGTCGTCGTCGCAGTCCACGGAGGATCTCTGCTCTGCCGTCGTCGCAGTCCACGGAGGATCTCTGCTCTGCCGTCGTCGCAGTCCACGAAGGATCTCTGCTCTGTCGTCGTCGCAGTCCACGGAGGATCTCTGCTCTGCCATCGTCGAAGTCACAGCCAGCGCTAGGGTTCCCGCACACAGCGAGCTCGTTGAGGAGGGTCCGCTCCACGAGCCGAGAGGCTGATACATCAACTGACACGTAGTCCGAAGTTGATGTATCCAAAAGTTCCGTATCGACAACAGGATCTCAACGCAACAGACGGCGCGTCAATCGGACGCCCGGTCTGAGAGTTATTGGCATTTTCGTCCCAGGGGCCCGGTTGGTTTTTAGGGCAAAACCAACCCGACCGTACTCCGCCTGTATCCGATCCTCGGGCGGAGTATGCCAAAAGTTCCGTCCCACTTAGAGGAAACTACCACAGCTGACGGTACGTCGTTCGGACGTCCGTAGCTCAAGTTATGAGCGTTTCCGCTCCGAGGGCCCGGTTGGTTTCGTGTACGAACCAACCCGGCCGAACCCAAAGTCTTCCGAAACCTTGAGTATAATATACCGAAACGACCGTCTCGATCCAAGGATCGCGTAGCCGCTGACGGTTCGTCAATCGGAGGTCCCAGGCCCAAGATATGGGCGAAAGACCGAAGAGGGCCCAAAACGGGGGTTCCGGGCCCGGGGCGACCCGGCCCGAACCCCCCCTGGGGTCGGCCGCACCGGGTCGGCCCGAACCGGGTCGGCCCGACCCGGCCCGACCCGGCTAGGCCGGGTCCAGTCCGGCCTGGGCGCGGCCCGGCCGACCGGACCGGCCGGCTCGGCTTCGGCCGAGCGGCCGAAGGAGGGCGCCGCGGGCTTGACCCGCGGCTCAAGCGAAACGCGGCCCCGCGGGGGGGGGGGGGGGGGGGGGCGCCTGCCACGCGGACGCGGCCGGGCCGCCGCGTCCGTTCCCGGTTCCGCGCGGCCGCGGAACCGGCTGCCGCCGCCGCCACGGCTTCAGCCGCGGCGGAAGTTCTCCACGGCGGCGCGCCGGGCGCCGCCGCCTCCGGTCGCCGGCGCCGCCGCGCCGGCGACCCGCGCCGCCGCCACCTTCCGCGGGCCGCCGGAGTTGCTCCGGTGGCCCGTTTTGCCTCCCGTCTGCGCCATTGTTCCTCCCGGGACGCGTCCTCCACTGCGGAATCAACAAATGGCCCTTGCGTCGTGCTTTTGCCGTCGCCCGCCAAATCCGCACAAAAAGGAAGATCGGCGGAGGGTTGCCGGGTCTTGTTCGTTAGACCCGCACCCTCCGCATTAGTCATAAACAACGGGAGAAACAAGGAATAACCAATCAACAATTTTAAATAAATTTAAAATTGTTCCGTGATCGGTTCTTTATTTTAAAAGAAATAAAATCACGGGAAAGGAAAATATTTCAAATCAACCCTTACCTTGTCGTCGTCGTCGGACGAGAGGTCGTTGCGGAAGAAGGGGGGATCGTTGCGTCGTCGCGGTATCCGGCGTCGCGTCGCCAAACTCCGGATCAAGAACAAACGGATTTAATTAATTAAATCCGTTTCCATGAAATTAAAAAGGGAGAATTAACGATCCGGTTCTTACCTTAGTTGCCGAACGAGGATCGGCTGCGGAAGAATAGGCGTCGCCGAAGAACGTCACGGGTAGAGCTCGTCGACGTCGCAGATCTCGGTGTGCGTCGTCGAATTCCGGTCGCCGGCGTTCTTCGCGTTCTTTGCGTTCTTCGCGGGGAGGGTGGAGGTTCAGAGGAATTGCACAAAGGTAGCAATCCTCAAAAATAGACAAGTTGTCTATTTTATTATTTTGCCAACAAACGCAAAACGCGTAAGTAACGACCCATTTAATTCACGAAAGAAAGAGCCCATTTAATTCACGAAATAAACTGCCCAATTAAATGATCTGTTAAGAATTAAAGAAAACGCATCGGTTGACTTTTCAGTTACTTTGACGGGTTTTCGCGGGTGCGTTACTTAGCGAAAGAAACGGCGGGGCTCGTGCGGGCCCCACCTCACAAATATCCTACCAAGGGGGTAGGATATTTCCGGATAGCATCCTATCCAGTTCAAATCAGTTCAAGCCGTCTTTAAGTGGCTTCAAGTGGCTTCCAAGCAGCTTAAGTGAAATAGAATAAAGTTGTCGCACAAACTTTATTTTATTTCTGACTTAAAGCCGCAAAATTTAAAAACCACGTCTGAGCAAACGCAACTCTGGAAGAGGCGTTTCTAAGCAAATACTGGCGCTGCGATTTCATCGGTGCCCTCAGAATTTGATTCCGGGCACCGGTTCAAAAGATAGAAAAACCCGCTCGTCCGTTCACTGAACGTACCCGAGCCAAACTTCGGAAATTGATTTCGGGCACACCGGGCCTCGGAATCAGGTGCCGTCTGAAGGTGCGCTCTTGAAAAATTCCAAAGAAAATTAAGAAAAAAATTTCCTTGAAATTTGCGGGTCTTTACATTACTCCCACCTCAGGGCTTTACGTCCCCGTAAAGTTACATCAAAAACTAGGGGAACAAATGGGGGTACTGAGCACGCATCTGAGCCTCCCGCTCCCAAGTGCTCTCCTGGAGGTTCCCGTGCTGCCATCTGACGCGCACAAGAGGAATCGACCGCCCACGTAGGACCCGCTCCTGTCGATCCTCGATCTCCACTGGGACCTCCGCAAAAGTCGCCCCATCGTCCACGTCCAGCTCCCCAAAGTCGATGATGTGCGTCGGGTCGTGCACGTATCTCCTCAGCTGAGACACGTGAAAGACGTCGTGCACCCGGTGCAACTGAGGTGGTAGAGCCAAGCGATAAGCCACCTCTCCTATCCTGCTGAGGACCTGGAAAGGCCCGATGAAGCGTGGATACAACTTGCCGCCTCGGCCAAATCTCCGTAAACCACGTCGAGGTGAGACACGCAAAAATACGTGGTCGCCATCCTCGAACTCTAGTGGCCTCCGCCTCCTGTCAGCATATGACTTCTGCCGGCTCTGAGCTGTCCTCATCCTCTCCTGGATGATCTGGACCTTCTCTGTCGTGGCTCGGACCATCTCTGGTCCCACGAGTGCTGACTCCCCAGGGTCTGTCCAGCACAACGGTGATCTGCAGGGTCTGCCGTACAACGCCTCGTATGGTGCCATCCCGATGGTGGAGTGGTAGCTGTTGTTGTACGCGAACTCCACCAAGGGTAGGTGGTCCTCCCAGCTGCGACCAAAGTCGAGAACACATGCACGGAGCATGTCCTCGAGTGTCTGTATGGTCCTCTCCGTCTGACCATCCGTCTGAGGGTGGAAGGCTGTGCTCAGATGGAGCCGCGTCCCGAACGCCTCCTGCAACCCCTTCCAAAGCCGGGAAGTGAAACGAGCATCTCGATCGGAGACGATAGACGATGGCACACCGTGAATCCGTACGATCTCCTGGACGTAAAGACGTCCCAAGCTCTCCACTGAGCCCTGCTCTCTGATGGGTAAGAAGTGTGCCGACTTGGTGAGTCGGTCGACAATCACCCAAATGGAGTCGTGACCTCTGGAAGTGCGTGGAAGTCCAGTCACGAAGTCCATAGATATGCCATCCCACTTCCACTCCGGGACCTCCAAGGGCTGTACCAAGCCTGCTGGTACCTGATGCTCTGCCTTCACCTGCTGGCAGGTGAGGCATCGTGAAACGAACTCTGCCACAGCTTTCTTCATGCCCGGCCACCAGTGCTGTCGTCTGAGATCCTGGTACATCTTCGCCACTCCGGGATGCACCGCCAAGGGAGAAGTGTGAAACTCTCTCAGCACCTCCTCTCGTAAAGCGACTGGTACGAAGGTACGTCCTCTGAAAAGGATGTCGTGCTCTGCTCCAAGGGTGAAGCCATCAGGCTCCTGACCTGAGGATATCAGTGCACGCCGGGTCTCACAGTCAGCGTCCCCACGCTGAGCCTCTCTGACCCGCTGTAAAAGTGGAGGAGAGACTGTGAGAGACTGAAGAAAGGCTGCTCCGTCTCTATCCACGAAGGATAACTGTAAGGAGGCTAGCTGCCCTGTCGCCTCCTCAAGTAGTTGAATGCCCGTCCTCCTGCTGAGGGCATCGACTACCACGTTCCCCTTCCCAGGAGTATAGACTATCTCAAAGTCATAGTCCTGGAGGAACTCAAGCCATCTCCGCTGTCTCAGGTTCAGGTCCTTCTGAGAGAAGATATACCTGAGACTCTGGTGGTCAGAAAAGACTGTGAAGCGCTCTCCCATCAGATAGTGCCGCCAAGTCTTCAGAGCGAAGACCACTGCTGCTAACTCCAGGTCATGAGTGGCGTAGTTCTGCTCATGCGGCCTCAACTGACGTGATCCGTAGGCGATCACGGCCCGCTCCTGCATCAGGACGCACCCGAGTCCAGTCCCTGATGCATCGCAGTAAACTACGTATCCAACTCCCTCCTCAGGCAACCTCAAGATAGGTGCGCTGGTCAATCTCTGTCTCAGCTCCTGGAAGCTCTGCTGACATCTGTCTGACCACACGAAGGGTTTCCCCTTCTTCGTCAAAGCTGAGAGTGGTGCCGCAACTCTGGAGAAGTCCGGCACAAATCTCCGATAGTATCCGGCTAGGCCCAAGAAGCTCCGCACCTCCGTCACGCTCTTGGGTGGCTCCCAAGCTAGCACTGCCTCGATCTTCGCGGGGTCCACTGCAACTCCCGCCTCAGAAATGACGTGCCCCAAGAAATGGACCTCACGTAACCAGAACTGGCACTTTGAGAGCTTTCCATAAAGCTGGTGCTCTCGGAGTGCGTCTAGCACAACTCGCAGGTGGTAGGCATGCTCCTCCTCAGTCGTCGAGTATACCAAAATGTCGTCAATGAAGACCACGACAAATCGGTCGAGGTATGGCTGGAAGATCCTGTTCATGAGGCTCATGAACACTGCTGGAGCATTGGTTACGCCGAATGGCATAACCAAGAACTCATAATGGCCATACCGACACCTGAAGGCCGTCTTCTGCACGTCCTCGTCTCGAACTCTGAGCTGATGATAGCCTGACCGGAGGTCTATCTTCGAGAACCACCGCGCTCCCTTGAGCTGATCGAAGAGGTCATCAATCCGTGGCAGCGGATACTTGTTCCTCACTGTCACCTGGTTCAGGCGACGATAGTCGACACATAGTCGCAAGCTCCCGTCCGCCTTCTTGGCGAACAAAATCGGGGAAGCCCAGGGTGAAACACTGGGTCGGATAAACCCCTTGCTCTGCAAGTCCTCCAACTGTACCCGCAGCTCCCGAAGCTCGGCGGGGGCCATCCGATATGCTGGAGTAGATATCGGGGCTATCCCGGGGTACAAGTCGATGTAAAAGTCTACCTCTCTACGAGGAGGTAGCCCTGGAACGTCGTCGGGAAAGACGTCCACGTACTGGTCCACCACTGCAGGAAAAGCTGGACTCCGCACGTCCACTGCTCCTAGGATGAGGCTAGCCAACTGATGAGAGATGGGCTGCACTCTCCTCCGCGGAAGTCCATCCTGTGCTGCAAAGGTTCCCTCCTCTCCGGTGAAGGCAAACCTGCTCCCGTCGGTGCGAACACATCGCACCTTGCGCCTAAAACAGTCGATCTGGGCATGAACCGTGGATAGCCAATCCATGCCCAAGATGACGTCGTAAGGCCTCGACGCCGCTACAAGGAGATCCCAGCCGAAGCTCTCGCCTCCTAGAGTAAGCTCACACTGCCGGCACCAGTGCGTAATCGTCGAGTCTGCTCCCGTAGGAGTCTCTAGCCGTAAGGATCGAGCCAACGGCTCAGTCGGAATCTCCGAGCTCCGAACAAGGGCAGAGGCTATGAAAGAGTGACTCGCTCCTGTGTCTATAAGTACTGCAGCAAGGGTGGAATAGACACAGATCGTACCTCGAATCATCTCTGGCAAGTCGGGGTCGTAGGCCTCCACTGCCTGGAGCTGGGCCTGTCTCTGCCCGCCAGCTCCCTGTGGTCGAGGCGGCCCTCCTGGTGGTGGTGGGGGTAGAGCCTGGAAGCGTCGCCCACCACCCGCTGCTCGGCCAGCTCCTCTGCCTCGTCCGCCTCCTCCCTGCGGACCGCCACGGTCGACCCTCTGCCTCTGCCTGGGTGGACCCTCCACCGTCTGCTGCTCCTCTGATCGGCGAGTCGGGCAATCACGAGCCATGTGACCCTGCCCACCGCAGGAGTAGCACAGCCTGCCTCTCGGAAGGCTGGCACTCCGCTGTGTGCCCTGCACTGCTGAGCCGGTGTCCTGAGGCCGTCTGCGTGGGGGTCTGGTCTGCCTGGACCCGAGAGTCATCCGTCGGCTACCTGCTGCCGAAGACTCTGCTACCTGCCGCCCTGCGCCAGGTCTCGCCGCTGAAGAAGGCTCTGCCAGGAAGCTCTCGATCAGGAGGGCTCGCTCCAGCACTCCCGCCTGGGTCGGAATGCTGAGGGAGATCAGCGACGCCCGAATCTCCTGTCGCAAGCCCTTCTCGAAGGTCCGGGCCCGGAAGAAGGGGTCCCGTACCATGTCGGTCGAGTAGCGAGATAGGTCAGTGAACCTCGCCGCGTACTGAGCGACCGTCATGCTGCCCTGGCGCAGCTGGAGAAGCTCCTGGATGTGCACCGCTCGGAGGGTGGCCGGGACGAACTCAGAGCGGAAGAGGCTCTCGAAGTCCGCCCAGAGCAAAGATGTCTCATCGTGAACCTGGAGCATCAGGCTCCACCATCGTCCTGTCGCCGCCTGCAGGAGGCTCGCTGCGAGAATCACCATGAGATCCGCTGGTGTCCTCACTAGCCTAAAGATCCGTACCACCGCCTCTAGCCAGTCCTCGGTGGCCTGGGGGTCCGCCTCACCGCGAAACCTGGGCGGTCGATGGCTCTGAAACTCATGCAGTGCCTAAGGCGACGTGCATCGTCAGCGTCTGGTACTGGCAGCATCGGTGGCTCGGCGGGTAAAGCTACCGCCGGTGCCACTGCTGGAAAAGGGCCCTGCACCGAGGCCTCGTCGCTCGGTGGGCTGTCGTCGCGCCCTACACTCGGAACCCTAGCTGGATGTCGTCGCGGGGCCATCCTGAAAAGGAGAACAAGAGCACCACAGTCAGAACAGTATACCTGGTGAGCTGGCACAAGTAATCACAAGGAAAACTTGAGACTTTCATAAAGCAGATCAGTATACCCGGTGAGCTGACACAAGTAATCACAAAGAAAACTCGAAACACACACGCAATCAATGTTTTCATGCATTAAGTCGGAAATCAGGAGTCAGGGTCCTGGTGTACGGATACGTCGGCCGCCGCACCAACACTGGGCTCCCTGAACTGATAACCACACTCAATACACTAAACACTATTGCTTCATATAGAAAGAAAGGACGATCAGAGTCTGCGGTAGAACCGACCCCTCTGATACCAATTTGTCACGACCCGTCCTCGGGGCCCGTGCCGTGACTACCCCAAGCCCGCCTTCCATAGGCCAGGGGCTGGCGACTAGCACCAAGGCGTAAAATCCCGGTAAACAGGGAAGGCATTGCCTTTAAATGTAACAACCACCACAGAGTCAGCAAGCGGAAAGTAACTACAAAGTGCAGAAAAGTAAAGGGGGCCGGAAATACAAGCCCAACTGTAAAGTACAACTGAAAAGTAAAGTACAGCAACTGAAGAAAAGACGGCGGCCTCGTGTCGTCCACTGGCAATCCCACCTGAAGGGTGGGTACAGATAGCCTCCAGGCTCCTCGGGTCCCACGTCCGCTCCGAGCACGTCCCGTCCAGTGGTCCACCTCCAGGTACCGTCCTGCTCCACGCCCCAACCGTGATCAGCGCTGTCCGTCGTCTGCAACCAACACAACAAGGTGCGGGCAAAGCCCGTGCAGGGGTGAGTACAAGCTACTCAGTAAGGACCCCGAGACCCCCGAAGGTCTCCCGAAACCCACAAAGGATATAGCACAAAAGAAAGATGCAATCACGAAGTAACATCTGACTCGACTTAGGTATATGCCCATACATATACCTAAGTCCCCAATTCTAGCTCTGCTCACGAGCTCAAGAACAACTCAATCCACAAAGGAAAGCAAGACTCAAATCCACAAGGAGAGTAAATAGTAAATCCACATAGGATAGTTCAACACAATCCACAAAGGAGAGTAACATAAGATTCAGCTCAACCAGGTATACTTTTTCAGATGACGTCAAAGATGATCACTGATCCATCTAAGTCGTCGGACCCACGAAGGATCGATAGGTACTAACCCCCGCAGAAGACCCACACAGGATCGGGCTCACACAGAACCTGTAGGCAGTGGCTCACACAGAACCGGTAGTAAGGACCCACATAGGATCGGGCTCACACAGAACCCGTAGCACTGATCCACGTAGGATCGCTGAGTGCAGTAGTCGACGCAGTCCACTGAGGATCTCTGCTCTGTCGTCGTCGCAGTCCACGGAGGATCTCTGCTCTGCCGTCGTCGCAGTCCATGAAGGATCTCTGCTCTGCCGTCGTCGCAGTCCACGAAGGATCTCTGCTCTGTCGTCGTCGCAGTCCACGGAGGATCTCTGCTCTGCCATCGTCGAAGTCATAGCCAGCGCTAGGGTTCCCGCACACAGCGAGCTCGTTGAGGAGGGTCCGCTCCACGAGCCGAGAGGCTGATACATCAACTGACACGTAGTCCGAAGTTGATGTATCCAAAAGTTCCGTATCGACAACAGGATCTCAACGCAACAGACGGCGCGTCAATCGGACGCCCGGTCTGAGAGTTATTGGCATTTTCGTCCCAGGGGCCCGGTTGGTTTTTAGGGCAAAACCAACCCGACCGTACTCCGCCTGTATCCGATCCTAGGGCGGAGTATGCCAAAAGTTCCGTCCCACTTAGAGGAAACTACCACAGCTGACGGTACGTCGTTCGGACGTCCGTAGCTCAAGTTATGAGCGTTTCCGCTCCGAGGGCCCGGTTGGTTTCGTGTACGAACCAACCCGGCCGAACCCAAAGTCTTCCGAAACCTTGAGTATAATATACCGAAACGACCGTCTCGATCCAAGGATCGCATAGCCGCTGACGGTTCGTCAATCGGAGGTCCCAGGCCTAAGATATGGGCGAAAGACCGAAGAGGGCCCAAAACGGGGGTTCCGGGCCCGGGGCGACCCGGCCCGAACCCCCCCTGGGGTCGGCCGAACCGGGTCGGCCCGAACCGGGTCGGCCCGACCCGGCCCGACCCGGCTAGGCCGGGTCCAGTCCGGCCTGGGCGTGGCCCGGCCGACCGGACCGGCCGGCTCGGCTTCGGCCGAGCGGCCGAAGGAGGGCGCCGCGGGCTTGACCCGCGGCTCAAGCGAAACGCGGCCCCGCGGGGGGGGGGGGGGGGGGGGCGCCTGCCACGCGGACGCGGCCGGGCCGCCGCGTCCGTTCCCGGTTCCGCGCGGCCGCGGAACCGGCTGCCGCCGCCGCCACGGCTTCAGCCGCGGCAGAAGTTCTCCACGGCGGCGCGCCGGGCGCCGCCGCCTCCGGTCGCCGGCGCCGCCGCGCCGGCGACCCGCGCCGCCGCCACCTTCCGCGGGCCGCCGGAGTTGCTCCGGTGGCCCGTTTTGCCTCCCGTCTGCGCCATTGTTCCTCCCGGGACGCTTCCTCCACTGCGGAATCAACAAATGGCCCTTGCGTCGTGCTTTTGCCGTCGCCCGCCAAATCCGCACAAAAAGGAAGATCGGCGGAGGGTTGCCGGGTCTTGTTCGTTAGACCCGCACCCTCCGCATTAGTCATAAACAACGGGAGAAACAAGGAATAACCAATCAACAATTTTAAATAAATTTAAAATTGTTCCGTGATCGGTTCTTTATTTTAAAAGAAATAAAATCACGGGAAATGAAAATATTTCAAATCAACCCTTACCTTGTCGTCGTCGTCGGACGAGAGGTCGTTGCGGAAGAAGGGGGGATCGTTGCGTCGTCGCGGTATCCGGCGTCGCGTCGCCAAACTCCGGATCAAGAACAAACGGATTTAATTAATTAAATCCGTTGCCATGAAATTAAAAAGGGAGAATTAACGATCCGGTTCTTACCTTAGTTGCCGAACGAGGATCGGCTGCGGAAGAATAGGCGTCGCCGAAGAACGTCACGGGTAGAGCTCGTCGACGTCGCAGATCTCGGTGTGCGTCGTCGAATTCCGGTCGCCGGCGTTCTTCGCGTTCTTTGCGTTCTTCGCGGGGAGGGTGGAGGTTCAGAGGAATTGCACAAAGGTAGCAATCCTCAAAAATAGACAAGTTGTCTATTTTATTATTTTGCCAACAAACGCAAAACGCGTAAGTAACGACCCATTTAATTCACGAAAGAAACAGCCCATTTAATTCACGAAATAAACTGCCCAATTAAATGGTCTGTTAAGAATTAAAGAAAACGCGTCGGTTGACTTTTCAGTTACTTTGACGGGTTTTCGCGGGTGCGTTACTTAGCGAAAGAAACGGCGGGGCTCGTGCGGGCCCCACCTCACAAATATCCTACCAAGGGGGTAGGATATTTCCGGATAGCATCCTATCCAGTTCAACTCAGTTCAAGCCGTCTTTAAGTGGCTTCAAGTGGCTTCCAAGCAGCTTAAGTGAAATAGAATAAAGTTGTCGCACAAACTTTATTTTATTTCTGACTTAAAGCCGCAAAATTTAAAAACCACGTCTGAGCAAACGCAACTCCGGAAGAGGCGTTTCTAAGCAAATACCGGCGCTGCGATTTCATCGGTGCCCTCAGAATTTGATTCCGGGCACCGGTTCAAAAGATAGAAAAACCCGCTCGTCCGTTCACTGAACGTACCCGAGCCAAACTTCGGAAATTGATTCCGGGCACACCGGGCCTCGGAATCAGGTGCCGTCTGAAGGTGCGCTCTTGAAAAATTCCAAAGAAAATTAAGAAAAAAATTTCCTTTAAATTTGCGGGTCTTTACATACTTGGAGTACTATAGACTTATGAGATCAACCATAACTAGAAATATTCTGATTCTCCTCAAGATTTACTTCTAGAATAAGAAAACTTCATTATATATCACATTAGTGAGAATGAGAAACCCATACCGTAACCTCTAAAATTAAGAATTATATTTCACTAGAATTCACGCTCCTTCAAAAAATCATTCTGGATCCAATCATATATATTTATTCTCATTTCCAAAAATATAGATCCCCCTCATAATGGAACACATGAATTCAATAAATATTCACCGTCTTCTATAGCATGTAATTAGAATCACCTTCAAAAATACATTCAATGTACCACCATCTTATAATCCATGAAAGAACCTTTTTTAAAAATACTATAAAACCAAAATCTATTCCAATTACAAATGTTCTCCCAACTGAATCCCCTAGATACAATCATATTCTCTATTTCATAGACATTGAGTGATGAGAACCCTAGTTCGAACACACCTAACTCAATTTGGATGGTGAAAACTCAACCAAAAAATCAACCAACCCCTCCACCATTAATATTTAAATAATCTATGAAAATTAACCTTCTAGGAATTTCCATTCAGTCATAATAGTTTCATGTGAACCATTTATTCCATAAATATATATGCAAACTTATTATTATATGAACCACATCGGATTTCCCCTCAAAATCCATAAATTGATCACAATGCTTCCTTTAACATTACAACCTCTCTATCCTTTAGTGTCATTTACTATCTATCAAAACTAAACCTTCAAAAAATGTTTCCCTATGTAATTTACTATTCTGTTTTTCTATTATATAAATATTAACTGTATTTGACTCTCATAATTCAATCATTCAAACAATAAGGGAGTAGGAAAATCAATATCCTCCAAACTCAACCATCTGCCTTGAGAAAAATAAATCCAGGCCATTCCTATTTAAAATGAAATCCTTCAGAATCAATTGAATCACTATGAATCCAAAATTGTTAGAGAAGAATATTTTTTTTATAGAAATAACCAATATTCTTCTAACAAATATCTAATTTTCAACTTAATAACTGAACACACCTCAATACACCTAATGTTAGAGGTCCTTCAATACATAGTGCCACTACTATCTTACTAGTGACGTTATTCTAGAATCAGTAATCCACTCAACCATAAGTACCCAATTTTCTTCAAACGAACATCAATACCATAAATCATGGTTCTTACAAAACACAATAAAACAGTCACTAGATGATCTTAAACCAAGATTTAATACCACTTGTTGGAGATAATTTACCCTTCAATGTCCATCAGAGTCCCATGCATCCCATACTATATCTTGTAAATTTGAAACTAAAAAATATTGTCCACCAAACTCATATAATCATAATTTTAGTCCAAACCAAAAACTATATAATACGACACTTGGAATGATCAAAATTTCCATAACACCCCCCTTAAATTTAACTTCTATAACAAGAAAGATTAAACACCCTATCGAACATGTTGATCTTTCCATTAATCTAATTCCAGATACATTTAGGTATATTTCAAGATCATCCAAAAATAAGGAATTGGTATAAATAAAATCATATACAGCTAGGACAATCACTACACACGTGAACATAGGGTTCATACATAATATTCTTATATAGGTTAACAGAATAGTTTCATTAATTTTGGAATGAAAATCGAATTTACAAGTGAATCATGTAATATTCCATATATATATATATAGAAGAAGAAGAAAACCTCCAAGGACATCCTTATAAAAAATAATTCTATATGGGGAAGTCCCCCATGGATGAAAATGTTATCATATCCTCTTTTAGAACGACTCTCACTAGATCGCATTCCCTTCCCACAAAATAAAATAGTGATGTGCAGTACTCTATTTATAGAGGTGTTGTGCATATTCAAATTGGGATTTTCAGTTTTATACCTTTTAAATATCACATACATTCATCCATTTGGTCAAAGAAATTGACTACAAATCACCACATTAACTGTTATTTTTTATGAAAATTAATATTTGGAATCTCTAAATCTTTCCCCGAATTCATGATCTTATTTCAGTAACCACATCCTTATGTTTTTCACTCTATTTATAGTATGTAGAACATCATACTATTCCAAACTAAACTTTTAAATCCTTTTATAATAATTTTAAATAGCCTTTCAAACACCATGACTACTCCAATGTTGGTCAAGATTAATTATATATGGATCCCATCACTAAAATTAGTTGAATTCTAAAAAATACACACCCTATGGAACTTCTATTCCATATTCATAACTAATTTTATTTCTATATCACTTTTCCTCTAGAACATGGATGTTATTTTACAATCCACTAATGTAGATATAAAATTACTTGGTGATGTTTAGCTTCTATTTATCCTGATACAAGAAGTTTCATTCTAGAAATTTAAGTTGTCTAATTTTTAATAATTTAAATAGAAAACTGTTTTCACACTAAAACCCAACACCCTTTGATACAATCTCAATAAAAATCTAATTATTATCCACTTTAGATAATGTTGGTATATTAAAAAGGACGACCTTAGTTAGTAGTGGCTATTTTAAATCCATTTTAAAACATCTCATCATAGATTCCTCATTGACACTCATGTATTTAAAAATTTATAAAATAAATAAATTAAGATAGTGGAATATTATTTAATGGACTTCAACACCAACAATAGATCCTAACATTTATGAATACATATAGTTGATCATGTTTATTCAACAAAATTCATTGGAGCATAGCTCATGAACATAGACATTACAATCAAGTTGTTTCAAACATAAAAACTGCATACCTTGTTTCACAAGTGAGGTTTTAGAGGTGGTTTCAAAATCGGGGTTCTCTTTATAATAGTGATATCAAATGTTGGCTTCTAAGCCATGGAGGTTCCTTCCTTATTCATTTTTAGTAAGACTTTACTAATTCAAATGAAGATAAATGGATATAAGAAATTTATGGATTGGAAATTTTGAATGATTAGAGTTTATATTATGTAGAATATAGATAAAAGTTTATCTATATAAAAGAGATATTGGGTTTTTTTAATGGTATCAAAATAGAGGAACCCTAAAAAGTATAATGGGAATGAATTGACCAGAAAATGAACAGGGTGGTTTAAATTTAATTTTACTAGAATATGGCCTTCAACATCAGGGTGTTAGGACAACTACTAATTTAACTAAAAATATAATGATTATTTGAGGGAATATTTCCTCCTTATAAAAAGTGTTAATGTTATTATGTCATTTTCCTTAAAAAAATATGACTTTTTTATGATGATGTGAAATGTAATGGAGACAATTGATCATTTAAACGAGTTTAATGTGATCCAACATTAACTATAGTCTATTGGTGTGACATTTACTAATGATTTGTGGGACTTATTGATTATTTAATAAACATTAAAATATTAGGATATGATGGTTACAACATTTAGGAGGTCCAAACACAAGAATGACTTGGTTTGTGAGGAAATTTCAGATCTGGACTTGAATGGGGAGATTGGGATGAACGATGTACACGTTGATATAGAAATTAATTAAACTTTCACTCATAAAAATAAAAAGGTAATAGAAGGAAAAATATTGTAGGTAGAATATTCAATGGAAATTGATAAGGATTAGATCACCCATGCTAGATATATAGGAATAAAGGGAATATGAAAAAATATTACAGAGATATAACATATATTTATTGAAGGTTTTTTATGTTCTTGTACAAAAACTATATATAAGGGGGAAAATATTTTATTTATAAGTGTTTAATGTCTATTTGAGTCATGAATAATTTATTTCAGGGATTTATTTAACTAAAATTCAATGTGGGAGAGAATACACTATTTCAATTTTTTTGATTATTTTGATGGTGAATCTTCAGGATAATGATAGTCTAGAGAGTTTTTCAAAATATTCAATATTTTTTTAGCTAGGAATGTATTATTTTTTAATTTTAGTGGATCATGGAACATAGACAATTGAAGTAAAAAATCTATATATTTGCGTCAAATTGATGATTTGGGTTTTATTCTGTTTTACAGGAGTGTAATATATAACACATGGTTCCATGGTGGTGTATATAGTAGCGAAAGAAGGAGTATTATATATTACTATGATTTCATAATATAAAATACTTTTTGGAAAAATTAAATTATAGAATTTCTAATTTATGGAATGATTATGTAAGACACTAAGGTGAAAATGTTATCAAAATAATAATTATAAAAGGAATGATGAGATTTGATCATGTGGAGTACATAAAAAACGAAGAGTGACCCTTATGAAGTAATATAAGATTTTTTATTACAGAAGGAAGAGTGAACAAAAAACTAGAAGTGATAGCTTTTTTATATCGATGTATGGGGGCCAATTCAAGTTCAACTTCTTGCATGTTTATTTTATTTATCATATTCAATGATGATGTGACTAGAATTATGCGAGTGTTCTTTATCAAGCACACATATGAGGTATTTCATACCATCATTTTATTGAGATGCAAGGTTGAAATAATGGATAATTTAAAGCTCATATGATTATGGTCTAATAATGGTTAGGAGTATAAATATAGAGTGTTCCAATGGTTTTTTGGAATAATTTAATACTTTTTTAAGAATATTAATCTTTGAATTTATAAGAAGGGAGTGATAGAATAGATAATCTAGTTATTTCCTGAGATATATATAAGTATTATAATTATTTATAGTTTTTCCTGTTGTGTTTTGGGTAGAAGAAAAGAATTATATAACATAACTTAGAAAAATAAGTCCTTAAACTCTAACAGGAAAATATATTCTTGAATAAAAGAGGAACTAATGATATATCTACATATCCCACCTCAAATTTTTAAGGTGCATTTTATTTTTCAATATTAGTTTTATCAAGTGGGACACATTATGAAAAAAATCGTCAATAAGATTGTATGAGGTTCACATTAATTATTGAATCATTAAGAAGGAATAAAACCAAGTTGAAGATATATACATGAAGAATGAGAAGTAACATTTTATTATTTGGGTGAAGAGAAGTTCAGACATCTAAGTTAGTTTAGGGAGAACTCATATTTTAGAAGAAAATAGTCATATAAAAGGTTGGATTTTATAAGGAAATTTCTTTCTGGTGATTTAACTATGTTAAGATGTGTTAAGAATCTCAAGAACCCTGGATGATCGAGGAAGATTACAAGAAGAATCAATACATGAAAAATCATAAAAATAAGAGTCTAGGTTATCTACTTGAGTCAGAATACCAGTAAAATGGAATGAGTATAACTTATATTATCAACATGGTACTAATAGAGGGGATTCAAAAATAAAAAATATGTGTTAAGTATCATTGGAGAAAATTTGTCACTATTATCAATGAATTTGTAGATAGAATCCTTGTATACTTCAAAAAAAAAGATGATTTCAAAAAAAAAATTCTTGGAATGAAAGTTATACAGAACAAGTTTCCAAATAGTTAATGGAAGAAACAAATATTTAAAATAAGTAGAGGGAAATGTTAGTTCTAAAATGTTTTTATACAAAGTATTGGACCTTAGTGAAATTTTCTCTCCAATTTTTAAACACACAATGATATTTAATATTCTTATAATTGTTTTATATGAATTCTTTCATCATGAATAGTCATATACAAAAAAAAATTTATAAATAAATATTTAGATCAATAAATCTTTATAGTGTATACAAACTGTTTTATAGAATGTGCAGAAAAAATTCTATTTAAACTTAATCAGAGCATTTATGGGCTGAAGTAAGAACCCAAGTAGTGGAACCAAAAATTTAATAACATTATGAAAAAAATGAATTTTCGTCTGGTTAAATGTTGATTATTTCTACTACATAAAGGTTTTTGATGATGGTAACTTTATCATAATTATCTTAAATGTATATGACATGTTATTTATGGGTTTAAATAAGATATAGATTTAAGACATGTAGGATATTTCATAAAAATTTATTGTGATAAAAGATATTGGGGAAGCCAAATGAATATTGATGATGATGATATAGAGGGAGTGAGAGAAATAATCTTTAATGTATCCTTAATAAGAGTATATTTTAATGATGGTAGATAGGGTTATAATTTTTAGATCCATATCTATCTCCATGCCATTATCCATAAATTTTAATTGCCATATCTGAATAAAAAATGAATAAAAGATGAGGATATTTCCTTGTTAATGGTTATTTAAGAATCTAGGATTGGGAGTTTTATATATTCCATTATTTTTATTAGGCCTATCATTACTCAATAAGTAGTATTTTTTAGTATATTCATGGAAAATCTAGGAAATGGGAACTAAAAAATGGAAAAGTTGGTTCTTTGGTATATCATCTATTTAAACGAACTAGAATTATGATTTAAAATGTACAATCCATTTTAAGGGTATATTAATGTGACCTGTTTAGGGGATTTGATACTCAGATGAGCACCATAGGATCTATTTTTAACTAAATAGGACCTCTTGTAAGTTGGATTCCTAGAATTTAATCAGTAGATTCATTTTCAACCATGATTATATATTATGTTGTGATAGTAGAATTAAGGAAGGAGATAATATGGTTTAAAGGGCTTTTGGTGGAGATAAAAAATATGTTATGTATTGAAGTTTTATTCTATGATAGTTAGTATGTAATTAATGTTCAAAGAATGTGATATTTCACCCAAAGAAAAATATAATAAACTAAAATATCATTTTATCTAGAATAACCTATAAGAAGTAATTTTGGATCAATGAAAGATAGTTATAAGTCATAATCAAGTAGATATTGTAACATAGGTCATAGTCTATGAAATTCTGAGGTAGTTTTATGCCTCAGTGGAACTTGGGTAACAAAGAAGCAAAGGTTTTATATTTACTGATTGTTGGTATATAATGATGGAGAAAAACTAGAATTGTTATGTTATTCAAAATAAAATTTTGGAATATAGAGAAAAATTAACAACTAATATATTTTAAGGTTTTTATTAGATTATTTTTGAAAAAGGCATTATATCTCAAAGAATGGATATTTCTCTATGATATATTACAAAACTAGATGTATCATGTTAATAATAACCAAGGGAGATCTAATAGTTTATTAAAAATATAGAATATGATATCATGGATGATGACTAACAGATCAAGATGATGAATATAATGATCTTTAGATCATATAGGGATAACTATAAAGGACTTGGCTAAAAATATATTAGTGGTTTAAGAATAGTACAAAATGTTATTAAAGTGTGATAAATAAGGTATATATGTTAGATTAGACTGGTCCCTGGGTTCCAAAATTCAAGGTAGTGCATCAAATAGTGTCCTTGACTTGATAGAGGCTGGCCTACAAATATCATAAGGTGGTGAATATGGACCTTATAACATGGATGGTGGTGGAACCATATATAACAATGAAACTCATTTATAAAATTCAAGGGAGGTTATTATTTAGTTTGTAATAGTTAATCCAATAACCATTCTTTTATAGTAGTAATAATGATATACAATGTCTCTCTTATGGATTAGGGTTATTTTTAAAAACTCACAAATCCATGTGTTCTTCAATGTTGTTTTTAGTTATTTCTTTCATACATTTGTGTGTGGTTTGGATTTTTATATAGTTGATCAATGTTATTTAGTTTGATATAATGGATTTTAATTTCATATTCAAGACATTACAATTGGGTACTACCAAACTCTGGAATTTATGAAATTTTTATATAGAGGTTACAAAAGGGGTTTTCCAATTTTGTTTCTCACCATAAAACCACTTGGTAAGAACGTTGTTTTTCTTGGTTTATACAATGAATTTCTACCATCATCATGCCAACCCCATGGTAATAATGTTAGGTAGATGAACTCAACATTTCTCCAAAGTCTCAATTCTTTTAAATATTTGTTGAATAATGTTAATCCACTCATTTTCCTCTTATGTATACACATCTCCCTAAATATTTATAGTATTATGGAATTGAAATTATAATATATTCTTAGAGTCTATATTTATAAAATAAGGAAATACCTGACTAGAAAATTTTAACCCCTCATAAAGACCCTTAAAAACCCTTGTGTCTGTTATTTTTCAATCTATAAATGCATGCCCATATTCCCCTTCCTACGTGAAAGGAGTTGGTCGTCTATGTTGAACCGTATATAATGAATTAGAGAAGGATATTATGACCTCCCCATGAAAAGTCTTCTTAATTTTTTGACATTACATTAGTAAAACATGACCCTTTATCCCATCTCTAGCATCCATTTCTCAAAATACTTTTTATTTTGAAACATATTTTGAGAATTTTATTATAAATATATAAAATGATTAAGACATAACTTTACACTATATAATGATTACTATAAATAAAATTAAATATATTTTTTTATCATTGTAAATTGGTTAAAAATAAAGGGTTTAATTTTTTTGAATCATATTAAGATAGTCATTAATAATAAATATATTAGAAAAAAATAATTTTTTAATGTTTTAGTTTATATGAATCATCAATTGGTTATGAAAAAAATATTGATATCGTATGACGGAAAATTATATGACATGTAATGTTATAATACGCATGCCTACCTACCGATGAATAGAATGGTTCATGAGATTCTATGATTTATGACAGGATTATAAGAAAAATATAGATTCCAGACCACCTTTCATAACTCATGTTTCCGCCACAATTGTATTAGTCATGCATATTTATGGTATACATTATATGTATGAAAAATTCTATCTACTCACTAATTTTACATCCCATACCCTGGTGCTATTAAAGTTGGATATTATACCATTTTATAATATTTGTGTCTTAAATAACTCTATGGTAAAAAATTCATTCCAAAAAATCACCTTAGGTACATATTCTAATAAACAAAGGATGGTGTTAGAATCAAATTCATTCCAAAAAATCACTTTAGGTATACATCATAATAAAAAAAGGATGGTTTTAGAATCAAAGGATGAATAATATATCAAGGGGAGGTGGGTTTTTATACTGGTTGAATGAAAAAAATTCCATGAGACTCATTATGACATTTTCCAAGACCAAATAGAACCCTTTGGATACCCCTATTATAATCTAAAAACAATATTATAATTTAAAGTAAATAACAAATATATAAAGAATCATATAACATGAATTTGTAATAATTGACATCACAATGATATAAAATACTTAAAATAGTTTATAAAATATTTGTCATAATACAAATACTACATAGACATGTGAAGCTATCCAAACATATTATATGAATCCAAATGTTTACATCTCATAGTGGAAACTCCTAGTAGAACAATAATGGAAATACTATAATAATTCACCAAATAATTCTAATAAACATTCTAAAATACATAATTATTTTACAATATGTATATTGTACTAGCTCATATGGTCTATTCCTTTACCTTTACCTGGGTTACATGAAAGAAGGTCTGTAATATACCCATGGGGGCCTAGGTTAGGTTTCCATATATCATACATATTAGTACATCACCACAAAATCATTAACAATCTTTCATAAGATAAATTTCATGAAAAAACCCAACAAATCTATAGTAATAATCAATAATATGAATAACATTATTTAAATATATATTTAATTTAAAATTCTTCATAAATATTAATATATTTATACTTGTACGGTCCATACATTTCATATCCTCTTTGGTATTAACCTAGAATTAGATTTGATAAATATATAAGAGTTAGAGTGCAACATACATCCTATTTTGTGCTAATTTTTATTTAAATTTGGTCTTGTGTACTCTTTATAATCTATAAATACATCTATTTGTATCATCCATATTTATATTATTCTGGTTATTATACATATGCGACTAACTCTTATTTTATATTGAGGTTTTTTTCATTTACCTTTCTAATATTTGTGATTTTTATTGTTTATGATTTATGATTTATATATTCTTTTATATGTGTCTTTTATATAATGTTTTATTTGGTAATAATTTATCTTAAAATTCAATTTTATTAATCATGGATATTATAATATATAGATATGACATACCCTATTCTTAGTATGAATATATTAATCATTCAAATTTTAAATTGGAAAAAATAATTCCCAACCTAATGGTCCGATTCCCTTGGCCTAATCTCTAGAAAATTTTTATTAGGAATAAAAATTAGGCACAGTGATGGTCATACACAGTTATTTTTAAAGGATGAATTAGTATGATTATTTAAACATATTAGGAACCAATGGTAACTTTATATATGATAACTGAGGAGATTTTGATTTTTTTATTATGTATGAGGTATGAGGAATTATCCCCTTTAATTAGTTGAGTTACCCATATTTAATTTGGTTTTATGTAATTTAATGATAGAAAAATGCCTTTATGAGGATGAGATAACATTAAGATTAGTTTGAAATCTAGTAGTGTTCCATGCAGTTTTTGTAGTTGTCCTGCTATAAAGGATATTGAATCAATATTAAATATTTTATGGAGGAGACATATAAGATTCCATGTATTGGTGAATGATATTTGTGGATTAGTTCGAAATGGTGTTTCTACCGGTGAGACTTTATGTAGAGTGTCAATAGAAGATTATAAAAAATTTCAATAGTAATACAAATATACATTAGTTTGTCACATAATTTATATATTTGGTTTGGTATTCCCTATACATTATTGATAAGTATGAGATTTAAGATCAAAATTTCAAGGAAATATTTTTACTAGAGATCCAAAGTAATAAAATTATAATACAACCAAGTATCATTTTGTGGGCATTAGAGATGAAAGATAAAAAAAACTATATCCCATACACATTATTATCTGAATGTGTACATGAAGAGTACTACCCATTATAGAGCTAGATTTAGGAGTTAGATATTTTATCCTTTGTGTTAGTATATATAATGTTGTCATTATAAACTCCAGATGTTGACTCACTCACATGTATCATGAGTAATGAGTTTCCATTCATCTAGGGTAGACATGTTTTTGACCAATGGTAGGGTTTTTATTTCCTGTTATAGTTTCCAATAAAAGTTTCCTTTGTAATAATAATCAAAACATTTGTATTTTTTTCCCTTGATTCTGATGGTATAGGTAGGTGTATATAGATGACAATATTTTTATGAAGCATGTGATTAGGGACTATGATGTGATCATAGGTGTGGTTGTAGAAGGAAACATGACCACTAAGTTGTAATAACCACAAAATTTAAATTAATAGTAATTAAGGATAAAAAATTCATTAACCAATATGTTTTTAAAGGTTTTATTTTTTTATTAATCCAATATTTAATATTAGTTAACATTAGGGAAACCTATTCTTTATTAATAAAAACTTTTTTAGAGGGGGTATTTTTATTGAAATACTCAAAGGGTCATTGATGATAGAAACATGAGTTAGTATCATCATTAAGATATTCCATATTTGATGGATTTTTGAGTGGTAATTAAGGTAGGATTTTCCATAATATGGTAGAATCTTTTTTTAAATTAAATTTTATGATTTTATTATTTTCATGGTTCATTTTTCATTTTTTCATGTTTATGTAAATTTATTTCAACATAGATTCATATTCCAACTCTAAATTGAGTATGATTATTATTTAGAGGTGAGTGAAATCCTTTGGTGAGTCTTCGTTACATTTAAGATCTAAATATTATGTTTTTTATAGAGCTTGAAATTTATTTATATCAAAGAATATGTAAATTAAATTTATAATGTTGTTTTTTTGTTTAATGAAATTTTCCAAGGGGAGGTTTCCCACTTTTATCTTTGTTGAAATTCTATGTTCAATAGCATGTTATATCTAAGGATACAATTTATCTATATAGAGCCATATCATATAACACATGATAATTGTTTTGATGATAGATTAAATTAAAGAATTTATATATAGAGGTTTCATTAGAATTATTATGTTATCACTAAGTTATATTACAATTATTTGAAATATAGGACAAAAACATGTTGTAATGTATGTATTATCACTAATTAAATGAGTTTATTATCAATATTTAGTATTTTTTACATGGATCATTGATATTTTTGACCCATTGAGCAATGTTAATTATTAAAGACCAACTTTTGATCTGTAAATAAAAATTTTTAAATATAGGAAGTGAATATCCAAAATACTATTTTCTGGTGTCTTTATGATTTTTTTATGATTTTTCTATGATGCATCATCAACTGAAAAATGTGAATTTTTTATTGTTTTTTATTATCCAAAAATTAAATACATCTTCATATTAATTCATGGTGGTGCTTGTATTTAATATATTTGTACATTCACGGTCAATATGGGGAGAATTTTGATTACATTAATATTGTAGTGGAGATATTGTAAGAGAAATAAATATTAATAAATATCTAAAAGTGTTAATAATGGAGTAAATAATTTTAATTTATGTTTCTGATTCTCCCAAAAGTGGTATTTTTGTAGACCATGTACAGTTGAAGGTATATTTTTTTTTGAGAGATTGTTGAAAATATATCGTAGGTGTGCATTTTCTCGAAAATATAATTAAATTATCAAATATCGATACATGATTTTTCATATATTGAGACTCATTTATTATCCATCACAAATGGGATCATGGATTTTTTTGTAGAAAAAACAACATCACACTTCTAATATGTTAATGAAGTAGATACGTATCAATACACTAGTGTTGATATTTCTCAATGTCAGAGTTTCATTTCAAATTTATTATAATACTTTAAATTAGATTTTGAGTAAATTAATAATATAAGAGTCAGCATAAATTACTTATAAAATGTGGTATCTAATACCAAATCAGAATAAATATTTCTCTTTGTATTTGGATATTATTGTAATGATTTTTTAATTGATTCTCCAAAGACATTACTTGCACAAAAAAACTTTTTATATCCTTTATCGATCATAATTGGTCAAATTTTATTTTTTATAATGATCTGATCCTCTAACAATGGAATTTATTAGAGTTTTCATATAATCATGATTTCTAGATATATTTCATAGAGGTTATGGCAATAGATTCTTTGAGATGGAATCATATGAGGTGATTTACAAGGAGTTTTGTGATGAATAAAGGATAATGTAATTTTTTTCATATTAAATCTTGAACTCAATTAGGTGAATGATTGATATTTCTTATATTATATGTCATTTTATTCAATTTTTATACCATATTTATTTTAATAACAATTTTTTATCAAAATAGTGGTGTATTATAGGGCCTAATAGCTTATAGTGGGGACCCAATGGCTGAGCTAAAGGTTAGGTAAACGAGATTTTGATTTTGGGGGTAATGTTATTTTAATGGGGATTTGAGAGGACACAATGTAAAATTTATATAGTCCACATTAAAATATTCATTAGGGGTTTTAAATTATTTATCATGGTTTTATGAAAAAAAATTTACCTGAGTTTTCAAAAGAGTTTTCTAGTAATGTTTACATCTTGATGCCCCATCCTTCAATTGGTGAACAAAAAATAATATATGATGACATTCTGAATGTAAAATTTTACATATGAATATTTAAGTAGGATGAGGTACCCATGTATTTTATTATCATTTCTTTACAATTAATAGTTATGATACTATTTGGGTGATCATGAAATAATTGACAAAGTTGACACCTTTTTAGATAATAATGGAAAAAATATTGAAAGACATCATTGAACAACTATATAAGAAGATGTTATATATTTTCATAGATTCCCCCAATTGGCTACAATATATAGTTATGTTAGTTTCATATATGAGGCATATAGTGAATTTAAATTAATATTCAACACCTAATTATGCTTGAGTGGAACATTTCACCTCAATACTGAAAGGTAGATTGATACAATGGTTATGTTACTTGATGATATGTCATATACATGTGTTTTTAATTTTAGTGGTTTGTGAGTAGAATATATTACTTTGTTGGAGTTTTCCATTAATAAAAAATTGAATTGTAAGAGGCATTATATGAGGAATTTTATGATTGACCATGAATTTTTCTATTATGTTGTGTTGGGGTTTGTGAGACAAACAACTTTCTTATTTTATTTTTACAAATTATGATTGAATTTGTACACATGATTCGAGAGATGATATGACCAATAAATATTTTATAAAATTATTATGTCAACGAGAAGTGTATATAATTAATGTTCATGGTATATATCATGATTTCAAAGGTTTCCCCATGGAGTGGTATGCATATGTTTAGAAATGGTGATAAATTCTCCTCAAGGTTTAATGTGTCACATCAAGGTATATGATCATGTTATACCAAAAAAATATTAGGTTTCCCTACTCAATCTTTTGGAGTTGGTTCATGATTTCTTACATCATATTTATATCTAAATTTAATTCATGATCCACCTAATAAAGATCTATTAAAAATTTAATTTAATTTTTAAACTGTGAAAATAATCTTTTATATATAAAAATATTCTTGACAATGATAAAATATATGGTAGTTTTTTGGGAATTACTATTTAGTTTCAAAAAATGAAAATAATATTTCAAAAATTATTATATAACTATAAAAAATTATTTTAAATTATGAAATATATAATTTCAATTATGATATAATTTATACCTAAAATAAAGATTAGGTAACATAATATATATGCATACTATATTTTAATTTTCATAAAAAAACTTCCATGATTTTGAAAAATATAAAAAATTCAGAGTAGTATAATTTCAATATACTAGATTTTAATTTATAAAAAAATTAAAATTATACATTAACTATGATAAATTTAATTACTAAGAAAAGAACCTCTTTAAATAGTATTTTGACGTGATATATATCAGATAACCATTGGTGGGAATTTTCATTGTATCATAACATGAACATATAATTTCTTTATATAGTAAAGATATATAGTAACTTATTTGAATATATAATTAACTATTTTTTAATGGTTAATTATACTAATAATATTTTTATTTCATTGGATAGAAAACTATTTTAATGATCAATTTCCCAACTACATTACCCTTTTCTAATAGTCATTTAATAATCACCATCCCACCATTTATTCCCATGAATTTCTTTAATTTATACTCCAAAATAACACATTTTATTTATTTAAATATCTCTCATGGTTTTATAAATTTTTTATCCTAATTATAATATTTTATTTATATATGGTTGTGGCTCTCTAGCTATGATAATTTTAGATTATTATAAAATAGTAAATTTTAATATAATTTTTATAATGTTAAATTTATTTTTTCCCACTGTTAATTTTATCTATTATAGTGAATGAGTATATTTTACTTTTATTATTATATTATTAGGTAATAAAATAATATTTTATAAGATTATGTGGTTCACACGATTTATTTATTAAGTAAATGTCTTAGTTATCAAAATATTATATCATTTAAAAAAAATTCTCTCTTGAAATTTATATGTTACCTAAGAATGTGGAAAAACATGGAAATATCTCGCTAATCACTAATTTTTAAATATCATTTTCCTATTTTAACATACTATTTCATTATAACACCTTTATGAGTTAGTTTGTTTTTTTCATAAAAAAAATTCTTTTTCATTAAAAATCTAGATTGGTTGTTCAGTAAGTAAAAACATTCTTCTTTTAAAATAATTCACTATTCACTATATAAATTTATTTTAAAATATATATTATCTTTTTAGATACATATAATACATCATGATCTATAAAAGGATTCTTTTAAAATATATATGATATTCTAAATTGTATATTCAATCCATAATTTCAAAATTTCAAGTGTATATTATGCTAAATTTTTTTTCCTAAATATCTTGAAGAATTCCTATGAAAATATATTGTGGAAGACATGATATCCAACATGGCACTCCAAATATATTTTTATCTACTATCATGAAAAATATTTTATAAAATACATGTCATTTTAATTTTTTTTACACATTTTTTTATTGTAATGACTAAACCTAGAATATCGCCATAATCCATAGTCGGATAACCATTGACATATTCTGCATTATCTCTAATCACATATGGTTTTTGAGAATATAATATAGTAAATATTTTATGTGTTCCATCGTAATATCCTCAAAAATAGTATATATAAATAAAGGAAATTTTTTATTGTCTCCAAAAGTATCTTACTCATGCTCAAAATTACATCATGTAACCTTTCTTCTATTTATCATTTATTTTAAAAGAAAGTAAAAAATGATGATTCAATATTTGATTGTTGAAGAAGTATATTAAAAATATATATTAAAATTATTTTACATTGAAATAATGTCCAATCCATAAGAAATTTTCCAAAATAACCCCTCATTGAACAATTAACAACTAAGTCTTACATTATTATGACATAGTTAATGAGATCCATAAATTATGATTCATCATCTCACACTATTTACGAAATTTAGGTGATATAACAATTTGATCATATTAAACTAAACTTTTCCCCTATGTGAATTAATTTAAAAATATTACAATCATTGTGTGATTTAGAAATACATTGGATCTTAACTAAATAAAAAAATTAAAATTGAGTGAATTATAAACAAATCAAGAATTTACCAAGAGTAAATGCCAATAAAAAACCATTAAAAAATCAATAAATCAATGATTCTATTAACTTAGTTTTATTTGTATAAAATCAAGAAAAAATAATCAAATTAATATTGATAAATACACAAGTAAATAACAGATTAAATAATAAAAGAAAAACAAAACAATCTCCAAATTTAAATCGTTAAAAAAATATAAATCTTATAATAAGAATTAAAAATTTAACTAAAATAAGAAACATGTAATATATAATGTGTTTAATTGTTCCCCTTTTATATTAACCACTTATTGGGGTTTTTTTCTATAAAAAATAGAGTTATCGAAAAATTAGGTAAATTAACGAAAGATTTATTACACTATATATTTTCTTAATTTTATACTCTCACTCCCTACCTATATCTATATATATTAAAACAAACATATATTTAGTTTAATATTCATTCTCAAATCAAAAACTTCATCTATGATCACTCCACATATATATAATAACTTTTTATTTGTTCACATGTACTATGGACATCCCATATTCTCTAAATATTAATTTTAACTACATGATACACCAATAAGAATAAATACATCATGTAGTCAAAGAGACACCTCTATAATTTTATTGTGTCTACTATCTAATTTATTAAACTTCTGGTCATTTTAGTGAAACATTATTCATACAAAATATCTTATACATTTTATATCATCTATGTGGGCCACAATCTATATATAAATCTTGATATTTTCCAAGGAATGCCTAAAAATTATTATTACAGAATAAAAAAATATTTTGAGATCAAGATAATATGTTTTGAGAATGAACTATAATAGAAGATTTATACACCATATTATTATATGTTAAATCGTATTTTAATGTTGATTCATATTTTTTGATATATTTAATTTCATCATATATTTTAATCATTATTTTAGATAAGTTCAACCATATTATATGATTTTATTCTATCCACATTGTAGTATAATCAATTCTTACGAATATGCTATAATCATAAAAAATGATATGTTAATACTCCTTCACCACTGACAACGAGAAACAATGCTACCTTTTATATTATATTATTTTATGTCTTCTATGGTTTTCTATGATATTCAAATTCATGTAAAAAAGTATACATGGGATGTGTGTAATACCACCAACAAAAAATGGAAATCATGTATTTGATGTCAATAAAGTATATTACTTATATAAATAATATATTCCACCTTTGATTCAAATTTCTTAATTTATATGATATAAAATTACTCCATATGTAACCTTTTGTGATATTTATATGTTTATTTTACAATAGAGACAATGTTATGTGGACTGGATATGATATTTATATATTGAAAATGGTGATCGTATCATGACCTATTGCTAATGATGTCATAAGTTGGAATATCTTAAAATATTTTATTTCTCAATACTGTTTCTTTTTAACAAGCCCATAAAAATGAATATTTTTTCATGGCCTATGATATTTGATATATTTACTTATGGTATTTATGTTTTCATACTATAGATAAATTGATTCTAATGACATTCGAATTCAACTTATATGACATATAAATTTTTTCATGCATTTAGTGATATAGACTTGCATGTAACAATGACATATAAACATATATCAACTTTTCAAAAAAAGGACACTAGTTACCCCCATCACTATAAGTGAATATTTTATATTGGATTCAATGATATTCAGTTGAAATATTTTCTTTATTGACTTTTATCTTTTTTTCTATCCAATAAATAATTTTTCCCTTTTCAAATAATTAACCTTTATTCATCATAGTATTATTTTTAATTCTTAAAATATTTAATTATTTTCTAAAATACAGTAATTTTCCATTAATTCCCAACACAACGTGAATTGTCTTAAAAATTCATTAACAAACTCAAAAACATAAAATATTATTTACGTCCATATAAATTAATGATGATGTGAAACTTAGTCACTAAATGATGGATATAATAATCAATAATTAAGTTATATCAATTCATACCATGGGATAGTAACATTACTTCAATAATATATCAATTCCTTATGCAATAGATTCCTTGAAAATTAATAATGCAACGTTTGTATATCAAAAATAACAAGAAATTATTGATAAAGAAACCACATAGATCCCTACTTCGCAACTTATATACTTTTTATTTAAAATAAACTAAACTAACATAGCTCTCTTGGGAATGTAAATTAATTCATGCCACATAGTTCGCTAATATAACTCACTTCAATAAATAACAATAAATTCTATTAGTATTATAACTACATCACTTGTGAAAAAAAATTAAATAAAACAAGTCTGATATAATATCCTCGACTACTCTTCAATAATAAATAGTAACTCACTCTCAAATACAACAAATAAATAATCTGAATGTACCTATAATTAAAGAATAATATACATATGCATGTGTGAATAGGTACACATGCATGTAGAGAGTATATGAAACACAATATTATTTCCATGAAATTCCCAAAATAATTATAATTCATATTAAAATATTTTATTATTATAAAATTTCCTGAAAATGAATAATTCCCAATAATGAAAATAAATTAAAATAAAATAAAACAAATTTTAGATAAAAATATGATAAAATTGATAAGAATCATTCTTACAATTTAAAATAATATACAAGAAATGAATAAAGGAAAAATGATGTATTCATAATAAAAATAAATTATACACCAACCACTCTATGTTTCCATAACCATCACACTCTCGACTCACCAATATACAAAAATCTACATGAGGGAATACATATGAAACCTATAACATTAAATAAGGGAAATTATTTTGAGTAATAATAATTAACTCAAAGCCCAACATTGATTCATTATCCCATATGAATAAACAATTTTATAGTTCAGCTAATACATGGAGTTTACCATAGTTATGTATCAGTTATAATATCTTACCCCTCAATAGAATATATGGATTCCTCCAAACAATTCAGTAAGATAGAAAGATCTTCCTATGAAAGTAAAAAAATAACATAAATAAAATAATGAAAAACACCTAAACCATTTCCCTGACCATGATCAATATACATTAAATTACACAATTTTATTAATTCTATCCATGTTAAACTCACCAAGTCGATTACCGGAGTGGAGGATTTGGATTTTCAAGGCCTGATGAGGTGTGGGAGATTAAAGAGGTTGAATGCAACAATGGGTGCCCATCCCATTTCATTAAAGGAAAAAAGGGTCTTTCCAAGAATGGATTGAGAAAATGGACCTATAATATTTTTTTTTCAGTACCAAAATTGATGTTTAAATCTTCTCACATATTGTTAAATGAGTTTGGATGCCTTGACCAGAGAGAGGATTCTAGAAATGTAATATTTGGACACCAAAGTCAAATCCAGTTGGGTATGCAGTCAATGTCAAATACAGTGGTCTATAGTTGGAAAGTTGTGTTCTAGTTTTCTTAAATTCATTGTTAGACTTTAACTTTCTTAATTTAGGGGGATATGGTTGGTTTAACCTTTATGAATTTATGGTTTTAGAACCTTGACTATTGTATCACCCCTTGGTTATGAATAGCCACCCAATGGCATTGTATTTTCATTAAATATTTAATTGAGAGCTTATGCTTTGTTTCCCTCCGTTGTGTGAGGATTTTCCTGGTATTTTTCCCCTTTCAATTGTGCATTATTTCCTTTTCAATCTACAAGTTATATTTTTGATCCATGATAACAAATCCCCCAATTCTGTGCCTCAACCTAAGTGAGTTGTTGTGTGGATGGTATATCACATCCCCACTTGAGTGTGTTTTCTAAGTAATTGGTCTCTCTCTTTATTGCATTGATTGACTACTTGCATCCGCTATCCATACCCATCATTCGCCACTTATCAATGAACCACATCCTTTATTCATCTCCCTACACTGTGAAGATCAGGCCACCATGTGCATCTCAAATCGGTTGGTATCAGAGATCCGGTGGACACGATAGGCATCTATCACTTCATTTACATTGCGTTTACCCCTTACCCCCTTATCTCTAAATATTATTCACCCTTTTAAAAATAATCCATTTTCTTAAAAGCCTCTTTAATTGGTGTATTTTGTAAAATCTTGGATTATTAGAAATTGATCCAAATTTTCAATACTCTTTATTGTGAATTTTATTCGCTTGATGTGATTCGTATCCATCAAAAAAATAAAATATAGAATTAAATTCTCTCAACCCACCATTTTGTGGTTTTCAAAATTAAGCACAACCTTTGTTCGAGAGACATAAAAAAACATATTACTCTCCCTTAAATCATATTTTGCTTTAAAACTCCAAGAACAACACTTCTTGGAGAGATTTGACCAAAAAGAAGGATATAATTACTTCTTTGTGCTTTACATTATTATCACTTTCCATTCCGTACATCACTTTATCCATCATTTTACTTCATCACCATATTATATGTGTGTCATATTATTATTAGTTTTTCTTATCTTGAACAATTGGGAAAAAACCCTATACCAAAACATTCTATCCTTTTCCACTCTTTTACCCATATTTCCTACCCTCTTTTCTCCCTTTACCCTTTACCACTCAAGTAGGTTGTGTTAAACCATACCCTAACCCAATCTTGATTGGGGAAGGATTGGTGGTATGTGATCATCCCAAACAAGGTATTATATCTCATAAGATCTTGGAATTTGACTTATGTGTTGAGAGTGGAGAGAAATAAGAAAAAAACATCTTGTGTGCGTAAGTGTGTGCATGTTGGTGTGTATATGTGTGTGTGTACATATCGTGTGTGTGTGAGTGTATATCTTGCATGTGTGAGTGTGTATCCTTGTGTGTGTGATTGTGTACATATTTTTTGTCTGTGTGTGCGTGTACATATCGCTTGTGAAGTGAGTGTGTTTGAGTGTGTGTGTTCCTCCCCCTGGTGTGTGTTTGTGTTTGTGTAACTTATCATGGTAGAAGATCGTGTGAAGAAAATTTCTTATGTTAGCGATGAGGGAATTCGATGTAGATCTCCTACACCTAGATATGCACAAATCCAAATTCAAGCATTGGTGACCCACTTCTAGAAGCATTATGATAGAATTTTGGAAGTTCTATATGAGAGGATTGATGAATTGAAGAATAAACCAATCCCAAGGATGATCCATGATAACCCACGACATGCTTTGGCACCACGTTGTCCCCACATCATGGAGTAGGACATGGTGATCTTTGATTATGATCTTTATTGTGTCCCACAAAGGAGGAGGTTGTACCAAAACCCAAGAGGAAGAAGTAGAGAACCTTATGATGACCTACACGGCGAGATTGTGGTGAAGGTCCCCTCTTTTCAAGGAAAAAGTAAACCAGAAGCATACTTGAAGTGGAAGATGTGGATTGACCAAGTATTTTCATGCAATGCATATTTAGAGGAGAAAAAGGTCAAACTTTCTTCCATTGAATTTTATTATTATTATTTAGTTTGGTGGGATCTAATGCAAACAGAGAGGTCTAGATATGGTGGATGTCCCATCAACACTCAGGATGACATGATGTTTTACATGCAGAAATGGTTTTCCCCTCAAACTGCCATAAAGATCTCTACAAAAAGATCCGATGCCTCATGCAAGGGATTAAGAGTGAAGAAGATTACTATAAGGAGTTGTAAATTTTCAAGATTCAGGAAAACATTGTGGGGGATCTGGAGGCAACCATGTCACTGTTTTTACATGGGCTCAATCGGGAGATTGCTGATCAAGTGGAGATGTACCACCTTGTGGAAATACAAGATATGATCCATTCCGCGATCAAGATCGAGCAACAAATGAAAAGGAGGAGAAACATGAGGAAACACACAACCACTTTACACCATGGAGAAACCCGAGAAAGGAGATTATAGAATCATCAAAGGAAAAAGATGTGGTTGATCGCAAAAGTGACAAGGTTATTCTTCCACCGAAGAAAACTACTTTTGAGTCTAACCAAACTAGGAATCATGATATTAGTTGTTATAAATGTCAAAAAATAGGTCACATTGCTAGTGAGTTCCCGAATCAGTGCAACCTGACCATCAATAGGTATGGAGAATGGGAGACCAATGGAGAGATCTTGGAAATGGAGGAGGAAGAATCTTTAGAAATTGATAGAGGAGAGTTTGTAGAAGATGGTGAGATTCTTGTCACTAGGATAGTTTTAAGTACACATATGACCATTGGAGAGAATGAAAAGTGAGAGAACTTTTTCCATACATGATGTAAGATCAATGGGAAGGTATGTAGCATTATTTTTGATGGGGGAAGTTCCAGCAATGTGGAGAGCACTGATTTGGTAGAGAATTTGGGACTCCTGACTTTAATATATCAAAATCCATACTGGCATCAGTGGTTGAATGATTGCGGGGAGATAAAGGTCACCAAGCAAGTGAAGTTATTATTCCCCATCGGGAAGTAAAAATATGAGGTCTTGTGTAATTTTGTACCTATGAAGTCTTGACATTTGTTGTTGGGGAGACTGTGGCAGTATGATCGGCCTATTACCCAAGACAGTTTCTTAAATCGTCACTCTTTTTTACTCTCAGGGGAACCTATAACCCTTAACCCCATGTCCCCCAAAAAATTTCTGGAAGATCACATTTTGAGAAAAAAGAAAAAAATGAGTAATGAGGAAAAAAGAGTTAAAATGAAAAAGGATAGAATGATGGAAAGAGAGAAAATGAGAGAAGAAAAGAAATGGAGAGAAAATAAAAGTCCATTGGGAAAATGAATTTGAGAGAAGTGAAAAGTGTGATGTTGAAGATAAAGAGAGAGGTTAAAGAATTATTGTTTTTATAGACAACCCTCATAGTACTAATTTACAAATAGGTGTTTCTAAATAATAACGACGTACCATGTTTTCCAAATATTGTTTAGTCCTTGTGGAAGGAGTATGATGATGTCTTTCCTGAAGTGGTTCCACAAGGTTTTCGACCCATTAGAGGTATTGAGCATCAAATTGAACTCATACCTGAAACATCAATACTCAACCACCGTACATATCGCACCAACCCAGAAGAGAAAAAAGAAATTCAAATCCATGTTCAAGATCTGTTGGATTTGGCATATGTTAGAGAGAGCCTTAGTCCTTGTTCCATACTGGTGATTCTAGTACCAAAGTTGGATGGAACATAGAGAATGTGAATTTACTGTAGATCCATAAACAAAATCATAGACATGTATCATCATCCTATCTCAAGGTTTGATGATATGCTATGTGAATTAAATTATTCAACTATTTTCTCAATAATTGATTTAAGAAGTGGATACCATCAAATTAGGAAGAAAGAAAGAGATGAATGGGAAACTTCATTTAATAAAAAACATGAACTTTAAGAATGGTTTGGCATGACCTTTGGTCTCACAAGTTCACCTAGAACATTTATGAGGTTAATGAATCATGTCTTACGTGAATATTTTGGAATATTTTTGGTAGTTTAATTTGATGACATTTTGGTTTATAGTAGGAATTTGAATGAACATGTAGATCACTTAAGAAATTTCCTAGAGGTGTTAAGGAATGAAAACGTATTTGGAAACTTAAATAAGTGTGAATATTTCAACAAAAATTATTTTCCCTTGGATTCGTCATGAGTGGAAATGGAGTTGAAGTCAACATTGAGATGATCAAAGTGATAAAAGAATGGCCAACTACAACTTCTATTGGAGATGTAAGAAGTTTTCATGGGATCAGTTGTTTTCACAAGAGATTTGTGAAGGACTTCATCACACTTGCAGCACCATTGAACGAGTTGAAAATGAAGAATGATCCATTCAAATGGGGGATAACACAAGATAATTCCTTCCATGAACTTAAATAGAGACTCACACAGGCCCCTCCACTTACACTTCTAGACTTCGGTAAGACATTTGAAATTGAATGTAATGCAACTAGAATTAGAATAGGAGGAGTAATCATGCAAGAAGGTAATCCTATTTCTTTCTTCAGTGAGATGTTAAATGGCCCAACCCTAAACTATGCTAAATATGATAATGCTTTGTCTGCATTGTTTAGAGTTATAGAATCTTGGAAACATTATCTTTGTCCTAAAGAACATGTGATCTATTCTAATAACGAGGCCCTTAAATATCATAGGATCCGACATAAACAAAATAGAAGACATGATATGTGGCTGGAATTCATTGAGTCATTTCCAGATGTCATAAATCATAAAAAGGGAAAAGAATATATTGTGGCCAATTCATTTTCATGTGGATATTGTCTTTTATCCTTATTAGATTCAAAACTTCTTGGTTATGAATGCCTTAAGGATTTTTATGCCACTGATAGTGATTTTAGAGAACATTAAGAACATGTAAACCTGGATTTAGTTGGGAAGTTATCTATTTACATGATGGATTCTTATTTCAGATTGATAATATTTGAACTACCACTACTCTATCCAATTATTTTTACTACATGAGTAACATTCGGGTGGGTTAATGGGGCATTTTGGTATTGAAAAAACTCTAATTGTTCTTAGTGAGCATTTTTATTGGCCTAAGATATATAAAGATGTGGAAAAATTTGTGGGAAAGTGCACTGTCAGCCATAAATCCAAATAAAAATTGAACCCACATAGACTATATCTTCCTCTCCCAATCCACAAAACCACTTGGGAGGACATATCAATGGAATTTATTATGGGGTAACCATAGAACAAGTGGGAGATAGATTCAATTTTAGATGTGGTGGATCAGTTTTAAAAAATAGTCATTTATTCATTTTCACAAAACTGATGATTTAACTAATATTGCAACCCTTTTATTTTAGGAAGTAGTCAAAATTCATGGAATTACAAGGACTATTGTGTCGGATAAAGACACAAAATTCCTCAGCTACTTTCAGAAGACACTATAGAGAAAACTAGGAATGAAGTTACTATTTTCCACCAATTGTCACATGAAAATCGAAGGATAAACTGATGTGGTGAATCAGACACTATCGTCCCTTCTTTGAACCATTGTGAAGAAGAACATCAAGAATTGGGAGTGTCTACCACATTTATAATTGAAATATAACAGGGCCAAGCATTGCACTACTCAATATTCTCCATTTGAAATTGTTTACGGATTTAACTCCCATGACCCTATTTATCTAGTTCCTTTACCTTTGAAGGAAGCTGATAATATGGGTGTGAAAGGGCGTGCAAAATTCATCAAGAAAAGAAACAAAAAGGAAAGGATAAATATCGAGTGGATGACCCTAAAATACAATGATTATGAAAACAAGGGTTTCAAACAAATGTTGTTCGAGCCCAATGACCTAGTCTGGGTTCATATATGGAAGGAATTATTTTCCGACAAGAGGTAATAAATACTCATGCCATGAGGTGATGGACCTTTCTGAGTGCTTGAGAATATTAACAACAATGCTTACAAGATAAATTTTCCAGGTGAGTATTGTGTAAGTGCCACTTTTAATGTTTCTAATCTTTCTAATTTTTTGGGTGTAGAGGATTAAGAGTCGAGGATGAATCATTTTCAATATAGGGAGGATGATGCAAACCATGTTGAAGGCACCGAGTCGATTACCCAAGTGGAGGAGTTGGTTTTTCAAGGCACAAATGATGCCTGGGAAATTAAAGAGGTTGAATGAAACAATAGGAACACATATTGCTTCATTAAAGGCCCAATGGATATTTCCTTGCATGCATGGAGAAAATGGGCCTATATTATCACTTATTCAAGCCCAAAATCGATGTTTAAATCTTGTACCGCATGGTTGAACGAATTTGGATGCCTTTACCACCTGGAGGATTATAGAAATGACATCTTTGGACACCAAACTCAAATATGGTTGGATATGACCTCCAAGTAAAATCTGGTGGGCTATAGTAGGAAAGTTGTGTGCTTCGTTTCCAAAATTCTTTGTTAGAATTTATATTTTTAACTTTAAGTGAACAAGGTAGGTTTCGACTTTATGACTTTAGGGTATTAGACCCTTTACTATTGTATCACCCCTAGGATTTAAATATCCACCCCATGGAATTTTATTTTCATTGAAGATTTAATTGAGAGATTATGCTTTGTTTCTCTTCGTTGTGTGAGTATTGTCTCGGTATTCTCCCCATTCTCTTGTGCATTCTTTCATTGTCAATATACAAGTTAGATTGGTGATCCAAGATCAAAAAGCCCCTAATTTCGGGCCTCAGCCCAAGGGCGTTGTTATGTGGATAGGCTATCACATCCCCCCTTGAGTGTGTGGTCTAAGTAGTAGGTCGCTCCCCTTATAGCATTGATTGAATACTTGCATCCGCTATCCATACCCATCATCCACCACTTATCCCCGAACCACATCCTTCATTCGCTGACCTACACCATGAAGATCATGCCACCCCATGTGTGTGACATCACATATACTGAACCTCCCTTAATGGTATAAACAATCAAGACTAAGTGATCCCTAGAAATATAATTCAAAACCAAGTTGAAATAAATCGACCAATTTTTTTCCAAAACATATCGATTTATAATTAAAAATTTTCTATGTTTTTATTCTAAACCCACCCCATACAGTTTATACATAAAAATGAATTCAATAAAATTATTTATATAAAGATCATTTTACCCATCCAAATACTTCCATAATGAATTGAATAGAAATCCTTGATAAATCTTGCAGAAAATTTAAATAATTTGAGATTAAAATTAATTTTATACATGAAAATGGTGTATATATAAATTGTTAAAAATGTGAAAAGGTCTTTTTCTAAATGTACACCACAAAACACACAAGGTTTTATCACCTTAGTGGAAATCAAGTAGATCCACCTACTTGAATTAGTTATTGAATGTTGGGGGTTCTATACTTATGAAAATGTGATACATATTATTCATAAGAAGAGAAGGAATTCTGAAAAAAGAAAATATTGCATCAAATCCAAAAAAATATCTCAAAGGATCCATCCTACAGCACATTGGAACATGTTTTATAGATATAAAATATACAAGAGACGAGATTAATCGGTATATAAATTTATATGGGTAAATTGGTAAAAACTATTTAATAATAGTTGTGGAGAGAGTCCTTCATGAATAAAGGAGAGTGTAAGTCACACTACGACTATAAAAAAATAAATTTATTCATGTTTTTAATTCATTACGAAGAATTAAGAAATGTCACACGTAGTGACATGCCTAATTTAGATAAAACACTACCAACACAAACAGTTACCCTACATTAGATTGTATAAAATAGTTGTCCTTGAATATATATATATATATTTCACTAAATCCGCATGATAAATTATAATATATTAAACCAAATATGATTTTTCTATCATCATGGTCTGTCAACCAGTTTTTTCATGCACTAGCTTAAAGGCCTCCCACAAGATTTAGTATGATCAATCACATAAATAAACCGATAAACCTTGATACCATACAAAAAATCCCATAGAAAATAGCACTTTTTTTACCTTACTATGTGGATAGAAACCCTATGAACCACTTCTTTTATGCCACATTTTCCCACACCCATACCTTAATATGTTCAAGAAAATTTTTTGGGGCTCATGATTTTAATCTCTAACCGCTTTGATGCCAAAACAATACTCATAGTAGTACTATTAATAATAATAATTGTTACAAAAAAACAACAACAATAATAAAAAAGAAATAAAAAATACAATTAATCCTTGTATTTATAGGGGAATTAAAATAATAAAAATAATACACACACCCAGATATCCCAAATTTGTCCAAATAACTCCCAAATATTAATATTGATTATGGTGTTAAATATTTAAATTAGGTATCTTTTATATTCTCTTAATTACTCTCTATCCCTCTAATTATAATTTTAAATCTCTAATAAAATAAATTTATTAAATTTAGTTGAGTCCCATGAAACAAAAATAATATCTTGATGTTTAATTTATTAATAATACACGATTAACAATAATGTTTACCTATATTATCTTTTTTTCAAATAGGAAATTTATATAAACAAATTTAATTTACCTTTCAAAATAAATGTGTTTCCTTAAATAATTTACAACTCTTTTATTTTAACCCCAAATTTAATTATAAAATAACATATTTATTTTTTTACAATAAATAGGGTGTTACATGTATCTTGTCTACAATTTCGTGTAAATTTTTTAATACAATTAGTTTATTTTTTTCAAACCTCATCCCTATAAGTTGGTGTTTTATAAAATTTCACACACAACTATTTATATGGTTATATTTATATTCTTGTGTCGAAATTGTTGGTGTTGGGTAATTCTACCAATGAAGGATGTTAATACAAACATATATGCAAATAAATAAATAAAACATTAACATATCATCCAATATTTGTATTTACCTTTCATACCTCCCATATATTTAAATATTATAAGAAATTATATGATTTAAATATGTGTTCAATTTCTTTTTACGTATCTTCTAAAAAAATCATATACACCATCTAATAATTATATGACATAATTGATACTAGCACACCATAAATCCTTTATACTACTTGAATATTTTTATGAAGATGAAATTGAAGGGATAAATTCCATAATATTTATATAAAGGAATTTTTTTTTAGTTTTTAAATTAATAACATCATACATAAATTTTATTACTCAGGATATATTATGAATATTATTAAAATAATCCACATTAATTTTACCCCCCTTACATATGGGTATAAATAGTGATCTATTCACTTCTTTGGGTAATTTTTATTATACCTTGAATTTATTATATTAAAAATATTTTCATATATTATAGAGTCCCCATATCGAAGTGGTCTCCAAAAAATGGTGTCACACATTTTAGTTATTTAAGAGTGCATCGAAAAAGTTGAGTTGGAAAATTTAGACATTTATTATATCATTAAATGCATATTAAAATGTATTCATAGAATTATACCAAACCTAAACACACCATATTGATAAATTATTAATGTAGGAATATTTTCATGACTCATTAATTCTATATTAATTTATAATAAAAGTTTATCTTCTTTATCTTCTTTAATCCTGATTAGTAATAATTGTTAAACATCTTTTTGAGTTAGAAATGGAATTTTAAAATAAATTATAATTTATATATCTATTAAAATAAATGACCTATATTAATTTTCATAATTTTTAGAATATCATGATCTTTGTTGGTTGGAGTAGAGTACTCAAGAGGGGGGGTGAATTGAGTATCTATAAAAATTTATGTCTAAAAAGTATTCTTAAATGGGTTCCCCAATAAATTTAAATACAAACCTATTAATCAAATTTATATAGTTATGAATGTTTGACTATTTAAATAACTTCTTAGAAGATTTATTAATTCTTAGTATTCTTAATATCAGTGATTAACATAAATTTTGAAGCTATTAAAATAAGGAAATAAATTATAACTTATTTCCAAGATTAACCATCAAAGTAAATTTAGTGATTTCTGACTTATACCCTAAAACAAAGAAAACTAAATCAAACTGAATAGTGAAAAAAACAAGTGGTTCAGTCTCAAGCTGAGACATAATCCACTCTACTTGGTGATCACCTTCCAGCCAACAGTTTATATAAATAAACATGATCCACATGCTGTATCGTGGTTAACAACACTACACAAGACTGTCCCGGTCACAAAACCTCTTCCATAGTTCTTCGTTGGTATTAAATAACATGTCACATAGGGACCACTTCCACACTTATCCATGGGAATACACAGGTGTAAAAGATGTATGAGAAATGATATCTTGTATTATTCAATTTAATGATGAATAAAGTGCATGTTTTTATACAGACACACACACACTGATCGAAAGACAAAATTAATACACAATAGAGCAGAAATGATGAGATAAGCAGAGAAGTGAACTGAGTGTTATTCTAGGAAGATATGGACTTCTAGGATGAAGTAGATTTAGAAATCGAGTCCTCTTGCAGAAAATAGAGTATCACAAGTCAACTAGATCTGGCTTTTGTTCTTCGTTAAGTTGATGGTGCTCAAGTGTTCTCAACTCTAGGATTCTATTATGCTTCGTGTGCTCTTCAACAGTGTTGGGTTTCATGTATCAGTTCATTTTTCTAGAATTATCTTACTTCTTCGTTATCACACATAATTTTTATTTCTGTTTTTAGTACTATCTCCATAGTCACCATGGTCACGTTGTTATTTTTATTCTTAGAATTCATTTGTTCGAGCCGACAAGATGCATGTATTATGCACCTCATACCTCGTACTATCAGGTGACATGTCTACAAAGAAACATTAATTATGTCAGTACATTTAAAGACATCAAATATGACCATTAAAAATTAAATTGAAAAATGACAAAATAGATTAAGAAATGGTCTCACTGTCTTCTTGGAAACGGTGTCTCCATGAAGTAGTGTATCTTTGAAATGATGCATGTATTTCCACGATGTCTAGATGGCCACGATGTTTGGAGGGCCATGATGTTTGGATGGTCAAGGTGTCTGGATGGTCACACTGTCTGGATGGTCACGATGTTTGGATGGTCACTGTGTCTGGATGGTTACACTGTCTAGATGGTTACATTGTCTGGATGGTCATGGTGTCCGGATGGTCACAGTGTCTAGATGGTCACGGTGTCTGGATGGTCATGGTTTCTGGATGGTCACAGTTTGTTGACGGTCATGGTGTCTCAATGGTAAAGGTGTCTGGTTCCTTTTACAGTAAAACATAACAGGTGGTAGACTCACGGTTTCTCAGACATAGCAAAATATCTGTATATAGACATAAAGAGTGATATTCAGAGAATGGATCCGACTTAATCATTTATCAATGAAATCCATTATTACAAATACTCTACAAAGTTTACAGTTATTAAACATATAATTTAAGATCTTGGATAGGATTTTTTAAATCATAAATAAACTAATCATCTGTACACATGATTTTAGATAGATTAAGCAGGATTAGCATGTTTTCTTAAATGTATAGGATTTTTTATCATTAAAACATGATTAACACCTGATGAGTCCAATAATATCACCCTTTTTGACGATGAAAAATCATGTGAGTGAGAGATTTATGCTTAGGTATTGTGTCTCTTCATTAATGCGCATATAGAATACATATTTCTCCCCTTTTGTGATTATGAAAAAGAGTAAAAATTTAAATAAATGAATTGATAATAGTTGTTCAGAATGAATCAGATAAGAAGTTTCATTACAAACAGTAAATAACAAGAAATAAAAAAATCTGCCCTATTAAAAGATAGTAATCACCGTTATTCAGCACTAGATTGTCTTCTCTTTTCCCTTGGCAGTAGCATTAGAAGAAGAATCCATATGAGTAGAGGTAGAAGTGGAAGAGGGGAGTGAACTAGTGGACATATAATGTAAAGGGAGTCCTTCAAAAACATAAGGGGACAAAGAAGGTGTAGTGGAAGACCGAGGCAACTGTTGATCAAGGATAATCGACCTGATCTGACTCAGAGCCTGAGAGACCAACATAGATATAGAGGAAAGGGAAGAGAATGAGAAGGATGGGAGATCAGATCTCAGGGGTGCAGCTACATGATTGACAATGGAAGTACTCTAGACATGAAGATAAGGCCTTAAAAGCTTGATTAAGTCAGCAATGATCACTCGATTAAATTGTATGGATTTCTCAAAGTCATCCTTGTTACCATTAAAATTATCCAACAAAGGAGTAAAATCTTTGAGATTTTGGACTTGAGTTTTGAAATCTTGAGTAATATGAAGGATTATCATATTCTCCACTAGGTACTAGAAATGGTTGGTCATGTCATTCTTAGAGAAGATCCGATTGAAGTAGAAATGAAACTTCTTAGAAATTTCTTTTTGAGAATCATTAGCAATCATGGAACGAATTCTCACCAAATGAAGAACTCTATAAATCGTATTAACAAATTCAGATATATATTCTTTGTCAAATCCACTCAGCACAAAGTGAAGTTCTTCATTGACAAATATTCGGAGGAAATCACTTTCTAAAGAGGGTTGAGATGGTTGTCCAGAAATACGAGAAGCAGTGACAGTTGAATTAAGGGATTTCGGTTGATTTATAACATTCTGAAGACACGCCATATACTCATTAGTTAACTTGTTAAGACCAATAACAAGTTCATGAATCTCTTGAACAATCATATTGTTTCTTTCAGTGACCTTGTCATCTAAGGATGTGAGATTAGGTTGAATTTGGGAAGCAACATCATGTGACATCTGACTAACAACATCCTCAAAATGATAAGAAACAGGTTCTGGTATTGAGTTCATCACTCTCTTCATTTCTTCAACCATACCTCTGAGAGTTTTTACTTCATCACTGATTTGTTTATTCTTAATTATGACTTCTTGAATCTCATGAATCATCTTGGGATGAATCTTTCATATGACGTTTTCTAATAACAAGGCAACATATCTTTTACTTAAATTGGTTACAAGAGTCGGTTGGGTGTTCATGAATTTTTTCACTCCAGCAAATAGGGTTGCCCCATAAGATTTCAGATCATCCAGATTCACCATGTTTGGAGGTTCTTGTGAAGGTTCAGGTGTAGAGGTTGAGATAGGCTTAGGATCTTTGGTAGATATAGTTTTAGGTGCAGATTTTAGTTTCAAAATGTAACATATTAGACAAATCAATACCTTTTATTGAGACTTCTTGCGAACCATTCACATCAAAATAACTAGGTAATTTATACCATGAATCCACTGATCTTGGATCAATGGGATTAAAGACTTCAATAGTTTCCAAATTTGGGTATTTTCCCCCTTAATAGGTGCACATTTCTTAGGACTGAGTGATTTATATCCTTTATCTATTTCCAAGATTTCATCCTTGATATCCTCACCCATTTCCTTTCTAGCCAACTGAAAGTCTTACTCCATTCTCTCTTCAGCAGATTTAATAATTTTAGGAACAGCTGGTTCATCTGGATGTTCCTCAAGGGTAGCTTCTTGCACATCAGAAAGATCATCTACTATATTCTCTTCTTCAAGATCCTTTTCAGTTACCTTAGCACTATATTCTTCTTTAGAACCAGGTTGTTCTTCTAAATCCGAAACATCTCCAGGAACATGTACTTCCTTCTCAATTAATACTTAAGGAGCATATTCACTATCTTCCTCATCCCTAATAGTTTCTCTTGATGGTACAACAACATCTTCCTCTTCTTCCTCATCAAAATACTCAACAATATCATCTAGTTTAAAACTAAGTTCATAAATATCCTTAGGTCATGAAGAGTGTTCCACCGGATTAAACATTTCATAATCCCTGTCATCATCTTCCACCCATTTTTTTCTCCCGGGATTCCAACTAATTTTTATTCTATTTACTATACATTTTGTGAGATAGAACTCCTAATCCATAATAGATTCTTCATCTGGTCCGAACAACCCTTTTTCAGGAAGCATAACTGAGATAATCCTTGAATAGAATAGGGAGGTAGAATTATAGGTTGTCTTGATAAACTCACACATATGGTGTATAATATATTTTCATAGGTTGATCTTATGTCCATTTTCAAGATATGTATCAAAAATATATCTTGATACTTTAGTGTAGCAAAATCCCCTTTTCTAGGGCTAATCATATGTTGAGAAAACTAAAATAGAATCCTTGTTTCACCATATTTCTAAGCAGCTATGAAAGTTCGCTTTATTTCATTCCTAATTAAGCTTCTCAATGCTTCTTCCAAAATAAACAACTCACTTCGAGGTGGAGGACCTCTATGATAGTCCTCAGAAATAACCATATTTCATGATTAGTTTTGAATGTATAGTTTATGTTTAAATTTGATAATTATTTCATGATTATTATTTTGGATATGTTTTTATAATGAACCCTTTGACCATAGTGGACCTACGAAAGTCAATTTTGACACATAAACAAAATATGGTAAAAACACCATACATAATTAGTTCTTTACAACATAGTAATAAGTTAATTAAATTAAATAATAAGAATTATAAAGGTTCTTAATTAAGTAAAAAATCATCATAGGTTAATTATTCATGATGATAAATACACAGATGACATTTTGGATTTAGGGTAAGGTATTTTGACTCAATCTTCTTTCATTAAAGAAATTCATGATGATAGACATCTTTTTTCTTTTATAAGGTTTATATAAAACAACATTGAAATTATATATACATATTTTATCTATTCTCTTGTTATTTAATTTTTTAAATTTTAATATTTCATGGGTCTTATGAATTAAATGATTAATGTGGTATGTAACACATTCAATGTTTAAATATTTAATTTTCAAATCATTCTCTCTATGTTAAAAAGATTTATATTATTTTATTTGTTTATTTATTTAAAAGGGATTATAAAATAAATTTCATAAATATTTTTAATTTCATTCAAGTGTTTTCAAAAAGTAATATTTTTAAAAGTTTTATATAGAACATTTTAAAAAACAAAAAAAGAATGTTCTTTTCTGAATGTACATGACGATAATTACTTTTCCTCTGTTGTGGCCACTCTTATATTTTTGTATTACTTTGAAATATTTCATGTTTACTTAAATGAAAACCCTTCTTTTCATTTTTTCATATTTTGGTATTTAAAATGGGTTTAAAAAACATATATTTTTGTTGAAAATTATATTTTTCAATGAAAATGGTATTTTAATTTTTAAAATTGATTTTCATATGAGAGTAAAATTGTTTTTAAAATAATGAAATGTTTTATTTAATAATGTGGTTCTTATAAATTATAAATTATCGGTGTCCCGAGATATCACCGGGTGACCCCATTATAGTTTAAATGATGGGTGCACCCAGAAAGTGTTCCAATTCATTGGGAAACGATTATATTTTCACAATGAATTATATTATAATTTTACTATATGTTTATTAAAATGTGCAAGGGTCCTTTAAGGGGTCAATGTGATGATGTACTAGGTGCCTACATGATTTTTTGAGGTTTCATAATGTGTTTTCATTGAAATTGATTCTTTTCAAAAAGTAAAGTAAATGATAATTATTAAAGAGTGGTATTTATCTTTTTGGGTAAACTGATATGTTTTCCAGAAAGGGTTTTAAATAATTTTAATGTTTATGAATGGAATTCAAATTTTATTCTTTTTTATATGCATTACTAATATTTTTATGCTAATACCCCATTACCGATTTATTTTATATTACTTAATGATGATTAATGTATTGGGATGGGTCAAGTTAAATTTCATGATGTGTTTTCATAAAAGAGATCATGATTTATTTTTAAATGTCTTATAAGGTTGAAAAAATGGACACAAATCAGAAGATTCCATTTTTTTATGGTTTTTGTGTGTATGATTTATGAAATAATTTTATAAAAATATAAACCTAAAAATTTCATCAATTTTAGGGAAATTATATTCTGGAATAGAACATAATAATATATAATATTTATGTCATGAGCATTATAATTAATATTTTTTAAAATAATGAAGTGGGTGAAAAATCATGATTTAAAAGTAAAAGGTTTTGAGTGTAAAATTATTTGATATTAAATCTAGGAATTAAAATTTATTACCCTAAAGATTCATTGAAAAAAATAGTATAAAAATAAATTCCTTTCCCCATGAAATATTTATTGACTACTAATTGAAAAAAATGTTTACAATGAGAAGTATATTTGAGTTTTTAAAAATACCTCAAGGAAACATTATAAATAATACCACAATAAAAATATAGAAAATGTAAGTAATCTCAATTCATGTATATAAATATAATCATTCATGTTTTTAATTATGTCAATACTTTTTCCATAAGTCTCAATATACTAATTATAATCTTCAGCTATTTGTAACAATCAACGATATATTGGATTCTACCTGTCACTTTAATAGTTTTGGATTATCTTCAACAACATATTCTGTTCTTCATTGGTTTAGGTATATTTTATAATAAGTAAGATTCAGAATTATGTAAATTCAAAATGTTGCAGATTTGGAAGGAAAATTTCTAGAAAATAAAAACATAAAAAAATGTCATATAATTTTTTTTTAAAATAAAAATAGTGAATTATGATTCACCAAAATAAGGATATAGAATATGTCATTTAGGAAAAAGAATTGAAAAAATAACTACCTTATCATTGATTTATAAATATAAATTATCCTATAATTTTTTTGGATATTTATTTTAGAATACCAAAAAAATCATTCAAACTCACTTTCAGGTTCAATAAAAAGTATGTTATACCTGGATAACCATGTAACGTAATCCTTACAAGATCATACTACGTCATTCTACATTTTCTTATGTTCTTGTAATTGTATCACTATCTCAACTTTGTGTGTAAAATGGATGTCAGTTCTAATAAATACATTTTTTTAAATCATTTTGACTCTATAGGATCGATTAACTACTATTTAACTATATTTTGTCAATTTACACCAATGATAGATGTTTCCGTCTAAGTGATAAACTACCAAAATGCATTTTCCTCCACCAATAACTTCATAATTTTTTTAATGGATTATTCCAAATCTCAACCACTGGTAGATACATTGACCCATAGAACAATGGTTGCCACTAATTACAAATTTTTATATAATAAATTTTATTTATGGTATAAATTACACATGTTTCCCACTTTTTTAATTATTATCTACGACTCATGTGATATGATTAATGATATACATGATGTTCTCAATACTGTTGACATTCGGTTGATCATTTGAGAAATCCACATGTTACTCATTATCTTTTAACTTATTATTATTTTTATTTTAATATATTTTTACTCTATCCATCTTTGGAAAAGTATTTAAAATATTTATATAATAATAATAAATTTTTGAAAGATTTGTTATCATAGATAGATTTACATACCTATACATTTACATGAAACATGAAAACTAATCCATTACTAATTATTTATCACTTATGGGTTTATCCTAATGTTTCTAAAACTTTATTAAAAAAACAAACTCATTTAATTATCATCTAAAACTCCCCTAACTACAATAGCTTGTGAGGTTATATAACATCATAATTTTGATTACGTAATATCAAAATTAATGAATTTATTCTATTTAAAAAATATATATAATTTTAGTGTCATGGGTAATGTGGTACATAATATATAAAAAATAATTACAATTATTTAAATATTATTATAGTTCATGATCTATGGGTTACCTTTAAAACATCCACTTTTTATTGGATTATTGATTTCTAATAATCCAATTTTGATAATTTTAAATCTATATTAATATTTTTTTATATGTGTTTGATATGGTTTAATGAAATATAAATTTTTTATTTTATTTCACTAAAATTAATAATTAATAATTTAATTTACATTAAGATAGGAATTTTATATTGGGAGATTATATTGATAAATAGAATATTGTGTAATATATTATGAACAATGAAATTTACTTAATTATTTTTTTTCATATCTTTTACCATATGTGATATGAGTTAATTACTAGAAATTATTTTTAATATTTTCTATTATTAAACCAAAAAACATTATGAGTTTTAACCCAAAACGTCACTATTTACAATCCTATGTTTTGTGCTAAATTAATAAAAAAATTATGTATTTTAAATTGTATGATATATATTGTCTTCATAATTTACTTTATTTGATGGTAAATTATTAGATATATTTAATTAAAAATAATTGTTTAAATAATGTTGATTTTTTTACAATAAAATTAGTAGAAGATGAATAATCAATGAGGTATTTTGATAGGATTAAAACATTAATTGGGATATGACCAGAACTATAATATACTATACTAGAAATTTAATAATAGATTTCATTTTTTTCATTACATGTGAAATTATTGGTAAGTATTATTGGTCATGATTTAGTGCCATATGTCTCTTATATATTGTGATATATAGGAATATATAACCATATAAAAATGATAAAAAATGGTAAAAACCTAAAAAATTATCAATAGAAAATCCCTTTTTGTAATTATTACACATAGTATAAATCAAATAAAATCACATAGATAACCCAATTCAAAAATTATAAATGACAAATGAATATAATAAGAGGTATATATATTAGTTAAGGTACTTCTTCAAATGGAATAGTTACATGAAATTTAAAATAGTAATGTGACCCATATGAATAGTAAATTAAAAAATTGAATAATAACCTCACCAATGAAAGTATAAATAAAATTTAGGTATATTATGAATGTAAATAGGATGTATTTATTTCTTGTCATGAGTAACTAAATATTTTAAAATTAATTGATTAAGTGTTTGGATTTTTATAAAATATAAATATTTATTTATAATTTTTGAACTAATATAATGATTTAAAACATTTTTTTTATAAATTATATTCATAAATTAACAATTTTTTGTCTAATTATTATAAGATAATATTATAAGACCTCAAATAATTTTTCAAAGTGTTATAAAATTAGTTATAGTTTTAAAATTGGGGTTTTTAAAGAAAATGATGATTTTATTTAAAATTTTAAAATTATCATATTTATAAAATTATTTTTATAAACTGGAATTTAAATTTTTAATTTAGTTTTTTGAAAAATGGTTAGGTTGATTTTTTTTGGATTTTTCTAAAATACCATATTTTTTTGTTGAATAGTGAAATACGATAATTTATGATAAAAACTAAATTGATGAATTATTGAGTCATAGATGATGTATGGATGATGTAAGCCCATAACCACGAACTGTCCATTATTTTAATATATTTATTTTTAATTCCAAAAACTATTAATAGTATTGATGAATAACAATAAACTAATGAATAAAATAATGAGAAAAATATCTTCTCCTCCTTTATAAATACCACCCCTCATCACCTCTTCTACATACAACTACAAATATTTGAACCTTGAATGAAATCTCTCTAGTAATCTTACCAAGACTTTACCCCACTTCCAAGAGCCCTTGGTCTCATTAAAATAATAACCTTTTGACCTAAGGATGTTCTTATAGAGGGGAAATTCAGGAGGTAAAATCCTCTTTCTTTTCCTTGTATTTTGATTTCAATTTCATTTCATTTATTATAATCTATTTACATAGACCTATCAAAGAGGAATTATAACTATATTATGTTTTATATATTGGATTCTTAATATGTTAATTAAATAATTCATCTTCTAATTTCTTGCATTTTCCTTTCATTCTGAAAATAAAAGTGTCATTTGTGGTGTGTCGATTTACTGCCACTTTGGATGATGCATTTTAATTTTTCACTATAAACTTCAAGGATGACCATAAATATATAATTATGGTTAAATAATATGTTATTATACATATTTTATGTTATATAACATTCTTAATGAAATATATTAACGTGATATTAAATAATATGATACGAGTTGAATATGGCCGTCAAATCCACAAAACAAATTAAATAATTTTCATTGACTATTTATCAAATGATTCGTCCTCATACCATATATATAAATAATATATAAGATAATTTAATATCCTTAATTTTAATTAATAATTAAATAATGTCAAATATCGATAATTATTCCAGTTTTATATGAACTTCCATACGCATATACAAGAGAACCGATTATTAAAACTATGAAAATTAGCACCATCGAAAGATGAAATTAAACTCAATAACTAATCTAAAATCTCATATGTGAACATAATAAAATTATAATGATTTGAATGTGTCTATAAAAGGTTATGATTTTTGTAAATAAATTTAATTTTATTAGCTAGGATATAAATACGAACAAAGTTTTCAGATATAATGTAAGATGAATTCTCGGACGCAAACTCCATTTCCTTGGGGTTTCCATCTTTCACTCAATTTTAAGTATAATTGTTTTTTAGTGTTCCTTGAATACAATTTATTTATTCAACCATGTTATTTTCTCATATATACATTCTTCCAATATTATTTTAAGAAAAATACAATTATTTTTAGAAAAAAAATCTTTTTTCAAAAATATAACTTTTACATATCTTGATATTATTTCTTCTCCACTCAATATAATTATTTCAATTATAAATTATTTTATTTTTTATATATTTATGGAACCCAAATATTTATTCCTGAATTTATACTTCATTAAGTTAAACCCATCCCTTTCTATGGGATATTTTATATCTAACATTGATATACGTTCTTTGTGGCTGGCATGACAATGTAAATGTTGTGATTTGATAGGTACACCAAGAATAATAAAGTGCTTGTAAATTTTATTATGTGATAGGTGTGTCCCGAATTATAAAGTGCTTCGATTAATTTGGAAATGTGATGAATATCATGAGATAAAGTGAAATATGCATGAACATGATGCTAGTTTTGTTCACAACCATCTATGGTATTTGACCACTAAGACATGATGTTTCATTTTTATTTATTCCCATATTCAATTCATTATCTAATGATTCCACTAATTTTTATGATGATGATGTTATAATTATGATTATGATCACCCATTTTTCATGTCTCTTATTCATCATATTACAAAGGTTTTATCTCATGCCTTCTTTTGATTTATATCATCAGGTGAATACTTGTTATATAGATAACACAAGAGCCAATAAGAAGATAAAGTGGAAGCAACTGAAAAAAATGTTTATATATTATTATATAAAGGTTATTTATTGTCAAAATTTTCCCAGGAAAGTAAACTGTTTGATCTTGTATTTGTAAAACTATTATGTTTTTTATAATTAAAATTGTTTAATAGTAATGAAAGAAAAATAATGGTCACTATATTTCGTATTAGAGAATAATTTAGTTAATTTTGGAATTAAGATTAGATTACCTTAGTGAATAACCTTATTATTGGAATAAGTATCACTAAGATCCCAAGAAGTTTTGTTTTTAGTAAAATAATAAACATAGGGATCCCACATGTTATGTATGTAGAGTTAATTTAATAATGGAATAGAATATTTATTCATGACATGTTGGCATATGTTTTTTTCTAAGCTTTTATATTTTTGAAAAAGGTTAGAACTAGGAGAAACCATACTAACAACCCATGTGAGGGACAAGGCAGTGATTTCCCGAATGACATCCCCAATTCTTTAGGATATGGATTTCAATATTTCATGGTGATCAGTACCCATATGGATAATGATGTGAATAATAACATTAATAATGTGGAACATACACCTTCTCCTAAGAGGGATAAGTTGTACATCGAGTCTTTTATACGACAGAAACTACAATTTTTTTGTTAATATTTTGATCCACTAGTCAAGGAACAATGGTTCAACTCAATGGAGAAGATATTTTTTGTTCTTCAGTATTCTCTGATAGAGAAGGTGACCCTAACTATTTATCATTTAGAGGTAGAGGCTAATTAGTTTTGGGAGTTGATTAAAACTACCAAGCTGAGGGAACAAATTGAAGAGATGGAGTGAGAGTACTTTAAGATCATATTTCTTAATAATTATTTCCATTAGAGTCTTCATAAAAAATGGATATAGAATTGATAGAGCTGATTAAAAAGGAAAATGAATCTATCATGACATACAAAAGAAATTTCACAAGGCTTGCAAGGTCTGCTTTAGGGTTTTTATCAAACATGAAAACAAAATTGATATATTTTTTAGTGGTTTAAAACCAAACCAATTAAAGGATTTAGTAATTTCAGACATTGGGAGTTATGAAGAAGTCCTTATATGTTCTCTCAGAGTGGAGATACAGGTTAGATAATAGTCCCATGGCTATGGTGATAAGAAAAAAAGATGGAGTTTCATGATGGTGTATATAATGGGCAAGGTGGAATGAAATATCAACCACTTACATGTAAAAAATGTGATAAGAAGCATCAGGAGAAATACCAAAAAGGGAGGTGGAAATATTATAAGTGTGGGTGAGAATTCCACTAATATCATGAAGGTCAATCTTCCATGAGGATGCTACATAATGTAGTAGAAGAAACGAGATACCCACCCATGGCCCAATGTTTCAAGTATTGGGATCAAGGTAACTATAAAAACCAGTGCACTAAACCTTGAATTCTTGAGAGAAATCAATGTTAGTAGCCACCAAATAAAAAAGATCAAGGGAAAGATTATTTCATCACCACTACTGATGTGGATCCCAATAATGATGTGGTGAGATGTACACTATTTATTCATTCAATAATAGAGAATGCACTATTTGTTTTTAGTTCTACGCATTCATTCATATCATGAATGTTTAGTAGAACTATTTCCACGCCACCTAAATGTATGGAGGTTGAGTTATCTCTGAGTATAAAAAATGGGGAAATTATGACATCCAAATTATATAACTTCTCATGGGTTAATGTTAGTGGACTGAACCTCCCATAAAATTTCATCCTACTTATAGTAGTTAATTTTTATGCTATATTGTTCATAGATTAGATATATATTCATTTCCGGCATGAAATTTATGGAATTTTATACCAATCTTCACATCCTGAGGTTTCCTCAAATATGTAAAAATTTAAGAAGGAGGATGAATCACCTTCAGAATCATTATATCAATTTTGGATATTGTTTCCTTATGATAAATAATATATATCGAAAATGATTGAGACAAACAAGAGAATCTTGATCGAATACATGTCCATTGAATGGGACTATAGTGATCTCTTCCCTAAATAATTTATTGGCCTTACTTTTGACCGAGAGGTTGAGTTCTCAGTTGAAATTACTCCTAGATATATGATTATCTCAAAGACACCTTATAAAATGGCCAATATTGAGTTAGATTATTTGAGGAAATAGTTACAAGAGAATCGAGAAAATGGTTTTATATGGTCGAGTGGTTCACTATGGGGTGCACCAGTCCCATTCATCAATAAGAAGGATGGATCAACACACCTATGAATTGATTAAAACGATCTCAATAAAATCATGATAAATACAAAGTATATCCTGGAATAGATATATGACTTTTTCAACTAACTATGTAGGGCCATGTATTTCTCTAATGTGGAAATTTGTTCATGATATCACCAATTAATAGTAAGGAAGGAAGATATTTGCAATTCCGCCTTTCAAAAAAGGTATAAACACTTTGAGTTCATAGGGGTTCTCTTCAATCATACTAAATCTCCCTAAATATTCATGGAAATAATTAATATAGTCTTTAGATATTACCTATGTAAATTTATGGTAGTCTTTATTAATGAAATTTTTATTTACTCCATGAGTAATGAGGAACTTGCGGTGAATTTGAATAATTTTCTAAAGAATTCGTGAAGGGATAATATTTAAGAAATGTATAGTAAATGTGTGTTATTTATGGAGGTATTATCATTCTTAGGGAATGTTATAATTAGCAAAGGAATATCTTTGGAACTTTCCAATACAAGGGAAATCGAAGAGTAGACCATGACGTTATATGTAATGGATATCCATACCTTCCTTGGCCAATGCTATGTATTATAAGTGATTAGTGAAAAAACTCTCAATAATTTTAAACCCACTAACTAAGATAAATTAGAAGTGATAAAATATTATATACACCAGTGAATGTGAAGATTTATTTAAAGTGTTGAAAAATGGGCTTATCATTGCACCAATACTCACACTTCTGATAGGTGGGGATTTTTTTTATATGCAGCTATTCTTGAAATAAGGGATTAGGATGTGTATTGATGAAAAATGATAAATTGATAGAATATTCCTCAAGTTAGCTAACATTTCCTTAGAAAAACTATCCCTTTCATTATTTGGAGCTGGAATATATCATAATTATATTGAAAATATAGAAACATTATCTCTATGAAAATAAAAGTTAAATATACACGAATCATAAAATCCTTAAGTATATATTCAAAAAAAATATTCATATACACCAGTGAAAGTGGTTAGAGTTCATCAAGGATTATTAATTCTTATTACACTACCATCATAGAAAAAATAATAATGTCGAGGATGATATAAGCATAAATTATCCTACATCATCATCAATTATGATAATTGAGAAGTATCTAATATCCTTAAAACTAAAAAGGATAGACATGGGGATAGTTAAGGGAGGAAAGTCATCAATAATTCCTCAAATGATTTCTCAGACATCCATTATAGATAAAATAAATAATTATCAAATGAATTATGTGTAAATATAGAATAAGGTGGAAGCTATGAGAAAGGAAAAATCCTTAGAGTTAAAAATTTATGCGGATGGAGTTGTAAGATTTGGGTCATGAATATGTGTACCATTTTATCCATAGAGAATGATGTAGCTTCCGAATGAAGAAAATAGTGTAACCTTATCTATTCACATAGGGAGCATAGATATGTATTGAGTTCTATGAGAGAACTACTAGTGGGAAAATATGAATATGGAGATCACTGAATATACATCAAAGTTTCTGGTAGGTCATCATGTGAAGGATGAATAAAAACATTATAAGTGGATGCTGCACAAATTACACATACCAACATGGAAATGGGAAAACATCACCATAGACATCATCACTGGACTTCTAAGGACATCCAGAGTAAATAATGCTCTATAATTTGTTTTGGATCATATTATAAAGACAACTCACCTTGTTGTAATTCGAGAGGACATATCACTGAATAAAATTACATAGATATGTATCAGAGAAGTTGTAAGGCTACATGGTGTACCACTATTGACTGTATCCTATAAAGATATAATATTCACCTCCATGTTCTAGAAAACTATCCAACAATCTCTAAACACTGAGACAAACTTCAGTATGGATTGTCATCCTAAATTAATCTCCAATATGAATGGATTATTAAAACACTATAAGGCATGTTCTATGGACTTCAGTGTTGGGTGTGACCAACATCTACTTATGGGTGAGTTATCTTACAACATCAGTTTCCACATGAGCATCAAAATGGATCTATATGAATCCTTTTATGGGAAAAGATATAGAACACCGAAATATTGGGATGAGGTTAGTTAAAGTAACCAGCAAGGACCTGAAATGGCCAATGAAATTGTAGAAAAGGTCAAAATAATTTAGTATCACATCAAGGAATCCGAAATTCAATAGAATAGCTATGAATATAATCATCAAAGAGACCTATAGTTAGAGGTATAAGCATGATATCCCTCTACATATCTACATCAAAGATGATTATGGTATTTGGGAAGAAAGGAATGTTGAGTCCTGGGAACATCGAATCCTTCATGATCTATAATCACATCAGAGATGTGGCCTATCGACCAGTACATAAATCTACCATGTCTCATGTACATGATGTATTCTTTGAATCACTCTAGAGGAAGTACATACCAAATCCCTCACATATACTAAATCCATATGTTTTGTAGTTGAAAAATTATCTCTCTTTTATGGAGGATCCCGTGAAGATATTAGAACATGGATATAATTTTCTACACAATAATACTACTCACCAGGTCAATGTACTATAGAAGAAAGATATGTATGAAGAGGCAACAAGGGAACAAGAGGAAGTGCTGAATGAGATGGACCCTCATATGTTTTTTCCATAGTTTGTGAAATGAAATATTGAGGCAAGAATTTCATAAGGGAGGAAGAATGTAAAAACAAAAATTTTATCATTGTAAATGCCCTTCCTAAAACTAATCCATATTGTATAAATAACATAAAATATCATAGAGAACATAGTACAAGAATTGTAAATTAATAATGAATGGAATAATAGGTATTTCTAGAAGGTAAATAACCCATAAAAATGGAAGAGTATCTTAACCATTGGAATAGTAATATGCCCAATATGAATAGTAAACTGAATAATTTAATAGTAACCTCAAATATGAATGTGTAAATAAAATTTAGGTATCTTCTGAATGAAAATAAGATGTATCTATTTCATGGAACTAGTGAAAAAATATTTAAAAAATTATTGATTAAGTGTTGGTATTTTTATGAAAAATTATATTTATTTATACTTTTTTAATTAATATAATTATTCAAAAGAATTTTATTGTCATAAAATAGATTCTTAAATTAACGTTTTACTTTTTTATTATAGTAAGAAAATTTTATAAGACTATAATTAATTTTTCATAGTGTTATAAAATGAGTGATAATTTTAAAATATGTATTTTCCAAGTAAATGATGATTTTAATTAAAAATTTAATTGCTCATATATATAATAATAATATTAATAAATTGAATTTATTTTTAAATTCTAGAAGTCAAAAAAATGGTTAGGGTGAAATTTTTGGATTTTTCCAAAAAACGTGACTTTTTTTGTAAATAGTGACATACAATAATATACGACAAAAAATAAATACATGACTTATTGAGTCATATAAAATTATGGCTAGTTTATACCCAAAATTTTGAACCATCTTTCATTATTTTAATATATTTTTTGATAATGTTAAAACAATTTATTATCATGGGGAAAAAATAATAAACTAATGAATTAAATAATGAGAAAACACCCCTCACATCCCCAATAAATACCACCCCTCACCACCTCTTCTCCTCAAAACTAAAAAGATTTTAGCCTTTTCAAAATTCTACCTAATAATATTCCCAATCCTATAAATAATGTAGAAGATCCCATAGTCTCATCAAAAGACCAAACCATTTGACCTAAGGTGGTTCACAAGGAGGGGAAATTCAAGAGTTAAAATCATCTTTCAATTACTATCCTCTCATCACATACACCTATCCATGTGGAAGGATAACTCGAATATATTTTATATATGGAAATTATATTATGTTAATAGAATAATTTATCTTTTAATCTCTTCCCTTATCATTTTATTCTAAAAATAAGTGTATTTTCTAAGGTGTGTCGATTTAATGTCACTTTGGATGAATCATCTTTATTTTTCAGTACCCCATAAAATTATCATCGTAAGACCATAATTATGGTTAAATAAAAATTTATTATACATATTATAAGTTATATAATGTCATGTAAACAATATATAAACATTATATTAAATAATGTTATATGATTTTGTGACGGTCGTAAAATCCAGCAAATAAATTAAATCATTTTCATTTACTATTTCTCAAATGATTCATCCTCATACCGTATTAAAAAATGATATATATGATAATTAAATATTATTAAACATCATTAATATCATATAATATCAATTATGGATAACTATTTCAGTTTTACGGGATCTTCTAAACTCTTATACAAGCGAGTCGTTCATTAAAACCATGAAGATGAGCACTCTTGAACGTTGAAATTAAACTCAATAACTCATCAAAAATCCCACAAATGAACTTAATAAAACTAAAATTAGTCAAATTAATTTATAAAAGGATATGGATTATTTAATTTAAGAATTTAATTTCATTATTTAGGATATTAATGTGAATAAAGGATTCTGATGTAAGGTAAGAGGAATGCTCGAACCCAACTCCATTTCCTTAGGTTTTCCCTTCTTAACTCTATTTTGAGTATGGATGTTCCATTAATGTTCCTTAAATACAATTTATTTATCTTATTAGTTTCTTTTATATGATATAAATTCTTCCATAATTATTTTATAAAAAATGTAATTATTTTTTCAAAAGAACATTTGTTTTAAAAAATATATCTTTTACTTCTCATAAGAATGTTTCTTATTCATCAAAAATTTAGGTTTCCTTTATCAAGTATGTTGTTACCTATATTTTTGGAACCAAAATTTTATTCCCAAATGTATACCTTATTAAATGAAACCCATTCATTTACATTGGTTATTTTATGTTCAATATTGATATTCATTCAATGTGGAATGCCTGATAATGTAAATGTTATGATGTGATAGGTGCACTCAGAATTATATACCACATGTTAATGTTATGATGTTACGGGTGTTCCAAGAATTATAAACCTCTCTAATTAATTAGGTAACATGAAGAATATCAAGATATAATGTGAAATATGCATGAACATGATGGTGTCTTTTCTCACAAATATGTGTGATGTTTGACCACTAAGACACGATGTTTCATTCTTAGGGATAGAAAAATTACATTACATTATCTATTTATTCCACTCATGTTTTTAATGAAGATGTTATGATGATGATTATTATCACCCTTATTTCATGTCTCCTTTTTATCCTATTATGTGATTTTAACTCACCCCATATTTTGATATATATCCCCATGTGAAAACTTGTATTTAAGAGAACACAAGGGATAATAAGAAGCTATATAAGGATAAATTAAATACATGTTTATCTTTTATTATGTAAATGTTATGAATTTTATTATCTTTCCCATGATAGTAAACTATTTGATCCTAGATATGTCAAACTATTATGTTTTTTATTTTTAAAATGATGTAATAGTAATGAATGAAAATCGTGGCTACAGTTGGTATGAGAAATCAATTTAGAAAATTTCAGAATTAGGATTAAACAAACTTATGGAAAACTCTTATTATGAGACTAAGTATAAATAATAACCTAAGATGATTTTTTTACTAAAATTATAAACACAGGGATCCCATAAGTTATATATTTAGAGTAAATTTCGAAAATGTAATATATTATTTATTCGTTATATATTGAATATTATTTTGTTCTATCCTTTTCTTTTTTTAAATGGTTGGAACCTGGTGAATCTGGGCCAAAAAACCCTGTGAGGGACAATATAGTGATTTCTTGAAAGACATACCCAATGCTTTTGGAGGCAAAACTAAAAATTTCATAGTAATTCTTAACCAGCTACCTAAATCTATGAACAATAATCTAAATATTGCAGAACATCCACCTTCACCTAAGAGGGAGAAGCTTTCTATAAAGTATTTTATATGACAATGACCACTGACATTTAGTGGATCTTCTAATCCACTAGTCATGGAAAAATGGGTCAAATTATTGGATAAGATATTTTTTCCCTTCAATTTTCTAAGATAGAGAAGGTGACTCTGACCATTTATCATATAGATGGAGTGGTCAATCAATCTTGGGAATTGATTAGAAACACCATGCCGAGCATAGAAATTGAAGTGGTGGAATGGGAGGACCTTAAGATATTTTTTCATAACAATTACTTACTTATACTCTTTATAAAAAAAGAGATAGAATTCATAGATCTAAAGAATGAACTTTTTGAATCTATCATGAATTAAATAGACCAACACTTTCAATATATTCTTCAATATTTGTTATCAACAATGATTTATAGATTGATATATTATTTATCTATTTAAAACCACACCTTTGAAAATATCATGTAATTATATACTTTGGGAGTTATGAATAAGTTGTTTGATGTGCTCTCAAAGTGGAGATAGAGGCTGGAGAATATTCCAATGGCTACGGTGATAAGAAATGAAGGATTGAGTATCAAGCTAGAGGCTCTAATGAGAATGGTGGAAAGAAATATCTACCACTGTCATATCAAAAATGTGTGAAGTAGTATCAAGAAAATTACCTCAAAGGGATGGGGAAATGATATAAGGGTGGAGGATAATTCCACCAATTTCATCAATGCGTAAGTGAAATAATGAATATTGATAATGTTGCGGAAGAAAGAAGTGCACCGCCATGGTCCAATGTTTCTATTGTAGGGATCAAGGTCACTATGAAATCTAGTGCACTAAACCTCAATTCCTTGATAGAAATTAGCAGAAGAAGTATCCAAAAAAGGAATGATTATTCCAATACTACTACTGAGGTGGAGCCTGAATATGATGTGGTGATAAGTAAACTGATTTTTAATTCAGGAATAGAGAATTTACTTTTTGATTCTGGTTCTACTCATTTATTCATATCTTTAATGTTTAGTAGAAGTATTTAAAATTCCCCTCAAAATATAATATTTGAGTTATCTATAAGTACAGAAATTGGAAAAATTATTTCATCCAATGTATATAACTTCTCCTCAGATAACATTTGTAGAATGAACCTCACAAAAAGTCTAGTCTTACTTCCATTGGTGGAGCTTTATTCCATTGTTTGCATGGATTGGATATCTTTATACAAATTCAAAATTAACTATTGGGAAAGGGAGACCACTCTTCACATCCTGAAGCATCGAAAAATTATTTAAAAATATAATGAGGAGGAGTATTCTCCTTCTACATAATCTTCTCAAGTGTGGATATAATTTCCTTATTAGCAACCACATCTATCTCAAATGATTGAGATAGTGGAAAAAATCATGATCGAAGGCATTTGCATTACAAGGGATGATAATGCTATGTTACATGCCAAATTTATTAGTATTCCTACTAACTGAGAGGTTGAGTTATTAATTTAAATTATTCCTGGATCTCTTACCATATTAATGGAACCTTATATAATGGCCACCATTGAGTTAGAGGAACTAATGAAGCATTTAGAAGAGAATATGGACATGGGTTTTATATGATCGAGTGATTCACCTTGGGGTGTACCATTAATCCTCATCTAGAAAAAGGATGGATCAATGTGTTTATGCATTGATTATAACGAGCTCAAGAAAATTATGATAAAGAACAAGTATCACCAGCCACAAATACATGCCTTTTTTGATCAACTGCATGGGGTGATGTATTTATATAATGCGAACCTTCGGTCAGGATATAACCACTTAATTGTGAATAAGGAAGATATTAACAAGACTTCCTTTTGAACAAGGTATGAAAACTATGAGTTCATAGTGATTCATTTCAGACTAACTAATGAATCACCAATATTCACGGACATCATGAATAGATTCTTTGGTTATTACCTTGACAAATTTGTGGCAGTATTTATTTATAATATTTTGATATACTAGAAGAGGAAAGAGTAACATGAGGAACATTTTAATACTATGATAAATAAATTTATAAGGGATATAATTTATTCAAATTACTATAAATTTGAGTTCTGGTTTGAGGAAGTATATTTTGGAGGGCATGTTATAACTAGAAAAGGAATATCTATTGACCATATGAAGTCAAAGGTAATCAATGATTGTCCCTGACCAATATTTGAAATTAATATCTATAGTTTCCTTGATCTAGCAAGTTATTACTAGAGATTTGTAAAAAAATATATGATTTTCACACCCAATAACAAAGATAACTCAGAAGCAATAAATTTTTTTTATGAACTGGTGAATTTGAAGACTAATTCAAAGGGTTGAAAAAGAGGCTTATCACTGCACCAGTACTCACACATCTGACAAGTGGGGAATTATTTGTGAAATACAATGATGCTTCAAAGAAGGTATTAGGCTATATACTAATGAAAAATTATAAATTTATAGTATATCACTCAAGGAAGTTGAAAATATAAGAGAAAAACTATTTCACACATGATTTGAATTGAGCAGTTGTGTTTTTTTCATTGAAAATATGGAGAAATTATATCTGTGGGGGAGAAGAGTGAAATTTATATTGATAATAAAATCATTAAGTATAAATTCAAACAAACTTATATTAATATGTGTCAGTGAATATGGTAAGATCTCATTAAGGATTATGACTGATTATTCCATTAGCATCCTGTTAAATAAAATAAAGTAAAAGATTCATTATATAGATATGATCCTGTATCTTTATCAATGATGGGAATTGATAAGGATCCAATATTTTTACAAATACAAATGATTGAATGGAAATAGTTATGAAAAAACAACATCAATCCTATATCAAATTATTTATCAACCATCCCTCATGGATAAAATAAAGGGTGCTCAAATAAATGTTGTGTAAATTCAGAACATGGTGAAACCTATAAGGAATGGGGAAATCCTCAAATTTTAAAATTTATTAGGAAGGTGTTGTAAGATTTAGGTAATGACTATTTGTACCATTCGATCTAGAGATAAATAAGAAGTTTTTTAATGACAAACATATCTCAAAATTATCTAATCACCCCAGAGGCAGATTATTATACCAAGATATCTAAGATAACCATTTTTGGAAATATATGAATAAGGAGATCATTGAATATACTTCAAAGTTCCTAGTATGTTATAAAGTGATGGATGAAGGAAAATATTCTAACAAGATGATGCAACCATTACACATAACAACATGGAAATGGTGAAACATCACCATTGAAATTTTCCCCATACATACAAGGAAATCCATAAGAAATAATTCTATATGAGTTGTTGGAGACCGTCTTACAAAGACATCTCAATTGATCAAAATTTGAGATTACTTCTCACTGAATCAACTTTCACCGATATACATCAGATAAGTGGTAAGGATACATGGAGTACCAATATTGATTGTATGTGATCAAGATATGAGATTCACTTCTATGTTCTATAAAAGTATCTAAAATGCTCTAAACATTAAGATGAACTTCAGTATGACTTATCATCCTCAAACTAATGTCCAATATGATTTGACTAGTTACACACATAAATAACTTTTGAATAAATGTTCTATAGACTTAAAAGTAGGATGTGACCAATATATACCTATGTTTGAGTTATATTACAACCAAAGTTTTTACTTGAGCATCCAAAAGGATCCATATGATTCCATTTATGGTAAAATATGTAGAAAACATTCATGATGGGATGATGTTGGTGAATGTGAGCTACTAGGATTTGAAATGGTCGGAGAAATGGTGAAAATGGTGAAAACCATTTAGCCACAAATTAAGGAAGCCTAAAGTCAATAGAAGAGTTTGACAGAAAATTGTCAATGGGACCAAGAGATTGAGGTTAGATATATGGTATTCCTCCACATATCTCCATGGATGAGAATCATGGGATTCAAGAAGAAAGGAAAGATGAGTCCTAGGTACATCAACACCTTTGAGATCCTTTATTATGTCAGATTTGTTGCCTATAAACTAGAATTTCCACCAACCATGTCTCATGTACATTATGTATTCCATTTATCCCTCTTGAGGAAGTAAATACGATATCCCTAAAATGTAATAAATGTAAATGTGGTGTAGTTCGAAAATGATCTCACTTACGAGGTGTAGCCAATGAAGATATTAGACCAAAGAGATAAAGTTCTATGCAACAAGACAACTCACCTGGACTGAGTACTATAGTGAAACCATAAGTACAAAAAGAAAATATAGGAGCTGTAGGATGTTATGAAGGATAATGACCCTCACTTTTTTCACCATATTTTGTAAGATGAAACTTCGAGTGTGGAATTTCATAATTAATGGGGGACAAATGCAATGACCCAAAATATTATCAGTGGAAATTCCTTTCTCATAAATATTCCATATATTTTAAATCACATAAAATCAAATAAAGAATACAATAAAAACATTTTAAATGAATAATTAATAGAATTAGAGGTCTTTCAATAATTTTAGGAACACATACCAATGCAACAGTAACTTGGCCATTGGAATAATAATATGACCCCTATTAACAGTTAAAGACCTAATGAATAGAAAACTCATCTAGAAATATATAAATAAAATTTAGGTATCTTACGAATTTATAAATAAAATTTAGTTATCTTATGAATTAAAATAAGACATGTTTGTTTCAGGGAATGAGTAAATATATATTTTAAAAATTACTGATTAAGTGCATGTATTTATATAAAACATAAATATTTATTTATAATTTTACAAATAATATAATTATCTAAATGAATATTTCTTATCATAAAATATATTCCTAAACTAACATTTTATTTTTATATAATTATATGATAATTTTATGTTACATTAATTAGTTTTTCAATGTGTTATAAAATCAGTTAGAAATTTTAAATTGTTATTTTCTATGTAAATTATTATTTTAATTAAAAATTAATATTCACATATTTGTAAAATTATTTTCATAAAATTATGTTAATCTTTTAATTCTACATTTTGAGAAATTATTAGGGTAAATTTTTTGAATTTTTATAAAAAACTAGAAATTTTGGTGAATAGTGAAATATGATAATTTATAATAAAAACTAAATACATGAATTATTGAGTCATAGATGATTTATGGTTGATGGAAGATCAGAATATCAAACTCTTCTTCATTATTTTAATATTTTTTTTTGACAATTTTCAATATATTAATAGTCTTTAGCCAAAATAACAAACTAATGAATAAAATAATGACAAAACACCCCTCTCCGCCATATAAATACCACAGCTCACCTCCTCATCTCCTCAAAACTCCAATGTTTTTATCCCTATTTGTATTCTTCCCAATAAACTTTCCAATACTCTCACAAATTTTTAAGATGCCTTGGTCTCATCAAAATATCAAAGCCTTTTTCCTAAATAGGTTACCATGGAGAGGAAATTTATGAGGTAAAACCAACTTTCTTTTTCTTATATTTTCTTATCAATTTCATTTTAATTATTATCATCTCCTCACCCCCACTTACCAAAGATCCCTGATAACTACACTATATTTTATATAATATAATTTACCATGTCAATGTAATAATTCATCTTTTAATTTCTTCCCTTTTCCCTTTATTATAAAAAAAGTATCCTATATTGTTTGTCGATTTACCACCACCGTGGATGATGGGTATTCATTTTTCACTACCACCGCCAAGGCTATTCATAAAATAGTAATTATGGTTAAATAAAATGGTATTATACTTATTATATGTGCTATATTATTCTATAATAAATATATACATGAAGTTAAATAAAAGTATATGAGTTTGGGATGGTAATAAAATCTACCAAATTAAATAAATCATTTTCATTAACTATTTATCTAATGATTCATACTTAAACCATATAAAAATGATACCTAAGATCCATTAATCTTATTAATATTTTTTAATAAAATAAAATCCTATTTCTGGATAACTAATCCAATTTTTCATGAACATGCATACTCAAATACAAGTGAACCATTCACGAAAAATAAGAAAATGGGGACTCCGGAATGAAGAAATTAATCCCTATAACTCAATGAAAATACAATAATTGAACATAATAATATAATAATCAATCCAATAAAATTATAAATGGGTTAATATTTTTAAATTAATGAATTTAATTTTATTATCCATTATATGAAATTGAATAAAGAGTTCAGATATAAGGTAAGATGAATTTTTCAACCCAGTTGTATTTCCTTGGGGTGTCCATCTTTCACTACATTTTTAGTATGTATTTTCCTTTATGGTTCAGTAAATACCATTTCTTTATCTTTCCAATTAATTTTAGGGTATATAAATTATTACGATCTAATTTTTCTACAAATTCCATGAGTTTTCCAAATCAACTGTTCTTTTCAAAAAAATATCTCTTTTACTTCTCTTGATAATATTTTTTCATCACTGAAGATTGAAGTTTCCTTTATCAAATATTATATTTCCTATTTCTTTTTTGGAAACCTAGTTTTTATTCTTGTATATATCATTTAGTAAATGGAACCCATTTCTTTACATTTGTTATTTTATGTCCAAGATTGATATTAATTATAAGCGGTATGCATGATAATGTAATTGTTATGATGTGAAAGTTTCACCTTGAATTATATAGTATATATAAATGTGAATATGTCCTGGGTGCACCTATAATTGTATAGAGATCCAATAAATTGTGAAATGTTATGAATATCATGGGATAAAGTGAAATATGCATGAATATAATGCAATATTGTTTCCCAACTAAGTGTGGTATTTGATCCCTAGGACATGATGTTCCATTTTTATATAATTATACATTATATTACTTTATCAAATTATTAAAATAATTTTAATGATTGTGATTTTATGATGATGATTATTCTCACCCATATTTCATTTACATTATTCATCCTCTAATTGGAATTTTAGGTCACCCCTTATTTAGGTGTGTATCTTCATGTTATTACCTATACAATGTAGAACACGAGGGGAAATAAGATGCTAGAGAAGAAGGAATTAAATAAATGGTTTTCTTTTATTATGTAAAAGTTAGGTATTTCCCTAATTTTCCGAAGACCTGAAATATTTTAATCCTAGATTTTCAAAACTATAATGTTGTTTGTAATTAAAAATCTATAATAGTAATAAAGGAAAAAGAAGGGTATCTATATAAACACATGAAATGATTTATTTTCAGTAAAACTAGGTTATGATGTGAGACCAAAGACATCATAGGGTGGGGGGGGGAATCAGGTTACATAACAACTAGATAATTTTCTCTCTAACCCTCACCCATTGTTGATATGGTTACCTTGTTAGAAGGAACATGATTCAAGATATATTTACCTTTAATGGAAGCACTCTAGAAATATAAAAATATGTAGAATGTAATGAAATAATAACTCAGGGATTTTATATATATCTCTAAAAAGGGATATGTATAAGAATAAGATACATGAAAATGATTAATTATATAAAAATCTGGCGTTAATGCCATTTTTATGGACATATTTTTTTTGGAAATGGACAATGTGTATGAAGAGGAACTAACTAGAAAATAATTTTAGGGAATTTTCACTTTTTATTAAAAGATCAAGTCATCTTATTCCCACTTCATGCCCTTATTTAGAGATGGATGGATCATTTTATAGGTGTGTTGGTCTCTCAAATTTTAGAATGAGTAAACTGATGCAGTTGTGGCAATAATTTATATATTTTATTATTTGATGATTTCCACCATGATACCTCATCACTATCCAAGAAATATGTTAGCAACTCTATGTTATATTAGTTGAATTAGTATATTCTATATGATCTACATTATAAAATTATTTTACTTAATCCAAAATCCATATTATACTAATTCATTATTAAGAGAATTATCTATGTAATTAATTGTATTGTTTTCATTAATTTAATTATATATATATATATAATTGATGTTTTATCACTGAACCTCCCTATCAAGATTCTAATATATCAATAACATGTTGGTCTCTCTCTAATTTTTTCAATATGTTTTATTTTTTCCATATCCTTTAAATTATTTTAGTTTGTACACCATGACTATTTTAAACCAAGTAATAGGATTTTTCTAAGTCACCATGGAATGTTTCTTGACCATAAAAATGTAGGTATTCCATAAATATCATCTCTGTTAATGGTCAAATATAACTATGTAAAATCTTTCTATTTCTTTCTCCAGAACTTCCATTAATACAACAGAAAACATATAGTCAATTTTTCTATAATGAATATATCTTGAATATTATATATAAAATATATATAGGGAAACTTTAGGTCTAGTTATTATACCATTAATTATATCCTAGTTAATGTATATGAATTTTTATAATTGACCAAATACATCATGTTAGGGATTGATATATGAAATAAATATCTATATGATCTCTTTTCGTTTTTTGATTGTCAAAGAATTGTAATGGTTAATGTTCAACTAAAATCAAAGCTCCATAAAGGTAAACGTTTCACCATATTTAAATTATATTTAATATTACACATTATGTATGGGAATCATTCCCAAATATGATAATTTATTTTCATTAAAAATCACCAAGATTTTATCCAAAAAAGTACAAGATTATTGCTAAAATGAATTTATTTTTTTCTCCACGTCAAGCCTTCATGAGTAAATTATATAAGTGATTTTAAAAATAGTCTAAATATATAAAATAATGATCCCTGCTATAATATATTAAGGTTTCCATAAATTTCATTCAATTTAAATATCCTATATCTATTTTTTTTAAATGGTAGAGGGTTTGTCCCTATTATATTGTGACTGACATTAAACTCCGTTTGACTGCAATTTGAGATTATCCTTTAATATTGGACATTAAATCAAAATATCTATTAAAAAAACAAGTTAAATTATCAATTTAAATCCCCTGATATTAATTACTTGATCATCTAAAAATTATTTGAAATATAGATCTATTATGGCATGGTAAACTTAATTTCATCGTGATCCATTATTCCAACCTGAACTACTGTAAAACCAAATTCCAATGGGATTTTGTTATATCATAGTGTCTTGACACAATACAACCTTAAATAATTTTTTATCATACACAAAAAATATTATATTTTTATGAAAATAGTTTTTCTTTCACACTATCCATTTTTAAAAAGTGTCACACTAACTTTTCATGGGGTCCTTATTACAGTGTAAAAAAGTTTCTTCAGTGTGATAAATATCACTATAGTATCGTAAACCATTACCAATGTTAAATTACTTCAACATAGTTTCATTGAATATGTGACCACCTCTATTTAACTGTTATAAACGTTTTATTAAAATGAATAATTTTAAATCATCCCAAATTAGTACTATAATTCTTCAGTACCTTAAAATCTATAATAATGAAAAAACACTCCTATTACACTGGTACATTGACCCATGTAATCCAATATCTTAATCATTAATATATACATATTATTTTTAACAGATCCCCTATTAATCAATAATAAATAAATCAAAAAACCTATGGTTGAAACATTTCCCCCTTTGTGTTTTTTTATCAATTTTACTATAAACCCACCTCCATATGGAATCTCCAACAACTCCAAATAATATTAATAATTTTATTTCATGTTCCTTCTCCCATATTTATTATAAAATTAAAGGGTTATTATTCAAAGATATAATTCCCTTTAATCTATTTTTTTATAAAATAATTGAATCTCCTTTAAAAAATATTCTCTCCCTTTAATAACACAACGCTTATATTGGATTGAGAAGGATTATGCTTCCCATTTGATATCTGATTCATGTATTTATTAAAAATCCAGATCATATTTATATTATTATCCCTATATTGGTTTAAAATCAATATACATAGATTTATTTCACCACTCATGTATTGAATACCCATAAAGAGTGTTAAAACTCCCCTTTATCCATTAACATCCATCACAACTATTGTAACTTTCAACCAATTTCACTAAAAATTAAACCCTAAAGATATTTAAACTAGTGATGGGATATCATCAGTTCCAAATTCAATTTTATTGACGAAAATTTATCTTGGATAAGAAATTATTATTCTTCTCAACACATACCTTGAAATATGTATCCCTTAATTCCACTATATCACTATCCAAAACCTATATTTTATTTCCACAAGATCTAACCCTTTTTTTCTTTAACTATTACAACTTATTTATAAAATTCTGACTACTCTTTCATTTTAAACTCCATTTCCAACCCTTGTTACATTATTCAAAGAAATTGTTTGAGTAAACATATAACATAGAAATGTTTCACAAAAAAATCCTACAAGACTATAAAATTAGATATCATTGCAAAAAATAATAATTAATGTCAATAACATCAATTATATCTATTGTCCTCACATATGTTAATAGACACATAAAGCTTGATCTTTTATTTTTCATCAGAAAATATCATTTTGATCTTAATATCACTTTCAAGAAACTAATAATGAATATTCAATAAAGCATAAAGTGTATGATCTATAAAAATGTGGAATTAATTAATACCATCTATTACAATAACTTGTGACACCATTATATGTTCATGATATTTCCTCTTTCATAGGGGTTTTCTTCTCACTAGATGAGCCTAATCAAACATTAAATATTTAAATATTAACCCCCATGATTTTCTTTATCTTTAGTGCCTCATAATTAATTGATATTTAGTTTTTTTAATATCCATTTGGTGGACTTTAGTAACTTCAAAAATAATCATATTATATTGTTTAGTTGATAAAAATTGAATACAAAAATAAAATCTTTTGTAAAATTTACTATTTCTTCCTTATGTTATCATTCCCATTATTTAGGGTATCACATGATGTAGTATATACCAGATACCATTTTTTGGTCACCATGTTTTTCTTGATACCAATGATCAATAATATTTTGATTTATAATAACATTATCTTTTTCTTAGTTTTGAAATCACATAAGAAAATTCATCACCACTTTCATTTGTTGATTTTGCCTTGGTTACACTAGTGGTTTCTTTGAAAAAACTTGTTGTATTCATATTATTTGTAGTAAAATAATATATTATCAATTTATCTATCCCATGTATAATATATCATCCATAAACGTTGTTCACTCCATAAAAATTTTGATTAATTAATTATATGGGGAGAGGGTACTTAATATTATCATGAATTAGAAAAGTATGATTAGTTTTTTTGAACCAAAACTTTTTATTCAACTTATTTACACGACCTATTAGTGGATATTACTTTAATAAATACAATCATACACATTACCTTATAAATAGTTTATTTTATTTCTTATAATCCATCTCCATTGTGATACTAATAAAACTTGTGTATGTTTCTCACACTAAAACTCCTTCATTTCATGTATCATCATGCTTACTCCACCATAGGATGGATCTTCTACAAAAAAATTTCTATTTATTTATTCTTGTATTGATGAGACCACATAGAATTAACTCATCATTATCCTCATTAAAATACATTAGAACCACCTCATACTTTTTAATCCATAATGAATCTTTCTTTAAATTTTATTTGATATTTTTTCAAAATGATTAGCTTGTTGCTTTAATATTTATATTTTTTCCTTTCTTTCTATGATGGATTTTTAGAATGAGAAACTATTTTTCCATGAGGAAACCATTATTTCACTCCACCATAAATATAATCCAATTCCATGAATATGTTTTTCCAAGTTACAAATTTTTGTTCCATTTATAATTTTTTCCCCATTGACATGATACAATGGGTTCTCTTCATTGAACCTTAATAATAATTATTTCTATAATACCTTTCCATATTTCCATGGATTGAAGAAATAAATAATATCTTGATAATATAAAACATAAAGTCTATTTTTATTTTAAATGTTGTGGTAATATTGATTTCATAATTATTATTCTATTATTTTAATCACGTATGATGGGTGTGTTCCTTGTCTCTGTAAAAGTAGATTCCTAATGCCATATTTCTTTGAGAACTATCACATAAATTTTTAATAACAACATTTCAATTTGATGTTGATTAATAATTTTCATACTTGTATTATCCACTTATTAAGGATTAATTGAGGGGCTATTTAGATTATCTATTTGGAATATTGACTTCTTTTCATTTTCAATGATTTTAAAATTCTTATTCGTAATTTGAGAAGAAATTTATTTTATTGTGAATTATAATTTTCTCCAGATTTATCCTCTGTTCAAGTTATTCATTGATGAGGAAAAACATTTTAAATTAATTTCGTTGAAAATTTATTCCTCCACTTCATACAAATGTACATAGATAAAATGAAATCACTACTTTATTTTTATGATTAATATTATAATTGATTCTTTCAAGAAAAAATCATCTTACATTATCATTTTTTTCAATGAAAGTAGTTAAAATATGAATTTATAGTTATCTAAATGAATAATTTTTAGTTTATTAAAATTATCATGAAATTATTGTATCTCATATTGATAATTGGAAGTGAATTATTCATATTGAATATTTAATTTAATTGACAAATATTTTTCTAAATGATCACACTATTACGAACTCATGGGAGAAATTCATATCTTTTTATTCACACTTACAACACAATACATTATTTGATATATATATCATCAATAATAATCATCATATTTACCTTGGTGTGTTTGGATTTTTTTAAATGAATCATTTCTTCCATCTATTCTTTTTTACCTTTTTAAATTTGGTAATTGTATCCTTCTTTATCTGTTGAAAACATATCCGAACCATATTTATAATATATAATTTATGAGTAGACAAAAAAATCCATAGTTTCCAATGATTTCCCATAATATTTTTTTATCTTCTTCCAAATATTCCATTTTTTAGTGAAATGGTTTGTTTTATTATATACCTTATTATTCATTAATTTAACCAAGATCATTTAAATCTCAATATAAAGAACTCTTTCACTATATTTTCTCAAATTAGTATCATAATGAACATAATCCATTATTATATAACAACTTTATTTTTAGGTAACAAATCATCTCATTTTTATAACTATAAACAGAGTTTCATTAATAGTAAGAGTCTTCATCAATAAATCAATATGTGTAAAAAAATAAAAATCCATATTGATAGATTTAAATGAAATTCAGAACCTTTAGACTATAATACCACTTGGTTGGACCCATTGGATATTTTTAAGAACCAAGGCACCATGAGAGGGGGTGAATTAACATTCAAATTGAATAAAATAATTTCTCTATGATACTCAAGAATCATCATATCTTGTTCCGGTTTTAGGATAAACATATTTCAATCAATATTTCTATATAATTAAACTACCATAAAAATGTAAAGATTATACATAAAGTAATGCACTAAATAACATTAATATTTTACATTGTTCACCCAAAAGGGATATATCCTTGGTTAATACAAATATTAATATATTATCATACCAAAGTATAATATTAACAAACTATTTTAGTTTTTATAATGTTTAAGTGGTGATTACCTAATTTTATGGTGAAATTCCCTTACAATATGTTTATGGAAATCTCACTCCTCACTAGAGAAACACATCCACTTCTTTTTGATCCCATAATTTTTTATTTAATGATTTTTTTAGTTTAGAGACTTGTTTGTCTCTAAAATTTAATCATGTTTAAACTGTTTTTTTTTCACATTTTTTTTTATTTGAGGCTCCAATGATGGATACATTTACACATTATATTTTTTATTAATCAGATATAATAAATTATTTGTCAAGTATGTAGAATAATTTTTAACCACATGATCAAAAAAATCAATGTATTATACAATCATGAATATATAATATATAAATTAGATGTTAGGGGAATATTCTATGTCATGATCCATCTACTTATCCCTCTAATACATTGATGGATTCTTCTTTGATCATCTATGATCCATATTTTTATCCCTATCCAACTTTGTTGAATTTTTCGATCTTATATCAATGAGACACTCTCTATAGAACTGTATATATCAAGAATGTTTTGGGATATCACCCATTTTTTCAATCTATTTTATTATTTTGAAAGAATCTAAATAAATAGAGTATGTTATCTATAGAGACCTAAAATCAAGGGATAAAATTGTTAAAATTTACCATGCCTGATATCATCACCATATTTATATATGTATTCCATAAATATAACCTTTATTAATGATCATATATAATATTTGAATGTTCACCTTTAATTATATGGATCTTAATTTAATATATTCAAAAACATCAACTCAAATATTTTATCCTAGCCAAATAATGATTATTCCATGACAAAAATAATGATGAAAACCTTTTATCTCATTATTAAAACATTAATTCCATTCCAATTAGTACCAATAAATTATTTGAATTGACCAAATAAATCATAGTCAATGATAGATATTTAAAATATGAATCTATATTTTATCTTTTTTCTTCCACTAAGTAATAAATCCATAATGGTTAAATATACACCATAAAAAAATATTTATAATTTTTGATGTTCTACCATATTTAATTTGTATAAAATATTCCCCGTTATTAAGGTGAAATATTTATAAAATATCACCTTAAATTTACTTAAATTCTTACCTTGATTTTATCTCAAAATTATGCATGATTTTTTACTGAAAATATTCCATGATTTACTTTAGTACAAGCCATCATATTTCACCTATGAATTGGTGTTAAACAATCCTCTGAAGTCATAGAATGACAATCCCAAATATATATTTATATATATGTTTCAATAAATTTAAAACTATATAAGTATTATATATCTCCATAAATTACGTAACCTTTGTGTGTTACTCCTTACTATGGTGTGAAAGTCTTCAAAATTCGTATGATTATAGTGTCAGATCCTCTTTTATGCTTTAATATTTACATCAACACTGTGTATAAAAAATATAGGGATTTTTTTAAATTCCTTTAGTAATATAGTACGATCCACTTAAACATCTAGAAATCATAAACATACTGTTGTGTGGTAAACATCATTATAGCAAGATAAATTATTCAAATGTTTATCAGTGTTTCACTAAAATTTCATAGCATGGTGTTTTATATGGTCAATTATAATAATTCATACATCACTATATTATTATCTATACATAAGACACATTATAGTGTGATATTTCTCTTTAATCATGATACTCTATCCATAACTAACTAGTAATACACCAATGTCTCCTATGATCATTACTATATTCTGAAAAATATTTTCGTGACATAAAAAAGTCATTGCAACATGAAAACCCATTAACCATGTTAACAAACTCTTATACAACATTCTCCAGGGCATAATCACTTGTACTAAACATTGATAAACTATTCATTCAAAAGAATACATATAAATAATGACAAATTTTCACCAATGTTTCCTAAGACTTTATCTCTACCATAATAACTATAGTAAAATAAATTTACAATAAATACTCACTTTTACCATACTACAACATTAGCCTTTGTAAGACAACCCCTTTAACATGGATATTCATCCATCATCTCCAACACATCCTCTAATAAATATCTATATTAATAATACATAACATCTATTTATAAAATATATATGATAATTCTATATGATATTAATTTTAAAATTTTAATTTAATGATAATGTTAGAGATGATAGAGATATGACAATGGATATGGTGCTAATACTGGATGATGTGATTCCAATGGTAGTTAATAGGATATATCACTATACCTAATCGAAGGTTATCTATTTAACCTAAACTATGATATAAGATGATTCCATACATGTTTTATGTTATAGAAACTTGTAATAACTATTATAAAAACCTAAAACCATAGTCCATAAATGATTCACAGGGAAGTTGGGAAAATAAAAACCATTTAAATACTTTGGATTATCATGTTCTTTCAATGATAAAAACTTGTGATCAAAATCTCTACATGAAATATACTATATTTTATGAATTTTTTTTATTATGATCTATATTAATTATGATATTCTTAGTATTTTTATTAATATTATTTCATAATATAAATTATTATATATTTGAAAAGTTTTAGATTTATCACCAAAAAATATTTAAGTTAGTTTTTGTTATATCTCAAAGGAAGTAATGTCTTTTTTGTGGATTTACATATCAAAAGACAAGTTTTAATCTTTAGGTTATATCTTTTTGAAACCACAACACCCCAATCACATGTTATGATTGTAGATGGTGGGTGAATTAGGGCATGTTATTAGCTTCTCCCTCTAATATAATGTTCAACCTCATTTTAAAGAACACGTTAAACCTATCATATCGAGAAAAAATCCCAAATACTAAAATAAATAAATTATTTAAATCACAAGATTATTTTATTTGTTTCACCAAAAAAGTGATAATCTAATGATAATAAAATGATAACGTGTTAATTTACAAAGTAGATCAATTTAAAAAATATGTTATTACAAATTTATGTATGACTAACTGCAATACCAATGTCCAATTCAAACTTCTTCAAATCCGATTTTTTTTAAAGAATAGATAAAAAAATGACATGTATGATTATATCATAACAATTAAAATAATTTGTTGAATAAAAAATTAACAACAATATTTTCATAACGATTTATTTTCATTTATCAAATTAGAATATGTAATGTCATTTCTTACACAGGTAAATTTTCCTTCAAAAAAATATAGATATGTTTAGTAACGCCCTTATTTAATGTGTATAATTTTTAAATTTTCTTTTACATATAATATCAAAAAATTAATATTTTAATTTACCATTATTTTTACAAAACATTTCAATACATAGGTGTCCATTGAAAACGTCAATCATGGATGGATTAAAACCATCAAACTCTATGTCAACCTTATAATATTTTAAAAATATTAAAACATCTATATTTTTGTAATCAATAAAATATTAACATGATGAATAATATTGTGGTGTTGTAATAATCTTATATAACATAGTATAGTGTAATTATTGTGGTTATGTAATAATACCTAGACAGACTCATATCCATAAATCATAGATCAAATCTAACAGTTGACTCCTTAAAATTTACATAATGATTTTTTAATCCCAAACATATATCAAAATCATTATGGAGATTTTTATATCAATATAAAACACCCCCATATTCTAGAATAAAAATTATAAATATATGTCCTTCTATTGAAAATAGACCAATATATGGTCAAAATGTTCATTTAAATATAACTATCCCTATAGTGGGGTAAAATAATTCATCACATCATGATGCATAAATATAAAGGACAAACTAAAATTATACTACCTTGTCATTATATGTTAGATATACATATTATGGTGTAATACCTGAATAAGTGATGTGAAATATTTCAGTAATGTTTAGCTATATAACCATAAAATCCATACATCAGAAAAAAATAAACTAATTTTACCATTATTATAGAATGAAATAAATTGTTATTCCTTCACTATTTTATTATTCAAAAAACACCTTCAAATAACCTAAAAACATGATAAATTTTCTCTAATCCTTCAACAAAATCATATTATATCCAATAATGTCCATTTAGGTTAAATATAACCAAATTATGTTTTTTTTCTAGAAGCTCCACCGGGAAACTAAATTTGATGTAACATTCTCCCACTTTTGGTTTTTCGGTAATCCAAGTGACATTGAAGACCTCCAATGATTGAGAAAATAGAAATGATATCATAATAAATAAAAAATTACTCTATGTCTCCATGAGTAGTTCTTTGTGTATATAAATGAGGTCAAGAGTGAATCCAATGATTCCATGGATACCATAAAACATTATCCTTGACAAACCACTAGTTAATCATGAAAATATATGTCTATCCTTGTTTCCATTAACATATTGATTCCATTAACTATGTATTGTATCCCCCCTTAAATCTTATTCTAAGTAATCTAACTCTTGAATAGATATTTTTATCAAGATATGATATATTTTATTTGACTTTATTCATTAAATTGATTATGATTTGATACCAAATGATTAATTATAAAAATCTTAATAATTTATATTCCTTTAATAATATCCCAATTTTTTTAAAAACCATACAATTAGAAGAAAATTAACTAAGATAATAAATAAAAATTAGGTGAGGGAATTTCCCACACCACCTCAAGCTAATGGGATGTTGTTGAACTCTAATAATCGACCTTTTCTTCTCAACTATCAGTGTGTCAAATAGTTTCGTGGATATATAAACTAATTAATTATTTTTTCAAATATGGACCAATTTGATAAGTTAATGTTGTACTTTATCATTAATTAAATAGAACCTTATTTCATAATTCATTATTCTTGAGTCTGGTACCAGATTCTTCAACAATTTAATAATACTTTTTTTTTCACGATATATCACTATAAGAAATAATAACTTCTCACCAAGATATTTTTTCTAAATAAATTAGTTAGATTCATTAATTAGTAGATTAAATTCATATTCATACATACATAGAGATATTAACTCTTATTAATACCTATCCTAGAAAATGTATTTTTGTTGTACTGAAAAATTAACCTACGTACAAAGATTTTTCTACCAAAATTTATCCAATAAAATCTATATAAAAATATTAAAGTAAATTTCATCAATTTCACTCATAAAACACTAATCAAAAATCAAGGGTAACTTATACAAAACTCATATTTTTTTAATAACTTTAATAGAATCTTAAATTAGATTAATTTTAATCCAAGATTTCAAAAATATTTAGAACGCTATGTCCAACATTGTTGCTATTAATTATAAAAATATTTTAATTATTCTCTAGTATATAGTAGGATATAAAAAATTTCAGAATTCAAACTTCCCAATTTTGGATCCAACAAGTCTTATTATTGAAATTTAATTACAATCAAACACATCAAACTTATTTAATAAGAACAATATATATTTTTTATTAAATAATAGTATATTCCTAAAATTGATTTACTGGAAACTCAATAAAATATGTGAGCTCAAATATCATAGTAATCATAAACTCTAATCAATTTAGATTATCTAAATCCTCCAGTATTTTATGATTTCCCCATCAAATGATGAAATTTTCAATATATACGATTACCATTGGCATGAACCGAGAAAGTATTCTATCTAAATAAATTTCCAACCGACCTACGAAACAACCATGAGGGAATTTCCATTCCCCACAGGGAAGAAACTAGTGCCTTTGCATCAAAAATAATATTTTGGAATGATTTCCCTCAAAGAGAAGCATCCATAAAAATTTTAAAAGAAAATAATCATCACATCTCATCAATAATCATAAAAAAATTCAAAAAACAAAAGATAAATGGTTTATACATTTAAACAATGACAAACTAGATATTAACTAAAGGGATTACATGCTATAAAATCACTTGTAAAATAATCATTCGAGTTTTTAAAAAAGGGAAGAATTTTTCTTCAAATGAAGCTTTATTTAAATTAAAATTGAATGTAAATGAAAAAAAACATCATTTGGAACACCATTATATAATATTAGAATCATGCATATTTATTAATGAAATAGGGTTTTAGGGGACTTAGGATCCCTGTTCCTTAGTGACATTTATTAAAACCCACAACCCATAACATCCTCAATAACAAGCCACAAGAGAGGAGTCACATCCAATGTTCTAGTGGTATCTGGTTGTCATAATTTTTTTGTTAGTATTGTAGCATTAATATAGAAGGGGGAACATAGCCTTTTCCCTACATATCCACAAAAAATACTATACCTACTCTATGTAACATCATCACCTAGGATTCCATTGTTCTCAATTATTTTCTCCTATGTCCCAAGAACCACCTCCTACCAACCCATCTCAAAAATTTAAAAATATTCATCGAAAGAAACCATTTTCATTTGGAAAATCCCCTTTCAACCCATACACACATGAAAAACATTTTAAAAAATTATTCGACCCACCTACATAGTCCATAGAACCACATCAGAATGAAAATAAAACAAACCAAAATCATCCCTCATTTCTAAATCAGGGAATCACATGCCTTTATCTTAAATCATACTAGAAGTCAGTTGGAAATCCACAAACACACCAAAAAAATTATTTAAAAAAAATGATCATAAAATAAACATCATGATCAAACCCAAATAATTAGGGTTCAAACCACTTTAGAGAAACCAACTTGATGGAGAGAGTAGAACCTAGGAAGGAAGGAAGAGGAGACCAAGAAGAAGGAAACCAAGATAGGTGAGACTTAATTGAAGTGATCTTGATGTTTACACAATAAATACACAAATAAATTAGAAAAAAAGTTGCCCAAGAGGAAAATGGAGGCACAAATAGGGTGTGAGAGGGTTAATGCGTGGAAATATTGATCGATTGGTGATAAAATTAGGGAAGGGAAAAAGTTAAATTTCAACATTTTTATGCTTATGGGTAGACTTTATGGTTTTGAAAATAGTGTGGATGTCCAATAGAATCTATATACAAAGGAAAAAGAGGACTCACAGTCTCCTGGGGAAGGGCTCACACCCATATGGTTGACCATGCAGATCAAATAGACTGAATATCCCTAGCACATAGTCAGACGCACGCTCATGCAGATAGCCGTGAAGATGAAATAGTTCCACTTTTCTGGGAACATAATCTCATCTGGGATGGTGCACAATTTCTAATAACCATCAACCAACTATGAACTTCCTTCATCCAAGTCAAAAAAAATTATTTTCACTAAAACTCACATATAGTCAAATGGAAAAATATATGACAGAAAATAAAAAATATAATTAAAAAAAATCAAACCTTGGGTGTGAAATTTATTACTAATACGAAAATTTTACATCATTAGAAAATTATTTTAATGTGTGAACAGAGGGAAAAAAAGAAACACATTGTCAACCAAAAACATTTACTCCCATGACTCTTGTTTAACATTAATATGATTTAAGACAACCTAAAACTTCTATACGGATTTCACTTGAATCACAATATCTTGGGAATCCAAAAATCAATATTGGTTGTTGACTCACATACAGATTAAGTTCCAAATCCAACTCTTTTCAACCTAGCATGTGAGACAAATATTAATTATACTCCATTAATTGTGAGATATGAACATGTCATGAATCAATTTCATTAGTGACCGAAAATATAATCTTTATTATACCTTACCTAATACATTGGTAATCAAAAAATGATTGAATTTACTCGATGTTAGATTACACTACTTACCAAATCAGGGGTGTCCCATTAATGGTTCCACCTTCAATAACACTTGATCACCAGATGAAAATTCTAAGTCTCAAAACCATTGATCAATATAAGAATTATGGTGGATTTTCACAATCAAATTTTTTTTTCTAATAATGTGAAACTTATTAGACATCTCTTACACCAAGCTCGGTCTAAAAAACAAGGTCTCACCTAACTACAACTAGAATAGGAGAAACCAACATATATGACCATAAATATACTCAAAGGGTACCATTATTATTGGATATTGGTAACTATTATTATATATAAGTTCAACCAACCAAAACTGGATATCCCAAAATTCTATGAAATTAAACATACATTCCCAAGAATGTATAATGAGATCTGATTTTTCGGATCCATCTAACCATCTATTTGAGGATTATTTTCTATGCTCAACTTGATCTACAACCCCATCACTTTATGGATGTCATTTTAAAACTATGTGATAAAAAGGGGGTTCTTGTCTGAATTGATTATTTATGTCACACCCTAAATAATCATTATCTACTTATCATATAAATGACTAAATTCATCCACTTGGTAAAGTCCTAGATCAAAATTAAATAGGATGATTTGGTTAAAGGGTGAATCAATGCCCATATCACATTATTTACTAGGTGTGTTCAAGGAAACCTAAAGATAAAAACCATGGTGACATCATCCCACTTCCAGGTAGGAATGGGTAGTGGATGAAGAAAACCAGAGGGCCTTTGATACTCTTCTTTATCCTGGTGATAGGTTTTACATCTGGGTATAATGTATACTATGTATCATCTCATACTCATCCACTAGAATAAATGACATACATCATAAAAAATTGGGTGGTATGAGGATGGATGACCAATTAGGTTTTTGACTATCTTGCATAAACACCTTTCACAACTACAATTGCATGCCAAATGATACATGAAGCAATGAACACTATAAGAAGATAAAGACAACTTGTTGGGAACCTCCCCACTAATAAAGAAGATGCATAGAGAATTGGAAGACCTGATCACTTAGATGATCCTTCTGAATTAGCTCTAAAAGGGAGGGCATTACCTGCACACTTCCGAAGAGTGTACCTCCACTATGCTTTCAATATTTTATGTTCATTTGGGGAAAATGCCCATCAAATTCCACTCATTAATGGACTGTTTAAAAGTGTATACTAGTACTTTCCCAATCAATTAATTTTATACCACATTACCATTTCACAGGGTATAAAGGATATCAAAATCAAACCCATGAAGGTACTCAAGCCATCGATGCTATCTCAAATTTAGATATTTTTGTGATAAAATGTAGACCAAACTGTTATGATATGGTTAGACTATAAAATTTGCCCCCAAAGTTGTAATAGAATCATGTCTTCATGGCATGAATTGACACTTCTAGTTCTAGGTCATTGGGTGGGTAGTTCTTTTCATGCAGTCAATGATGGAGAGAATAACATGCCACAAAATCTACATCTGACATTATCACACAGCCAAGAATGAAACATGAAGCATAAAAAAAGATCACATATCCCTTTCTAGATCATGGTAAAACCAAAATAGAGGATGTGGTCAAACATTTCTTGATCTCATTAAAGGATTCTTGAAATTTTGTGTTCCACTCAATCATTACCCCCTTTTGGGTAATTCTTTTCCTAGGTGAAGAATGATAAGATAAATCTTTGATGAAGATATTATAATACACTTATAGTCACTAAAAAAATTTTGATTTAAAAAAACTTATTTTGTTTTTCCCATGAATTAATTGCACTGATCTTCTGAGTGTCCATAAAAACCACATTTTCTCAAATCACATGGCCCATAATCTTTAAATCAATGAAATAGAAGGTATATTTGGAGATATTAACCTAGATATTTTTATCTCAAATATTTCCCAACACATTCCTTAAATGTTTCTCATGCTCTTCCATAGTCTCTAAGTAGAATATAATTTTTTCCACAAACACCATGACAAAGGAATTGAAATACTATTTAAACATGATATTCATGATCTCCATGGAAACCATTGGATCATTTTCTTCTTGAATGGCATGAACAAATACTTGAAATGTTCATATGTTCTTCATAAATATATTATAGGATCATCACCCTTTGTAACTCTAACTTGATGATACCTATAATTCAATTCAATCTTATAGAACCACCTTTCCCCTTGAGTTGATCAAAGAGGCCGTAAATGAAGGGAAATGGGTCCTTATTCATGACCATTGCCTTATTTATCTCAAATTACACAACACAAAATCAAAGAGATCCATTCTATTTCTTCAAAAATAAAAATAGGGCATTCCAAAGTGCGATTCTTGGGAGAATGAATACTTTTAATTCCAACTAATCCATTTTTATCTTCAATTACCTCAACTCGATTAGGGACATACAATATGAGGGAATAGTTATTAGTTTTTTTCTAGGAACCAAGTAAATGGTGAACACTCCATATTTATCTAGAGTAAATACATAAAAATCTTCTAAGAACACCACTAGGAAATCATCCACCACATGAGATAATCCGTTCTTAAAACCTTTTCCATTATCCTCTAACACAAGTAATGAAATACGAAAAACCAACCATGGGAGAGGAGGTATAGCGTGTCCCAAGTGAGGATCTGATTCACCTCAGAAAACATAAGTAATTTTGTCAGGATCAACAATGATCACTGAAAACTAATAATAATAGATAGGTACTTAAAAACACAACATCAAATCCATATCAAAGACCACATTAAAGAGGATTGTCTCTAAAATTAGGAAATCCTATTTCAGCTCAAACCCTGATTGCGTGAGAGAACATGAAGAACACATAAAACCATTCTCTCTCTTCGTACCAAGAAGAATCAATAACATCATATAATATAACATGATCTCAGTTGTAAATGTCAATAAATATATATTAAGTGAAGAATCAAAAGAATTAGAAGCACTTGTGTCAAATAAAACAATATCTATAGATGAAGCAATAAGAATCTTACCTCAAACCATTGTACTTACTATATCTGATTCCAATGGTGTTTGATCCATAATATGAAGGCGCCTCATCCCTTTTTAAACCTGAGGATAACTATTGAACTATGCTTATTACATGATATAACTCTTCCCAGAAGTACCCTAACCACACCTCCATGCCCACCAAAATGAGAGCCCAAATTCATGGATATTTATGACAGAGATGTCAATACCATAGAGGTTGTAGATGATGGAACAATCATGCATGGATTTGTAGCTTTGAAAAACTTCTTCAAGTTACCTATATGTCCAAATTAATTGAAATTTATTAGTGGGGAGGGACATAGAAACCACACATGCCCCAAATTACCATACTAATGGCTCAAAACTCTTCAGAAATCTGAATATGTAGTTGAAGGTGGTCCAGAGGGATGTCCTAAACTATCAAATCTCATTTTATCATTTTCACCACACCACATCTTATTTTCAGATGAATCACTACATCCATAGGCCATTTCTAGAACTACCATTGAAAAACTAGACATTCCAATCTAACCAATATTTGTCATCCTTGTTCAGTCAATAACCCTACCATAATTATTAAACTTAAACAAGAAGTCTTGGGATCAGATATCTAGTCATAACCTTATCTAAAACCATTTAGACTTATGTTGATCATTTTAGACTAAACCAGGTTTGAATAGAACTAATTTCCTATAATAGTTGTCATACACTATCATTGTCTGATACTGTTGGTGGAGATATAGAAACTGAAAGGTCTTGGTGAAGGCCTAGGTCTTAGAGAAATAATTTTGATTGAAAATGATCCTTATAGCTCATATTCTTTTGCTTCCCATCTTGAACCACTATGTCCAACATCCTCCAACTGGAAATTTCCAATAGAAATGAATAAAATTTGACTCTAACATCCTAAGGAGTGTCACGAACCCCAAAAATCATTTCAATATTATCAATTAAATCCACTTCCATGTGGGTATCCATGATACCCAAAAAGCATGGAGTCTTATTCTTGAGAACCTTATGATAATTATCTTTTCTAGGACCATGTTTGGCATCCATATCATAAGTTAGACAAGCGCCTGCTCCCGAATCCTATGCTCTAATTCCCTGAACCACATATTCTACAATTCAATGATAAAATGGGGAGGTAGAACTTTCTCTGAACACTTCATGTGATTAAATAAGATGTCTCAAAGGAGGCATGATTCTAACAAAACCATCAAACACAAAGAAATCATCAATAAAATATCTATAAATTTTCTGCATGAACAACTTTGAGATATCAATTTAAATTAATTCCAAAACCACAGGAATAAAAAAAAGTCATACCACTACCCCATAACTCAGTGTCCATGCATAGTATACAACCTATACATATCACCTATCGGTGGAATCAAAACAAATACCAAAAATCCAATTGCAAATCAAGGCTCATTAAGAGGTGTGTTGGTCAGAAACCTCACTTGCAACAAAAAACTCAAGCCTAGAAAATCCTAGCTCTAGTCTATCTAGACTCTCCCAAAAATCTTGACCCAAATAAAGGTAAAACCCTTATTAGATTTCATTTTTTCATGAACCAAGACAGGATTCCATCCAAACTGAAACCCGACCCGACACACAGTAGGGACCTAAGGACATTCTCGATCCCCACAGGCTATAAAATAGTTCATGGGAATCAAAAATCACATTCGGGAATGATTTGTCCACATAGAAACATCAATATGAAACTAAAAATAAAATAGTCACTAAATCTCATTAATAAACCTAACCAAAATAAATAATACTATGAGATGATAAATTGTTTACACTAAGAAAAATACGAAAAAAACTAAAAGGGGGAAGTAAGGAAAACAGATTAACCCAACCACCATGAACCAATAGGGCCAACAACCCCATTCTACAACCACCAACGTCAACAAAAATGTAAACCAATAGAAACTAGATCCACCATTACTATCTTAAAATACTATTCTTGTTCATAGATCAATCATAAAACTATATATACAATCCTGAGGGTGTATGTAGGGTTTGAGCCAATTCCTAATAGGATATAAACAAAATTTACCTCATGATATAATATCATAATAAAAATAAAATTCTATTTTTTTCATAAGGGAAGAAAAATTAATTCAAATGAAACATGATTTGAAATTAAAATAGAATGTAAATGAGAAAACAATTGAGTGTTAATCATAGGATCTCATAACATGAGAACCTTGGGTAATCCCTAAAGAAATAGAGTTTATAGGGACCTAGGATTACCATACCTCAGTGATATGGATTAAAAACCACAACCAACAGTGTCCTCATGCCCAAACCACTTTAAATAATCCATCTCCAATGTTCTAGTGGTCTCTAATAATCATCAAATATTTAGTTTGTGTTGTTGTATCAATCCAAGTAGAGGGAACTAGGCCTTAAACCTTCCAATACTTCTATATTACATGACCTTGTCTACCTAACCTATTCACCTCGTATTCCCTTGTACTCAATCCCTTTCTACTATGTCATAATAAATGCCTCATAAACACCATTCTCCAAAATTAGAAATTATAATGGAAAACAACCATTTTCATTTGGAAAATCAAATTTAAAAATATAAACATAGTAAAACCATCTGAAAAAATTATTCAAACCACCCACACAATACATATAATAGTTTTATAAAGTACATAAAACATTCCCCAATCATCCCATAGTGCTAAAGCATGGAATCACCTAACATTAGCTCGGAACATTTTGGAAAATATGGGGAAAACCAAATCATCACCACAAAAAGACATTATAAATACATGATCATAAAAAAATTATAAATATGTAACCCATATAATCAAGTTTCAACCCAATTTAGGGATACAAAACCACTAGAGATAGGAGAACCTAAGAAGGATGTAAGAGGAGACCAAGAAGGAGGAAGAAAACACGAAATGAGAGTCATACTAGAAGAAATATTGATGTTCACTAACCAAATAAACAAATGAATTGGATTAAAATTGATCCAAGAGGGAGTGAGTGGTGTTCCTATGGCATGATAAGCCGAATGGTTCAAATCAAGGGTGGATTGGGCTCAAAATCAGGGAAGGTAAAAGTGAAATTTCATTATATTTAAGGTTTTGGGAAGGCCACATGGTTTAACTGCATGATTTTCCAAACCATGTAAAACACATGAGACACCCCTATCCAATGGTAAAAGAGTTTGTATAGTGTCCTGGGGAAGGATGCATACCCTTACTATTTACTGTTCACCTTATACACACCCACTAGTCTGGGCACAATGTTAGTTGTACGCCTGTCCGGTTAGCTGTATGTCCCAGATCGTTCCATTATCCAGGGAATATAGTCTCTTCAAGGGTGGTGCACAAATTCTACAAACTATACACCAATTTTTCACCACCTTCTATCTGGTAAAAAATCTACATTTATCAAAAAACACCCACAAAGGCCATGAGACAAATATAAGGCCAAACATAAAATAAATAATTACTCAATGTAAAACCACTAATGTGAAATCTAGAAAATTATACTCCTTTGATGATTTCACATAATGGATAATGGAATTTAGTGAGGTTAATATGATAACTTTTAAATTATAATCAACCCCATACAATTCTAGATCCATTATCAATAACATTAATATGTGGAAATGAGAGATATGAACATACCTAAAATATAATTCTCTCTATGCTTTACTCTTTGAAGGATTACACTTTATAGGGATAACAGAAGAAATAACCCAAAGTATCCTTCCAATAAAGAAATTACACCACCATTGGATGTTCATTAATAATGAGAGGATAACTATTCATCAAAGGTGCTCTAACACCTACATAAATGAATATGAATAAAGAATAAGGGAAGTTGATATTTCAGCTATAGCGTGAAAATATCATAAGATAACCCTACAAGGGATTATATATATTTATATATAATATCTTCATTCAATAATGGTGTCAAGGGTTAGATTAAATATAATTAAACCACCATGAATTACAATAACCCAAAAATTATTAGAGATTTTAATATTTGAACATTTCAAAGAATAATCATACCATAAACGAATCACTCTCATTCATTCAGGTTAGATGATACCATAAAGGAGATGTAGAATACGATATACAATATAAGTCATAAGGCAACAATATTTGGAGCCATTGTATTCTCAATATATGCAGCATATGCATATCCCAATACATTAGTGACATCATAATTGTAATGTCTCGGATATTTACCATGATTTAATTTAATATTATGTGGGAATCATTTCGAGACTAGTCTTCGAGACAGCGTACAATTCCGTGGCCCGGTGAGCCTAGAAATAATGATTTAATTTAATTTAATAATTAAATAACACGTTCATGATGTTTTCTTGAAAAAGTGGGATAAATCTCGAACGGGTGCTCGGATCAGAAATCCAAGGTCACCGTTGTGTTCAGAACATCAATTTTACCTTAGGCGAGGCCTAACATAGGCCGGCGCAGGTCGGTGGTGAAATCTAGTTTTTGGACGTAACAATAATAAAATATTTAATAACAATATTTTATTCTGCAGAGAAATATATTTAAATATGTTGAAACAGATATCTTTTATCCTTTTTAAATAAAGGCTAATACAGGGGTCCAGGGTTACAAACCTCATAACCCTGAAACCCTTGGCGGCTCTAGAGGCTTTGGAGAAAACCTCCCAACACGGTGATGACATTCTTGAAGATTTTTTCTAGAGACGATGATGCGAATACCGAATTTTCACCAACGAATGTTGCGGATCTAGGTAGGATGTTTGTTTATTTGATTTTTCTTTCCCCGTTCTTGGTTCCTACGATGACCGCAGACTAATCTGCGAACCGATTTGCCCGGGGATCGATCATTTTGCGGGCGGGTGTGATTTGGGGTTTTATTAAGAGATCAAACACTTGAGGGTTATAATAAATTGATTGTTGTGGGTTTTATCTAACGGTGACAGACCCTTATCGTCATGAACAATGATCAAGGTTCATCCCTTTTGTTCGATTCTTTGTATTTTTCTCCCTCATGTTCTTGGTTGCGTTCTATGAATTCTTGGTGTAAATTGATCGATGCACATTTGTTTGTTGGAGAAATGATCCGAGATTGTAGATCCAACCCCGGAGTGATGTCACAGAGGTGCGACGATGGTTTTGACACACGATTCAGAGCGGATCGAGAGATATGAGTTTTTGGGCGTTTTTCTTAGGATGGATCGTTCGAGGTTTATGATCTGATTTAAGGACCGAAATCACCCGTTTCAGTGTTTGTATGATGAAATGAACCAACCCCTGGAGTATTTGGATGAGCAGACAAGAAACCATGGATCTGTAGGATCAGCCGCGACGTGAGGAGGAAGATGGCATTTCTGGAAAAATCCCGACTAGACGGCGTGTGTTCATCGGAAGACCACCTGGCATGTACTCCAAGAGTACACGGACCCGGTTTGGGTACAAAGCCATAGAAATGGTGTGTATACCCCTCCCAAACCAGACCCGGCCCGATACACGGGATACCCCATGTATTGGTACATGGGCAGGCGACACGGACGGAGACCGTGTACGGGCACCTAGCCAGCGTACACGAAGCGAGCCCCAGGTGCTCAGACATGGTGTGTAATGCTACTACACGTCGTGTAGTTACTTTTTATACGATGCTCCAAATGACATGGGCTGTTTAAACAGGAAGTACTCGGAGTCAAAGAACACGACGTGTGATTCTTCGACACGCTGTGTAGTTGAGTTTTACACAGCTTGAACGAATGACACAGGACATTTACACGGGAAGTACCTAGGGTCAAGGAGCATGGCGTGTAACCATGTTACATGTCGTGTAACCATGTTACACATCGTGTAACCAATATTACATGGCTTGAGCCAGTTGCATTCTATGACTTGGTCTAGTTTCCTTAGGGTTCGTCCCCTTGTTCTTTCTCCTGAAGGTTCCCGGTATCATTTCCTACATACAGGAGTATCATCCCTTTAGCAGGACTTCATGAATAGAGTAGTTGGAATTCCCTCTGTGAGACTTAGATCCGGATCATCTATTCATTCCTGAAACCCTGGGTAGAGTTCTTGGTATCGACATGACCAACTTTAGCTGTGCGCTGATCCTCTGCGTAGCGGATTAGCTCAAACTGAGTTGTCAGAATCACCCCATGACTTGGTTGTGATCCTCATCTGATCATCATGTTCTCAAAGTACTTGTGGAGTGTGTTCTCCCTGAACGAGTACTTTTCTCTTCAGACCTAGGAGTGTGTTCTCTCGATTGCATGCTTAGTGGAATATTCAAGCTGGATCTTAGTGGTGGTTTCGTAATGGTCGTTTGTGTATGAGTATATCTGGATATTTATGTTATATGTTCCATAAACATATACTGTGTAGAGTTGAATATACCTTCATTCTTTGGTATTTCCCTTGTTGTATTCCTTTGTGGTCTTAGGGTATCCTACTGGGTATTGTTATACTCACCCCTGCATGGGATTTTCCCGCACGTGTCGTGTCTTGTGCAGACGAGCGATCCTTTGACAAGATTCTAGGTAGACAAGGACCAGACAGTACTCAGTGAGATCAGAAAGGCTGAGGTGTGTTCCTACGACTTCAGATTTTAGTTCCAGCACTTTTCTTTGCAGGTTGGACTTTGTTATAGACTCTCTTTTGGTGGGATTATAATTTTGGCCCAGGGTTTTACATTACAGTACATTTCCTTCCTGTCATACTCTGTTGGTTGTGTTTTAGTGTATGCATGCATCTTTTTCCTTTTAGTAGTTTTTACTTTTCATCTTTGTGGGCTTGGAGATGTGTGTGTGTGTTTCCAGGTTTATAGGCAATGCCTCCCATGTTAGTAGCATGCCTTCTTAGTGCTAGTCACCACCCCTTGGCCTATTGGAGGCGGGCTTGGGGAGTTATGGCTCGGGCCCCCTGGGACAGGTCGTGACAGAGTGGTATCAGAGCTGGTCAGTTCTACCTTAGGACCGGGAGTCTGTGAGTTGGGTTGGGGAAATAGTGTTAAGTGTTTCGAGTTCGGCTTTCAGGCCAAGGACCCCAGTGTTGGTGCGGGCGGCTGACGTATCCATACACCAGGACTCTGATAACTTGCATTTCGACTCAGAACATGAGAACACTAGTTGCAGGGGAAAATAATGGTCTATGCATCATATAGGAATGTGTTGTGGTTTCCATGTCCTTCATGAGTCAGCTCTACAGATATACTCACTGACTGCGATACATCTTGTTTTATTACAGGATGCCTCCATGACACGCACCCACTATGATCCATCAGCTCGATCATGAGGATGACCCCCTCAGTGATGAAGCTTCGATTCAGGGACCAGATCCCCCAGTTTTACCTCAGGGTGGTGTGCCAGATATTCCACCACCCACGGGGTAGTGTTTAGCGCCTGCTGTTCCAGTGGAGGAGGAGCATAGGGTGAGCGCACTCCAAGATTTTCAGAGATAGAGACCCCTTATGTTTCGAGGCGAGCCTGACCCTCAGGTAGTAGAGGACTGGCTTGAGGCGGTGACCAAAGTCTTTCATTTGTTAAGGACACCAGCAGACCTGATGGTGATCCTGGTATCGAGCATTCTGCAAGGCTCAGCAGGACGATGGTGGAGTTTGGTTATTCAGAATCACGATGAGGCGGCTCTTTCATGGTCGGAGTTTGAGCACCTCTTCAGAGAGGAGTTTTTACCGGTCACCCTGAGAGAAGTACGTATATAGGAGCTTCTTCAGCTCCAGTAGGTAACCATGAGGTGGCTGACTATTCATTGAGGTTTACCGACCTCTCGTGGTACTCGATGGATATGGTCAGAGATCAGTACTTCAGAGCTCAGAATTTTAATTGGGGCATGTGTAGAGATATCCGAGCTAGCATCATCCCTATGAGCATTCCTACTTATGATGGGGTGCTCGAGTGGGATTTGGGAGTCGAGAGCTTCTTGGCAGAGCAGGGACAACCAGCCGTTGTCAGTAGTGGGCGAGCTAGACCAGAGACCTCGGTAGCAGGGAGCCGATGCTAAAGACCCAGGCATGGGAGATGTTTTTAGAGGAGATCCCAGGATAGGGGATCTACCGTACAAGGTTCTCAGGGTGCATCCAGCCATCCTCGAGAGAGGCGATGCTACTTAGGTGATGGCTGGGGACATCTCGCTTGAGATTGTCCGACCCGCCGTACTAGTGACATGGAAGCAGTGGATGAACCACCAAGGCAGAGGAAACGTGTGGAGAAGACAGATCCGCAGGGAGGCGGATGCGGTAGAGGAGCTGGGAGAGCAGTTGGAGGTGGTCGGCGTTTTGACCCTTCACCACCACCACCCCCAGGAGGTCCACCCCAGGCTCAGGGAGCTAGTGGACAGAGGCAGGGACAACTTCAGGTGGCATAGGAGTATGTCTCAGGTACACCTAGAATGATTATATGTACACTCTATGTATTTTATACTTTGTCTACCGTACTGATAGACACAGGTTCTAGTCATTCCTTTCTGGCTACTTATCTTGTTCACGACCATGAGATTTTAGTTGAGTCGTTGACTCAACCCTTACACTTAGAAATACCGACTCTAAAAGATTCATAGATCACACACCTCTGTAGACAGTGTGACCTGACCCGTGGAGGTGAGAGTTTCGGTTGGAACTTCTTAGTGGTAGTGTCAAGGACTTACGATGTCATTCTTGGTATGGATTGGCTATCCACACTTCATGCCCAAATCGACTATTTTAGGCGAAGGGTGCGGTGTGTCCGTAGGGATGGAAAAAGGTTCTCTTTTGTCTGTCAAAGAGAGACCCAGGTAGCATAGGATGGACTCGTGCATAGGAAGGCACCGCTGATTTCTCATCAGTTGGCTAGCCTATCCCTTAGCGCATCAGATGTTACAAGTTTCCAGTTTCCAGTAATAGTGGATGAGTACGAGGAAATCTTTCCGGAGGATGTCCTCGGACTATCTCCCTATTGGGAGATAGATTTCTGCATTGAGTTTCAACCCGATACGACACCGATATCAGCATCAACATATCGGATGGCTTCTACAGAGCTTTGTGAGTTGAGGGTGCAGCTGGAAGACTTCCAGAAGAAGTGCTTTGTGAGACCCAGTGTTTCTACCTGGGCGGCCCCAGTACTGTTTTCCAAGAAGTAAGACGAGAGCTTGAGGCTATGTGTGGATTGCCGATGCTTGAATCAGGTGACCTTGAAGAACCGGTATCCACTACCGAGGATCGATGACCTCTTCGACTAGTTTAGAGGGGCACGATGGATCTAGAAGGTTGATCTATGCTCAGGCTATCATCTGTTGCGAGTATGGGATGAGGATGTACCGAAGACGACTTTCTGATGTCGCTATGGTCACTATGAGTACTTGGTGATGCCCTTCAGCATGACAAATTCCCCAGCAGTGTTTATGGGACTCAGGAACCAGATCTTTCAACCCTATCTGGATTGGTTCGTAGTGGTCTTCATCGATGATATCCTTGTGTACTCTGTGTCCATGGAGGAGAACGCGAGACACCTAAGGATGGTTCTCGACACACTCTGAGAGCACCGGTTCTATGGGAAACTCTTGAAGTTTCAGTTTTGGATACAGGAGGTCCACTTTCTAGGACACATTATCTCAGCAGATGGTGTGGCAGTGGACCCAACTAAGGTGGAGGCAGTGCTAGCATGGAAGCCACCCCGGAGCGTGACAGAGGTGCGGAGTTTCCTTGGATTGGCAATCTACTATCGGAGATTCATTCTTTATTTCTCCATAATTTCAGCGCCCATGACAGCTTTGACTCGAAAAGGGAAGCCTTTCGTGTGGACCGAGAGATTCCAGCAGGCATTCCAGTAGTTGAGACAGAGTCTGACGAGCGCCCCGGTCTTGATATTACTGGAGGAGGGTGTTGAGTATGTAGTGTTCTGTGATGCATTAGGAATCGGGCTTGGTTGTGTCCTAATGTAGTGGCAAGAGGTGATTGCCTATGGATCACGTTAGTTGAGGCCACACGAACAGAACATCATGACCCATGATCTTGAGTTGGAGGTGGTGGTCTTCGCGTTGAAGATGCGGCGACACTACCTGATGGGCGAGCGGTTTACCTTCTACTATGATCACAAGAGTCTGAGATATATCTTTTCATAGAAGGATCTGAATTTGAGACAAAGACAATGGCTTTAGTTCCTCTAGGATTATGACTTTGAGATTGTTTACACACTTGGGAAGGGGAACATTTTGGCAGATGCTTTCATCAGGAAATCTAGTTTGCAGTTGATGGATGAGGCGACGAGGCAGTTGGACTCCTTAAAGTTATCCTTCTTGGATGGAGATGATGGAGCTTACCTTAAATCGATGGTTGTTACCCCTCCACTCTTATAGAGAGTCAGGGAAGCACAACACGAGGATACTATATGTGACACTCTACATGCTCAGATATCCTGAGGTAATGCTGCTGATGGGTATCCAGAAGGTGGGGAGCACTTTGTTCTTTTTAGAGGGTGTACAGTAGTACCATTGATGTTGCGGGAGGAGGTTCTGAGGGATTTCCATACATATCCCTTGGCGGTGCATACAGGCATGGAAAAGATGTACCACGACCTCCGATGTCAGTTCTGGTGGCCATGAATGAAGAAGAGTATGGCAGGGTTTGTTTCTCGGTGACTCACTTGTTAACAAGTAAATGCAGAGCACCAAGTGCCAGCATGTTTGACTTAGCCCCTTGAGGGGCTAGAGTGGAAGTGGGGCGGGATATACATAGACTTCATGAAAGTTTTACCACATATGTCCAGGGGACACGATTCCATCTGGGTGATCATTGATCGACTCACCAAGTCGGCCCACTTCCCAGCCATACAGGAGCAGAGTTCTGTAGAGAGCTTGGGACGCCTCTACGTGCTGGAGATAGTTCGACTTCATGAAGTTACATCCATGATCGTCTCAGATTGCGATTCTCGTTTCACATCCCAGTTGTGGAAGGTATTACAGGAAGATTTTGGGACTCAGTTACGCTTGAGCACAGCGTTTCATCCCCAGACTGATGGTCCGATAAAGCGGACCATCCATGTTCTGGAGGATATGATTCGAGCATGCATACTTGACTACAGTCATAGCTAGGAGGATCACCTACCACTGTTGTAGTTTTCTTACAACAACAGTTATCAATCCACTATTGGTATGACACCATTCGAGGCTTTGTACGAGAAACCTTGCAGCTGGACTGACCTAGGAGAGTCAGCACTCATGGGACCAGAGATGGTGCGATCTATTACAGAGAAGGTGCAGGCCATCCAGGAGCAGATGAAGACTACATATAGGTGGGAAAAGTCTTATGCTGACAGGAGGCGGAGACCCTTTGGATTCGAGGAGGGAGACCATGTGTTCCTTCGGGTCTCACCTCGATGAGGATTGCGGAGGTTTGGCCGAGGTGGCAAGCTATCTCTAAGGTTCATCGTCCATTTCCAAATTATGAGTAGAGTTGGTGAGGTGGAATATTTCTTGGATCTACCTCCTCATATGGACCGGGTACACAACGTCTTCCATGTGTCGCAGCTACGAAGGTACGTGCATGATCCATCGCACATCATCGACTGGGGGGAGCTGGACATCGATGATGGAGCGACCATTCCTGAGTACCCAGTGGAGATTGAGGATCGGCAGGAGAAGCTCCTTAATGGGTGAGCTATTCCCTTGGTGCGTGTCCGGTGGCAGCACAGGAATATCCAGGAGAGTACGTGGGAGCAAGAGGCTCATATTCATGTGCAGTACCCACATCTTTTTGAGTAGCCTTAGTTTTGGCTTTTCAGGGATGTAAAATCCCTATGGTGGGTGTGATTTAACGTCTCGAATTTTTACCATGGTTAAATTTAATATTATGTGGGAATCATTTCGAGACCAGTCTTCGAGAAGACATATAGTTCTGAGGCCCGGTGAGCCAGGAAAAAAGGGTTGAATTGAATTAAATAATTAAATAATGCGCGCATGAGGTTTTTCTGAAAAAGTGGGATAACTCCCGAACGGGTGCTCGGATCAGAAATCTGAGGGCGCCGTTGCGTTCAGAAAAGCGATTTTACATTAAGCGAGGCCTAACATCGGCCGGTGCAGGTCAGTGGTGAACTCTAGTTTTTGGACGTAAGAGTAATAAAATATTTAATAAAAATATTTTATTCTACAACTAAATATTTTTAAATCTGTTGCAACAGATATATTTTATCCTTTCTAAATAAAGGATAGCACAGGGTTCCAGGGTTACAAACCTCATAACCTTGAAACCCTTGGCAGCTATGGAGGCTTTCAAGAAAACCTTCCAACGCGGCGACGACATTCTTGATGATTTTCGCCGACGATGACCGGATATTCACCAATGAACACTGCAGATCCAGGTAGGATTATTTTTTTTTGATTATCTTTTCCCCATTATTAGTACCTACGATGAACGTGGACTAATCTGCGAACTGATTAGCCTGTGGATCGATCATTTTTCGGGCGGGTGTGATTTAGTGTTTTATCGTAAGATCAAACACTCGAGGGTTATAATCTGTTGATTGTTGTGGTTTTGATCTAAATACAAGGAACCCAGATCGTCACGAACAATGATTGAGGTTCGTCCCTTTTGTCCGATAATTTATATTTCTTTCCCTCGCGTTCTTCATTGCGTTCTATGTGTTCTTGGAGGAAATCGATAGTTGCACATTCATTTGTTGGCACAATGATCTGAGATTGTAAATCCATCCCTGGAACGATGTCACGGAGGTGCGATGATGTTTTTGGAAGACGATTCGGAGCGGATTGAGAGATATGAGTTTTCAGGAGTTTCCCTTTGGATGGATCATTTGAGGTTTATGATCCTATTTAAGGACCGAAATAACCCATTTCAGTGTTTGTATGATGAAACAAACCAACCCCTGGAGTATTGGGACGAATGGATGATAAACCATGGATCCAGAGGATTATCTGCGACGTGAGGAGGAAGACGGCGTTTCTGGAAAAATTTCAACTACACAACGTGTAGTATGGGCTACATGACATGTGTTTGTTGGAGGACCACCTGGTGTGTACTCCGGGAGTACAAGGACATGGGTTGGGTACACGGCCAGGGACACGACGTGTATACCCCTTTCCGACCAGACCTGGCCAGATACACAGAATACCCCATGTACTGGTACACGGGCAGGCGACACGGACGGAGACCGTGTACGGGCACTTGGCCAACATACACGAAGCGATCCCCAGGTGCTTGTACACATCATGTAATGATACTACACGCCATGTAGTTACTTAATATATGATCATACAAATGAGATGGTCCATTTACACGGTCAGTACCCGGAGTCAAGGAACACGACGTCTGATTTTTCTGCATGCCGTGTAGTTGAGTTTTACACAGCTTGAACGAATGACACAGGCCATTTACACTGGCAATATTTGGGGTCAAGTATCATGACATGTAACCATGATACATTCCATGTAACCAATCTTACATGTCTTGAGCCAGTTGCCTTCTATGACTTGGGCCAGTTTCCTTAGGGTTCGTCCCCTTCGTATTTCTCTTGAAGGTTCCCGGTATCATTTTCTACATACAGAAGTATGATCCCTTCAACAGGAATTCTTGAATAGGGTTGTTGGTATCCCCTCTGTGACACTTATAGATGGATCCTATATTCATTCCTGGAACCCTAGGTAGAGTTCATGGTATTGACGTGACCAACTTTACCCGGGAACCGATCCTCTGCTTAGAGGATTAGCTCAGACTGAGTTGTTAGAATCACCCCTTGACTTGGTTGTGATCCTCATATGAGCACCATGTTCTCAAAGTACTTGTGGAGTGTATTCTCCTGGAATGAGTACTTCTCTCTTCAGACATAGGATTGTGTTCTCTTGGTTGCATGCTTAGTGGAATCTTCGAGCTGGATCTTAGTGTTGGTTTTAAAATGGTCATTTGTGTATGAGTATATCTAGATATTTATGTTATATGTTCTGTAAACATATACTGTGTAGAGTTGACTGTACCTTTCTTCTATGGTATTTCCCTTTTTGTATTCCTTTGTGGTTTCGGGGTATCCTACTGGGTATTGTTATACTCACCCCTATACGAGCTTTACCCACACGTGTCGTGTCTTGTGCAGACGAGCGAGCCTTTGACAGGATTCTAGGCGGACCAGCACCGGATGGTACTCATTGAGATCAGACAGGCTGAGGTGTGTTCCTACGGCTGTAGAGTTTAGTTCCAGTACCTTTCTTTGCAGGTTGGACTTTGTTACGAACTCTCTTTTGGTGGTCTTGTACTTTTGGCCCAGGGTTTTACATTACTGTACTTTACTTTCCTGTCGTACTCTGTTGGTTGGGTTTTAGTGTATGCATGCATCTTTTTCCTTTTAGTAGTTTTTAATTTTCAGCTTTGTGGGATTGGAGATGTGTGTGTGTGTGTACAGGTTTATAGGCAATGTCTCCCATGTTAGTAGAATGCCTACTCGGTGCCAGTCACTAACCCCTAGCCTATTGGTGGCGGGATTGTGGAGTTGCAACTCGGGCCCCACTGGGATGGGTCGTGACAATAATATCAATTATCTACTTAAGGATATGTTAGTAGTAATGTATCCTCATGTATAATATGTATAATATGGATATGATGGATTATGACATATTAGATATAATATTATATGAATCATTTGTTTACAGAACTTCCAGAAATCTACAAATTTCATGAAAATTCCATTATTACATTATACTAAACATCACGACTCTTTTTAAATCTTTCTAACATTATTTTGAATACAATTTATAAAACTAACTATATTTTAAAATAAAAAAAGGACAAAAACATAATACATTTAATATATTCTATCTTTGTAACCATATGGAACTTTGTATGATTGAATGTTTTTAAATACCAATTAAATCTATGAATGTAAAAAAGCATCCTTTAAGAACATCAGTTCTACTAGATCTATATTGTGGTCTAGTGTGATATCTATTAAATATACCTGTATCCCTATATGAACACCTGAAATTTAATAAATATAAAAAATAATGTATTTATACGTTTTTATTCCATTTTTACCTTACATTTAGTGTCCTCAACACATAAAAATTATCAATCTGTTATAGTCCATCACATACATTCTTGATTTGTAGAAAAATATTGATTGGGTTGATTAATAAATCACATCTCATTTATCTATAAGAATATAAAATCGCATGTCCCTCATCTAAGTAGATGATCACATCAGGTGTCTTGAAATTAAAAAGAAATATTTTTTCCTATGTCTAATTAAATAAAGTGCTAAATATATTTTCTTTACATATGAGTTGGAAAATCCAATCTTGATTGACCTCAAACCAATTACTTGATTAGACACATCCCATCCACCCCTATATTATCAATTAATAATGTCCTGTGTAATATTGATATTAAAATATGAATATTATCATGATAGTAATTTTCATAAAAATATGATAAAAAGTATTCATAATAAGAAAATAACCAATAAATTTATAATTTTATAATACTAATTAAGATATAATTTAGTAGATTAGTCCAAATAATAAGTTTCTACTTATTACATCAGGAGTCTATTCTTCGAATCTCACATAAAAATATTTATATTGAGTAATATATTATACTCCTTATAATATTATAATATCATTCCACTTATAATACGATGTGATGAAAATTAATTAGGGGTAAGTCCAAGTCATAATTATATGTGATATTATCATTCCATTGTTCTTGTAAAATATATTATATAAAAGATAAATGAATTATAAATAATAATTTAAATTATTATAGAATCATGATAAATTATTAAAAAACTACACCCAATCTATCGTGTATCGTATACCAAGAGATTCAACATGGTCCTTATTCTTATTTAGAGTAACAGTTTCAGAAATGGATCCACAACATTATCCTATGTAGCAGCCAATAAATCCTCACATCACCCCTCACAATGATTTCTCAAATGAGATGATTTTTAAGAAGGGTGAGTTGGATACTTTTTTGATACTGGGGTTACCCTAACTAATAAAAATATCTATTATTTCCATAGTAAATATTTATTTCTCCCATGATTCTAGGAAGAACCAAAACTCTATAAATTAACTTATTAATCCAAAAACAAAATTCATTAAGTGTTTCTAATACTATTAGGTACTCTACCTCTGTTGCTGAGTATACTATGGGGGACCATTTAAAATTCTTACAAATTATAGCTCTACTATTTAGGTAAAACATGATACTAGATTTAGATATCATGTGATGTTTATCCGATTAGAAACTAGTGTCAGTTAAGCCTCTTAATATCATATATTTATCACCTCAAAATACCAAAAAGACAAATTTAGTTTTTCTCATGTAATTGTGTATTTCAATAATCCAATGACTCTCACTAGGATTAATTGGTTTCTACTTTAGAATCTCAAAGATTATGAGACAACCATTCAAGTAAAAAGTATGGAATATATGATAGATCCTATTCAATACACCTATGAAATTCCACCAATCAATTCTAAATCCTCATAAGGATCTTTAATAATCTTAAGACAAGTTCTAAAAAACAATTCTAATAATCCCCTTTTGATGTTGTTTATTCTAATCCAATATGGAAACTTAATCATTCATGTGTTATGGAATAGTTAAATAAATCTCAGATATCAATATCTATAGATTATCATACACATCATTTTTCTTTCTTCAACCATTTATTTCAGCAAGAAGTATTTTCTAAACAACAACTTCCAAAAAATATAGATCTAGGACATCATTTTTGATAATTAGTATTTTATACATATACAACGAAAAAATAATTAATAATATTGTATACATAATAATAATCAATATCCTTAATGAAACAAAACTCATTAATTTCATCATAAAAATATATATTCTATCTATGAGGATCTTGTGTTAATCCACAAATGGACACTGCAATTTTCACACCTTAACTAACTCATTTGGAACATCACAAAGATCTAGGTTGTATCATATTCATGTTTTAGAAAAAATTAACATTAAATAAAGTGGTTTTGATATCCATTTTATATATATCATAATCATACTAAGATGATATGGTAAGAAATATATCAATAGACTTTATCATCTAAAGAAAAGAAATGGTATCCTTATAGTTAATACCATGATAGTTTTAACCCTTTTCTTATAGGAATGATTTATAGTGGAAACTCTTCCAAACATGTCAATTTTATTATATAAAAACCATTTTTCCATATGGGTCTCCCCTTCAAGTACAACCCCCAATGTTCTAAACTTGGTTTTCTAATATTTTTTATACTTAATATTCGATTGATTTTATCCATCTCCCAGAATAAGATATCAGAATAGATTATAGAAAAGTAGTAGGTTCATCACCTATGAAAATTACTTCATCGTCATTTTATATTATAAATCCATATATATTTTTATCTTTTGATGAATCCTAGTAGACCCCTATGGTTTTTGGTAACCACAATTGGTTCTTATCCAATAACATTCTATGTACCTGGATCAAATCCCATCTCAAGAACCCTTCCAATTTGTTGGTCTAAAACTTCTATATGTTAAAAATTGTAACCAATAAATCCTATAAAAATGTGATACTTCTTATGAAAAAATATATCATTCCATAAACACATTATGTTCAGTATGTGTATAGATATTACATCCCATTGTTTCTTTAGTATAACCAAAACATATTTCCCTTATTTAAGGCTTAGCTTATTAGAGACCAAAGATTATATATATTATTCAAAACCCAAATCAATCATAAAAAATATATTGTAATGTTTATCATCCCATATTATATATGGTACATTTAATAATATTTTACATGGAATGCAGTTAAGTAGGAATTCAATAGTTTATAGAGCACATACCTTGAATGAAATACGGTCACACTAACTCTAAACTAATCAAATCTTGTCAAAAAAATCATTATTACATCTCATAGATACACAATTGCACTATGGTATTCTTAGAGGATTTAGTTTTTTTAACAATTACAAAATATCTTAGACGATTAGTGAGTTTCGGGAATTAGTATTCACCAATCCTTTATGATCAGCTAAACATTATAAATTTTTCTAGTTGATTAAGTACTTTGTTCATAAAAAAATTTAATTTTGTGAAAAAATTATACTTGTGTCCCCTTCAAAACATAAAACCATAACAACTAAAGACATTTGAAAAAGTATCAATTTACCTAAACCCACCAATTTTATATATACTTATTAGTCCACATATAAATAATGTATGTTAAACAATAGTACACTTGAATTTTCACCTATTCCACTAAATGGTTCTTTAGTTACGTTTCATAATAAAAATGATTCACAGGAATAAAATAATTCATAATTTAGAAAATCCAATAATCCATCTTTATGTGGCCTATTGACGCCCACCAAATGAAAATCGAAATTCAAAATGTAATGAAATGAATGACTCATATGTATTATTTTTCTATGAAAATAAATGCTTGAAGAATGTGGCCAAGATCACATGGATCACGTAATCCTCCAGAGGACACATGATCACCTGACCTTCAGATGGTCATGAAAACAGGCCATGTGTAGCATATGTCCTATGCCAGATCACATGAAGCCCCTTTGATATGTCCTTTTGTTCTTACTAAGTAGTCTAATACATTTTTTTGATCATACTATGGATTCTATATTATTTGTTCTGGTTGACATGTATTGTTAATTCGGACTCACCTAAAAAACCGTCAAAAAATCCTTGAAAAATGAGGATTAAAATATAAAAATTTTGAAGCCTATTGAGTTCCTAATTCATCATGGTACAAGACTATGTGGTTCTCAAGTCACCATATATTCCTCGGTGACATGTCTTCCTTATCATAGAAGGGGTCGCAAGCAATTGACATTAATTATACAAAGGGCATCAAAAATGACTAGGTGGCCATGCACTCCCCCTATATATCTAAATGAAAATAAGAGGGTTTGGACATGATAATTCTCATGAATCCCTACCTAAACCTTTATTGGTCACATGAAACATCACAGATAGGTGGAGTGTGTGTTTTAAATAACACGCAAACATACTCGCATGATTCCCAAACCTTGTAAAATACACAAGAAAATAAAATGTGAAATGAAAAGAGATTATTTCAAGGGGAACATATAATATTTTTGTATGAATAGGGTTATACACCCCGGGTGATCATAATTAATCATGTGAAAGCCACATAACATGTGAGCACAGTCCCTCTTAATACCTAGGAATGATAGATTGATCTCATGAAGTCCCCATAGAAAGCCACCTTGGTATCACAGAAGGCCTCAGTTAAAGAATATTAAATCATGTGAAAGAATTTTGATAGGGATCCTGATATCACAATGGTCCCCTGACATATAGGCCTTAACATATTGAATCCCCATGAAATGTCTATAGAGTAATAAAAAAACCATATGATTTAAAAAAACCATTAAATGATACACAGATGGGATGGTCTTGAGGTCACTAAAAATCATGAGACTCCCCTGAGATGAAAAATGACCACATCTCACAAAAGAAGTGACACAAAATCCATCCACAAACTCTAGTATGAATCTATGAGATACATACTACATTAGGATATGTATAATTTTGAATTAGAGGACTAACCCCCCTAATAACAAAACAGAATTCATCCACGATCACTTGTGTATGGGAGCTTAGGAGTGGACTTCTTATATCGATGGATAATGCGATCAAAAGGCCTTCCGTAATGTAAAAATATATGGAATAACCATAGGATTCAAATGACATTCTTATACACTCAACGTGATCACTCATAGATCATGAAAAGGACTTCCTGACTATCCACCAGATTATATAAAGGACATCCAGTATATCATCCAAGTCACATGAAACCTAAAATAAACGATCACTAAATAAATATAAGGAAAATATGAAGTAAATAAAATAATAAATACTAATAAAATTGGATCCTTATTCATGGAACCTATATGAAGATCCTCATACATTTCACATGACACTTCTCGATCATGACACAACATCGAGACTTGCCTCCAAGTCATGTGATGTCCCTTAAACATACAATATGTATTAGGTGATGTCCTTTGGACATGCCAATAAATTTACACGACATTCTATAAGCATGAAAACTTACTCTCCCAAATCTCCATGGGCTATCCATATAGTTCCTAACATGTACATAGAAATGTCTCCCAAATTATGCGATGACACTACTGTATGTTAGATAGGTCCCTTGAAGCCATTAGGGCCTACAAGCCAGATCTTGTGGCACCCTCATAGCATGCCAACTAGTTTTCATGAGGACACCTAGACATGTTAGTCCAATCTCATGGTGACACCAGGTCATGTCAGCATTGATCTTGAAACATCAACTAGGGAATGCCTTCCATGTATCGTTTTGACACTAGAAAAAGTCATCCTGGATCTTGAAATATTCACCAGGACATGTCATCCATGTCTTATGATGACATGAGGACAAGACTACATGGATATTATGACATCCTACATTCCTATAAACAAGGATCATGTGATGTACTTTGAATAAGTTATTCATGATCATGTGATTGTCTTTTGAAATCCTCATCTGAATCTGGAAAAATCCTTTAGACATATTAACCTGGACCATACGATGTCTTTTAGAAAATTCATCTTGGTCATACAAAACTCTCTAGACATGTCAGTATTGATGTTTAGATTGTCATCAGACATCCACATCGAATTCTTTCCAAATATTCAAAGCATGTTGACATAGATCATGCGACATCCCTCAGACATGTCAGCCAATTGATGCAACACACTCCAAACATGTTAGTATTGATCATCCTATTTTCATCAAACATCCTCAGCTAGGTCTTGATACATCATCGAGATATGTCAAATGAGATCATCTGATTTCCACACTACATTTCGAGTAAATCTCATATTTTTTTGGAAGAAAACCAGTCTATTTCTAGAAGACATCCTTAAGAATGATAACAATTTCCAATGGATATATAAGGGAATCCCCAGGGTGTAATTGATGATCAGTGTCACGATATGAATACCCCCACATAAGCTAAACCACATTGTGTATGCCTTGATTAGTGGCATCATAGAATTCCCCCATATAAGTAAAACTCAGTTTGTAAGCATCTATCAACGTTACGAAATGAATTCCCCCAAATAAGTGAAACCTCAATGTGTAATCCCATATCAATGGAACGATATGAATGCCCGCATATAAGATATTCCTTAGTATTTAAGCACTGATCAATGGCACAATATGAGTTCACCCATATAAAGGAACCCTTACTGTGTAATCCTTGATCACTGGAATAGTATGAATTCCCCCATATAAGGTAAACCTTAGTGTTTAATCCTTCACCCAACTAAACTATATTAAATCTAATTCCTACCATACTCAAGATATGTAGGATGCCTTCCTAAGGCAATATCTCCATAAAAAATATCTAAATGTTTATCGTAGAACATAATCCCCATACCCATATTCAGTGAGACTAATTAATTTCTAACCCTTGTTTCCCACATCGAGCATGTATCTCGTAGGATTATGGAGTTACAATGATCATACAATTTGTATAATAGAAATTCCACCATTTAAGGAAATCAGATTGTGTAATCCATAATCTGGGGAAATACATGAATTCCCTCCATGTATGGGCAACCCCATTTTCCATACCCAGATTAGTGGCATGACATGACTGCCCCCATATAAGGGAAATCTTAGTGCGTAATCCCTGACCAATTTGAATTACAATGACACTGATTCTTGCCTTATCTAGGATAAGTGGGATTCCTTCTTAAGGAACAAGCTCTATAAAAAACATCTAAAGGGATGTCATAGTACATAAGTACCATATCTACATATAGTGATATTGATTTCTTTATCTCCCTTATTTATCATTCCCATCGTGGATCATGTGGGATTAGATAGTTGTAATGATTTTATCATTTTCATCATGAACATTCCTCATCCAAGAAAAACCTTTGTACGTAAGCCTATACCGGTGGAATGATATTAATTCCACCATATAAGGGAAACCTTAGTTTTTATCCCATACTTCAACATAAGTTTGATAAATCTAATTCCTATAATATCTAGGGTATGTAGGATGCCTCCTCGAGGCCCGATCTAAAATACCCTATGCCTAAGTTCCCCCATATGAGTCTTTTCTGCATGACATTAAACTACATGGGTACAAAAAAATAAATTGGTATTGATTCCTTTTATAAATAGGTTACATAAGATGACCCATAATGGCTCAATCCAATCCTTGAAATATTAATCACCCATAAATTATAGAAAATTATGGAGTGCCTCGTTACATAGATTTGAAACCAAAGAATATTCCTTAAGTGGAAATGGAAAAAGAGCCAGAGATATATATAGATGGTTCCACTAATAGATTACCCATTTTCACATAAAATGATATAAAATTTGATAATTTTTATGGTAACTAATTTTGTATTGTTGGTAGGAAGAAATTGTTAAAGATATATTAAATCTATAATAGTGTCCTTGAGTAGGAAACAATTCACCCCAAAAGGGTGTGATGATCCGAACATCCCATCCTCTCGACATTATGAGTTCTTAAGTTTCACTAGGTCTAAAAGACCAAATAAATAACTTCATTTGGAAATTATTTCCATTATCATTTATAGATATGGGGACCATGGGGAGTTTCTATTAGAGATAAAAATGGGAAACCTGACTAGAATGATTGCACAAGACATTGAATCCCACAATCAAACCACCAGTGAAAATCCATCTAGGAAATTCTGAAGAATGAAAAATAGTGAAATCAACATTAAAACATTTCACTAATGCATCTCGTAAAAATGATAAAAAATGATAGACAACCCAGTTCCCATCATTCCATCATTTTTTCTTTCATATGAGTGGCTATATCTTTCTAAAGAAACAAAAATGACAATCCTGACATTAATATCTCTAATGAAAAAATGACTAGTAGACCATAAATCATTCCATTTATGTTTCATATAAAATTCAAATAATGTAGGGTGCCTAAAATGAATCTTATGGGTGATCCTCTGTAGACGGGGTTCTCATGAAAGAATTCCACCATTGATTTGAAAAGTCCACAAAATCATAATGACCGAATTAGTGATACGAAAGCACAATTGTGTTACCTTTTCACATCTAATTGATAAAAAATCATTCCTATGATGATGCACAGAGACGTGGTCTTGTTCCATGTTATCTTTCTGCCTATGGATACTACTCTCTATGACAACAACTAGACCCAATATAATGTCTTCATCCAATGACTGTTCTAGATAAATAACTTTGGATGAAACCCCTTATGGTCGTAGAATGACATCATATTCTAGATATCTTCAGATTTAGTTAGAGGATGAAATTATCCGAGAGTACCATTGACACAGTATAATATCAACCATGTAAGCTACATGAAAGGGTATCCAAAAGGTTAAACTAAGGAGTGTGCACTATATATTTAAGGTTCCATCAAATCTAGGTGACCTTGTTTCCACAACCAACCTCTTTGTAAGCTTATCCCTAGAGCACTAAAATCACCACCTTCAGTGTTTGATGGAGGTTGTGTAAGGAGTAAAAAAGTAGCCCTTATAGTTTAGGATACACTGAGGGGGGATCCGATCAATATCCATCGCCAATGTCATCTCACTAGTACCATTGCCTCAACTTCAGAGGGCACCACCTCATACACTCCCACCTTTGACACCCATGCATGGGAAACAAGGAAGACACGTCAGGTGTGGAAGGATTTATATAGTCATAAGTGGGATAATATCTCTAATTAAAGTGATGAATACCTCCATCATATTTTTGAGGTATCCAACAAAGATAATAATATCCCTACTCACTCGATATAATCATATTGGAATATTTATACTATAATCATGGGGGTGGCGCATATCCCTACCCCATGCATAAAGCCCATTGATATGTTCTGATGAAACAAGGAGTATAAAATTTAGATCATATCCCCACTATAATTAAATATATATTATAGTAAATAGTGGAGATATAAAATGTTCATGATTAATTTATTGTAAACACTTTTCTAAAAATCCATTACATCCTAGAAGTAACTAATGAAATCCTCTTATATATTCTGACACTGATAAAATATACCTGGGATGGTGCATATTCCATTACCTACATACAGGGTAGAACAACACTTTGATCAAAAATGGACAAGTGGTTTATACATAGAAGGTGCATATTATTTATATCATTTAATAAGATTATCATCATATTTTTAAAAATAAAGAGGCACTAGACCAGGATCATATTCCATCTCAAACTAATGTTCACCACCCGAGAGAGGCACGTGCCTCAGGATAGGCCAATATTCCTTTAACAAAAGACCAGTGAAATATTTCCAAGGCCCTGTATCATGATCATATCCCAATTTTGGATAGGGATAATTATGTAAGATTGGAAAATGCGTTAGGTAAAGCCTATATTACTCTCAAATAAAGACTATAGACATAGTCGAAAGGCCCATGATTGGGCTCAAATCCACATTCTAGCAAGGGATCACCTAGTGAGACTTTCTAATTCATTGGGATATGCTCAAATTCATGTTAGTGAAGTTCCCTATCATATTCTTGTAGATCATGTAATCCATCCACATAGTTATACTCTCTCCAATGAACGACTTAACCAAAATCCTTCAGAGGATATATAGGATGAGTCTCATATCCCTTCTAAAATTCTAGTGATATGTCTGCATATTATGACGAGGAGTGTATATTCATATTGGGAACATATTCATATTCCAACTAGGTACCACCAAGTGATATAATTCATACCTTGGCACAAGCCCATTTACTTAACAATAAATACCGATATCATATTCCAAAGGATGGTACATATCCCCATATTTACAGAGACTCACCAAGTGAGAGTAGAACCTACCTCTGGGAAGGCTCGTATTCTCACCAATAATGATGAATCTCAATGTAATATTCTAGAAGAATCTTATCAGTTATCTCATTTCCCAAAACACCAAACAATTATCAATATATTCTTATATCCTTCATACAATAGGCTCATATCCTTGCACAATCTAAAATATCAGGTCAATATATTTTGACCACATTCATATCCATAATATACTCAATGTCAGTGTTCATGAGGTGGTTTGAGACACATTATGAATTCAAAAAGGATCATTTGAATCTTCAATCGAAGTATAAAGTGATAATTAATGTGACACTCCTTCTTATAGTAGTGTAGAGATGGATCGTAGGGACACTACTCCTTACATCCACCATTATAAAACTCCCCATAGTGATATCTATCATGGAAAAGGAAATACTTCCCTTAACTAAACATATTTGAATACAGAGGTTCTCAAAACCTAGATGCCTTTGTATAGAGATGTGCTCGAATTATAGGGGCCAACAACACATAGTTCTCCATCAACATCCAACATCATTTCACTTTAGTTAGAAGGTGACCCTAAGAATCACCTTATGTGGTATGACTAGATAAATGCTTGTAAGTTTGATTAAAAAGAAGATAAAATTAAAATATGGATAGATTTAGTCACAAACAAACTACCCACCATGTTATGTCCCCTTTCATATTTTGACTATGAGATCCCAAACAAGATAGAAAATGAATGCATGCATTATCTACAACAAACTGTGTGCGAGAGACATCAATGATTAACGTCTAGAAGCCAATCTTATCAAGGATATAAGGGTAACTTCCAGACGATCAAGATACCTAGTTTTCCACTAGACGTAGCTATTATCTCCATGCAATGAGACCCAAAACGAAAAATTAATATAGACAAAATATAAATAGACTTATTCTATTGCATCACAAATCTTGGAAAAATATTAGATACATCCTTTTCATGTGTCTGTATTTGAGAATGAGGATTGTATGGAGAACTAAACTTCAACATACCCATGGAATATAAAATCCCATCAGATATGGATTACATTAATTTCATAGCGTCTGGTGATATTAGGGGACTTGTTAACTCTCATGACAATTAGTAACTTCAAAAAAATTCCCCCACTTCAATGATGTTAAGAAATTATGAATGGAAGGAAAATATAGCCAACATATATTATAACTAGTCCTCTCAAAACAATTGAAATGAATTTTATGTATATAAAATATATTTTAGGAAACTTCCTATAACGAATGACTCCCATCATGGGATTTCATTTAACTCACCTCCCACACAAGCACAATTCACTACTGGAAAAACGACCTATACCCACGGTTCAAAACCATGGGTATAGCCCCCAAAACCGTCGGTATAGCCTATACCCACAGTTCTGGGAACCGTGGGCTGGAATGGCATCGGTATAGGGGTATCACCTATACCCACAGTTTGGAGAGAACTATGGGTATAGGGGAGTCAAATTTGGCACACCGTTGTTCAAGCGTGGCACACAACAGACCCCACAGTTTTCAAACCGTGGGGTTATTTTGAATTCAAAAAATCAATGCTAGGGGGTTTTGAACCTGCGCTGGCGCTGAAACTCGCAGCCGCGCCCCAGCACCAAACCAACACAGCTGGGATTTTAATTTGTTACATAAGAATATATCTGGATATATATATATATTAATATCTGGTATTTAATTCAAAAAAACGCGAACATGGGGTTTTGAACCCGCACCACCCGTTACGCATCGCAGCCGCATCTCACCAACGGACCAACCAAGATGGAATTTTTTAATATTAAAAATAGACATATCTTCTTATATATATATTAATATGTGGTATATAAATTAAAAAAAATGCACTCAATGGGTTTCAAACCGGTGATGCGCGCCGAAGCTCAGCACCGTTGCAAACCAATGGACCAACACAACCATGAATTTCATTTGTTATAAATACATTTATGTGCATATATATTAATCTAAACCATGAAAAATTCCATCCCCACCAAATTTTTTCCGTGTCCCTCCAATTTTTTTTCCCGCCGAAGCTATACCCACGGTTCTGAGAACCGTGGGTATAGGTCTTCAAAAAAAAAACACAACACCGACGGTTTTTCAGGAACCATCAGTATAGGTCTTTCAGAAAATACCCTATACCCATGGTTTTCTCCAAAACCATGGGTATAGCTCTTAAAAGAGAACTATACCCACGGTTTTTGGCACAAACATGGGTATAGGTTCACATACTATCCGTATACCCATGGTTTTAGAAAACCGTGGGTATAGACCCATTTTCCAGTAGTGATTGTGCCACAACGAATTGGTCAATTTAGAAGCTGTTGTAGCATCCATCCATGAATGAACCCAGCAAATTGGGCTAGGGGAATATCTACCACCACCTATACCCCTTATATCATTGATCCCTAAAATGATTCTAGATAGGTTAGCATCAACTACAAAAAAACCCCATCCACTTAGGTTGGATAATGTTTTTATCTCAATCTACAGAACCAAGATCATCATCCCCCAAGAGGGTCATGGGGAAATAGACGGTAGTATCAGATCACCCTCACCCCATTGGGCTTGGGCCTCTAACCTCAATTTTCATCTCTTAAATACTTAAATCATTGTCCAGAATCATCAGATTAGAAACAAAAGGATCAAAAGATACCAATGGTGGCCCCAAATATTCCCCAACATGTAGGGATAGGGAAATTTTCACTATCAAAATCTCCTCAAAGGGAATAAGTCTTCTTCAGGTTTGGTGGTAATCTTTAATGATTAAAACACCATCCTTTTTTTTCCTCAAGGAAAACCTTAGATACATAGGTCCTATTCTAAAATCAAGACCATAATCTCCCTCAAGTTCACTATTCATAAACCACAATGGGAGGAATGTTTGGTAATGGAAATTAAACACCACTGGGGTTAGAAGACAAAATGAACCAATATGGATAATGGTTCAAGAAATTACACTATTACAAGAAGTTCAGAATCATCCTAATGGGTTGAATTTAATGTTAAAACTACCATATCCAGGTATCCACTGTGAATTCCATCGGTATCAACAAAAAAGATAATGTGGTTCAAGTAACAGATGAAGATAGAAAAAATTTAGAAAATATATCTTGATAAGAAGGTGAATGTATCTAGAATGATAGGTGTATCTAAAACCTATCACATTAAAATTTTGATCTACCACCTATAGGAAAAAACAATACCAAAGATAATGGGAAACAAGTGGTCATATCCCACTCATCAACCAGAAGAGCCGCAATAACATCCACAGAGGAGGAGTTGGAAAATTATGAGAATGAGATACAAACTCTCCAAACAAATGAAAAAAGATATACTAAAGATAAATATTTCCATTGGGTATGATATTCATGATTAAGTGAATATCATACCTATCGTACATCGGGAAAGGGCTAATCCACCTACATGAGTGACATTTGAGCATTATATTGGCACTAGATCGAAGATTCTTGTCTACATAATCAATAAAGTCAAAAATGACCATGATTTCCCACCATTACGATGATATCCTCTTCTTATCCAGTGTAATAATTTTTTCTTTTCACTAATTGAGAATCTACGGGAAACAAAAATAGGGCCACCTCCTAAGGCCCCACCAACTGCTTGTAGACAAGAGGTGTTTCAGAGATTAGTACCTATAGAATTATTCAACTCCATCAAGTCTTAGACTATTAAATTAAAATATGTAAAAGGATGAACTGATCCTATAAATATCGATAGGAATCCAAATCCCAAGTGGGTGGATGATGTTTTTTCCAATCCTAATTTCAGAAATCCAAACATCTACACCTTTGATGGAACAAGAGATCCAGAATAGTATCTCATGCACTTCATATCCCCATGTGGTCTGATGATGGGACCTCGATATCAACAAGAGGTGTCCAAGATGATGTGTTCAATATAGACTCTGATAGGGTGGATGATTGTTATGTAATTCATTCATCTATTAGGATCTCAAGAAATATGGGAAGGCCTTTGTCATCAATTACTTTTACAAATTATCTACACAATGAGTAAAAGAATATTTTGACCTAATATAAGTAAGAAATGTGAATATGAGATGATTTTGAACTTTATTGGAAAATCGAATGGTTTAACTCATTAACTCAACATATCACTCTCACGAGAGTATTTTCTAGAACTCTTTGTAGAAAATATCTAGTATGATCTCTACACTCTTCATATCCCAATGAAGTATCCTAGAAGGTTCTATGAGTTCTAAAAAATAGTAAAATGTTTGAAATATTCCATTTTTTTATCTTGAGATAAATGTTTTCAAATTCCTTTAGTACAGGGTAAAAGGCTCAACTTGGGAGAGACTATACTAGTCACTATCAAACCATTAGTAACATATCCTATTCAAGCACCTAGACAAATTCCAAACTACCCAACTACTCTTATCGAGAAACGACGCCAAAAAAATCTCCCTTTGATAGAATCCAAAATAGATTAGGGTAACCCATGATTATTGGAATGTATGAATACAACATATTTGCTTCTGAAATAAATAAGTCCTTCTTTACTTTCTTGCATCCATGGACAATAACCCGCCCAACCTACAACATCCCTTGAAGTCCAATGAGTTTAACCTAATTGATCACCAGGACTAATAACATTTCCGTAGAAGGATACATCAATTCTAGATGTGTGAATGTGGATAAATCCCTAAAATAGGTGGCCTGTAAAACTATATCATACACTGAAGAGGAAGGAGATCGGTAGAAAGTTCTGGCAAGGTGTGGCCAAAAGTTCAACTACTGGATGAATAGAACTATTGTTGACCAAACTCATTACACCCTAATAAAAAAAACTTCATAGAACCATAATATTATATCTACCCTGGTAGGTTACATTGAGTATTCCTCCAAAAATTAGATGGGACCATCAAACATAGAAAGAGACAGAACATGAAGATTCATATTCAGTTCTGATGCAATCACTGACTATTACAAATATCTTTCATACACAATCTGAATCATCGGGAAAACCCACCAAATAGTACCCTCATAATATGAAGAGTTAATTTTGGGTCCCATTAACATGATAGAATTGGAATAACACTTATTTAATAAGGAATATACCTCTAAATATGATATCCCCACACCTGACTAGGGGACGACAAGCTACATACATAGGAACCAAAGTTGTAGGGGTCAATGCTAGAGTGGCCAGATCAAATATTATATTCACTTACCATTGGAAGGAATCTATGATATTGAGTCCCATGGATACATTCTCCTGCAATACCAACAAACACATAGAGGTATCCTTGAATCCTGTAGTAGTCATTACCGCACAGTAATCTTGCACGACTACCTACTGGGAGTGAGATTATTTGATCATTCGAGATAATAAGAAAGGCTGACACAACCTATTTTACTGGTATAATATGATCCCTTGACTATTTACAAGCATCGGGTCGATCTACCTTAAATTCTCCAACTTTTGAATAACAAAATAAAAACACCCCACAATGAGAAGCATCAAAATTTGGCACAAATGTATGAAATTAGGAAAAAGATGGTGATCATCCCATTCGAACTCTCAATCAGGGATGTGATCCATCATTCAAATGAACTCAGGGAGGAACTCTTGGTATCCCTCTCTACCCACATGGGTTTAGGACATAATTCTATATAGTCATGATTTATTGAGTGGAGGAAATTCCATCAAAATTTCATTTCTCCATCTGGTTCATTAAACATGACCAAGAGGAGTAATTCTAGGGAAACATCCATACACTATATGTTTTGGTCTAAATCAATAATGTTTATTTCAAAAGGTCTTTGATATACAATGGTTCTCATATCAATCGCATCCCATTTCAAATGATCCAATGGTTGGGATATAGATAAGGGGACATATCTCACACAAAGATAACCATTCAAGGGTATGATAAGCGTGAGAAAAGTACAATCTAGTAGATTAAGCTCTAATCTCAGTGTTGATATATCACATATAACATTATGAATATAGTTATCCAACAATTTACTGCATAAAATATCATACTCAAAAGACTGTAGCTCTATAATCATGTGTTTGTACCTTCACTATTCCATTAGTGCTTGAAATACCCCATTTGTTGGAAATGTCAACATAGTACCTGGTGAAAATGTCCCCTTCAAGACTTGTTAATCCACATATGATGAATGAGTTTTGTATAAAAAGAATGGAACACAACCAATAGTGGTTAAAAATGTACAGTTTTTATCCCCCAATGGCTTAGGGATCACACATATGAGTCCCTAGAGTATTCTTGACATCGATTATTTGTTACCCATATATCATGTTGGGGAAATATACTCAAACCCAGATCTCCAAGATCCTTCGGTCCCGATTGACAGTGAAAAATACAATAAGTTATAGAATCAATTTGAAAAAAATATAGCCGAAGAGGATGATAATGTCCCTTCCCAAGGCCTCTCTATCCCTCATAGTGATAGTTATGCACTGATATTTCCAAGTTCTTCCGAAAATTCCACCATGGAATCATAAGTGGAAGAAGAACTGAATAACCTCAGGAATGCCTCACCCGCATTTGATGAAGGAATCTCCACCATAATCGAAGAACTCATGAAATTAAATAAGGGAACATAATAAGACCCATGACCCACACAAATTAGTGCCACTATACCTTTCAAATAAAAATATCTTTACATCATGTTTATAAAGAAACATCAGTATGTGTTCTCATGGAATTATTCAAAAATTCACATACTGAATCACGATGTGGCTATGAACTATCTAGGCATTCTAGGTGGCCCTTAAGGATTAATGTAGGCAACCAATAGGGTACAACCCTCTCTTTATACAAATTTAGAGGTGGATGTTAACAAACTGATCAAAGCCAACTTTTTTCCAAGAAGTATAATTCCAATGATTCCACACCACCATCATCCCTTTCAAGAAAAATAATGGGAATATAAGGGCATACATTTGTTTTAGAGACCTTAATTGACACTGACTAAATGATGTTTTTTCTTTTTTAGATCACATAACTCTTGATCGATGAAACTTATGAATTCTATGTCCCTTTTTCATGTATGGGTACTCATAGTTCAATCAACTAAATTTATTCCCTAAAGATGTAGAAGCCAATTACTGCAAATAACCCAAGGGGATCCTTTTCTATCTGGTCATTCCATTTTAATTGAATAACACTGGTTCTATATACCAACGTTCCATGCATCCCATATCTAGTCCATTTTTTGGGAGAATAGCTCAATGTTATGTCGTTGAAAAGGTGATAAAATTCCAACAATGATGTGATCACTTCAAAGACATTCAAAAAGTCTTCGACAAGATTTGACATCACAGTTTTATGATGAATCCAATGAAATGTGCTTTCACAGTGACCTCATGGATGTTATTTGGAATTGTGGTATTCCACTATGGAAGTGAGCTTGAACCAAAAAAATACTACTGCTATTTTAGGAACTTCACAAATAGAAATATTAATGAATTGAGGGGACTCCAAGGGAGATTACCTAAATTCAACATTTTATTACCAATCCCGTGAAAAACTATCTCCCCTTCACCAAGATAATGAAGAAGGGAATAACCTATCAAAGGGATGTTGACTATCAATAAGCCTTATAGAGTATCAAGCAGTATATACTAAACTAAACTATCCTGATGCCACAAGTGGAAGGGAATTCAATCATCCTTTATGTGTCCATTATGGAATGATCACATGATGTTGTAATCACATAGAAGAATGATGCAGGTAATGAGAACAGTATCTACTAATTTAGTTGAATGATATTAGGTACTGAGACATAATAAACTAATGTCGAGAATAACTTAGTTTAACTAATTTTTCAGTGAAAAACATAAGGCCTTACTTGAATTACCCTAAAGTCCACTTGGTATTTCATACCAATCCACTCAAGTACATCCATAACCATTGTATACTGACTAGGAATTTGGACCCTTGGGTGGGAATTCTATATAAATATAAAATTCATTTCACATAACTTAATTATGTGTAAGGGGAGGTCTTCAATGATTTACTCATGGAATATACCTCCCCATAAAGAAAACCAATGGACGCCAAACTTATAGATGAAGAGGTTTGTTTTTCCAATGAAAATTATTGGACACATTATTTTTACATCAATGGCACAACCCTAAGTCCTATCTGACAATGGATTGAAAACCCAAATCTTTACCATGTTGTCCTAGGGATTGTATTTGTCTTTCAAGATAGAGAAATTCATCCCAACTCATTATGAGTATTCTACGGATGTAAAAATAATGAGGCCGAATACCAAGCCCTTATAACAGGTTTGTAAGGAGCCCCATAGATGAAAATAGTATACCTGATCATTAAATGTGATATAGAGTTAGTGATAAAGTAGATCAATGAAAAATATGAAATAAAAAAGGAAGTATGGACCCCTCTCACTTGATATTCCATAAGACTAATGGTGAAGTTCCATTTTATTCCCAAATCACATCATATCCCCTGATCAAAAATTTATCACGCCGATGCATTAGATAATGAATCCACAATAATGTATGATCAGTGTCTAGTTGAATAAATCTTATTTCTCATGCATAGAAGTATGATATCATAAATAATAATATAATACATGGATTAAATCAATCAGATCAACACCTCCCAATAGCGTGATTAACTGATATCCACCCTAGTTGGATAGAGGCCACCATGTATTATCTCTTAAATGGGAATATCCTTAACAACCAGGTGTAAGGGGTCAAATTAAATTAATAGTTATTAAATTTACCGTATGAGATGGTCCATGTAAGAATAATTCCCCCTATAAGTGTGTATTTGACAAAATCCTCCTTAGATGTATAACAAAAGGAGATATTCTCTCCATCATTGAAGAAGTCGATGAAGGATCATGTGATTATCATCAGTCTAGGACTATTATTTTCCACCAAATAAGGGGGTTAGGTTATTAATAACAAACACTGATACCAGATTGTGTGGAATTCATCGAAAAATAAAACGCATCAAAAATTCATGAAACATTCATTCATCAAGCATCATAATTTCTACATAAAACTAAATATTCTTATCTATTTTCTATATGGTGAATGGATGTTGTGGGGATATTTTTCCCCCAACCACAACTATGTCATTTAAGTAAATCCTTACTACTACCAACTTCTATTCCAGATGGGAAGAATAAATACCCCTCAAGTACATTGAGACAAAGAATATCATCGACTTAATAAAGTCCCTTGTCATCACCAATTTTGGAGTCCCACACATAATATGGATGGATAATGACACCAACTTATGTTATACAGAGTTGATGAAATTATACCAGTAGTATAAATTGGACTCCAATCACACATACCACTATCTTGAAAGGGAAAATGGATAGATATAGGCATTCAATAAGACTCTATTGTATATACTCCAAAGGATGTTCAATAAGGACAAGAAGTCCTAGACGAAATTTCTAATCCATGCTTTATGGGCCTTCTATACCACCATGAATACTAATAAATAAGAAAATTTGTATTAATTGCTGTATGAGACCAAGGAAATATCACCCATATAAGTCCAGTTAACATCCATTAAAATATCCTTTTAAAAAATATTTCACAATGAGAAATCAGAAAATCAATAGGATGAGTTAGAGTAGATCGATGAGAATTTGTTGCATACATTGTATAACCTCAATGCTCATCAGGTTTGAATCAATCATGCCTTTAATAAAAAGGTATTACTCTAATATTTCCATCATAGAGAACATGTATTGGCTCTCTGAACCTCAATGATACAATGGAAGAATCCTCCTAAGAAGGAACCTACATAGGAAGTGACTTATACTATACATACATTCTATAAAAATGGAACCTTATAATTTTATAAAATATAAGGGGAACGTATAACACCCCCACTAATTAATGATATCTTATAAAATACTTTTTATTTCTACAATCAAGTGGCTTTTTTCCTAACCATATAACACTAAACAATAAAAATCATTCCCTAGTTCCATGATGTCAAACTACAAAGACATGTCCTAACCACATGACATCAAACTGTATGAATATTATACCTACATCAAGGTGTTAAACTTTACAATGTATCATTTCAATACCTCATGATGTTAAACTACACGAAAAATTTATTTACTGTGTGATGTTAAACTGCACAAAAAATTACTTACCAAGTGATGTTATAAAACATAGAAAACACCCTCACTTCATGATGTAAAACTACAAAGATCCCAAATCCCCATCTTCATTAACATTGGCTGAACCTGGTACTTACTATAAGATGTTATGCTGCATGGCTGGTGTGCTCTCCGCATGACACTAAACATCATGGTTTCCAAGAACTACACATGGCTTGTTTTAAGTCATCACATGATATGTTGTGATGGAAAAACATCCATTCATAGGCCTATACTCAATATTCATCCTCTTTCAAATTAATTCACCTTCATCCTCACCACATGAAACTAAAAATCATGGATTAGGTCCTAACCACATGACACTAAACTACATAGGTTTCTAGGACAATAATAATATTTATTCTCAATTTAATGAGATATTTAGGGATTCCTTGATTTTATATATTGGTACAGACAGTATATGATAAATAATTCCCTTATCCTCTCTATGATTTCCTATATATGGTGGGTGGAACCATTTCCACTCCTTATTTATCACACCAAGAATAATTTATGTGAAATTATGATTTTTGGTAAGGTCTTTCTCCATAAACAAGGAATATCAGTGCGTGATAAAGTTATCATGGTCTTAGATTCAATGAATTAAAAGAAAAAAAATCGGTCCTCACCATATGATATTTAACAACACATTTTAATTCTCTTTCATGACATAAAACTACACATTTCCACAGACCTCGCTAGAGAGGAATATTGTTTTTTGTCTTTCCTCCCTCCTTGTTTCCATTCAAGAAATTTGTTTGAATTGATTAAATTCAACACAATATATATAGTGACAACAAGATCTCCAAACCTAGGTACCATTAAAAAAATAAATTTTAAAATTCCCCCTCTATATTTACAAATTAGACATGTAAAAGGAGATAATCATTATTTACTATGTTTTTCTCGATTCCTATTACTGTGGGATACATAGTGACTCCAAAAATTCCATTCTTGGTCCCAACCAAAACATTCTCTTTTCACATTGGGGAACCCAAGCCCATGTTTCATGAAATTAAAATAACTGGTTTCTCAAGAACTATGTGTGGATTGATTCCTACCATCAAATGATATATAGTGATTCCCCGATCTCTAACTGTAGGTCTTATAATTCCCCAACCCTAGTTACCCAGAGTCTATGCATTATTAAAAAACATTGTCATATTCTCAAGATATCAAGTCTCCAACGACCGATTTGTTTAGAAGCCTTGGAAGTACTAGATACATATATAAATTTTACAATTCATCATGAAATAAATAAAAACAACATTGTTACCCCTTTGGAGAAACTCATATCTATTGGCCTATCCCTAAAGGATAAACATAATATACTTCTTCACATCCCAGGAAAAGAAAATATAAGAAATGGGTGATCTTAGATGCTCAGTAGGGATAAAAATATATTGGGAACTGTCATAAATAATCGTAAACATTTAAGAAAATTTACAAGTCTAAAACAAATGCCTTATAAACATAAAATTCAGCATAATATGTAAAATATAAATCAAATAATTCCATTTACATATTCACATGTCTATTATAGTAGTCAAATAATCACATGAAATATCAATAGCCAATATCATAATGATGTAATGCATAATGTCGGACATCATAGCCACATAGTCAAGGCCTCATACCCAAAATACAGATAATATTTTTTCAAGGACTTGTTCAAAGACACTAGTTTGTCTCATGAGACATACTAATGCATTGTGGAGCTATAGCGAGCTCCACCCATCACTTACTAAGTCCAATGAATTCCTTATATGAAATTTTTGAAACACAAATTAAACATTCATATTAATAATAGCATACAAAATTTCAATATTTTAACCACAAACCATGAATGGTATAAAAATAGCACATCCACAGTCAAACATAACTCATTAAATAAAATATGGAAGATTTTATTCTAATAAATTGACCACAATCTAGAATAATGAACGATATTGAAATAGATGAAAATAATTATCAAAACTATTAGAGATAAATATCCCCCTTTTTCTTGAAAACATTTAAAAGTCTCACTATTTATCAAGAAGTTGGTTAAAATAGATTTTTTAATAAAAGTGTCCCATACCACTTTAAAACATTTAAAATAAATTTTAAATTTAAAAAATTAATGTCCATATAAATAAATCCTTAAAACCATTTTTAAATGATGGACATTAATTTGAATATTTAGAAGAATAAATAATTAAAACATTTAAATCGATATTCTAGTTAGTGTTCCTAACAAAATTAGGGATGATTGAATATAAATAATTGATGTAATAAAAACATTATAATATCATGAGAATATAGGAATTCATGATATACTATGTCGAGGTACAATATATGCACCATATAAAAGTGAATTGGTGTATAACAACAATGAAGTCTCAATAGAATGTAAGCTGAGATAAAATCACTTATAAAGACAATATATTAAGGATAAGGATAAATAAATGAGATAATTATGTGTTAAAATTATAAATACACTCAGTATAATTGGATATTAAGTGTAAATTGAAGTGCACTGTGTTGCATTTGTTGTCAATAAGGCATGAAGTTGTCTTGGAATGAATGGAAGTCAGGAATGTCAAGATGTGAATGCCAAAGGTTGTGATGGTGTTGGTGGTGAAGGAGAATGGCCATGGTACTAAGATGCATGTCACTTAGGATATTCACTAAGTGGTATTGGAAATTGTGGTTGAAACATTCTCCATGGATATCTGACGATTGTTGAGCTGCTCTTTAAGTTCAAAGAACTTGTATCCCGATGATACAATGTCACAACATTGTTTGAAGACCATGCATTGTATTGACAATGCATGAGGAGATGAAGATGATCCATCCAAAAGTTCTAAGTGGGTGAAGTGGATTAAATAAGTCCATGTGCTAACTCTTAGTGCATGTGAATTGTAAGTGATCCAACTTGATCTCTGATTAGATCAATGAAGCACATTGGAGAATTCATGTTGATTCAGGAGTTCGGTTGAAGATGAAGAACCTTCAAGAATTTCCATTCCTAAGTGATGAATACATGTTGAATAGAATTGGAGGAATTGTAATGAAGAAGAAGAAATAAAGAAAAAGAAGAATGGCTTGCCATTTAGAATGGGAATTTTTCATATCGAGTACTTTGTTTTTATACAAAGTATTATTCTGTCCCTTTGCCAAAAAATTTGGCCAGCCAAGGCACCTTGAGGGTTCAACCCCAAGGCATGGGCACTAGGGCACCACGCCCGGGGGAACCCGTGGGGCGAGCCAGGGCGGCAGAGCACACCCAAGACACCGCTAGGCGTCTGGGGCACGCCCGGAGGGATCGCGGTAGGGGCGCATGAGCGCACCCGAGTGTGCATAGTGGGCGCTAGGAGCACGCCCGCAGAGGCGAGAGTGGACGCAGAGCGCGCCCGCAGGGAGAACACGGTGCGGGGCGGCACCGTGAGGAGGGAAGTTCAATTGGTGAGTTGCGGCAGCGGCACATTGATAAGCCGCGTGAAAATCGGCCACCGTTTCGATGTGGGACGCGCATTTTTCACCGGGAACGAATCCCAGACGCTCATCTGATCTCGCGGACGATCGGCGCCGCTCATCTAATCCGCGGCGAGGCGATCTGATCCAGGCCGTCCGAGGATATTCAAACGCCTGATCCAACGGCCGTGGCTCGTCTTCCACCTCGAGCTTGAGCCGAGGACACCCCGTGCCACCCGACGTCTCCCGCTAAACCAGAGCCTCCCCGACGACCTGTTTTCGAGCTCCCGGCCATCATAGTTTGATCCGAAGACTCCATTGAGCTCGTCCGGCCACAACGAACACATCCATGCTTTAAAATGAGCTTGCATGCTACCAGTGGAGAAATTCGATGAAGGCCGAAGGCAAAAGAAGTGCCGAGGCCACACGGTGTTCATGTTTTGCATGGGATGGGCCAAACAGAGGCCATGCATGCGGTTTCATGTGCATGCACGAGGAGGAGGAGAAAATATAAGAAGCCCGCGTGAAACAGAGGATAAAAATCAAGATTTGAAACGATTTTTAAAGATCCGAAGATCTCGGGAGTTTGAGATTTATCACGCGGATGAACCGCCTCTGCCTCGCCTATAAAAGAAGAGCCCAAGGCTCCAAAGAGGTTTGCTGATCCTTTGTTGAAAACTCGGAGTCCCGTGTGTGCCTCTGCCTCGCGAAGAAGAAGCCGCCGCGCAAAGATTTGCGCGGCTGAAGTCCCCTGCGCGCTAATCCTTTGCACGGCAGGAAGACCTCGTGGCCGCAACACTCTGCGCGCCCGAGGCTTGTTCCCTCTCTGCCCGCACCCTTGTGCGGCAGTAGGAAGTGCCCGCGGGTGCAGCACTTGCGCGCCCCGCGGCAAGAGGAGTTTGCGCGCTTGAAGGGTTGCGCGCCCGTGGAGCCTTGCACCTGAGGACCTACGCGACCCAAGGCAGTAGCCAGCTGCACCTTGCATGCCCTGAGTTCGTTGGTGTTAGGGTGTGTGCAAGTAGAGGCCGAGACCACACCTTGTGTGAGTGCCGAATTGAAGAACACACTTTGTGTGTGCTAAGTACCCTACGGGCAGTGTGTGCATAAGCAAGAGGAGGTCGAGGCTTTGCCTCTTGTGTGTCCAAAGTAAAAGTTGAAGGCCGAGAGGAAGTGTGTGCGAAAGAAAGGTGAAAGACCACACATTTTGTGTGTGTGCAAACAAAGGAGAAAGGCTGTGGGCAGTAGGTGTGCAAAGGAGGAAGAACCGAGCCCTTAGTGCTTGGGTGTGTATGCAAAGAAGAATAAAAGCATTACACCCTATAGGTTGTGTGCACTTGGACAATACAAGAAACGTGTGACTGTGTGTTCCAAGTGAAGACACATTTTGTGTGTGCAAATTGAAGAGGAAGACCCTACGGCCATTTAAGGGTGTGCAACAAGAAGTGTGAAGGCCAAGCTCAAGTGTGTGCCAAAGTGAAGAAGTTTTGTGTGCAAAGAGACAAGAAGGCCGAACCTAGGTGTGTGCACTAAGAAGTGTGTATACACTTAGAAGAAGAAAAGGGAGGACATCCACACAAAGAAGAACACACATTTATGTGTGTAGACAAATTGCATAAAGTGTGTGAAGTCTGAGAAGAAGGTGTGTGCTTAAAGTGACTACACCCTTTGTGGGTCTACTGCACCAAGAAGAGGAAAGGAGGAGTGCATGCATGCATGCATGCACGTGCACACGTGAACAGTGCTAAATCAGTGGTGTGCATCTGAGGAGTCCAAGACTTGAAGATCTTGAAGAGATTTGAGAACCCATGCTATCAGTGCATGAAGATGAAGAGTTGCCATGCACTCAGTGCATGATGTTGAAGTGAAGTGAGACTGAAGCCAGACTGAAGTTAAAGACATCAGCTGCCTGAGTTTTCAGTAATTGAGAAGACCCTGATCAACAGAAGTGATCAGGAGATTTGAGCAAGACCAATAGACCTTTTCAGAGGCTATTGAAGATTCTTGAAGAGTGAAGCCAGGTCATCCTGAAGAAAGAGATAAAGCCTGAGCTAGACGAGAAGCCCTGATCAACCACAAGTGATCAGAAGAGAAGAGCAAGGCCAGAAACCTTTATCCCAGGCTGCTGAAGTTACTTGAAGAACTTGAAGTGAAGAAGAGCTACTCGTGTGACTCGAGGAGCCAGGAGAAGACCCTGTGGGACTCAGGGAGAAGAAGTCTTCAGTGGGATTCTGGAGCAGGCCAGTGGGACTCTGGTAACACTGTGTGAAGCAGTATAAAGACCCTCCTGTGGGACTCAGGAGACATACGGTGGGACTCTGTATCGACCATTGTAATTCTAACAAGTTATAATGGGAGAATCCATGCTGGGAGAGCATGGCAAGGATGTAGGCCTTTGGTGCCGAACCTTGTAAATCCTTGTGTCCTGTGCCTTTTCATTACTGCATCATTCGGGAAAGGTTGAGAGATACAAGAAGAGTGGATCGAGGCTTTAACCAGCCATAGAGGTTTAATTGATAAAGAATCAATTAGTAAAAAGTTTTAAGGGATCACTGATTCACCCCCTCCCCCTCTCAGTGATTCACACTGATCTGGGCACTTCAATTGGTATCAAAGGCAGGTTACCTCTAAAAGATCCAAGGGAGTATTTATGAAGTGCAGATTTGAGGAAACGAGCGACCAGCCTCAAATGGAGATATCTGCCAAGACTCAGAAAAATAGAAAGAATAAACAGGCCAAGAAGATGAAGAAAGCCTGTCCTAGCTGTGATGAAGTTGAAACAATGAATGATCTTCATAGTGCACTCAAATATCTTCAGAAGACAGTTCCCATGGAAGTGGAAAAGTGTATAGCTACAGGCATCCATGATCTTCATGAAGAAAAATCACAGTTAGAAGAAGAAGCCAATGCAATGGAAGATCAATTGGCAAAAAGGGTTGGCATAACCAACACTCTCAGAAAGCTGGTGAAGGCTAAAGATGAAACTGTTTCCCTTTTCAATGAAAGATATGAAGACACTACTGATGAATTGCAAAGAAGTCTTTCTGAGAAAGAATTATTTAAAGTAATAATCAAAGATGTTTACCAAGCACTGGAAAAGAGGCACAAAGTTTCAATGAATGTCAGAAATGCTCAACTCGAAGACAAAGTCAAAATGGTGAAGGAGCTGGACAATTCATTGCAAGAATTAAAGAAGGTGCATGAAGACCAGATGAAACAACTGGTGGAGAATTGGGAAGGAAAGGTAAAATTGGTTGAGGATGAGAAGAACTCCCTCAACATGAAATGCTTTGAACTGGAGGTGATATTGAAAAATCTGCAATCACCCAAAGCTGAAGCCTCCCAGTCAGCTGAAAGGAGAAATGTTTCTACTCAAGTATGCTTTGAAAAGGATGATTCTAGAAGAAAGACATCCTCTAATGAAAGGGCAACATCTTCTAAAAAGAAGGTACCATCCATACCATCTTGTACTCATGCTTCTAAAAGTGTTTCTACTAAAAGTGCAGGATGGAAGAATGAATCCAAACAAGTATGGATAAAGACAGTGAAGAAAGAATGCTCTCCTAAAACAACACAGCAAGTCAAGAAAAGTACCCAACAATCAGAAGGACTGAAGAGGTCAAGATTTGTGGGTCAGTGTTGGTGTTGTAATAAGTATGGGCACTGTGCAAAGGATTGTTGGTACAATCCACTGAATGTCAAAGCACAAAGGAAGCCCATGCCAAGGGGGAGCAAGCCAGAAGAAAAGAAGCAGCATCCACAGGTCCAGAGACATCTGTTTACTGCAAATAGATTTGGATTACTTGACAACATCTGGGATGATTGCAAAAGTGGTCAAAAAGATACATGTCAATCTCCAACTGTATCCAGAGCTCAAAAGAAGAAAAGATCACAGAACCTGGCTCAAAAAGATTCCTTGGGAAGCAAGAAGAAAGTAGAAAAAGCTCCCAAGAAGAGTTTGAAGAATGAAGAGAAGTCCTTGGAATTGAAATCCAAGAAGGGTGATGCATCCAGAAGGACCACCAAGAAAACATGCTTCTACTATGGAAAGAAAGGACATATCATGGATCTTTGTAAAGAAGACATGAAATTCAATAGAGGCAGACTGGACTCAAACAGACAATCAATCCAGAAGAAGCAGAAGGGATTGGTTCAAAATAAGTTGCCTAAGAAAGGTGGCTTAACAGTATCAAAAGAACCATGTGGAATTTCCAAAACTGAGGCCTCACTTCCAAATGACTTGTTAGTCATATGGCCTAATCAGTTGCAACTTGCCAAAGATCTGCAGAGAGCTGAAGATGAAGTTCTGGCAATTGCTAAGGAAAAAGGGAAGAAGAAGATTTCACATGAAGATGTTTTGAGAACCACACCAGCACAATCATCAATGAAGATCAAATATGCAAGTGTGAAGACTGGTGAAAATGGGACATCTCGGTTGAGAGAATCTTCTCAACCTTGTTGTTCACATTGATGAACCAAGGAGGTTCCATCTCATTCCCTTATACTCTTGGTATATACATGTGCTAACATTGCAGGGAATTGAAGATGATGATCATTCTCATCTGGAGGATGGTTTGGACAGAATGGAGTGCACCCCTTGAGGGGGAGCAAATCTGAAGAAGATGATGTTCTGAGATTAATATCATCTTAAGAAAATGAATGAATGGGGGAGCTTTATCTTTGCACCTGAACTTTCTAATGTGTTTTGTGAAGTATGTGCAGGATTCAGCAATTCATTGAATATCTGAAAAAAATTCAACCCCTAAGCATGATCTCACATGTTTATAGTGAATGTGGACAGCATTGAGTTCCTTGGTTATATCACTCTTGTTTTCTACACCGGGTTAGCCCAAGTAGACTTAGAGCTGATTTACTAAAGGTTCTTTGCTAAAGAGAACATGTGACATCATCCCTCTCTCAGTGTTTTTCAAGAAAATACTTTTCAAAGGGAGGAAGAGATATTTTTGAAAGTGAACCACACCACACCTTTGCATTTGATTGCCAATAAGGGGGAGAAAGTATTGGCACACATATTGACCCATTCATATGTGCTGAAGGAGTGTATTGACAACAAATACAAAGGGGGAGATTGAAGTGCACTGTGTTGCATTTGTTGTCAATAAGGCATGAAGTTGTCTTGGAATGAATGGAAGTCAGGAATGTCAAGATGTGAATGCCAAAGGTTGTGATGGTGTTGGTGGTGAAGGAGAATGGCCATGGTACTAATATGCATGTCACTTAGGAGATTCACTAAGTGGTATTGGAAATTGTGGTTGAAACATTCTCCAAGGATATCTGACGATTGTTGAGCGGCTCTTTAAGTTCAAAGAACTTGTATCCTGATGATACAATGTCACAACATTGTTTGAAGACCATGCATTGTATTGACAATGCATGAGGAGATGAAGATGATCCATCCACAAGTTCTAAGTGGATGAAGTGGATTAAAGAAGTCCATGTGCTAACTCTTAGTGCATGTGAATTGGAAGTGATCCAAATTGATCTCTGATTAGATCAATGAAGCACATTGGAGAATTCATGTTGATTCAGGAGTTCGGTTGAAGATGAAGAACCTTCAAGAATTTCCATTCCTAAGTGATGAATACATGTTGAATAGAATTGGAGGAATTGTAATGAAGAAGAAGAAATAAAGAAGAAGAAGAATGGCTTGCCATTTAGAATGGGCATTTTTCATATGGAGTACTTTGTTTTTATACAAAGTATTATTCTGTCCCTTTGCCAAAAAATTTGGCCAGCCAAGGCACCTTGAGGGTTCAACCCCAAGGCATGGGCACTAGGGCACCACGCCCGGGGGAACCCGTGGGGCGAGCCAGGGCGGCAGAGCGCACCAAAGACACCGCTAGGCGTCTGGGGCACGCCCGGAGGGAGCGCGGTGGGGGCGCATGAGCGCACCCGAGTGTGCATAGTGGGCGCTAGGAGCGCGCCCGCAGAGGCGAGAGTGGACGCAGAGCGCGCCCGCAGGGAGAACACGGTGCGGGGCGGCACCGTGAGGAGGGAAGTTCAATTGGTGAGTTGCGGCAGCGAAACATTGATAAGCCGCGTGAAAATCGGCCACCGTTTCGATGTGGGACGCGCATTTTTCACCGGGAACGAATCCCAGCCGCTCATCTGATCTCGCGGCCGATCGGCGCCGATCATCTAATCCGCGGCGAGGCGATCTGATTCAGGCCGTCCGAGGATATTCAAACGCCTGATCCAACGGCCGTGGCTCGTCTTCCACCTCGAGCTTGAGCCGAGGACACCCCGTGCCACCCGACGTCTCCCACTGAACCAGAGCCTCCCCGACGACCTGTTTTCGAGCTCCCGGCCATCATAGTTTGATCCGAAGACTCCATTGAGCTCGTCCAGCCACAACGAACACATCCATGCTTTAAAATGAGCTTGCATGCTACCAGTGGAGAAATTCGATGAAGGCCGAAGGCAAACGAAGTGCCAAGGCCACACGGTGTTCATGTTTTGCATGGGATGGGCCAAACAGAGGCCATGCATGCGGTTTCATGTGCATGCACGAGGAGGAGGAGAAAATATAAGAAGCCCGCGTGAAACAGAGGATAAAAATCAATATTTAAAACGATTTTTAAAGATCCGAAGATCTCGGGAGTTTGAGATTTATCATACGGATGAACCGCCTCTGCCTCGCCTATAAAAGAAGAGCCCAAGGCTCCAAAGAGGTTTTCTGATCCTTTGTTGAAAACTCGGAGTCCCGCGTGTGCCTCTGCCTCGCGAAGAAGAAGCCGTCGCGCAAAGATTTGCGCGGCTGAAGTCCCCTGCGCGCTAATCCTTTGCGCGGCAGGAAGACCTCATGGCCGCAACACTCTGCGCACCCGAGGCTTGTTCCCTCTCTGCCCGCACCCTTGTGCGGCAAGAGGAAGTGCCCGCGGGTGCAGCACTTGCGCGCCCCGCGGCAAGAGGAGTTTGTGCGCTCGAAGGGTTGCGCGCCCGTGGAGCCTTGCACCTGAGGACCTACGCGACCCAAGGCAGTAGCCAGCTGCACCTTGCATGCCTTGAGTTGGTTGGTGTTAGGGTGTGTGAAATTAGAGGCCGAGACCACACCTTGTGTGAGTGCCGAATTGAAGAACACACTTTGTGTGTGCTAAGTACCCTACGGGCAGTGTGTGCATAAGCAAGAGGAGGTCGAGGCTTTGCCTCTTGTGTGTGCAAAGTAAAAGTTGAAGGCCGAGAGGAAGTGTGTGCAAAAGAAAGGTGAAAGACCACACATTTTGTGTGTGTGCAAACAAAGGAGAAAGGCTGTGGGCAGTAGGTGTGCAAAGGAGGAAGAACCGATCCCTTAGTGCTTGGGTGTGTATGCAAAGAAGAATAAAAGCATTACACCCTATAGGTTGTGTGCACATGGACAATACAAGAAACGTGTGACTGTGTGTTCCAAGTTAAGACACATTTTGTGTGTTCAAATTGAAGAGGAACACCCTACGGCCATTTAAGGGTGTGCAACAAGAAGTGTGAAGGCCAAGCTCAAGTGTGTTCCAAAGTGAAGAAGTTTTGTGTGCAAAGAGACAAGAAGGCCGAACCTAGGTGTGTGCACTAAGAAGTGTGTATACACTTAGAAGAAGAAAAGGGAGGACATCCACACAAAGAAGAACACACATTTATGTGTGTAGACAAATTGCATAAAGTGTGTGAAGTCTGAGAAGAAGGTGTGTGCTTAAAGTGACTACACCCTTTGTGGGTCTACTGCACCAAGAAGAGGAAAGGAGGAGTGCATGCATGCATGCATGCACGTGCACACGTGAACAGTGCTAAATCAGTTGTGTGCATCTGAGGAGTCCAAGACTTGAAGATCTTGAAGAGATTTGAGAACCCATGCTATCAGTGCATGAAGATGAAGAGTTTCCATGCACTCAGTGCATGATGTTGAAGTGAAGTGAGACTGAAGCCAGACTGAAGTTAAAGACATCAGCTGCCTGAGTTTTTAGTAATTGAGAAGACCCTGATCAACAGAAGTGATCAGGAGATTTGAGCAAGACCAATAGACCTTTTCAGAGGCTATTGAAGATTCTTGAAGAGTGAAGCCAGGTCATCCTGAAGAAAGAGATAAAGCCTGAGCTAGACGAGAAGCCCTGATCAACCACAAGTGATCAGAAGAGAAGAGCAAGGCCAGCAGCCTTTATCCCAGGCTGCTGAAGTTACTTGAAGAAGTTGAAGTGAAGAAGAGCTACTCGTGTGACTCGAGGAGCCAGGAGAAGACCCTGTGGGACTCAGGGAGAAGAAGTATTCAGTGTGATTCTGGAGCAGGCCAGTGGGACTCTGGTAACACTGTGTGAAGCAGTATAAAGACCCTCCTGTGGGACTCAGGAGAGATACAGTGGGACTCTGTATCGACCATTGTAATTCTAACAAGTTATAATGGGAGAATCCATGCTGGGAGAGCATGGCAAGGATGTAGGCCTTTGGTGCCGAACCTTGTAAATCCTTGTGTCCTGTGCCTTTTCATTACTGCATCATTCGGGAAAGGTTGAGAGATACAAGAAGAGTGGATCGAGGCTTTAACCATCCATAGAGGTTTAATTGATAAAGAATCAATTAGTAAAAAGTTTTAAGGGATCACTGATTCACCCCCTCCCCCTCTCAGTGATTCACACTGATCTGGGCACTTCAATTGGTATCAAAGGCAGGTTACCTCTAAAAGATCCAAGGGAGTCTTTATGAAGTGCAGATTTGAGGAAACGAGCGACCAGCCTCAAATGGAGATATCTGCCAAGACTCAGAAAAATAGAAAGAAGAAACATGCCAAGAAGATGAAGAAAGCCTGTCCTAGCTGTGATGAAGTTGAAACAATGAATGATCTTCATAGTGCACTCAAATATCTTCAGAAGACAGTTCCCATGGAAGTGGCAAAGTGTATAGCTACAGGCATCTATGATCTTCATGAAGAAAAATCACAGTTAGAAGAAGAAGCCAATGCAATGGAAGATCAATTGGCAAAAAGGGTTGGCATAACCAACACTCTCAGAAAGCTGGTGAAGGCTAAAGATGAAACTGTTTCCCTTTGCAATGAAAGATATGAAGACACTACTGAAGAATTGCAAAGAAGTCTTTCTGAGAAAGAATTATTTAAAGTAATAATCAAAGATGTTTACCATGCACTGGAAAAGAGGAACAAAGTTTCAATGAATGTCAGAAATGCTCAACTCGAAGACAAAGTCAAAATGGTTAAGGAGCTGGACAATTCATTGCAATAATTAAAGAAGGTGCATGAAGACCAGATGAAACAACTGGTGGAGAATTGGGAAGGAAAGCTAAAATTGGTTGAGGATGAGAAGAACTCCCTCAACATGAAATGCTTTGAACTGGAGGTGATATTGAAAAATCTGCAATCACCCAAAGCTGAAGCCTCCCAGTCAGCTGAAAGGAGAAATGTTGCTACTCAAGTATGCTTTGAAAAGGATGATTCTAGAAGAAAGACATCCTCTAATGAAAGGGCAACATCTTCTAAAAAGAAGGTACCATCCATACCATCTTGTACTCATGCTTCTAAAAGTGTTTCTACTAAAAGTGCAGGATGGAAGAATGAATCCAAACAAGTATGGATGAAGACAGTGAAGAAAGAATGCTCTCCTAAAACAACACAGCAAGTCAAGAAAAGTACCCAACAATCAGAAGGACTGAAGAGGTCAGGATTTGTGGGTCAGTGTTGGTGTTGTAATAAGTATGGGCACTGTGCAAAGGATTGTTGGTACAATCCACTGAATGTGAAAGCACAAAGGAAGCCCATGCCAAGGGGGAGCAAGCCAGAAGAAAAGAAGCAGCATCCACAGGTCCAGAGACATCTGTTTACTGCAAATAGATTTGGATTACTTGACAACATCTGGGATGATTGCAAAAGTGGTCAAAAAGATACATGTCAATCTCCAACTATATCCAGAGCTCAAAAGAAGAAAAGATCACAGAACCTGGCTCAAAAAGATTCCTTGGGAAGCAAGAAGAAAGTAGAAAAAGCTCCCAAGAAGAGTTTGAAGAATGAAGAGAAGTCCTTGGAATTGAAATCCAAGAAGGGTGATGCATCCAGAAGGACCACCAAGAAAACATGCTTCTACTGTGGAAAGAAAGGACATATCATGGATCTTTGTAAAGAAGCCATGAAATTCAATAGAGGCAGACTGGACTCAAACAGAAAATCAATCCAGAAGAAGCAGAAGGGATTGGTTCAAAATAAGTTGCCTAAGAAAGGTGGCTTAACAGTATCAAAAGAACCATGTGGAATTTCCAAAACTGAGGCCTCACTTCCAAATGACTTGTTAGTCATATGGCCTAATCAGTTGCAACTTGCCAAAGATCTGCAGAGAGCTGAAGATGAAGTTCTGGCAATTGCTAAGGAAAAAGGGAAGAAGAAGATTTCACATGAAGATGTTTTGAGAACCACACCAGCACAATCATCAATGAAGATCAAATATGCAAGTGTGAAGACTGGTGAAAATGGGACATCTCGGTTGAGAGAATCTTCTCAACCTTGTTGTTCACATTGATGAACCAAGGAGGTTCTATCTCATTCCCTTATACTCTTGGTATATACATGTTCTAACATTGTAGGGAATTGAAGATGATGATCATTCTCATCTGGAGGATGGTTTGGACAGAATGGAGTGCACCCCTTGAGGGGGAGCAAATCTGAAGAAGATGATGTTCTGAGATTAATATCATCTTAAGAAAATGAATGAATGGGGGAGCTTTATCTTTGCACCTGAACTTTCTAATGTGTTTTGTGAAGTATGTGCTGGATTCAGCAATTCATTGAATATCTGAAAAAATTCAACCCCTAAGCATGATCTCACATGTTTATAGTGAATGTGGACAGCATTGAGTTCCTTGGTTATATCACTCTTGTTTTCTACACCGGGTTAGCCCAAGTAGACTTAGAGCTGATTTACTAAAGGTTCTTTGCTAAAGAGAACATGTGACATCATCCCTCTCTCAGTGTTTTTCAAGAAAATACTTTTCAAAGGGAGGAAGAGATATTTTTGAAAGTGAACCACACCACACCTTTGAATTTGATTGCCAATAAGGGGGAGAAAGTATTGGCACACATATTGACCCATTCATATGTGCTGAAGGAGTGTATTGACAACAAATACAAAGGGGGAGATTGAAGTGCACTGTGTTGCATTTGTTGTCAATAAGGCATGAAGTTGTCTTGGAATGAATGGAAGTCCGGAATGTCAAGATGTGAATGCCAAAGGTTGTGATGGTGTTGGTGGTGAAGGAGAATGGCCATGGTACTAAGATGCATGTCACTTAGGAGATTCACTAAGTGGTATTGGAAATTGTGGTTGAAACATTCTCCAAGGATATCTGACGATTGTTGAGCTGCTCTTTAAGTTCAAAGAACTTGTATCCTGATGATACAATGTCACAACATTGTTTGAAGACCATGCATTGTATTGACAATGCATGAGGAGATGAAGATGATCCATCCACATGTTCTAAGTGGATGAAGTGGATTAAAGAAGTCCATGTGCTAACTCTTAGTGCATGTGAATTGGAAGTGATCCAACTTGATCTCTGATTAGATCAATGAAGCACATTGGAGAATTCATGTTGATTCAGGAGTTCGGTTGAAGATGAAGAACCTTCAAGAATTTCCATTCCTAAGTGATGAATACATGTTGAATAGAATTGGATGAATTGTAATGAAGAAGAAGAAATAAAGAAGAAGAAGAATGGCTTGCCATTTAGAATGGTCATTTTTCATATGGAGTACTTTGTTTTTATACAAAGTATTATTCTATCCCTTTGCCAAAAAATTTGGCCAGCCAAGGCACCTTGAGGGTTCAACCCCAAGGCATGGGCACTAGGGCACCACACCCGGGGGAACCCGTGGGGCGAGCCAGGGCGGCAGAGCGCACCCAAGACACCGCTAGGCGTCTGGGGCACACCCGGAGGGAGCGCGGTAGGGGCGCATGAGCGCACCCGAGTGTGCATAGTGGGCGCTAGGAGCGCGCCCGCAGAGGCGAGAGTGGACGCAGAGCGCGCCCGCAGGGAGAACACGGTGCGTGGCGGCACCGTGAGGAGGGAAGTTCAATTGGTGAGTTGCGGCAGCGGCACATTGATAAGCCGCGTGAAAATCGGCCACCGTTTCGATGTGGGACGCGCATTTTTCACCGGGAACGAATCCCAGCCGCTCATCTGATCTCGCGGACGATCGGCGCCGCTCATCTAATCCGCGGCGAGGCGATCTGATTCAGGCCGTCCGAGGATATTCAAACGCCTGATCCAACGGCCGTGGCTCGTCTTCCACCTCGAGCTTGAGCCGAGGACACCCCGTGCCACCCGACGTCTCCCACTGAACCAGAGCCTCCCTGACGACCTGTTTTCGAGCTCCCGGCCATCATAGTTTGATACGAAGACTCCATTGAGCTCGTCCGGCCACAACGAACACATCCATGCTTTAAAATGAGCTTGCATGCTACCAGTGGAGAAATTTGATGAAGGCCGAAGTCAAACGAAGTGCCGAGGCCACACGGTGTTCATGTTTTGCATGGGATGGGCCAAACAGAGGCCATGCATGCGGTTTCATGTGTATGCATGAGGAGGAGGAGAAAATATAAGAAGTCCGCGTGAAACAGAGGATAAAAATCAATATTTGAAACGATTTTTAAAGATCCGAAGATCTCGGGAGTTTGAGATTTATCATACGGATGAACCGCCTCTGCCTCGCCTATAAAAGAAGAGCCCAAGGCTCCAAAGAGGTTTGCTGATCCTTTGTTGAAAACTCGGAGTCCCGCGTGTGCCTCTTCCTCGCGAAGAAGAAGCCACCGCGCAAAGATTTGCGCGGCTGAAGTCCCCTGTGCGCTAATCCTTTGCGCGGCAGGAAGACCTCGTGGCCGCAACACTCTGCGCGCCCGAGGCTTGTTCCCTCTCTGCCCGCACCCTTGTGCGGCAAGAGGAAGTGCCCGCGGGTGCAGCACTTGCGCGCCCCGCGGCAAGAGGAGTTTGCGCGCTCGAAGGGTTGCGCGCCCGTGGAGCCTTGCACCTGAGGACCTACGCGACCCAAGGCAGTAGCCAGCTGCACCTTGCATGCCTTGAGTTGGTTGGTGTTAGGGTGTGTGCTAGTAGAGGCCGAGACCACACCTTGTGTGAGTGCCGAATTGAAGAAGACACTTTGTGTGTGCTAAGTACCCTACGGGCAGTGTGTGCATAAGCTAGAGGAGGTCGAGGCTTTGCCTCTTGTGTGTGCAAAGTAAAAGTTGAAGGCCGAGAGGAAGTGTGTGCAAAAGAAAGGTGAAAGACCACACATTTTGTGTGTGTGCAAACAAAGGAGAAAGGCTGTGGGCTGTAGGTGTGCAAAGGAGGAAGAACCGAGCCCTTAGTGCTTGGGTGTGTATGCAAAGAAGAATAAAAGCATTACACCCTATAGGTTGTGTGCACTTGGACAATACAAGAAACGTGTGACTGTGTGTTCCAAGTGAAGACACATTTTGTGTGTGCAAATTGAAGAGGAACACCCTACGGCCATTTAAGGGTGTGCAACAAGAAGTGTGAAGGCCAAGCTCAAGTGTGTGCCAAAGTGAAGAAGTTTTGTGTGCAAAGAGACAAGAAGGCCGAACCTAGGTGTGTGCACTAAGAAGTGTGTATACACTTAGAAGAAGAAAAGGGAGGACATCCACACAAAGAAGAACACACATTTATGTGTGTAGAAAAATTGCATAAAGTGTGTGAAGTCTGAGAAGAAGGTGTGTGCTTAAAGTGACTACACCCTTTGTGGGTCTACTGCACCAAGAAGAGGAAAGGAGGAGTGCATGCATGCATGCATGCACGTGCACACGTGAACAGTGCTAAATCAGTGGTGTGCATCTGAGGAGTCCAAGACTTGAAGATCTTGAAGAGATTTGAGAACCCATGCTATCAGTGCATGAAGATGAAGAGTTGCCATGCACTCAGTGCATGATGTTGAAGTGAAGTGAGACTGAAGCCAGACTGAAGTTAAAGACATCAGCTGCCTGAGTTTTCAGTAATTGAGAAGACACTGATCAATAGAAGTGATCAGGAGATTTGAGCAAGACCAATAGACCTTTTCAGAGGCTATTGAAGATTCTTGAAGAGTGAAGCCAGGTCATCCTGAAGAAAGAGATAAAGCCTGAGCTAGACGAGAAGCCCTGATCAACCACAAGTGATCAGAAGAGAAGAGCAAGGCCAGCAGCCTTTATCCCAGGCTGCTGAAGTTACTTGAAGAACTTGAAGTGAAGAAGAGCTACTCGTGTGACTCGAGGAGCCAGGAGAAGACCCTGTGGGACTCAGGGAGAAGAAGTCTTCAGTGGGATTCTGGAGCAGGCCAGTGGGACTCTGGTAACACTGTGTGAAGCAGTATAAAGACCCTCCTGTGGGACTCAGGAGAGATACAGTGGGACTCTGTATCGACCATTGTAATTCTAACAAGTTATAATGGGAGAATCCATGCTGGGAGAGCATGTCAAGGATGTAGGCCTTTGGTGCCGAACCTTGTAAATCCTTGTGTCCTGTGCCTTTTCATTACTGCATCATTCGGGAAAGGTTGAGAGATACAAGAAGAGTGGATCGAGGCTTTAACCAGCCATAGAGGTTTAATTGATAAAGAATCAATTAGTAAAAAGTTTTAAGGGATCACTGATTCACCCCCTCCCCCTCTCAGTGATTCACACTGATCTGGGCACTTCATAAATAAATAATATTACATTCACACATATTCTTGTAAGAACAATACCTATGACTCAGATGTTTAACTCAATGAATAGAAATTGAGTTAAAATTACTCTTATCAAGTTCATATCGATTACTAGAGAATTTAGAAATGGATTTATTATGTGTAAAAAAATTTATCCACACAAAGGGGAGTGGAAATTACTACATATGTAAATAAATAGTGATTTCACACATAATCTTGGAGTAAAATAATCAATGAAGTTTGCGTAAAACCGAATGAGTGGAAATTGAAATATGAAATTGCCTTACCGATTTGGTAACATATGAAACATACACCCCATTAAAGAAGTATCACACAATGATGATGTAAATACCCATAAATTAAAATATATTATGCAAATAATACAATCATGGGAAGTACATTCACCACATAAAAGGTAATAGTGGAAATAATAACATGAATCTCATGGGAATAAAAGTGAGATGAAAACCACATACCTTGTACATTTCTTTTGTATAGCGTAGGTTAACCTACTATATAATGGTTAAATCATTGTTATTAAATTATAAAATAACCAAATAGTAAAATACAATACCATATATGATCTTCTAATTCTATTTTGTTAATTATATTTTAGTGGTATCATTGTTTTGGTTGTTAACTGATTCGTTTTCCTTTATATGTTTTGTTACATAAGTCATGTTTTTTATGTATAGGATGTATTTTATTCATATACATAATGATGTAATTTTCTCAAAAATTATTATTAAATCATCAAATGAATACTATTCTTGAATGGTTACGATGGGGAATGAATCATATCGCGTTAGTGGACACGATAATCCGTACGCACGCACGAGGGACAATATCATTTAGTTGATAGTAAAATCGTATGTAATTGGACGGTATATCATATATAATGATTAATTAACATGTTTTATTTTTTATTTTCATAAATTGTGCTCAATATTGTACCCATCCAAATAGTGAAGCATTCAATAACAAACTACACCATGACGTGGAAATAGTAAGTCGTACGTACGCATGTATGGTGAATTTTTCATTCATAGGATGGATAAGAAAATTGAATATGGTTGTAACATATTTATAATAAAATAATAGTAAGTATAAGGTACTGGATTTTTTTTATTTTTGTATGGAAACAACGAAGAAAGATGAAGTGGAAGAAGAAAAGAACTTTGAAAAAGGTGGTGAAATTATAACTCTTTTTCGAGTGCTTCCTTCTGATTTGATCTAAATGACTCCTTAGGTTGGATTTCTGATCAAATTAAGTCATATAAGACGAATTTAAGGTCATTGGGAGGATATGAGATCATGTGTTGGCTGAGCCAAACTACTTTGTTTGTGTGAACTTAAGAGAAGGGTAAGTACCATTTTATAAGATAGGTGAGGGTCACTTTAGAAAAAACATAAAATATTTTTTTATTATATAATAATTTTTAGTTTATAATGTCTCCATATGGATTTATATAGAGTATAAGGTGGGTATAGGTCTAAATAACATCAACCAATAGGTTTTAGACGTGTTTAGGTCAGCATATTAACCATATCTTTTAGATTTAACTCTTTGTTAATTAATTTAACTTTTACCATGTCTTCTTGTATTCTTACACTATATGGTTAAGAAACTTATTATAAACTCCAAAGAGAACCACAAGTGATGAATTAATGATATATCTATCATTATATAAGTAATTTTCCAGAAAATTAGATTTGTAAAAATATTATATCATTTAATAATATAATATTTGTTTTAAAAAATCATTTCTGTCAATTTTGACACTATTATGCATTTGGTTTTTGTGAAAGTCATAAAATCATGATTGCTTAAAAAAAATTCATTACATAAACCCTAAAATTTCATATTAATCTATAAAATTCGTGGATTTCATCAAAATTATCAATTTACATTTATTTTGATATTTATAATATCAATTATTTTAATCATTCATTAATAAGGCAATTACTGCATCATCATTGTGTCGTAAATAAATTTAATTATTTAATGTCTAAAAATTATAAGTAAAATACCATGATGTATGAAATATTTTTATATTTATAATTTGTATTTATAATTGAATTTATAATTTGTATAACTCTATATTAATAAAGTTTTAGTTATGAAACATTAAATTTAACATTTTAACTCTTTTTTAAATAAAATAATAATAAATTCCCTAATCTAATCCAAGTGGACCAAAGGGGATAATATTTTAGTACTAAGGATTATTTTGGTCTAAAAACACTTACCAAATTAAATTAGAACATGTGTTAGGGTAATTAAAATAGCATTTTTACTTATAATTATTCTATTTTCTTTTAACAGTGGTTAATAAAAGTCAAAAGTTACTATTCACAAAAAAAATCTTTTTAATCTTATTGAAGAAAATTTTACTTACTGATGTCAACCATTTATCTCAGATTTTTGAAATTTAATTCACATAAGTGGTAAAATTACGTTTTATGCAAATTTGCTAACGTGCCTAGAAGGTGGGTAAAAAATGTTAAAAAAAATTAATAATATTTTATACCTCTATTTTGATTATAAAATGAATCAAATGAATTAAATATAACTAATATAAGCACTATGTATCTATTTTGACTTAAAATTAATTAAAATAAAATAAATAAAATATTTAAATATAAATTTGGTTTTTAAACAATAATGCAGTGTTTGTCACTATTCATGAAAAATTGAAAGTTTACATAAAAAGGCCAAAATTTCATCCTAAGATAATTTTGATATTTCAAATCCAAAAATTATATCTATTTTACAAAATTTAAAACATATAAGTTTCATTAATTAAAATATAATTAATTACCATTGTCAAAATAAGAGGTTTGGTTTTTGAGAGGTAAAAACTATCAAAAGGCTGATATGCGTTTTTGTCCAATTTAAAACTGAAATTAATTTCAATGAACAACATTTGATTAAATGATAAAAATAAAATCTAATTATACTTAAAAACCATTCAAATGTATAATTTAACAATATAAATTATTTTGATTAAAAAAGTTGTTTTCAATGAAAATTTAGTATCTTTCACTATTCATTAAAATATGAATGTTATCAGAAAAAACACCAAAATTTTATCCAAACAAAATTTTTATGTAGTAATTATAAATAATAAATTAATTTCATAAAATTGAATATATAAATGTCTAAAATATTAGATTATAAATGGTTCTCTATTAAATGGTAGAAAAACTACATTTTTTTAAAATACTTCTTTTATCTAAAAAATTGAATTTGCCCTTATATTATTTCTAAAAAGAACAAAATATGAATGTTAAAATTATATGGAAAATATATAAAATTAAAAATCTTGTTATCAATTTTCAAAACAACTTTTTAAATGGCTATTTTGACAGGTAGTTGTGTTCTTGAACTCGGTGTTGCGTACATCACACACTATTGTATTATTCAAAGAGAAGCATATTATGGAAGCTTGGGGTGTTAAATTATTCACTCCTTAAATAAATTGTGTCCTTCCAATTTGAAATTATTCTTCAAAAATAAAATCTAAATGAATAGAAAATTCATTTATGGAGATTCCACATCGGAAATAGGGTTAATAAATTTTAGTCTTAATAAGAGGGAAAGGAAAATGAAAAGTCAACACCAAATTGAGATTTCAAATAGGAGAAAATTGGTGGAAAATATAATTGGAGGAAAAATGTAAATATTTATAAGGAGGGATTGAGGTCATCAATCAAAAACAAGTGAATGGAAAATTTAGGGCCTCAATGCCTTTAATCTATAATGAATAATGTAAGGTATTAGAATAAAACATTTTTGGGTTTAAGATCCTTTCCCTAAAGTTTAAGAATTAATTTATTCATAGAATAAGAAAAAAAACTTGATATGTAGAGTTCCATCCATTAATTAATTTCTACCACAAACTCATCTTTCACTCCAAATGATGATTATTCACGATAACTTGGTCAAACCTGATGTTCTAGAATCAAGTTACATAGAATCACATAATCCACAAAGGATAAAGTACATATTTCCCTTGTCTTTTGAGATTAACCAAAAAAAATGGTCATTACAATATCCAATGATCCCCAAAAAGGATAATCCTTTAGAGAAATAAATACTAAAATTAATTTCTAAAATTAAACCAACGACACCCAATGTTCAATAAATACCATTAAATAAAAAATTGTTCTTAAAATATGTAAATATAATCCAAACTAATATTGAAACCCAAAACTCAAAAGAATTTGATTACATAGTCTTCCATGTTAAATTTTATCACCAAATAACATCTACTACTCTTAAAGTCACATAGTTAAAATTAATTAACCTAATCACATATTCTCTATGATAAGTTAATAATTTCCATAAATAACCTAAATTGATATAAATACACAATAAAAACATAGATTAAAATCCATCATTACTCCTCAAATGAAATCCCATTGTATTGTGTTTTCCATAGGCATAAAGTGTTCCCAATAGAACGAAAGTCTTCCCAAATAAAATTTATCACTTAATCACAAAATCAATTTCCAATACAAAAGAAAACCATTTAATAAACATAAAATCCCAAATAAAATTATTATTAGTCAATAAAATCATTTAACTAAAAATAATTAGTCACACTAACTAGGGACTTCACATAGTTTAGTGGTAGGTGATAAATCCGAGTCGCACTTTGGTTGTGGGTTCGATTTCAGTAGCTTTGACCAACGCGATGGGTGTCACACGGTCTGTGTGTTGTCTTTTTTCAAAAACTATGTTTTATAAGATCCCAAAAATGATTAAATTCCACAAAATAACCATAGGATAATTTTACCAAAAAGATTAACTCATACCTCACATTTTAATCTAAATATTTAATAAATTGTTATTGCCTCAAATTAAAGGATCTTATAAACCCAAATTGTTATTTATAACTATATCCACAATTGAAAAGATAATTTTCCCTCAAACAGCATTTTCACATAACAAACTAAACGATTACACATACAAGAGATATGTCTTCCAGTGTAATCCCATAAACAAATAGCACTAATACTTTTAATCATTTTCCCATGCATTTATTTCCACATAGGATCTTCCTTGACCAAGAGGTTATCCTATATAATAGGGAATTCACTCGGGTAATGTCAAGGTCCCCTAAAGTTATGACAAATGACTCTAAATAGATTCTTGGGATCAACTTTATTTCCTTCCATAGTACTCTTAATTTTTCCTTGACAATCATTTACTTTATGTCCTTCTTTCAAACATATAAAGCATTTCTTTGTTCCCATGAGACACTTTCCTAGGTGTATCCTTCTATATTTCCTGCATGATTGAAATTGAGATTTCTTTTCTCTGTGGTATCCATTTTTGGAGATCTTATAATTTACCACATTTCTCTTATTTATAGAGTCCAAGAGTTGGTTAATATATATTTTTTTGATCATATTGTTGGAAAACTTATTCTGGATTAAGGCAATATCTTTTACGCCTATCAACATTCCATTTCGTTGCTCATTTACACCATTGTTCCCACCTTGAACATCATGTTCAATGTTAATATGAATTCCTTGGAATCCATCCATTGAGTAAAACCAGAAATCATTTTGTGAGTAATAATAGTCATAAAATAATTTAGATAATATTATGACACCTTATTTTAAATATCAAACACATTAGGATTAACCAAGATTATTTATTCTCATATTATATTCAAATATTTCAAATTATTTTGTAATGAAAATGTTAATTATCCTAAGAATATCACCCGGGAGTGTCATAACCAAGAGTGAATCAAGGACCGTTGTCGTGCACGAGTTCCTGTTCGAGTCTTACTCAATGCGGTGTTTTTATGTTTTACCCCTTGGTACATCTGTGCTAGATCTGCCTCTACCGGCTCATATCCAGACATGAATGTATTTCATAGAAAACCAACATAATATTTATATTACCAAAATTAATGGATGTTCTTCTATAATAACCACCAATGTCGATCTTAGGGAAATTTTTTCTAATTAGTGTTTTTCTAAATCTGGTTTCCAAGGTCTGTACTATGCTTTCTCTGATACCAATAGTAACACCCCGACCATAGTTACCCAGAGTCAGTGAATTATTACATAACATTGGCATGATCTCAAGAGATCAAGTCTCAAAAGACTGATTAGTTTAGTATCCTTGGAAGTACTAGATACATATATAAATTTTACATTACATTATGAAATAAATAAATAAAACATTGTGCCCCCATTGAACACACTCATATCTATTGGCCAATCCCAACAGGTTAAACATAATATACATCATTACATCCTGGAAAAAAATAAGAATGTGGTGAGCTCTAATGCTCAGTAGGGATAACAGTATTGTGGGAACTATCACAAATAATCATAAAAATTTAAGGCAATGTATAAGACTGAAACACATGTCTTTTAAACATAAACTTCAGCATAATATGGAAAACATAAATCAAATAATTATATTTACATATTCCCATGGATATCATACAAGTTTAATAATCACATGCAATATCAATAGACAATTTGAGAATGATGGAATACATAATGTCGGACATCATAACCACAAAGTCAAGTCATTATGCTAAGACTTCAAATAATATTTTTTCAAGACCTTGTGCCAAGACACAAGTTTGTCTCATGAGACCTACCGATGCATTGAGAAGCTATAGTGGGATCTAATTATCACTTAATATGTCTAATGCATTCCTCATATGAAATGGTTGAAACACAATATAAACATTCATATGAAAACAAGCATGCATAATGTCAATATTTTAACCACAACCCATGAATGGTATAAAAATATCACATCCACAGTCAAATATAACTCATTAAATATCTCCTTTTTCTTGAAATTTTTTAAAAGTAACACTATTAATAAAGAAGACATTTAAAATATATTATTGAATCAAAGTGTCCCATAAAATTTTAAATAATTAAAAGGAATTTTAATTTTAAAACATTAATGTCTATATAAATAAATCATTCAATTTTTTTTAAAACATGGACATTAATGAGAATATTTAGAAGAATAAATCATTAAAACATTTAAAATGATATTTTAGTTAGTGTTCCTAACCAAATGAGAGATTCTTGAATACACATAATTGATGTAATCAAAACATTATAATATCATGAGAATATATGGATTAATGATATACTATGTTAATGTATAGTATATGCACCATATAAAAGTGAATTGGTGTATAACAACAAAGAAGTATCAAGGGAATGTTAGTTGTGATGAAATCCCTTATAAAGACTGTATCCTTAGCTTGAGGATAAATCAATGAAATACTTATGTGTGAAAAATATAAATACACTCAATATAAGTTGATATTATGTGTAAAATAATTATAGGACATTCACACATATTCTTGTAAGAACAATACCAATGACTTGGATGTTTAACTCAATGAATAGAAATTATGTTAAAATTAATTTTATCAAGTTCATATCGATGACTTGAGAATTTATAAATGGAGTGATTATGTGTATAAAAAGTATTTCCAAACAAAGGGGAGTTTAAATTACTGCATGAGTAAATAAATATTGATTTCACACAAAATCTTGGAGTAAAATAATCAATGAGGATTGCATAAAACTGAATGTGTGGAAATTGAAATATGAAATCCCCTTATCAATTTGGTTGCATATGAAACACATACCACATGAACTAAGGATCATAAAATAATGAGTTAAATACCCATAAATTAAAGTATATTACACAAATAATACAATCATGGGCAGTACATATACCACACAGAAGGTAATAGTGGAAAATATAGTATGAATCTCATGGGAATAAAAGTGAGATGAAAACCCCTTTCCTTGTAAATTTAATTAGTATAGGGTAGGTTAACCTCTTATGTATTGATTAAATCATTGTTGTTAAATAATAGAAGAACCAAATACGTAAATATGATATCATATATGATCTTTTAATATTTATTTGTTAATGATATTTCAGTAGTATCATTGTTTGGGTTGTTAACTGATTCATTTTCCTTTATTAGTTTTATTATGTATGTCATGTTTGTTATGTTTATTATGTATTTGATTCATACCCAAAATGATATTACATTCATAAAAATTATTTTTAAATCATCAAATGAAAATTATTATTGAATGGGTACGATGGGGAATGAATCTTATCATGTTTGTGGAGACAATAATCCGTACGTACGTACGAGAAAAACTATCATTCAATTGATGGTAAAATCATATGTAATTTTATGGTATATCATATATAAAAAATCATTAATATGATTTATTTTTTATTTACATAAATTGTAGTCATTATTATATTCATCCAAATAATGAAGTGTTGAATAAAAAACTACACCACGACGTGGAGATGGTAAGTTGTACGTACGTACGTATGGTAAATTTTTCATTCATAGGATGGATAGAATAATGAATATGGATTTAATATATTTATAATAACATCATAGTCAGTATAAGGTACTGGAGTTATTATTTTCATATGGAAACAAAAAAGAATGATTTAGTGGAAGAATAAAAGAACTTTGAAGAAGGTGGAGAAATTATTACCTCTTCTTCGAGTACTTCCATTTTATTTGATCAAAAGGGATCCTTAAGATGGATTTTGGATCAAATTACAGCCTGTAAGTTGAAGTGAGGGTAGTTTGGAGGATATTTGAGTAGGGGTTGGCCGAGCCAAATGGATTTGGAGGAGTGAAATTAATAGAAGGGGAAGTTCTCTATTATAAGAGAGGTGAGGGTCACTTTTGGAAAATCATGAAATATTATTTTATTATATAATCATTTTCGGTTTATAATTTCTCCTAATGTATTTATTTAGATTATAAGCTTTGGATAAGTCTTAATAAATTCAAAAAGTATGTTTTAGACAAGTTTTTGTCACCATATTAACCTTATATTTTAGATTTAAGTCTTAGTTAACTAGTTTAACTTTTACCATGTCTTCTTGTATTCTTACACAATATGGTTAATAAACCTTATACAAACTAACAAGAGAACATCAAGTGGTGAATTAATAAAATATATATTATTATATAAGTCCTTTGGTAGAACATTATATTTTTAGGAATATTATATCATTTAATAATATAATATTTGTTTTAAAAACTCATTTATGTCAATTTTGAAACTATTTAGTAATTGGTTTTTGTGAAAGTAATAACATCATGATTACTACAAAAAAAAATTAATTTTATCAACCATAACATGTCATATTAATCTTTAAAATTTGTGTAACACATCAAAAGTATCAGTTCACATTTATTTGGATATTTTTAATATCAATTATTTTAATAGTTCATTAATAAGGTAATTATTGCATCATCCTTGTGTCATTAATATATTTAATTATTTAATTTCTAAAAATTATAAATAAAATACCATGATGTAGGCACTATTTTTATATTTATAATTACTATTAACAGTCGAATTTATCTTATGTATAAACTTATAATAAATATGTTTTATTCATGAAACCTTGAATTTAACACTTTGAACTCTTCTTTAAATAAAATAATAATAAATGTCCTAATTTAATCCAATTGGACCAAAGAGGATCCTATATTATTCATAAGGTTTGTTTTGATCAAAAAACACTTATCAAATATAATTATGAAATGTGTTAGGGTAATTATAATATCATTTTCATCTTTAATTACCCTATTTACTTTTAACCGTGGTAAATAAAAGTTAAAAGTTACTATTCACTAATAGTTATTTTCTTCTTATTGAACCAAATTTTACTTATTGATGTTAACCATGTCTCTTGTATTTTTTAAATTCAATTCACAGAAGCGGTAAAATTACATTTTATGTAAATTTGTTAACGTGCCTAAAAGGTGGGTACAAATGTTAAAAAAATTCAATAAATTTCTATACATCTATTTTTTTATAAAATGACTCCAATTAATTACATTTAACTAATATAAGTATTATGTATCTATTTTTACTTAAAATTAATTTAATTAAAATAAATACTTATTTAAATAAAAGGTTGGTTTTTAAACAATAACACAATGTTTATCACTATTCATAAAAAATTGAAAGTTTTTAGAAAAATACCAAAAATTATCCTAAGATAATTTTTATATTAAAAATAAAAAAATGATATCTATTTTACCAAATTTAATACATATAATTTGGATTAATTAATTTATAATTAATTCTTATTGTCAAAAATAGAATGCAGGTTTTTGAGAAGTAAAAATTATCAAAAGATTGATATGTGCTTATGTCCAATTTAAAAGTGAAATTACTTATAATGACCAAAATTGGATTAAATGATAAAAATATAATCTAATTTTACTTCAAACCATTAAAATATATAATTTTACAATATAAATTAATTTGAGTTCAAAATTTTTTTTCAATTAAAATTTAGTATCTTTCACTATTCATCAAAATATGAAAGTTATCAGAAAACACACCAAAAATTTATAAAAAATAATTTTTTTGTTCTTATTATAAAGAAGAATTTAATATCATAAAATTGAATATATAAAACTTTTAAATATTTGATTATAAAGGTATCGCCATTAAAAGGCAGAAAAATGAATTTTTGGAAAAACAACTTATTTTATCTGAAAAATTGAATTTGTCCTTATATTATGTCTAATAAACACAAAATACGAATGTTAAAATTATATGGGATATATATATATAATAAAAAATATGGTTATTATTATTCATAACTGATTTTTAATGGCTAGTTTGATTGGTCGTGGTGCGCTTGAACTCGGTGTTGCGTACATCAAACGCTATTGTATTATTCAAAGATAAGCATAACGTGGAATATTGGGGTGTTACTGGTCTAGATAAAACAATCAACGACCACAATGGCCCTATGGAAACCGGCCATAAATACTTAGGGAGTTTCCAATTCAAAAAATATATAAGGCTTTATTTCTTCTATCATAGGATATATAGTAACACCAAAATCTCTAACCCTTGGTCTAGATACAAAAAACCATGAAAAAGAATACACCCCAAATTCATAGAGACAAATTAATTCAATATCATTTCTCCTATGTATGAGACAGATCTAAAAACTGATTATTTATGCACACTATACATCTTGACCAATTTTTCACACAAGATTCCATGTCATTACCACATGATGTTAAACTATAAGGAATCAAATACGTCCTTACTACATGATGTTAAACTAAAATGAAAATTTCATGGTCACATGACATTAAAAATGGAAAAAAATATATCCCTTATATATGAGACTAAAAGGTGAAGACCATCACACATAATTATTCCATATCAGAGGATCACAAGGGCTTGACCCCTGGTCAACCAACATGCATGATGATTCTTCTATCTTTTAAGCACCTCATCCCATGAATCACACATCATGTCTTGAGAACCTATTGTTTTCTAAAGAATTCATGGATTTTGGAAAGGAGAAGAGATCTATCTGCTTGACCAAGGTATCAGTGCCTGAGGGATTGGACTTACCATCCATAGATGTCTTGTCTCTATATATAGGGAGGTCCAATCATTACAAGCATGACATCACTATGGCAGAACTCAGCACTTGAGGGTGTTCTGGGATATCCCTGACATGATTGTATTTTATCATCACCCATGACCTGAGGATCTCAAACCATGATTTAATACATTTTCATATATTAATCAAAAATATTTTAGAGTACTATTGAACCAAAGTATCCTAATTAGGTCCTTGTGTAACATTCAACTAATATTAGGTCCTTGAGCATCATAACATTAAAATTCATGGAATTTCATCAAATCTATATGACCTTAAATTCGATCCTATGATGATCCGAATTTTAGGACCAGAAAATAATAGAAAAAAATATTGAAATCTTGTGAGGTTGAAAACTCGCAAAGGGAAGCGAGAGTAAAATTCATGTCTTCTATCTTTAAATCCTCATCTATAGAGATTACGAAAAACATTAGGCAATAAATAAATGATCCATAAAACTAATAGAGGCTACTTTTTATCCCTAGTAAAACATGAAGCTATTATCATTGAACCCATGCTATCGGAAATAGTTTTAGTAACGACTTTTTCCATCTCCTCACCACGAGAACATGTTCTCTTGGTAGTACACAAATTTAGTGTGATCAAACCCTTCTTGGATATTATACTTTCCACAAATCAACCTTTATGATTTGAGTGCCTTAGATCACCATAAACCATTCATAGACCATTATAAAGGATTCCTGGATTTATGGAAACTGTTTTTGGATTATACATGTATGTCAATGGATCCAGAATATACACCTAAGGTCATTAACCAAAATTTTCATTCATAAAAAGGGCTTCCATATCCTTGTGATCTCTAACAACATTTTGGATGAACTCATAACCAAAGATTTTTGTAGGTCATTCCGGACATGATTCTCTGACCCCATCCCCATGATTCAAGCACTTTGGACTATGACTTACCATCCTCATAACTAGAATATTAATGAAGATTTGATATCCTTGATGTCATGTTTCCATGTTCTGTATCCTTTCTCAATGTAGTAATGTGACACTCTATTCCAAAACCGGTTGATGAACCACATCTTGTGATTTTATTCCACATGTCACAAGCCCTGAGATTCAAAATTAATAGTAAAATTTACCTAGGGGTCCATAACCCTTCTTGGACATATTTTCCTTAATACCCAACATCACCACCCAGAAATTTGAGTAATCAATAATCATTAATAGTCATTATAAAAGAGTAGGGAAACATATTTTTAACATGTTATTGAAAAATAAGTGTTCATTCATGCTAATCGGAGGCATCCCCTCTACGAAAGGAAGGAACCCCAATACATGGGATACATGGTAACACTGTGGTGGAACTCAAAACCTTTGGGGATCTTAGAAGAACCCTAGAATTTCTATCATATTATGTATTATCAACTCAAAATATTATTTTATGACTCACATCACCCAAATTTCAACTATATAGATGGACTCTTATTCCAAATTATTTCACCATCAACCTTTATTAACCCCATAAATATTATAAATACCATATAAAATAGTGTAGAAACCAATGGTTTACAAAGATACCAATGATTAATGTCCCTGAACTACAAACCAGAGGTACTTACTCCTTATAGCAAAGGAACTCCAATTCTCATGAGATCTAGAAACACCACAATAAAACTAATAACCTTAGGGTATCGTGGGTCATCCCTAGAATGTCTACTCCATATTCCAATTTAATAAATAAAGTCCTTCATATGAGACTTTAAAATGAAAGGAATATAAAAGGTTTAAGGTAAAAGACATTAAACTAAAGTAACATATTTCCTGATATAAAACACCTTAAGCTAAAAAATTGAAGGTTCGTGATTGAAGACCTCCAACTAAAGCATAAAATGGTCTAAGATAATAGACGATAAAATACGAAAATAAAAGGTTCAAGCCAAAATAACAGAAACTAAAACAAAATAAGATTAAATAATAATGAAATTAAAATATATATAGAGAATGTATGATCTAAAATACCTTAAACTATAACAATAGAAGGTACATGCTAAAGTAAACTAAAACTATATCAATAGAATGTTTGAGAAAACATACCCTAAAAATAAAGAAATAGAAGGACCGTGATAAAATACCTTAAACTAAAGAAATAGAATATCCAAGATAAACGACCCCAAAATACAACGATAATAGATCTAAGCTAGAAGACCTTAAACTATAGCACAACAACAATTTTTTTTTCCGGATAGGAAAAAATGAAAAAAACCTATTAATACATAACCCTACAAGAGGGTATCCCGATCAAAATTTGAGCCCATGCTTTCTAATCCTTTCCCTATATGAATATTAGGAAACAATTAATGTAATATAAATAAATATACAAATAATGTAAGGACCATCATATGCACTTATAAAAAATAATGGTCTACTTTCTAAGTCCACTGGCATCATCCAAAGATATATCAATCTCTCTCAGATATATATATAATACCCAAATTAACCTTTTAAGAAAGAGGTTATCTTAAATTAGTTGGTGCAGATACATTAATAATAATTCTCATGTTGGTGGGTTTAATGAGAATTTCATGAAAAAATGTGTTAAGGATTAGACAATGAAAATATGGGCATTTAGGTTTACTTGATATTATAAAAATTATGGCACCCAATACACCAATTGGAGACAACCCAATGAATCATGTAGGAAATTAAATTCCTTAAAACTAATTCCTTTTCCAAAAAGACATCTTTATAAAGGAGAGAAATTTGTTGAACCCACAAAATGAGAATTTTAAAATTCATAAGGGAAGAAATACCCAAGACATAGGTATTATTTTTTCCCACATATAAATGGATGAAGAAGGTTTCCAAGATCATGAAGATCACATAAACCTCCAGAGGACATGAGATTGAATGACCTTCAGAAGGTTATAAAAAATGTAATGTGTAATGAATGCCCTAATGGAGATTATCTGGATCCCCCTTGAAAATACCTTATATTCTTGTCAAGGCATCCAGGTCATTCATTGATCATGTAGTGGATGCTTGATGAGTTCTTGTAGATCACATGATTTGTCTATTGGTGAGTGACTGAAAACCCATCAAAAAATCATTGTAAAATAATTAAAAAATATGAAAAATGGGAAAGCCTATTTCCGTCATAAATATTCATCTGATAGACCCATGTAGTTATAAAGACACCATGGAATCCCTGGGAACATGTCCTCCTTTCCACGTAAGGTCTTGTTGTCATGTAAAATCAATTGTGTGAATGGATTAAGAGACGTCTAGCCTGTCATGGGATCCCCCTCCAGCTCCAAATACATATAACTGGGTTTGGATATGATAATTCTTGAACATCACCCCTGGATCATTTATTTGTCACAGGATGCATCTTAGAAAGGGATAGATTGTGTTTTCAACAACATTTTCAAAACTTATGAGATCCCCAACCCTTATAAAATATATATGGAAATAAAAAGGGAAATGATGATATATTTTTATGAGGAGTAGATACACAGATTTTATATGAATGGGGTTATAAACCCTAGGATATCACCCTTTATCATGAAAAACCCGCTCGACAAGATAGCATGGTCTTTTTGGAGTCCTTGATCGGATTGATTTATCTTGCGATGTCCCAATGGAATGAAACCATTTCTCATTAAGGTCCTGGAAAAAGAATATGAGATCTTGGGAAAGCCTTTCAACAGATGTCTTAATCTCTCAAAGGCCCCTGGACATGTAATCCTATACTTATGGATGTCCCTTGAAATGTCCAACAAATTTAGTAAAAATCCTTATGATTGATAAAAATATAATAAATGAGGTGCTAACATGATTGTCTTTTTGTCTTTGAAAATTATGAGACACCCTAGGATGATCTACAATGAGATATCATGAAATTCATGACACCAAGGCATGCTAATGACTCCAGCCTAACAATACGAGATATGTTCCACACAAAAATGCACATAACCAGGGTGGAGAGACAAATAAAACCATCCCCCTTCAGCTGAAAAAGCATCAATCCAGGACCCCTATTGTCTGAGAGATCAGGAGAGGGCTTATTGGAACGGTTGATCCTGTGATCGCAAGGTCTTCTACCCATAAACAATATAGAGAACAACCTATAGGATCACAAGACATGTATATATGCTTTGTGTGATTACACATATATCACATGAATTAACTTTATATTTTCCACCATACTATGTGATGGACATCCCACATATCATCTGGGTCATGAGAATCCTAAAATAAGATAAAAATTAATAAATATAAGGAACATATTGAATAAAGGCTAGAATAAATAATTAAAAATGGGATACATATACAGGGAATATATATGATGGTCTTCATGTGATTCACTTGACACATCTATATAACGAGACCACACCAGGACTTCTCATCCAGTTTATTTTATGCCCCTCAACATACCATATGAATCATGTGATTTCATATAGACATTCAATGAATGTCACACATTTCCCTCTGAGCATTCCAGCTATGTCTCATGAATCCCCTAGGGTTCGCCTTCCAGATCATTCAATTTCTGTAGGCATGTCAACTAAATCATGTAGAAACACCAGTGTATGACATAAAGGTCTCGCCATACCCTCTAGGATTACCAACAAGATCTCATAGCACTCTCAGAGTGTGTCATCCAGGTTTTACAATGAATCCAAGAAATTTTAGACAATTCACATGAGGAAATTAGAGAAATTCATCGTAGATCTTGAGAAATGAAACAATAGATATAATCCTAGTCTCGTGATGAAAACATGACAAGTCATCCTGGGTCATTCAAAATCCACCAAGACATGTCAGTAAAGTCCTATGATGGCACCATGACAATTCATCTATTTTTTATAACATCCTAGAATCATATCAACCGGTATCATGTAATGTCATTCAGAGTAGTTAGTATATATCATGTGACTATATTTATACATCCTCTTCTAGGTCTTGAAACATCCTTGAGACATGTCAATATAGATCATGCGACGTCCTATGGAATAGTTCAATAGGTCACATGACACTCTCCAGACAGATCAGTCCTGATCATGAAATTGTGTTCAAACATCCTTGTCCTGGTCTTAAGAAATCATATAGAAATGTTAACCTAGATCATGATACATCATTCAAACAATTCATATAGGTCATGCTATGTCACTAACCGGCCCGAGTCGACCCTGAACCGGTCACCCAGGCCAGCCCGTGACAAGTCCCGAGAGGCATTCCTGATCCTCCCGGGATGGTGACAAGCACCAAGGGCATCAATAGAGTACACAGGGGAACGATTTCAACCATTTATAAACAATAAAACAAACAACGGAAATAAACGGACATCCCAAAACGAGTTTATATAAAAATTGAACTAAATATTATTTGTAAAAGAAAATAAAAGTATAACAAAACCAATAACTCAACTGAACAATCCTGATAACCAAATAAATCCATGTGACACTTATGGTCACTCTCCAACACAATGATCAAATGTCACCAAAGGTGATCATACTAAAGATGAAACCTACACAAGGTCTAAAAAAATAGGAAGACTATAGGCGTGAGTATTAAAACTCAGTAGGTTAGCTGGATATTCTATTCCCAATTCAAATTCCTTTAAAATAAAAGAAACATAAATTTATAGTTTTAAATTCAAGATATGAAAGTATGGTTTTCAAATGAGTTTCCAAGCTATAATCATTATCAGACAAAACCATGCACGTTTAATAAACAAAAATGCAAGCAACAATTTTTTTCGAAGAGGTGCAACTTCAAAATGAAAATTGTTTTCAAGTGGGATTATTTAAATATTTTTAACTTTTAAATAAATAACACATACTACTGAATTTACCAACCAAACACACTGTATTCCGATGGTGAGTACAAAATAGCCAATGAGCACTAGTCACAGGAACACCCCTAGGCACTAGTTAGTTGTGAGCCCTAGGTACCTCGTATCTCGGTGAAGGTAACCATAATAAATATCTATTCTCGTGCACGAGACACTATTAGGGAACATACCCGTAACCTATTTGTCCCCAATCACCATCATCATCATAGTTTAGTTAGTGTTTCCATCTTCAAACTTGCTACCTGAAACAGACGCCAACCCCCATAGAATCACTAGCATACTAGTACACGTCCACCCACCTAGATACCCGAGATTCCCATTAGTGCTCAATCAAGTTACACATATTATAAAATACACATTTCACATCCAAATTACATTACCAAACCATAAAAACACAAACATCCCATAATCTTTCTTCCCATTTCTTACACGAATCAAAAAACCTCTAAATAATTTGGTAAAATAATTTCATGAAGTGTATTGAGGATTTGCACATAAAACTCATTCAAAAACACTATTTAATTTATAAACACACATCAAAACCAAACAAAATAATATTTGGAAGCCCTATAAAAATTTAATAAAATCATTTAATGGACCGTAAAACAATCCCAATTGCACAACTTGGTATACACAAGTAAAACACTCCTTCATTTCTAGGAAATGCCAAACGAGCCTTTAAACATTTTTCTCAAAACTAACGTTTAACAAAGGTATGATTTTTTTTTTAAGGATGTGTATATACACAATTTAGAGCATCAAAACCCATTCATAAATCTCTTATAATACTCAGGTTACATATTCAAAACACAACCATTTTCATAAAGATGCGAAACGGACCATTTTTGGGAAACTCGGGCCAAAATATGTTGTAAACCAAAAACCCACTTGTTTGAAAAAACAAATCCAAATTGGAAATCTATATAAGGACCCGAAAATTCCATTTTTCATTATTACAATTTTTTTATAAATGAAAACAAATAACTTTTAAATCACACATCACACATAAAATCCAACCGGGCAATTTACCGAACACCTGTCATGCCCTTTTTCAACAAAACGATTTATTTTAAGTATGTTAAAAGGAATAAAACACCAATTGAATGTCATAATTTTATTCATGATACTGTTACATGTTAAAAATATCATAAACCAGATTATAAACCTCACAAAATATTTTCAAAAGATAAAGTAACATTTAAACAAACACTTGTTGAGCACTTTCATGACAAAACACCACTACCTTTCACAAAACAATGATTAAACAACCACTTTGCACACCAAGAAAATTATACAAAGGATTAAAAACAATAATAAACTTTTATATCAGTTTAGGATAATATTAAAATGATGAAACCTGAATGATAAAGGCATGTGCAAGGGATATCCTACCTCAAATCCTTGGCGTAATTGAAACGCACACCCAAAATCACCCGCCTCGGGTTTATAAACCCAAAAAATATAAAGACCAGAACTAAAAAAACAGAAACCCCATCAAAAAAACATGGTTTAAAAAAACCCTAGGTCGATCAATACTAGGGGACAATATAAATCCCAGAAATAATGAATGGAGGGGGAAGAGGAAGGAGAAAGGAGAATGAATCTCACCTTTCACCCTAGAAAACTCTTCGTCTTCCATTAGATATGAAACCCTATAGAAAAGGGAATGGCTTGAAACTTCTTGGAGAAACTCATAAGGTCTGGAATAACCAGGTAAAGACTATTTGTGTCCAAAAGAGTACGAATTTATTGATTTATTAATGATACAATTTACCTTGTCAATTCCGGACGATTTGAGGTATCCTGAGAAGTTTCGCCCTAATCCGCGACCCATATGAGCTCCAAAGAGGTAAAATCGATTATTAAGGTTGCGATAGGGTTATTGGTTTCTAGGGGGAGGTATAAGTACCGAAAAATATTAAAAATGGAAAATTATATAAAAGAAATGATTTATTTTTAAAAAAAAATAGGAAATGGACCCATGTGCTAGCCCAATACCTAAATAAGTAACCCAAATTCACCCTGCTTATGAATTTATAATGGGTACAAAAGGATAAATATGTTTCAATATATCAGTATAGGGCAAGTGGAAAGTTAAATGGGTGAAAAAGGATGAAAAAAAAGAGTTATATAAGAAAAAATTCAGTTTTTAAAACTGGGAATGGGCTCACGGTTGGCCCAAATCATGAAGTAACCACCCTTTCTTCAAAAACTACTAAACAAACAATGGGGATCCAAAATTAGGGTGGATATCCATATATGAAACTTCAAAACTCAGGATTCATCTAACCAAATAAACATGAAAAGGATTGGGATTTCCAATGGACCAGATCAATACAATGACAAAAAAACGTTTGTGACAAATCTCCCCACCATTAAAGCTTTCCACCCCCGGAAAGCCATAACACTTTGCTGCTGAAAAAAAAAACAACACCTAAGGATTCCATAACAACATAATGCAGCCTCTAAAGATAAGGCAAATATAAATCACCAAAAATGCATCTTAATACTCTTTCACACAAAAAACATAACTCACAACCACGTCTGGAGAATCAACGGATAGATGAAGCCACCACCTCCACAACCAAACCAAGAACCCGATTATTGGGCCTTCTCTAAATGAACCCAACCATAACCCAAACCAAAGAGAACTCACAAAAACCAAATATTACCAGGGATTAAATAATGGAATCCCCACAATTAATAATCAACTAGCACTAGAAATGTTATTAGGATGAAAATCCAGGAGACCCATAGTGGGTCTCCCCACCATTAGAAACCAACTAGAAACGAACAGACAAGAATTCAATATGATCTAGAATTGGGCCTCACTCACACAAGCCCAAAAAAACCCTCCTACAAAAAACTAATATACCATGTCAATAGGGTTAAAAATGAACATATAAAACACCCACTCCCAAACAGAGGGGACAAGAACTTGGCCAACACATTCAGCACAGTTCTGGAGCCCCGCCACTTGGGGATGGGGGGGGGGGGGGGAAGCGGACCCAATAATTTGGCCACTCAAACCACAAAAGAAACAAAGAAACTACCAAAAAATCTCCACCTATGAATAGGTAACACCAAGACTGCACCTAATTTTTACAGGCGGTCCACATAGGGACATTGATTGAAAACCCACATCCATGAAGGAATAACCATAGACACTGTGTGAGGGGTTGAGTCCACCACACTTGTTGCAACAAAGGGAAATTCACAGAAATGAGGAACCAAAACATTGACATAGAAACTAAAATACCAAAAAAGAGGAGTACAGATCCTAATCGAGCACTCCACACATTTGTCGATTTCCTGACTGTGTGAAAAGCTTCCCTCCGAGGCCTATGGCTGGAGCCCTGATTCTTGAAGCATTTTCTGCACCACAGTCAGGTGATAAGGATCACACCACTTAAAAAAACCTCACATGATCACAAAAAAAACCTTCATCTAAATAAGAACTCATATATAAATATCAAAATTCTCTCTCACTCCAAACGAGGGGCATAATGGACAAGGAATACGACGAAACACATCAACATCACCGAACACAACTGCTCTGTCCAAAAGAATTATCACAACCTATAAGCACTTTTAATAGATCCCAAAAAGCTCTCTATTCCAAAAAATAGGTTGAGGTATCATCAAAAGAGGTGGATTTAAAATTTTAATGGAATCCTTAGGTTGATCAGCATAAAAGATTTCCAACGGAGAACTATCCATGGCCACATCACAACATCAAACACATCTTTAGAAACCCAATGAAAATTACTCCAAAATCGAGCCAACAACAAGATCCCATCTCTAGATAGAACAAGAGTATGAATTATAGATCACATGGAATCTAAACAAATAAAAAAATATTCTATGACATAGAAAAATCAAGCCACATAACCATTGGTTTTAAAAAAGGCCAAAATTTTCAGCTCAAATTTTTTTTGAAAAAAACAAACTAACTTGGTGGGTTCCCACATTCACCAATGGTGTTTCATCAATTCTCACCCACATGCACATTTACATGCCACACCATGCACCCAACCACAATACCATATAGAACATCCTTCCAGATAAAACTAAAACCATGCATGTGAGCACCCATGATAACACCAAAGGCTAAAACAAAACAACATCATTCCAAAACCAAATTAACATCACAAGGAACACCAACCACCAAGTCCAAAAAACCTTTTCATATTTCACAAAAAAAACACAATTAATTAAGAAACATTTTCTTAAAAACCTACCCCTTTTCTTTTTTTAAAAATTTTTAAATAACCAGGCCACTCCAAACAACCCCTTCCCATTTTTTCAAAAAAAATTCAGCAATGTATATTTTCATAATCTGAGGTCCATTAAGACCAATACTGTTTCTAGTAAAACATGAACCGATCAAAACCAATTTCCAAAAATAATTTATCCGATTCAAAAGAAATTTAACATCCAAAAATACCCCATTGAAAACAAAGATCCATAATCACCTTAAAATGATTCACAATTTCAAAACATTTTATTTCAACAAACCACAAGTTTAGATTATGGATAATCCAATCACTTTAAATCATTTCCACTTCCCTCCATTTTCTTACAAAAACAAAACCTTCCAAAACCATTCTTATATTTAGTTTTTGAAAACACCCTTTTTCACTTTTCAAAATCTAATCCTTCTTTTAAAACCCATTTCCAAAATTCTCACACAAGTATTTTAAAAACAAAAATTCAGAATTCAAGATAGGTTCAAGAGACCCAAAAAATGGGAACTAGTGTCGGTGGGTGACTTGACCATATGGTTGGAGGCCATATACCAAACACAACACCAACACATAGAGACTTATTAGGACCATTCCCTAGCTCCACATGAATTGCCAGGCCCCGCGAGCTCACGGAGGCCATTAGTCAGACTCCCCTTATCATATCCCAACACTAAAAAATAAACCAGAACAAAGGACACTAATAAAACCGGACTTCCCGTGGAAACCCAAGGATTAGAACAAGAAAGAGTTCGCGATGCCCTTCTTGAACTTAACCATAAAGTCCAAAAAATCCTACTACATATACCATGTCATCCCCAAAATAACAAGGGTGCTCTAGAAAGAAAGGTCTGCTATGAGACGACCTCCTCTGATACCATTTTGTCACGAACCAACCCGAGTCGACCCTGAACCGGTCACCCAGGACAGCCCGCGACAAGCCCCGAGAGGCGTTCCCGATCCTCCCGATATGGTGACAAGCACCAAGGGAATAAACAGAGTACACAATGGAAATATTTCTCCAATATATAAACAATCAAACAAACAATGGAAATAAACGGACAACCCAAATTGAATTTATATAAAAATTGAACTAAATATTATTTGTACAAGAAACTAAAAGTAGAACAAAACCAACAACTCAACTGAACAATCCCGATGACCAACTAACTCTACATGACACTTTTGGTCACTCTCCAACACAATGATCAAATGTCTCCCAAGGTGATCGTACTAAACAGGAAACCTGAACAAGGGCTAAAAAAAGAAGAAACTAAAGGCGTGAGTATTAAAACTCAGTAGGTTAGCCTGATATTCTATTCCCAATGAACATTCCTTTAAAATAAAAGAAACATCAATTTATAGTTATAAATTAAATATATAAAAGTATGGTTTTCAAATGAGGTTCCACGCTATAATAATTATCATACAAAAACATGCACGTTTAACAAACAAAAATGCAATTAACAATTTTTTTTCAAAGAGGTGCAACTTCAAAATGATAATAGTTTTCAAGAGGGATGCTTTAAAGATTTTTAACTTTTAAATAAATAACACATACTACTGAATTTACCAACCAAACACACCATATTCCGACGGTGAGTACAAAATATCCAATGGGCACTAGTCACAGGAACACCCCTAGGCACTAGTTAGTTGTGAGCCCTAGGTACCTCGTATCTCGGTGAAAGTAACCATAATAAATATTTGTTCTCATGCATGAGCCACTAGCAGGGAACTTACCCATAACCTAGTGGTCCCCAATAATCATCATAATCATAGTTTAGTTAGTGTTGTCATCATCAAACTTGCTACGTGAAACAGAGGCCAACCCCCACAGAATCACTAGCATACTAGTACACGTCTTCCCACCTAGATACCCAAGATTCTCTTTAGTGCTTAATCAAGTTACACATATTATCAAATACACATTTCACATCCACATTACATTCCCAAACAATAAAAACACAAACAACCCATAATATTTCTTCACATTTCTTACAGGAATCAACAAACTGCAAAATATTTTGGTAAAACAATTTCATGAAGTGTATTGAGGCTTTGCACATAAAACTCATTCAAAAACACTCTTTCAATTATAAACACACATAAAAACCAAACCAAATCATATTTTTAAGCCCTAGAAAAATTTAATAAAATCATTTAATGGACCATAAAATAATCCCAATTGAATAATGTGGTATACACAAGTAAAACACTCCTTCATTTCTAGGAAATGCCAAACGGGCCTTTAAACATTTTTCTCAAAACTAACGTTTGACGAAGGTATGAATTTTATTTTTTTAAGGATGTCTATAAACACCATTTACATTAGCAAAACACATTCATAAATCTCTTATAATAATCAGGTTACATATTCAAAACACAACCATTTTCATAAAGATGTGAAACGGTCCATTTTTGGGAAACTCGGGCCAAAATAAGTTGTAAACCAAAAACCCACTTGTTTGTAAAAACAAATCCAAATTGGAAATCTATATAAGGAACCAAAAATACCATTTATCATTCTTCCAATTACTTTATAAATCCAAAAAAATAACTTTTAAATCACACATCACACATAAAATCCAACCGGGCAATTTAACGAACACATGTCATGCCCTTTTTAAACAAAACAATTTAATTTTAGTACATGAAAAGGAATAAAACACCAATTTAATTTCATATTTTCATTAAAGATACAGTAACATGTTAAAAATACCATAAAACAGATTACAAACCTCTCAAAATATTTTCAAAAGATAACAGAACATTTAAACAAACACTTGTTGAGCAATTTCACGACAAAAGAACACTACCTTTCACAAAACAATGATTAAAAAACCACTTTGCACACCAAGAAAATTATCCAAAGGCTTAAAAATAATAATAATAAGTTATATCAGTTTAGTAGAATAATAAAATGATGAAACTTTAATGATAAAGTCATGTTCAAGGGATATCCTACCTCAAATCCTTGGCGTAATTGAAATGCACACCAGAAATCACCTGCCGCGGGTTTATAAACCCTAAAACTATAAATACCAGACCTAAAAAAACATTAAACCCATAAAAAAACATGGTATAACAAAACCCTAGGTCTATCAATACTAGGGGACAATATAAATCCAAGAAATAATGAATGGAGGGGGAAGAGGAAGGAGAAAGGAGAATGAATCTCACCTTTCACCCTAGAAAACTCTTCGTCTTCCATTAGATCTGAAACCCTATAGAGAAAGGGAATGTCTTGAAACATTTGAGACACTCATAATTTCTTGAAGAACCAGGGGAAGAATATTGGTGTCCAAAAGAGAACGAATTGATTGATTTATGAATGATACAATTTACCGTGTAAATTCCAGAATATTTGAGGTATCCTGAGAATTTTCGCCCTAATACGAGACTTATATGAGCTCCAAAGAGGTAAAATAGATTATTAAGATTAGTATAGGGTTATTGGATTCGTGGGGGAGGTGGAATCACCGAAAAATATTAAAAAATGAAAAATATATAAAAGAAACGTTTTATTTTTTTAAAAACAGGAAATGGGCCCATGGGCTAGACCAATACCTAAACAAGTAACCCAAATTCACCCTGCTCATGAATTTATAATGGGTCAAAAAGGATAAATAAGTTTTAATATATCAGTATTGTACAAGTGGGAAGTTTAATGGGTGAAAAATTATGAAAAAAAAGAGTTATAAAAGAAACAAATTCAGTTTTTAAAACTGGGAATGGGCTCACGGTGGGCCCAAATCATGAAGTAACCACCCTTTCTTCAAAAACTACTAAAAAAACAATGGGGATCCCAAATTAGGGTGGTTATCCATATATGAAACTTCAAAACTCAGGATTCATCTCACCAAATACCCATGAAAAGGATCGGGATTTCCAATGGACCGGATCAGTACAAATACAAAAAAACGTTTGTGACATGCTACACTCTCTAGAAATGTTAGTCATGATCATTATATTGTCTTCATACATCCTCATCTATGTCTGAAAACTTCCTCCAAACGTGCCAACCCATTTCATGTGATTTACATGAGAAATTTCTGGAAAACCTCATAAATTTCATGAAGAAAACCATTCTATGCCAATCAAATATCCCAAGGAATGTTAAAATTGTACAATTTAAATATAAGGAAAAACTCAGTGTGTGATCCCCAATTAGTAGAAGGATATGACTTCCCCCATATAAGGGAAACCTTAGTGTCTAAAACCCAATTAGTGGAATGATATGAATTCCCAAATATAAGGGAAACCTCAATGTTTAAAACATGATTATTGGCACAATTTCACTACCCACATATAATGGAAACCTCAGTGTATAAGCCCCGATCAGAGAAACGATGTGACAACCTGTATAAAACGGAATCCTTAGTGTGTAAGAACCAATCAGTGGCATGATATGACTCCTCCAATATAAGGGAAACCTCATTTTGTAATCCCCGATTAGTGGAATGTTATGAATACAACCAAATAATGGAAACCTAAATGTGTAATCCTCTACCCATCTAAAATACTAAGAATCTGATTACTGCCATAACAAGGATACATAGGACGCCTTCCTAAGTCCCTAGATCCATAACAAACGTCCAAAGGGATTTCTCATAACATAATTACTGAACCCATATGCCGTGAGACTAATTAAGATCCCTCCCTTATTTCTGACATAGTGCATGGATCCTGTGTGTTTTGGTTGTTTCAATGATCATTACATTTTCATCAGGAACATCTACTAGAGTTGGAAACCTCAGAGTGTATCCCCCGATTTGTGGCATAATATGGCTTTCCCCAATTAAAGGAATCCTCGGTGTGTAAATTCTTATCAATGGAATGATACAGATTCCCACATATAAAGAAACAATAGCATGAAAACACCTACCCCAACTGAACTATAATAAATCTACTTCATGCCATATCCAGGATACATGTGATTCATTCCTAAGGCTCGAGCTCCATAACAAACCTCTAAAGGGATATCCCAACACATAAGTATTGTACCCATGTTTAGTGAGATTTAAAACATTCTCTCCCTTTTTCTCACACTGATCTTGGATCCTGTTGGATTAGTGCGTTTGAATGATCACATGATTTGCATCATTAACTTCCATAGTCAATGGAAACCTTAGTGTGTAAGACCCGATCTGTGGAATGATACGAATACCCCAATATCAGGGAAAACATACTGTATAATCTTCTACCCCATAAAAACTATGAGAAATATTATTCATTCTCAAACCATGGTTTTTAGTATTCCTCCTCAAGGCCCACACTTTAATTCTCAGTGCCTATGTGACCTAATTTGAGTCTCTTCTACATGAAGTTAAACTACACGGTTACTATGAACTACGTGGGTTTGGATTTATATTATAAATAGGATGTGTAGGATACCTATTAATGGATCATTACCTCCCTTGAAATATCAATCGCCTCCTTGAATGATAGAAAATTCCAGAGTTCATAGTTACATGGATTTAAAGCATAATCAGCTACCTAGTAAGGATATTTAGATGAAGAGACTCAGAGACATATAGATTCATCTACTATTTTTTTTATTTTTATATAAACGGATTTAAATTGTGATTATTTTTAAAGAATCTAATACCATATCAGGATTAGGAAGATATTGTGAAATATATCATAAATAGAGTCCAGGTGTAGGAAATAATTCACCCCAAAAGGGTGGGATGAGCTAGAGCGACCATCCAATCGACCAATGTGAGTTACTATGTTTTACTGGTTCTAAGACCCTAATAGAATGACTACATTTTTAAACAAGGATCACACTCTATTATGAATGGTTAAGACATTGAGAGTATCTATTAGAGATAATAATGAAAAACTCGACATGAATTATTTTTCAAGACATTGAACCCCCAAAAAATCAAACAATCAAGACATAGATTTACCCATATTTTTTTAAAAAAAAATGGAGAACCAGATGTGAAATAATTTAACTATGTCATATCTTACACGATATATAAAATCATTTACTTCCTAGTTATTATTTGTCAGATTTTTCCTATCATATTATTGGTTGTATTATTATGATGAAACATGTTATTTGGATGCCTTTCTCATTCATATATCCAAGGAGGATTTTCCAATGTTAGGTGGGGATATAATTAACCTTGAATTTCATATTATAAATCTATATGTATAATGTGTTAACCATTTACCATTTTATCAATTACATAATAAATTTCATTCATATATGTATATAGAAACTATTATATTTAATAATGAATGATAATCCATTATTTTTCAATGAAGATACAACAATAACATTTCTATTTATGGAAGGAATATAATAACCATAATCCAATTATTGAACTAATTTACTAAGTTAGAATTATATCAAAAGTAGTAAATTATAATATAGTAACTCTAACCCCGTTACTCACATGTAGATCAACTCCACCTTTCATTAATTACCACATATATGAGTCTATGTTCATAAAAAAAGTGCGATCCACACTTGGTATCTTGTACCCATGAGTTGTATTTAGAGAAATTACCTCTATAAAATTTACATTTAGATGTTCAAAATTCGTATCTTTTAGAACATTTCTCAAACTGGGATATGAATCTAGATTTTTTTTTAAATTCATACAATTAATAGATCTAAAAATTATATACATGATTTATTCCATAATAATAAAAACAACATATTTATGTTGTTGTATAATGTTTTATATCTTTTCATCAATTAATTTTAATTAATGTACTCCCTCTAAAACTAATGACCTGATACATGATATCAATTTAGTGATCTAAGATCCATATTTAACTATGTAATGACCTTTATTTAAATCAATCCTCATCACTTCAGTTATTTGGGTAGAAAAAACATCCAATCATATCTCATATTAATTTATGTTATTTGAGTGTAAAAATAATTTCCCAATTCCATTATATGGATTTCAACTTAAATCTATTCTTATGGTATCCTTTGAGTTAGGATTTTCTATTTATGTTTCACCCAAAGATCATAATAGGATCTGGTGACCTAACTATTAAGGATTTACACATCCACAATTCCTTATAAAATATATTCCACGGAATCAACAGTTTAGTGATAACATATCCAGATTGATGAATGAGTGCTCGATATGTGTTTTCATAGGAAGGAATATTTCACATAGTATTTGAGGGGTTTAATTTTACTGTCTCACCAAGTTAATATAAATCCTTTTCATATTAAATTTTTATATATTGCATCTCATGAAATATTTATTATCTCATATTTTATTTATATCTATATGCATTCAATTTAATAATTTTGTTTTTGAATTTCTATCATAAGAATGAAATTAACATTTTTTTCACACATTTCTATAGGAATCATTACACAATCCATAGTTTGAGCTACTCACCCAAAAATAAAAGTTAAACATAGTTACACATATACAAATTAATCTTCCAAATTTGGTATATATACAATTTTTATAAAGGATAATAACTATATAAAATTATAAACTCTAAATGATTAAGTGTAGAGCTATTGAAAAATAAACCCCACCATTCTTGGACAACGAAGAATCCTCCAGGATAGTGGGAAGTTTTACTGAATGTCCCTCTACTGAAAGATAATTTACTCATTGATGAATAAAATTACTCATAACTCTAATACATAGTATGTATGAATTATATTAAAAAACATAATTCCATATAATATTTTTTCTTATATACCATGGTTAGGGTACAATAAATCTAAATCATCTATTATCCTGCCGGGCAAGAAATGCATGACATGAGAATACATAAGAATCAATTTATCTCATAAATTAAGGAATGCACAATATTAAATTTTCATAAACATTTTATAATCCCGAATAATAATATAATTAAGAAAACAATTAAATATTTTATTTATTTGAGAAACATGAGATATAAATAGGAATGTTCATTTTTTAGTAAGGTTTAAAAATCAATTATTTATGATTCCTAACACATATAATTTGTAATCAGTTTATAAAATATTAAATTATTATGTAAAATCTTGATTTTTTAACATTCTATGTTATATGATAATTTATGATTGATAATGGTGAATTAACAATTAAAATTTATGATAGATATTGAATATTATGATAAGTGTTGTTGTAATTTTCTAGTAAAATTTAAAAATATCCGCTATATCACTAATAGTATAATACACAATTCATTATTTTTTTAAATCAAAATTTAATTATAGTTTATGATATCTCATTTCATAAATTACCAAATAATACAAAAACTTATGATTTTGGTATATCATACATTATGATAAATCATAGTTATAGAATATGACTAAGTAAAATAAAAGAAATCATCCATATTGTATGTTTCAATATGGCCCTAAATAGTTTAAAATAAACATTTTCATTGAAAAATTGGTAGAAAACATGCTGATTCATTGATAAAATTTCCCTAACATCATTTATGAGATTTAGATAGGTTCATCTAATGTATTTGGATTTGGAAGAAACCCCATAAAATTCTCTATCTATATTTCACATGATCAATATATGTAAATAAAGAGCGTAAACATACCTAAAAAATAGACCTTGTCTTTTACAGGTAAATAGATTAAACATGATATGGATTTCTTAAGGAATTGAAAAGGATCCAATCTCTATGATAATTACACCAACCGTAAATCCTTATTCAGAATTGGAGGATCCTTATTATTATTATCTCTTATAGAAAATTGCTCAATGAAGATGATTGATTAATCAAATACGAAGAGAGATTCACATATGACATGAAAATATAAACAGATCAACCAACAAGGGGATCTAATACCTTTATATATATAATCTAAATTATTCCATTAAGGTAACTGAGTGTCAACTTATATCTCATGGAATCAATAAGGTGTTACGATAATACATGAACCATTGGGGATTTTCCCTTTCAAAAATTTCAAATGACAACAATTCCACAAAATAATTAATCCCAATAATTTATAATTGATGAAACCATTAAATATATATAGAATATTTCATGAACATAATGTTTTATACCATCCATATGTTGATATAATTTATTATCAAGCTTCAAATAATATGAATATCAAAATACATTTGTCATAACAAAATATTAATATTTTACTCACGTATATGTTAGGAGTCACATATCCTCAAAATGATTAATAATCCTATAAATATTTTTGGCTATAATATAGGGGATATCATAGAATATGATATCTCCTTTTTAGTGTAAATACGACAAAGATTGTGATCAACACCACCTCTCATGAATCCTTACTTCCTTAAATTACATTACAATTTTTGACAACTAGTCCATGGTAAATTCATGAATTTTTATAAATATTTATTTAATTAGAATTGTGAATCCTCTTTGAATCACAATTTATATTAAATATATTATATTTTTGAGTATTTACAATAGTGAGAATGTTTCTTCCACATTTATGATATCAATTTGTCTTTATTAATTACATAAGAATATTAATTTATTTATTATCACATTTCTATTCTCATTATATATATATATATATTAAATTCACATTTTTTCTCTTTGATAGTGTGATTATTTATTCTCTAAAAAAGTTTCAAATATAGTTTTTATACCTATTTGATCCCACTCATCCTTCACGAATTTAACCCAGGATTTCTCCTTAACTTCTTATTCAAATATTTCCATATACTCATGAGTTGATAATTTAGTGTATTTTATACTCTTCATAGTATAAGTTATAGTTGAAGTAAATTATTTTCCAATAATATTGGATTTATCAATTTTAGATCCCCTTATTATTCATTATCAATATTTTTTTCATCTTTTTAATCTGTATATTATTAAAAAATTATTAATGGTTAAGATAATATATATATTTCTATTTTTCATATTATTTATAAAAAATTTCATTTAAATATGAATCTTCAATACTATTCCAGATATATTTTTCAATCAATTTAACATGCCAAATTTCATAAATTTTATTTAGCCCCCAAAGAATCATTTATAGGTTTTAATCATAGTTTAGTAGTTCACAAATATTTGTTAATCAGATACACTATCATATTATGTTGATTTCATTACCTTTTTCAGATATATCATTTAATTTTGAACACCCTAAAATGTAAAAGTGTTTTACTACATTTATGAAACATTTCATAATGTTTCTTCTCCTCAATTGGTAAAATCTACAGAGTCCCATAGAGGTGATAATCTAAATTATATAACATAAAGTATGTATTATATTTCAATACATTCTAAATGTCTTTTAAGTTTATATTTTTATATCACTAACACAAAAAATTATCTAAAAAATAAAACATCATACAACTAATAGTCATTTTCCCCACTATAAAAACACTAAATTAGTCTTCAACATCTTGTAATAATTCATCACATAATACCCCAATCTATACAGATCTTACATATCCTTGGAAATATTAATCATAATAAAGGGTTGAGGTAATATTCTTAGTATGTGTAAACATAGGTGATGAAAATAAAATATCATATGTGATTATATGTTGAGTATGTAAGAATTTTAAGGGTATATTAGAATGTTATACCTAACAAATAATAGTTAATAAATCATTTCAAAAGGTAAATTTCATAAATCAAAAGTTTGTGGAAACATTAACTGATAATCATGAGCTATAAGAGAATCAAATAATGATGACTTATAAATATGGTAAAAAAATAGTACATGGGATATTACTTTCATGAGCCACAGCATTAGTGCCCATTATTGTGAGAAACTAAAATATACCCTCAATGAAATATCTCATGAGATATAAATAATAAAACAATTTATATGAGGGTTATATTAGACCCCACCCATCATCATCCATACATATGAATTCCACTAAAAAAATCAAAATCATATCATAAAGAACCCATGGAATAAAAAGAATTTTTATATCTCTTTCAAATGTAATATTATAAGGAAAAAATATAAAAGTCCATCAATAATCATGGAATGATATTCTTGTTTAAAATAAAAGGACATCAAAAGATATTCAGAAACATTGTAGCTCAAGACCATTCAATCAAGATAATAGAGCATACGGTATTTTTAATGTATAAGTAAATGGTATAAAACTAAGTCAACAATTTCCCCTATAAATATATGTATCAAATCAAGGTAAATAACCACCAATAAGAGGAATGTAAACAAGGTATTCCCTATGAAAAGGCATTGGAAAAAATTTTCAAGATAAAAATTTATAACTCAAAGAAAGGAGATATGGTCTATCAATATCCCTTATAGAAAACACATACTCCCTGAATCATGAAATATTTGAAAAAAGGATTACATGATAAACAAAAAAAATGATAGAATACCACATAACATAATTAAAGGGAAAAATTTACCCAACATATATGAAATATTCTAAATAGAAGGATCATATCAAAATTATTAGAAATTGATTTATGAAAAATTCTTTCGAATAGGGAAACTCATGAATCAAAATAAATTAAAAAATAACCAAAATTGATTTAGTATACCCCACGAGCTATAAGTAAATAATGTTTAGAAAATTAATAGGATATTAAATCAATAAAACACCATGAAATGTTAATATGGTGTATAATAACTAAAATGTATCAAATAATTATAATTGAGACCTAAAAATCCCTAATGAATTTGGAAACATTCATTACAAGATGTTGGTACACCATTATAATGAATATTTGGTTCATAATAAGAAATATGTCTCAAAGAGTGAAAATTTGATACAAGATACTCCTATTACTTTTTCATTTTTTGATAAAAAACCCCATGAGGGAAAGAAATTAGAAGGGAACATTGAATATCATACATTATAAGAAAATCCACATTCAAAATATTAAAGCGGTAGTAGCTATCCCATTCATAAGAAACAATAATGCATTATAAGGAACATTTTTCAAGGGGTGAAATTGAGATAAGAAACCCATAAAACTTAAGGATTATTTAAATAAAATCCTCATTAAATTGATATAATATAATTGGAATTTGGGTTGGTAGCATAGTGGTTAACACACCCCATAATATTGTATGAAAAACCTGATGAAATTATTAGGGGGGGATATTTTTGGGTTACTGTATTTATAATATAGCAGGTAATATAGAAATTAGTTATATTCTGAGGATTCTGTAATTCAGGCCACTAATTTGGGAATGAGAATGACATGGACTTTGGGAAACTATTGGTATTTCTTCCACCAGACCTTCAGGACACTTAAAGCCTTCTGTCCATTGCCTTTTAGGCCATAATGGCCTATGGGAAATGAAGAAAATAGACCTGACCACATAGAAGTAGGACACAAAAGATGAATCATAGTATTATTAGGAACTATAACAGATCTAAATAAATTGGGAATAAAGAGATGGTTTTTCATTCACCATCGATATAAGGCACCACGTGGCATATCATGGGGAAATGCTAGCCAGCCAGCCATGTGAGATTGTGAGATTGGAACTATCAATGAATTAGATACTAGGGAGGGGTAGTTATAGTGTATTTAGGTCTTTGGGACATCGGTCCATGTACTAGGCCTTGTGCCTCTGGGCCTAAGGGTCATGTAAGGGTTCCCTAATTGCCTAATTAAAAATGGTATTGTCCACAAAAAAATAATCTATGGCCTTTGGGACATTCAAACTAGAGATTGAATCAAGTTGAATTTAATTTCTGTGAAAAAAGTGTAATTCAGGTTTTAATATCTCTAATAGTTAGTATACACACAACATAAATCGAAATAGGAGTATAACAAAAAATATTTCTCAAATAGCGAAATTTATTATTAAAATAACCCTTACATGGTATTCCCTTTTACTTGATAGTGCTCTATCATCTAGTATAATAAACATAAATATATTAATAAATTATGTCAAAAAATTAATATATATAAATATATCTACACTTCCCATTTTATAATTATTTTATAAATATATTTTATAAATATATTTTATAAATATATTAACTGATTTTAGTTTATTTTCATCATTGTGTGTTTGAACAATTAGTTTCTTTCTTTTTAAAATGATCACAAAGATAAGATCAATCATCACTAATTGGTTTCATGTTAATCCTTCACAGATCACTCAAGATAGAATAATAAATTTTTAATGAATACTTAAGTCCCATTTTTATTAGATTAAACTCATGAATACGACTTGTGAAAATTGAAATCTTGGGGAAATAATTTTCAACTTGACTAACAATTTAATGATGATATATTAATAAATATTTTAAATACTAAAAAAATATAGAATAATTAAAACACCTAAAATATATTATTATCATATTATATTTCAAATATTAGATATCCCATAATCATTTGTGACAATAATTTTATAATATCATTTATATAGGTGGTTAGATAAACCCAAATGGTAACATGTTATAATGATTTAATGAGTAAGGGTGTGTATTAGGATATTGTAAATGTGAAATATAATGAATATGAAACATATAATAAAATCATATATACTAATTAAATATATTATAGGATCCATCATTTATGGGTGGTGATGAAAAATGAAATTCATCGTCCATGGAGGCGATGATCTTCTATATGCACAATTAATGATCCCACTAATAAATGATTGGAAGAATGAGGGTGTATAAAAATTAAAAGCTAAATTTTTTATTTTTTAAGATAAAATATATTTATTCATAAAATTCCTTATTTACCATCATTCAGAGGCGATTAATAAAAATGAAAAACATCCCATTGTGGGGGTCATTGTATAAACATACACATGGTTGGTGTTTTCATCTATATTATTGGATAGAAAGTAGTGAATACATGTTTTTAAATGAATATATTAAATTTAATTATAATAATGATACTAATTTAATTTTAATAATATTATATGATATCTGTTCGGATTCATTATAGTAAAATAAAAGAGTATGTGAAAGTGACACTCATGTGGGAAGATTGAGTTTTCTTTTGGAAAACACCTTAGAAATAAAGTAATTAAGAAAGATAAGAGTATGTATAATCCTATAGATGCTTCATATGGATATAGTAGGGGTAATTTTTGATATTTTAAATCTTAAATTTCATGGATAGGTGAGTCTTGAAGTGGTGGAAGTGTTATGTTTTTATAAGGAAAGATAACAGTAGTTTTGGAACAGACCATAACAATTTTAGTGGTGAAATGTTAATATTCAATTTTCAAGGGATTCAAAATTGAAAATATTATATGGGAAGTGTTTTTCGGTGTTTATGATCTTCATAAACTAATTTTATATAAAACCAAGACTATTTTTATGTCTTTTATTTTAACAATGTAACTTTTAACATAATTTATTATTACCTTTGTATTTAATTTTTTATCTCAAAAAATAATTTAAATGAAAATTTTAGAAATTTAAATACGGAAATAATTTGAAACTACTTATCAAAAATATTAAAATCATTGTATAAAATAAAAGTTCTCAATGTTCTATACATAAATTTTAAAAACAACACACTTAATCATTTAAGAATAGATTTTGTAAATAATTTTTTTTCAACATTATATTAATATATAAGATAAAATTATAATTTTTAATAATTTTATTGACATAAATTTATTTTTTATAAATAAAATAATATTCATTATGATTTCCAGGAAATCAAAAATATAATCACACATTGAAAATGCTTGATAAAAAAAATATAAAAAAATAGTTTATAAAAGCCACAATTTAATTTAGTCCTAAAAATTTTGAACATAGATTTTATAAGATCGTATAATATTTTCAAATTTATAATGTTATTCATTCATCTCATATTTAACCACTTATAATGTTTTTAATCATTCTTCTCATTATTATATATTCAAAAAAATCACAACTTTCATAAACCACATTTTTTTGACAAAAACCAACCTTTTAATAATAGCTCAAAAATCAATAATAAGTAAAATTTCAAATTATAAATTAAAAAATGTAGTTCATTTTATTAATTTCAAATATTAAAATTTATTGAAATTTATTACAATATTTAGGCACATGGTGCATGAAAACATCTTTTAGAAAAACATTTTTTATGTATAATCAGATCTTATTATTATTTATTATTAATAAATATCTTTTATATGAATTTTAAATTATTTCCATGTATATAAAATTTATATTTATAAGTGATATATTATTATTTTAATATATGCACGTATAACTCAGAATAAAATGTATTATTCATAAGGTGTTTTTATATTTATATGCCTATGATATTCTATAAATAATAATTATATATCAATATCATACTAATATACACATAAAATTCCCCCATAAAAACCACCTAATATAAATGGGTAAAATAACTGGTAGTGGTTATCACAGGTGGTTTTTTAGTTATCATGGATTTTATAATGAGTTCAATAATCTTAATATTGTCTTGAAAATTATTTTGCTCAAGTCATTACTATATGATTTAACATGGGCATGGTCTAAGAAAAGACCTATTGATTCAACATATTTATAAAGACTATAATAATAGTATTCATACAGAATAATCATGCTACATGATTCTATATTACATATTTTCCAAATTGAGATTGTATTATTACAACTCTTTTTCATACCCATCAATTTATTTTCTATGTATACAATGATCATATTATATATATATTTATTGATTTTAAATAATCATGTTTTTTTTATTTTTTTGTCTCATGTGTCATGATCCATCAATAATATTATTTAATTAATGGTATGTATATTACGAGTATTGGGTTGCTAGATTTTACCACTTTCAATGAATTTATTCTTTAAAATTCCAATTTTTGATAAAAAATGATGTTAGTTAGGGGCATTATCCAAAAAGATATAACTTTTAGTGAGATATTTATCATACTATCTTATGTTAGATAAATATACTTATCCTTTCCTCAAATAAAATTATAAAATTATATCCCTTGGTATTTACATATCCTAAAAATATATTAGAGTGAATATTCCATTCCAAAATAACCTAGATATCCAAGGCATGAAACAATATCAAGAGTAATGTATTGATAAAAAATATTATTTCTTCAATCCAAAATGTTAATAACCACTAGTACATGAAATCAAATTCTATATTATATACACCATAATACAAGAAGGATATTAACCTCAAAAGATTCATGAATCAACTATCAATCCGAAGTTTACAAATACTATATTACTTCTTCTAAAATCACTTTGTAGTTTATTACTTTAAAATAAGTAATTTGTTAAACATAAGAGTAATTCATAACACAATCATCCGTTCTCATATAGTTATCCCCAAAATATAACCATGATATAAAATGAAATTTCATTTTTATTGATACAATTTAATAAATGTTTCCAGTATATTAATGAATAACTATCAGAGAATAATATATATGTGTTTCAAATAATTTTCATAATTGTAAGATAATAATAATAAGAGATTACATATATATAATATATATGGAATAAATAAATTATAAATATTATAAGGAATTAGTTTTAGAAAATTCATGATAAAAATGATCTAAATCATACTTGGTAGTTACAATTGATAGATATAAAATCCAAACCCAACTCCCATAATGGAAAGATAGTCTGAATGTAAATTTTTTTTCCATATAAATACAAGACACAACAAAATATTTATCTTTCTAATAAATATGTCATACCTCCCATTATAATACTAACCTCAATGAAGGGGAGGAGATTCCAAGATTTATGTCTTTAATAATAAAAACTGAGTCTATATACATCTAGATTTTGGTAAAGTTTTTTAAAATATGAATCCAAATAGATATAATGAATCCTTCCATATTAACATAATATGAAACAAAAAATCCACATCCTTTATAATAAAAAGATATGGATCCTCCCATAGATTCCCTAAGGATTCCCTTACACATTTTTAAACCAGGGTTACCCATCAAGGCTCTATCTATATTGACCAATATCCACCCTGTTATAAGTTACTTCTAAATAAAATTTATAAACCCATTATATGATTTGAAATTAACTCTAATTCCAAATATTTCATAATATTAAATCTCAATGATATAATTTGAAGACAACAAACATTTCATAAAGGCATCCCTCTTGACTGCAAATATGATATTTCACATTAAAATGTTGTCTTGGATATAACACCCCTTGAACCTAATAACATGTATATAACACCAAATTAAGTAAAATTCATTTAAAAAACATTTATAAAGTTGTTTTTGAATTTTGAAGATCTTTCTTGCATGTGATAGTGAGAAACAAAAAGGAGAGGTCAGTTTTAATGACAATATTCAACTCGAAGACACTAGATATAATTCTTCGAAGTGATTTGGAAGAAAGAAACTATAATAATCATGGGGAAAGCGAGTAATCCTCAACTTTATAGGATAATAACATAAAATTGAGTTGGTAACAAGCCTTCACGATGTTTCCATTTATATGGAATCTGTTATTGGACAATCTCTAAATGAGGTAGTACTAGGAGGGAGAGATCCATGGTTTACATAGGCGACAGATCTGAGATACAATGTCCAAAGATATTCCAATAATGAAAGCACAATATAGATTACGTACAAGGGTGTTGTTTCTCAATAGATTCCATATTATGTGATCCATGGTCTTAATAAACATTAAATTTGAATATATTTTTCAATGTTAGTACATTTATGATCAAGAGGCAGGAATTTGGCATCCATAATTGACTCATTAAGGTCTAGTTCATGAGTTGTAAGGGAATTGAACAATTGATGTTCCAAACATTTATCAGTGAATAATTTAATATTAGGGTTTAACGATGAAACACGTCTACAACTTGACAACATTGCTGAATTGGTTTTCTTAATTCCATAACAAATATTCGATAATAGGTGGTTTACCTTCCCAAAAATAGTCTTATTACATAATATATATTTTTTAAATTCATTATACTTTTATGTAGTGAAGAGTATCTTAATTAAATGTGTTTTAATAACTCTATTAAATTAGTCGTCTTCTTGATTCCAAGATCGCCATTCATACACGGATTGGTACACATGGTCCATTTGAAAAAATATAATATCAATTCAATGATAAATACACTTAAAATTAATATCTTAATTTTTTGTTTAATATTTTTATCAATGAAATTATTTATTTTTTAACATTAAAGTATTTAACCTATTTGAAAATATCAAGAACCTCTGTAATAGAGACCCTTCTAGACATATATAGGGTTCTCCCTCTATAAGAGCTAATTTAATTCTAGATACTATCATGGATTTTTCAAAAATAATTTTATTTGGGTCTTCCACAGAATATCATAATCCCATGATAAGTGAAAGAAAAAATATATTTATAAATAAATAATTTCCTCTTGATGATTTACCTTCTCTGAGTTTTGAAGTCGTGGATAAATAAGTCCTTGAAATTTTTCCCAACTAATGTGTTGATTTTTAACAATAGGATTATGATCAAGTAGTTCCATGATGAAATTGGTATAAATAAAACTTCTTAGAATGAAAAGGACTATATCGACAAAAAAATAAGTGTGTGGGTACCATCAAATACCTCCAATCCTTTATTGTGTTAATAATTCCACTTCCCACCAAATCATGGATGAACTTATTTATATATACCACTTCTATACAAAATCAAAGGGAAAATATATGATCCAAATTAATAATTATACATGTAAATTGAATGTCACAATTAGGTATACCATTAACAAGAACATAAATTATTACATCATTGAATAATTTAATGATCATATTAGTGAATACCTAATATAATCATATTTTATAAACAATGACAACCATAAAGTATAAATGAATTTAATAATAGTTCTTATAAATATAAAAAATAATGAAAATTAACCCATTTAAATTAGGCTTCCAAGAAATATGGACACACTCTGAGGTAGTAAGGATATAATCTTGTATTATACTCTAAAAAAATAATAGTTTGGGGAGATCACCTGTAAAAAATCATGGATAATATGATGGCTGAAATTTTTGAATTTTTTTAAGATAATGTTTACAAGATAAATTGTTCAAAAGGGAATAGATTATTAGTTTTATCAATTTTTGGGTTTTAGGGCTATGAAGTAGAATTAGATATCTATAGGAAGGATACCAATCTTAAATAAGATTTGAATAAATTTTATAAGTTCACCCAGAAAGATATCCCGATAATCCTGAATGAAAAATATCCCTAAATCCATCAAGCCTAGGAGAGATCCCTAGGTTTAGTGAGAAGGGTTTTTCATATAATACAACCATATATGAAATCATATTAATAAAACCATTATCCATTTTCATGACTACTCTGGGGATCAAATTTCTAACATCAGTAATATTTAAAGACATACCACTGTTAATGAGGCCCTTGTAACATTGAAAAATATTTTCATTGATATCCTTCTTACGAGTGATGATGTCACTAACATCCTTCATGTAGGTTATATGATTAGATAATTTCCTAATGATATAAAAATTAAAAAATATGTTCAAGTTCAAAACACCCTCCTTTTCCCATTTGGACCTAAAATTATTTAGTAGGACACACTCCTTTAATAATATCTTCTCAATAAATTATAGAGTTAAATCCCCCTAATTATTAAAGTGTGATACGCCAAACCCTTCATAATGACTATTATAAAGTTACTCCAACTGACTCTTTATGGAATTAATTTCCCTATAAATATCATAAATGATATTCTTGAAACATTTTATCAACCTATATTTTTGGATTTTATGTTTCGAGGTACAAGAATAAAGATATTCCTCACATTCTATAATATCATAGACCTCTGGAACAATACTAAAAAACACTGATGGTTCCCCCATGATTCATTAATCCTTAAGGGCATAAAATCCTTTTTATTCTTCCTAATTATGGGTTTTAAAATATGATAATGGTTTTATTTATTCATCAAGATTGTTCAATATTTAATTCACCCACATTGACCTAGGGAAATTAAACTAAAAAATATATGATCAAGCTCATTGAAAACAATCATATTCATAGAATTTATATACCATGTGAATATACCCTAATGAAGTTAAAATTATAGAATATTGTTGTTATCAGTATATTCCTTGAACTCATTATTTTTAGTGAAGTGATGATGCTCACCCATCCTTTCATTCATTATTATAACATCATTGAAATCCATAGATAACACCCAAATCCATTTAATGAGCAGATTCAACATCCAAATTTTACCCCCAATGGGTTATCCTCCCTTGATAATTGGAGAGTCCATAATTAAATGAGGTAAAGTAGCTTTCCCCCAATCTAATTATCGTTGAAGGGATATTATATTCGCTAAAACTAAGGAGATAGAAATATGAAGCCTTCATGGAGTCTAGAACCTAGGGACTCTACATAACAATAAAATAGGGGTTTATTATGAAAATATTGAAGCCCATAGAATCAGAATTATTACACTTGAATTGTTTTATGTTGGTTTTGGGATCAGGCACACAAAAAATAAGTGAGGAATACTTTAGAATAATCCCTTTCAGGTCACGACATTTTCATGATTTGTAATCCCCTAAAAATATCATAAAATAAAATTTATTTATTAATATTTTTTGGGTTATGAACTCATACCACATTGGGATGGATTATTTGTACTAGATAACCCCTTATATATTACATGTTTCAAGTATTATTGTTAGGTAGAGAGGTCTCTAAAATGGGGGTCACTTCATCTAATTGGCTATAACTAGGGCTGGATCCATAAGGGAAACCTCATTTGAATTTCTTGTAACATCCCCTATATAACCCTTCTTCCTAGAAGAGTGTATCCCCATTATAAATTTTTATAAATTCTAGATATAATTAATAGATACATAATAATCATTGGAATGATATTGATCAGGTTAATCATCCTCCCCTTATGAAAAATCAATTCACTTTTTGTTTAACATGGATCTATTCTTAGAAATACGGTTAGAAAGATGAGTCGAACTATTAATATTTTATCCAACAATATCTAGTATATAATCCTTAATGATACTCCTAAACTTATCTTAAACATGATTATCATTTTGATTTTCCATTCCATATAATTTACTCACTAGAACAAGAAATATTTTGTCACAAGTATCACTTCTTTTTTCATTAGAATAAAATGTTAGAGGTGATCACAACACTAAGAGCTATGACATACTTTTCCTTACAGGGTCCGGAGGATCCAAAATTCCCACCTTTTTCATTAGAGGTACCACCCTTGGACACTTTTTTGTAAACAATTATTTTGTTATACTATAGTCATTAAGCCTATACATAAATTATAAATATAATTCCCCATAAAATTTAAGTGAATATATAAGGATGTAATTTACTCATACTCAAATTAACTTTCTATTTTATTAGTATTATAAATGATGGATTAATTTTTTGGTAGGGTATTGTAGATTCAAAGATCCACCTTTACCCATGAATAATTTCCCAACCTACCGTTAATGGTTTTCTCATCCAATTTAATAGTCTCCCCAATAGAAGACTCTATATCCATTATAATTTGAGAATTCCAAAATAACTAGTTGATTCTACAAATACTTACACAAATTTCAGAATTAGTGTGGTTTTGATGATGATGATAGAATTTTGGGCTCCAATTAGATATTTTATAAATACATGGGTTTAAATAATAGAAGTCAAAATCATAGGATGAGGTTCACTAACCCTATGAATAAAAGACAATGTGATATTTTCTGTTCTCAATTGGTATGATTAAAAAAATATCAAAGCTCAATATTTAAATAAGATTAAGTTTCAAATCCTTCATATTTAGAGGTATATCACCTTTTCCAAGAGTAATACATAATGTTATTGAAAACTTGAAAAAAATATAAGCTCTCTATGAGTTCCATTTGATTGACTGAGATTATGATTTTCCCAAACATGGATCTAGATATACATGATTAATTTCAGAAATTACTTATATATTCCCCTTCTGTAAGAGTCTATTTTTTAAAGACCTCAATAAAATAGATTCCTTTACTGCAAGGCCAATGAATCTCTTTATTATTAACCATAGTATTTGTATCTATTGGTTCCACATCCATTTATAAATAAATCCTTAAAAAATAATTAATATATAGAGAGCCATAGATTAACCATTATTTTATGCATTCTATAGTTCCATCAATCCCATCATAAATTTTATTTTAAACCAAAATATCATCGATAAATATAACTCACAAGTTAAAATGTATGTTATTATAAATAATTAATTTCTATTAAGATATCATCCTCAATACCTTAGTTAAGGAAAGGATACTCACCTTTTTACATCATAATAAGAATATACTAAAAATCTCAACCATTTAATTATGTTATCTTAATCAATTATAAGACATAGAGGTTTCTTTATAGAAACCATTCTGAGCATCATTTTACAGAACCTTTTTCAACCAATAATTAATCAAAAGTCATTATCTACAAAATTTTATTATATGATCATATGAATATTAAACCTCGATTCAAATTTGTATTCTCTAATTACATATTTATTTAATCCTTGGTTATAATTATTTTAGTATAATTTTATTTAACTTATGATATCTTTTAATTTCTAACATATTACCCTAATATAATTAGGAAATAAATTATTCATAATGGTTCATAAAGAGAATGTGATAAAATAAATCATATCGCTACGCATTTTAAAATGTACTGTGCAATTAGACAATTTTTACAAACACTAGGTGATCATTGAGTTAATACCCAATTCACCATTTTCAGTGTTATCAATCCTAGGTACATGTGGGCCATATCCTTTATCAACTTGTAGTATCCAGAATGGGATTAAATTTTTTGGAATTCCACATGATCTATACATCACCAAAATTCTATATGTTATCCTATAATGAGACATATCAATTAAACATAAACCTAGTACATCACTAGATTTGTATTATCATAATTTTGACAATATTATCTCAAATTACCTAAATTTTATCTATACATTTCAAATTATAATAAACCATAAAATTTAAATCTACAGTGGAATTTGTAACTACAAATTTATCCACAACTAATATCACCCTAGTATCTAACGTTATCAAAGCATTGTTCTGATACCAACTATATCATCCTATATATGTGACCATCTAAATTTAATTTTATAAAAAATATTTCAGTTCAATACAATTTTTTTGGGGTTTTTATTGAATTTGATAAAAAATTTAAATAAGAACTCTTATTTTTTTAAAACTAATTGACATTTTTACGATTATAAAATAACCACACAGTCTTAAACATATCGCACAAATTATTCATAATTGATACCATTGAGGATAAATCTTAAAAAACCTAGAAAACAAAATGCAAGAAATGGGTGATCTAAAATTCATCTTATGGGTAAACATTGTTGATAAAAATCAAATATAATAATTGAGAATAAGATCAGTATATGTGTATAACTAGAATATATGATAATATTATTAAAAAAATCATAGGTAATAGATAATGACATATTTAAAAATTAATTAATAAATAGTGTGGGAAAAAAATATCAAATAAACATGATCCACGAGAGAAAAAAATTAAAATACATTATAAATATTGTAGAAATATTTTCATATGGAACATTACATTCATGAGACACGCCATCAATGAACATGAAAGAGAGTAACTAAAATGTACTAATGATTAAATATCCCATGAGATATAAAACATAAACTAATTCATGGGAGGGTGATATAGGACCCCACTCATGATCATCCATTAATATGTTGACCACAGAAAAATTAAACCATCTTTAGAGAGTAAGAGAATCCATGGAAAGAAAATGGGGTTAAAATTCCATTAAAATTGATTCATGCATGGAAAACATTAAAAATTAAATTAATATCCAAAACATGATAGACCTAGGGAAAATAAATGGGTATCATATGATATTAAATAACTTTCTAGTTAAATATAATTAAATAAAGGTAAGAGTGCATATGTTATGTACACCATATATAGAAAGGGTATACAATTAAGTCAATAAATTACCAAATTAAAAATTGTGTGTATTCTTCATGAACAACCTTATGTCAATATAATTGAAGACACATTATTCAAAAAGTGGTTGAATAAGAAGAACAATCTTCAAGTTAAAACATTATAACTTAAATAAAATAGATTTGTGCAAACAATTTACCATATGAGAAACATATTTCGTGAAGCAAGAAATCATTGAAAATTGGGTTAGGTTGTATAAATGTAAATAATGATAAAACCCAAACAATAAAATCAATGAATAAAAAGTACACAACATATATAAAATAAGATTAAGTGAATGACCATACTCAATATTGAAAAATTGAGTATCTAAAAACTAATACGACTAGGGTGATGCTCAATTCGAAAAAATGGAAGAGAAGAACATGATTTGATATTATATATACTAGTAGTTATAGGATAATAATTTATATAAAATTAATGGTATCATAAATCAATATAACACCGTATAAATAATACATTGTGAATAACATGTAACATGTCTCAAAAAATCAAAATTGAGACTAAGAAAACAGTAATGACTTTAGAAGCTTTTGCATAAAACCCCACTAAAGTATATAATTTCAAATGGAACAATAAATACTATTAATAGTTTGAGAACCATTATATAATATACTGAATTGGTATTATATTCCAATATCAATGGAAAAAATGGTGTATAATAAGAAATGTGTCTCCAGAAGTGAATATTTGAAATAAGAAACCCTTATTGTTTTGAAAATGACTGAACCAAAACCATAGGAAAGAATGAAATTTGAATAAATCATTTAATACCATGAAATATAATAAAATCACGAATAAGAATATTATTGTTGGAGTAGATACTCAATTAAAAAAACTCTATTTTTTAAAAGGAAGATGTATAATTGGGTGGAAACTAAGACAATAAACCCTTACTATATTAGGATAATTTAAATAAAATTGTAATAAAAGGGGGATATTCAAATTGAAATTAAATAAAAATTAATACATGAAAATTAATGATATAATATATAAAATATTCATTATATACACCACATTAATTTAATTAAATTCATAATAAAAAACATGCCTCTAAGGTAGAAATGGAAGATGAAATCAAACCATCACCTTGTATTCATTCTTACTCTAATGTGATCTAACTCACAATATAATTAAGTTAAATATCTTAATAAATAATAATAAAACCATAATATAAAAAATAATACCCTTTTATAATTATTTTATAACCATATTTGAAAAATATATTAACTTATTATATTTTATTTCCATCATTGTGTACCAGAACATTAGTTTATTTATTTTGTAGAAAATCCATAAAAATGGATTTATTCACAATAATTGTTTGAAATTTAATTTTTACATGATAATAAAATATTTAATAATATTTTTTTTAAATTAAAACTTATGTACCATTTTGATTATGTTGATTTCATGAACACAACATGTGAAAATAGAAATCATAATGTACTATTATTCAACATGATTAACAATTGAAAGAAAATATATTGATAAGTATACTACATGTTAACAAAAACATTCCATAATTATTAATTCATATTAAATATATCATTTTCAAATGATATTAAAATTATATAAAATACCATAATCTTTTATGACATAATTTTTATAACATCATTTACAAAGACAATTAAATTGACCCAAATAGCAACATACCATAATATTTTAATGAGTTTGGGGATGCATTTTATGAATGATAATATGACATATAAAGTAGCATAGAAATGTAATAAAAATAATATATCTTCATTAAATTTATTCTTGTAAGTGTAAATGAATGTTGGTGATGGAAAATGAAATTCATCTTTCGCAGATGAGTTAGTTTCACGATAGTTATTTTTTTTCAATGTATCCATGTGTTTATTTTTCATTATTATGTTTATTACTTTCAATTACAATGACTTTTTAGTTAAAATTGAGGTTATAGTCTTGATAGTAGGTGGGACATGGTTTGAACATAGTAAGGGGGAACTGTGTGCCCTTGCCTATGAAAGCCTATGACTAAATTTCCTTCTGGATAGTGGCAATTAAATGATTGGCGCACAGTTTTCCAAACTATGCAATATAACCATGAAGAATGTACTTATTAAATAGTGAGGTGTACATGGCTTCCACTTTGTTTGAGAATCCCTATGGGATAATAGTACGACTTGTCCATGTCAATAAAAAGTTTGATTTTTCCCTTTTCACATCTTATATTTTAAAACTAAATCTTCTCTATTCCACCCCATTTTGGAAATTCAACCACATGAGCCTCTTCCAAGATTTCATGGACCTATTTATATTCAATAATTTGGTGGTTTTGATGTGTAAACTTCAAGGAATTATTTATTAAGTCATATTCAATTTTTATTTCATACTTTTTCAAGTGTTTCTCCTCCATCCTTCTTGAGATCATATTTTCCAGTGGGTTGTTTGACCCAAGGATGCTTTTATCTTGTTTTTTTGGGTGATATATTGATTTTTGTTATTGAATCATGACTCTATAAGGTCTTATAGTGGTGTAGTTGGGGGTTTACATATATTTTTAAAAGTTTACAAGTGTGAGGTATGTGATTCCATGCTTTTACATTATTATATGATTTTAATATTCTTTCATGAGTTATCTAAATATGTTCTATGGATTATTTGTGTGGTGTGAAATATGATTTTGAAATGATTTGTGAAGAATATGTGAGGAAAGTTGTGTTTTGAATGGAAATTGTTTATATTTATTGTTTAATTCATTTTGGTGTTTCTTGAATATATTTTATGCCTTTTGCGCATGGTGTGAAATGTGTTCAAAAAGTGATTAAATGGTTTAAATGTGTTTATAGTGGATTTTTATAGATAAAAGGATTCTATCTCATGATTTTTTCCTTGTTGTGCACCTTAAATGTGTCTTTGAAATTAGAATGTGATGTGAAACATGTTAGTAAAAATTGTTTTTATGTGAATATGAATATGAGAGGGTCATTTCCCATGGAAATGATTGGTTTACACAAGTGTTCTACTTTTTATGTTTCAAAATGGATTAGATTAATTGTGTAAATGATGTGAAATATATTACCAAATTGTTTTGGTTTGCATGTGAAATTTTAATGTGTTGATTTCCTTGGGTGATTGTAATGAATTCCATGTGCATGTGAAATTTTTGATTTATTTGAAATGTCAAATGTAATTTGAGATGAAAAGGAATCCTGGGTATCCAGGTGGGTTAACTAGTTCCAGTAAACTAGTTGATTCAGAAGTGGATGTGGCATAGATTAAACTAATAGGATTGACGATTGAAAAACTAATTAAAAATGTGACATGATCAGAGACCGCTAAAACTTTGGATGATGTCCTCTCTACTACCTCATGCATGAGAACACTATTGAAACCCTAAAACTTTATTTGTGATCATCTCAAGTGTTTCATGCATTAGAACGTTCTTGGTAGTAGAGTTTGAGGATTTTTATCACTGAGGTATGAGGTTTCTAGATTCCCATTAGACATATTTAACTTTAATGATTTTCCCATGTTTTTCTAGTGTGATATTATTCTTATGTGATTTGCTTCTATCCATCGGTATATCGTAGACCTTGTATACATTTTTATTTTAAGAAATATTATTTGTGAAAATGGTTTTCATTAAAAAAGTGTTTCTTGAGAATTTTTTCTTTAATATATTCTATTAGAACTGTTTCAAATATTCTTATTAAAGTGTACATATTAATTTATCTTCTATTTTTATAGTATGAAATATTTTATTTTTCATGGTATCTTACTGAGCTTTGGATCACACCCTACAACACACATTTGGGTGTTTCTAGACATTGTTTTGTATGGCCCAATTAAAGTTAATATTTTTGATTGTTTTGATGGTGGATTTAGTTTATAGTGTTCCACTTCTTGCAGGTATTTTTGGTGGGGTCTTGAGGGTGACTCCCATATTGTTACAAAGAGGTATTTGGGATATTTTTGTCATATCTATTTCAATTTTGTAATATAGGTTTTGTTTAATGTTGTATAACTTTGAATTGGATAATTTGTGTACAATGATTGGTTATGATATTCATTAATGTGATGTTCAATTATTTTTGGTAGATTATTTTTATGTAAATAGGGGACATAATTCCGAAAGGATGTTGTTGATACCCAATAACATGTTTCCTAGCTATGGGGATTGGGAACATCCTTCAGTCCCTTCCATGAATTCATCCAGGTGTTGTACTGGATGACATGATCACTTGGTTTTTCAAAAAATGTTATTAGATAAGGTTACACAAATTTTGGGTCATTTTATTAGGGATGAGTTTGGATAGATCATAGCTAATTCTATTGGGGATTAAGGTTCTTGTGGAAAGTGGTATGTACTTCCAACATATCATAGGATATATCTTGAGTCTCCATGTGATGTTGGGATTTGGTATGGCATCTCTTCTAGGTGAGATGTGCATGCTAAAAATGGTATATGGTCACTATGTGGTGGTGGATTAGATTTATGATTCTTTTTTTATAATGTATTTGGTGATGTTTCGATTTATGGAAGTGTTTATGATTTGTTTTTTCATTGCTCAAAATTTTTATAATGTGAGTTGATGGTCTCTTTTAGTCATTGTTTCTTGTTGAAGCAAGATTCCACTTCAGCGATTTATTGTGAAACCATGAGAAGAAGCTCGAGAGAGTTCCCCCTCTCTAATTGGCCAATGGTTGGTAGATATAGTGGTTCAAGCTATCTAATCATTGGCGTGGGAGAGGGATCTGGTCCTGGTCCGGTTAGAGAGTCTGAACCAAGTCCAATAAAATAAATGGATCAGAAGCTCCTATAGAACAAGCCTCCCTATTTACGAGGAATCACAAAACGTCATGAAGTGGAGGACTGTCTTGAGAATATAAGGATTATGTTCAACTTTTTTGATACTCCTGAGGCAGGAAGGTTGAATTGTGCTTCGTTTATGTTATAAGGGATCATTAAAAACTGTTTTGAATTAGTGGTGAAATCCATAAGGAATGATAAAATCCATTAGAAAGACTTAAAGGTCATTTTCAATGAGAAGCATTGTTTGGAGATTTCAGACTTCTCCAAATCCAGGGAGTTTATGGAGCTTAGCTAGGGAGACCAGTCCATGATGGAGTACGATAAATTCTTTGTGGAGTTAGTTTGGTATGAACCTGGGGTCATTTATATTGAGAAGATGAAGGCTTAGAATTTTGAAATTAGGCTACGACCAAAAATCGCATCTCAAATTTTCTTGTTCAAGATGAAAACTTATACTGAGGTGGTTGATCATGCCATTATGGTAGAAATTGGTCATGTATTACATAATAGTTTCTCTGGTGTGGTATCATATATGGGGCATTTCTATTGATCTAAGAATAATAGGATGCCGGAATAGTATGTTAAGAAGGGAGGTGGGTGTTCAGGCCATCCTTCATAGATTTCTTAATCTATATATTCAGATTATGGGTCAATCGTGTTCCATAATTGTCGGAAGTTATGGAACACACAACATTCATGTTTATATCCACCAATAAGTTTTCACCAATGCGTAGCTATGGGGTACATGTATGGTTTTTTGTAGGATGGTCTTCCAATGTCGGAGTGCTACAGAATCTGTAGCTTCTGAGGGGATGTTAGCTCAGTAGGAATAATCCAGGACAACTGGTTCTCAGTTTGGATTTCATGGTGGTAGGGATGGATCATATTATAGGAATATTTAGTTTAGGGAAGATTTTCATTCTATTATTCATTCTCATGGTCAGGCTGAGACAAAGAAACATCATGAGAGTTACCAAGATCTAGTGGGATCGGATGCGGGACCTTTGACATTTTTAGGTATCATTCTTATTGAATCATAATTATTTATTGTTCTATATAATACATGTGCTTAAATTTCTATTATCTCTTCCAATATTGAGAATTTTTTGAATTTTTCAACTGTGATTATGTTGTATGCAATGGATTTCCGGACCCTGCTTACTAAAATACATGATAAGGGTTTTAAGTGTCTTTCTTGCGAACTCACCATGTCAATGGTCGAGATGGAATGGGATTTTCATGTTCGGTAAATGTTCATGCTTGAATTGATCCATAGGATGGTGTGAAATATCAGAACCATCTTCTACAATATTCTGCAATGCTCTACAGTGGGTCACATGACCATTTTCCAAGGCCCACACAGTTTCTACTAACCATGTTACCTAGCCTATTTTCCCCTTTTTCAGAGCTCCTGGATTTGGATATGCCTTGAATTCCCCTATGACCTCCTTATCCAGAAAAGAAGACTTCATTATAATTGTTTAATACATTCAAGAAGAAAAAATATTGATTATTAACTTAGACAATGATTCGGGTCATTGCAACCTCCCCTCTTTAAAGATAATCATCCCCGATTTTCCATTCTGGTGCTAAATTGGTACTGTTAGCAAAGAGTTATATTTATTAAGATTGTACATCAACTTCCTTTTCCTAGGTATCATCATACACCTGGACATTCTTACATAGAACATATACAAGAGGAATAGAATTTCCTCATAGTGTCTTCGTGCTCCGATCAACAATATGAACTAGATATTCCTTGAAGGAAGCATTCATATCCCTCTCAACCTCATCAGTATGAAATACATTATATGTGTTCAGATAATATTGGAAAAGATGAGATACACAAAAGACATCATCCATGGACCCATATCTCTGAGAATTCTCCCACTGGTAAGCCACTAATCCAATATTATTTACCACCTTGTAGGGTTCAACGAATCATGGTGATAGCTTACCCTACTTCAGAATATGTCTATGACCTATCCTAGGAGAGAGTTTCACGATGACCAAATATTTGACCTCAAAATCAAATGGTTATCAACACTTGTTGGAATAATATTGATGTCTAGAACAAGCTGTCAATATATGCTTCTAAATCAGTTGGACCTCCTCTAAAGTCTCATGTACTAGATAAGGCCCAAGGGAAGCTACTTACCCTACCTCCAACCAACATAGAGGAGAGTAACAAGGCCTAATATACAGGGCTTCATAGGGATCCATTTCAATGGTAACCAAGAAGATGTTGTTATAAGAAAACTTTATGAAGGGAATATGTTTCTCTTAATAAAACACAATGTCTTGAATGCACAGATAGGGTATATCCTCAAGAACATGAATTGTTCACTCCATCTACCCATCAGTCAAAGGGTGATTGGCCATGTTCAAGAGTACTTTTGCACCCAAGGTATTCTGAAACCCCTTCCAGAACCATAATATAAAACTAGTGTCTCTATCAGAAACAGTTGAATGTGTTGTATAATGAAGACATACAACCTCATTAATGTAATGTATTCCAATATCATCCACAAAAAGGTCTATCACACAGGCAAAAAATGTGGGACCTTTGTCAGACGATCAATGACAACACACACTGCATCGTTACAATGAGGTGATCTAGGTACACCGGTTACGAAGTCCATCGAAAATCATACAATTTACACATGTGAATATGTAATGTCTAAAGAATTCAAGATTGGAGTTGATGTTATGCCTTCACTTGATGACATGTGGAACATCACATAATGGAACCAGCTATATCATGTTTCATGCTTGGCCACTAACATTGACATAGAAGATCTCAGTAATTTTTTGTGACACAAAGGTGGATATACCTAGTTGATGTGTGGAAATACATCACCATCTCTTATCTAATGTCTACTAAAACCCATAAAACCCCCCAAAATAGAAGATTATAGTCACTATCTACCATCAAATTAGATGATGCGTCATCATCCGATACACTCTTTTATTGGAAAAGTCATTCATGATCATATATCTATCTCGACCGTACCCATTCCAAAAGTGAATATGTCACCATCAAGGATAAGAAGATAGTTGGACCACGGTCCAACTGATCCTCAATGTGAATGTATTAGAATAAGTCCATAAGCATATATTCTTCACTATACTCTTGAAGTTCCTATGTCTGTGTCATTATGCTCAGATAATCAGCTACTAAATTTCCATTATCGAGATTGTAGGAAAGCTAGAAATGAAACCATTATAGGTACTAAACCCACATATGCTACATGAGATTCAAATCCTACTATGTGAATATGTATTTGAGACTCTTGTGATTAGTTAAAACCATAGAACACTCTCCCATAAAATAGTTTCTACAATACCATAAGTCAGTAACAACATCAGTGTGCTTGAGGTTGTATGTCATGTAATTCTAATCATTAAGCCTCAAATGGATGGTACTATATGAAATGACTCACTCATCTTGAATAATAACTCCTCTAAGCTTGATACTGGATGTGTGACAGTAAAATATATAATCCCAAACAGGCTTTGGTAGAATTAGTATCAGCACTGAAGTAATTCATCCCTTCAACTCTTTAAAGGATTCTTCCCAAGCCTCTATTATTCAAATTTCACACCCTTTTTCATTAGACTAGCAGGCAGTGCTACAATGCATGAGAAATAGTGAATAATGAATCTATAGTATTCGACAAGCCCCAATAACCTCTAGATATCAATGAACTTTTTTTTTCATTATCCTAAGAAACCACAACCTTCAGTTTATTTGGGTCAATAGAAACTCTTGACTCCAAGATGATATGACTCTAGAAGAGGAATTTATCAATCCAGAAGTGGCATTTACTGAGCTTAGAATAGTTTCTTTGCTCTCTTAGAGTATTCAAAAAGATCTCAATATGGGTTTAATGGTTGTGTATCAATCAGGAATACAACAACATAACATCTATAAAGACCACCAAAAGTCAATCCAAGTACAGGTGGAAGACCTGATTCATATGCCCCATAAAGACAGCAGATGCATTCATGAGTCTAAATGACATAACCAGGTACTCTTAGAGAAAATAACTTCTCCGCAAAGCTGTGTGAGGCATTTATTAAGTCCTAACACGAACTGTATGATATCCCAAACACAATTATATCATTTTTAACACCTTCTCTCATCAAATATGATCAACGTGGCCGTATATTATAGGAAAATGATAAATGTTCTTGGTTGTCGTCTAATACAACTGAAGGTAATCTACATAAATCCTAAGGGTACCATCCACTTTACTAGAAAATAATACAGGTGGAACCCATGGAGAGGTACTGGGGTGCATAAATCCTTTGACCATCAGATCCTCCAACTAAGTCATGAGCTCCATAATCTCCTTAGTTTCAATCTTATGTGGAGGTATGGTCATATGTGGTGATCTTGGAACAAGATCAACAATGAGACGTACCTATCACATCAAAGTTAGAACAATGAAGTTGTTAAAGTAATGTATATGAAACGCTTCATGATAGGAGAAAAAATGGCAGGTTTCAACCCCTGATATTCAAGATAAACACTAGAAACCTATGCCATAACACTAACTAACCTCTACTGCTCGGGTCTTTATCCTCTGACACAAACATCCCATTTCCACTTACGCACATGTATAGCACCCTATAGGTATCTAAACTTTCCTCTCTGATGGTAGCAGTCAATATGGTCTCTATAGGGAATTAACCAGTCTATCCTGAGGATTATATCAAAACCCATCATTTTAAGAACATATAGGTTCCATCCAAAAAGTAACTAACTGTTTCAAGGGGATAGTTAAAAAAATTGAGAAGTACCTCTGAGTGGATACCTAAGGGGGTATCTAGCATCCAGACACCATTACAATACTCCATGTCATGGCCCAAACTCTCAGTGATTTCATCATATATGAATGAGTGAGACACACATATATCAAACAAATTAGATACTAGAGTAGAAGATACAAGAATAGTACCTCATACAATATAAGTTCCGGCACATTAATCATGTAGTGTATTATGAACATCATGAAACTGGCCTTTTCCACAACCCTATATCACTTCTGAACAACCCAGAGTAGGCCCACTCTACTGGCACAAATAATCGTACGCATGATTTACAATGCCTCGACCACCACATTGACCGAATTGACCTGTGGTATTCTAACTTCCCTCCTTTCAAGATCCTACTGACCCCGCTCCTGATCAAGGATGAGGTGAAAATACTTCCTCACTCAACACTGTAGTTGAAAATATGCAGAAATGGTAGAGGTGACCCATACTGTAATAGCCTATCCACTAAACTAGGTTTCATGTGCACTGACCCTTGAAATTCCATAGAGTAATGTACTGGTGAAAGATATGAAAATATAAAATGGAATGAGACTAAACACTACCACTCCCATGAGATTCCCCAAAAAATTGTTCTTTCCCCGATGAAGATCCACTAGAAGCATTTGGGGCAAAACCTCCTTGATTTTTACACTCATCATCTCTTAGATTCTGCCATGTAATTGGGAAATGGTTGACCAGCTTAGAAATAGTCGCCAGCTTAAAAAAATTGACCTGTAATCAGACAGAATAAAACAAACTATCCTCAAATCTCCTAGAATCCATAAGGTCATCAATGGATAGTGAAGGAGCGAAACGCTGCCACTCAGTGAACCATGATGAGTACTGTATGATTGAAAGGGTCCCCTGCTAAAGATTCATGAATTCTCTATCTTAGTTAACCCTAAAAGTCTAGGTAAGGTTGCAGTAATAGAACATAGCCTGGAATTCAACCCAAACCAACTTTTTATGTTGTCCTACCTATGTGATGGAATCCCACCACTTCTTGGGCAGGTTATGTAACATGTATGTAGTTATCTGGAACATCCGTTCTATAGGTGTCTTTAGGTTCTCTAAGATATAAAGGATCACCGCGATGAAGGACTCTGCAACAATATATCCTTCATCCTCTAAGAATGTGGGAGGATGCTGCAGTTGAAACTCACGAGTCAACTATGCCATACTCGGGGCAGGTCGCACTCCATATTTCATATTTTACAACATACACAATAATCCTTATCTAAATTGGGTATCGACACCCAATTCATGTATCATAGGAGGAAACACAAGTGGATTTCCTAGAATAACATCTAGCGACGCAAGGGTCGCCACCTCGGGAAAATGGTCATCACTGCCTTCGGGGTGCATGACCAGAGGAATTTATGGTGGAATAATGCTACATTTCCCAACTAATGTCTCAGAACATACATAATAACTTCAAATTATTGAATTTATGGATCCATTATAGGTACTAAATCCTTCCTATAAGAATGAAAACGAATCTCTTCATGCTTCTAAATCCAATACATGATGCTAGAATAGATCATACCAGGCTATAAGAACGAATAACACCCCTACCCACTACTAAGGTTGGGTTTGTGTCATTCTTATTCATGTGTAAAAATGACTATTCCCAAATTACAAGTCATTTTATCTAGTTTAATCCAATGATATTTCATTTTCTATCCCATAAGGACCCATACACATTAGGATTCAAAAAATGACACTCAGTTTATTGTAATTCTCATTTTAAATTGTGTTGATATCTATGATTAGATCATTCCTCAAATGATTGATCAAGTTAAAATGCCATTTTCCATTCCATAAGGTCCCATAAACCTTATTAATCAAAGAGTGGGACCCACTAGTCTCATCATAGAATAATCCAAATCATATAAGAATGTTTCAACACAATTATATAGATATAACAGGGCACACAAATATGAAATAGGGAATTCATACTGAAAACCTAAATGTGATATGAAAAAAATGCATTCCCTATCCCTATTGTGCCTACTTTGATTAATGTTATAACACATAACCCTATTCTCATCCGGTTAAACAATGAAATCAAAATTCAAATATCATCAATATCAAAGAAATCAGAACACATGGGAAGCACCTATCAGTGATATGATATCATCAATAATAGATAAAAATATAATAAAAATAATTAAGGAAACTTGTCTCTACCCCATATATGGGTTTGTGATGCCCAAGTGAGGATCATGACTTATTCCATAAGTGTTCCAAATATACAATAAATTGTCTCCAAATAGTAATGAAAGTAACAAACCTGCTCTGAAACAACCTTGTGGCGTCCAGAACCTGGCTGCCATGTAACAAATTCCAAGAGCCCGGTTGGCCACATGACCCACGACGTGTCTCCCCATATGCCAGGGGTAGCCGAATATAAGTGGGGTTGTGATGGTAAAATCATCAGGGAGACATTACCCCCATGTTATAGTACACAATGATGTGATAGAGACATATAATAGTGTAATCATAAATAATCTTATAGACAAGGTAAACAACGGAATAATGGATAAATAGTACAGTGGAAGACTAACAATATAACCAAAATCATCAAAGGTAGTGTCTGATACAGTTATTAATGCATGGAATGCTTGTTCAAAAAGGTAAAAAAATTAAGGAAACATACATACATAATACAGAATTACAAAAGGAAAAAAAATCCAAAAGCTGCTCCATAGTATCATGACCCTAAGCCCGATCCTCTGCAGCTAAGATTCATTTTAACCAAATAATCATCAACCTAAAGAGTGGTTTTTGCCTCTATCTATACCTATAGTAAAATAGTCTAATCTAGAGCCAAAGGCAACATGAATGGAGTGTGAGATAAATCTCAATTGGCCACCCCCAACGATGTCTACGTGTGATCTGAATGGCACTTGAATGTAATCAGTGTGAAGCTACTAGAAGGAATATAATTCAATACAAAATTAAATAATTACCCTCCCACTTAGGATAGAAGGGAAACCTGGTGGGTCTACCTGCGTTATCTTAGTGATGGAATGTTTTAACATGTTACCTTAATTATATATATATACATATAGTAGGTGTGGCGTAATAATTTTTCCCATCCTTGGAAGTAATGGAACAAGGTAAATTTACCTACCCCCCAAATGGAAATAATGGCACGGGGCTATAATTACTACCAATATCATAGAAATAATAGCACATGGTAAATATACCAACCAACCACATCGGTAGTTGGAGTTTGGCATAGTGGTAAGCACCCCATAATCCTACATGAAAAATGGGGGTTCAAAACCCATTGGGAGTATGTACTGTAGCAGTACTATAGCGTTACTATAGTATCCAACGCACTTTAGCACGACATGCACAGTAGTGATGAAAACACTGTAGCAGTGTTGAGTACTGGGCGGGTACTATAGCAGGCAAGGTACTATAGTATTACTATTCACAGATTTGGCCTTAGGCCCAATATTTGGGCCTATGGGCCATGTAATGGGATACATGCCCACTAGGCCTTTAGGCTATGTAATGGGTCTCCCTCTACACAATAAAAAGAAGAATCTTCATTGCTTTAATAAAAATGATGAGGTTTTGGCACCAAACATTAAAAACCTACCACCTACATGAAAATAATGGAATGAGGCTATAGTTCCAACCAGCCACATGGAAATAATGGCACATGCTTTGATTCCTATTTTCCACATTGAAAATAACGAAATAGGGATATAATTCATACCGCCCATATGTAAATAATGGAATGGGGTAAATATACCTACTTCCCACATGTAAATAGTTCAATAATCATATCCATTATACATGAAATAAAATGTTATAGAAAAGTAAGGATACCCATCTTACATTATTATAAGTAAAGAAAACAAACCAAAGGTTTATTTCATTTATTATGTAACCAGAGCATAGTCCTGACCATGCCATCCCTTGAGAACATTCATTTAAGGAATTTAAAATCAATGGTTCAACTTATATCATCCTATTCAACCTGTTTAAGTTAACCATCCCATTTTTATAACATGTAAAATTAATTTACAAGGGCACTAACCAAGGGAAAAGTCACATTAAAATAGCCATAGGTTCAAGTTGGAAATTCCAAGATGAAGGGGTCCAACACCAATAGGGTGTCAAGGATTAGTCACTGTACACTTGGGACAAAGGCCAATTCTTTTAAAACCGATTCCTGGAACCTTAAAACCTAAATCCATATTTCAAGAATTTGGTCTAAAATAGACTAATTAGGTGGAACACCACTTGGGAGTCCATATAGTACAAGGGTGTTCTCTAATCCCCTAACCAAAAGTCAATTAACAGAATAAATCACTATAGGGTCAATTTTACATGAAGAAATCAGCACATTTAAGGAGATTGACAAGGTCTGGCTCATGGAACAATGAGATTAAATGTGGAACATCAAAGTCATAAATGGAAAATGACATGACCCCCAATTTTTGGGTCATATATGATGACTCGGTGAGTATCAATCTCAGATTTAGAGTAGGATGGAGTAGATCTGAGTTTCTCTGCGGCACCCTGAAAAAATGGGGAATGAGCCTACACGTAATACGGGAAACAGATGGAAAAATTCAATGAATAAATATGGGAACAAGAGGTTAGCCTTACCATGGGGGATTCAATTCTTCTGACAGATCGGTGATCGAACATCAAACAGAGGAGAAACGAACGATTTACAGAAGAGGTAATCTTGGGAGCTCAAGGATTATCTGGCTCTATTGTGCGTATAAGGGATAATGAAGGATATCATTATATTTTAAGAGGAAGAGAGTAATTATTGTATTTTCCCCTTAAAATTGGGCATTCTTGGTTTGTACGCATTGTTAGCGAAATCGTGCATTTTCCATGCGCAAGTCACTACCGCCTTATAACAGGTATGCATGGTATCTATGCATAGTTTTCCTAACCATGTGAAATGGTTCTACAACATTCTATAACACTATGATGAATGTCGAATGACCGTCCGTCTGGGTCAACACAATTTCTACTAACTATGCGACACAAACTACTTTTCACTTTTTCAAAGATACGGGCAATTGAAGGGCCTCAAAAACCCATGTGACATCCTTAACTTGAAAATAAGAAATAATTAGAACTGTTTAATTCATTAAAGTAGAAAAACTATTGATCCATACCTTGGTTAAATAGTTGGGTCATTACAGATGGATTGGATGGTGGGTTTTTAGGTACAAAACCATTCTTATATGTAGCAAGTAAGTTTTGTGGCACCTGATGGTTGTTCCCATGATTTTCTTGGTGAATGGTATCCTTGGTCGTGATGTTAAAGAATTACACCTCTAGAATCAAAAGATATTATTTATAATATCTCAATGCTCATGTTGTAGAATGATGATAGAGGCTCTAAGTGTGGATTACCTCATGTGGTGGATTTGTTTCTAGAGATTTTTCCTAAGGATTTCTCCGGTCTTCCTCTAGAGAAGGATATGGATTTCTCCATTTAGTTGGTACTGAGAAAAAAACTGATATATCATCCCTTGTATCTTATGGACCCTACTATGTTTAGGGAATTAAAGGTACAACTAGATGATTTGAAATACAAGGGATTCATTCACCCAAGAATCTCCCCTATGGCCTCCACAATTCAGTTTTGGAAGAAGGTTCAGGGATCACTCCATTCATAAATTTATTATCGGAAGTTAAATAAGGTGAAGGTTGAGAATAAATATTATTTGTTCTAAATTGATGACATCTTCAATTATCTAAAGCTAAAAAGGTAGTTTTCCAATATTAACTTTCATTATGGATATCACCATGTCAATGTTAGAGAGGAGAATTCTCCAAAAAATAATTACGAAGTAGGTATGTCCCTTTTGAGTATTTGGTCATGACTTTTGGGTTTAATAATGCTACAATGGTCTTTAAAGAGATTATTAATAGGGTTTTCCATCAGTATCTAAACTCCTTGGCATTGAGTTTGTGGATGACATACTGTTATACTACATTACTGATGAAAATCATGATCAAAAGATGAGTATTGTGTTTAGAAACCTCTAGGATCATCCACTCTAGGCTATGTTTTCATAGTGAACCTTCTAGATCTAGGAGGTGATTATTCATGGACATGTGATCTCGTAATGGGAGATATTAGTAGACCCCAAGAATATTAGTGTGTTTATATCATGGGAGACTCCATAGAATTTTTTTTTGGGATGAAAAATTCTTTGTCCTGTAAGGTTATTAAAAGTGTTTTTTTTGAGATATTTGTCGACATGCATGATCCATGATAAAACATATTCAGAAAGTGGTGAATTTTGAGCAGATCCCTAATTTCCATGTTTCCTTTGAAAAGATTAATAGGAGATTTAACAAAAACCCTATTTTGATCTTTCTGGTGTCTGGAAAACGTTTTGTGGTCTATTGTGATTCCTTAGGTATGGGTCTTGGGTGTGTGCTGATATAGGTTCATAGTGTGGTGGCTTATGGTTCTCACCATCTCATAACACATTAAAATAATTAACCAACCCATGACATAGAGTTAGTAGTAGTGATTCATGCCTTGAAGAATTGGTGCCATTTATTTTATAGTAGAAGTTTGTAGTACACTCTGATAATAATAGTTAACCAAAATTTTCTCCCAGAAGGACCTGGATATGAGGAAACATCATTGGGTTGAGAACCTTTGGGGTTTTGATTTTGATACAGTCTATACCCTAGAAAAAGGTAATGTGGTTGTAGATTCCTTGAGTATATAAGTGCTAGTGCAAGCATTCAAAAATTCCAGTTATGAGTAGACTATGGTGGAGCTCTTTGTTCAGATGAACTTGGAGACCAATGATCATATTGTAGGCATGCTATTGGATAGTGTTTAGCTAAAACCCTATATCATAAAGTTTATTTTGTAAGATAAGCTTAATGATGATTTCTTCCAACATTATATACAGCTTCTTAATGGTGGGGACACACCTTGTGAGTGGTCATTGTCTCCTAAGGATGTTTTTATTCTTCTTGGAAAACATTGTGGTGACATTTTCATTGATAAAGGTGGTGATGCAGGATATCCATAATTATATGTTGGATGTTCATGCTAGTGATATAAAGATGAAATATTATTTGAATCAACAGTTCTATGGTCAGGTATGAGGCAGGATGTAACTGATTCTCTATCCCAGTGTTATAAATGATAGCAGGTTAAATCATAACACCAAAACCCTCAAGTTTATTTCATCCCCTACCCATTTTCTACTAAGAAGTGGGATGTTATCACCATGTACATTGTTTTTAGTTTACCTCGTACACCTTGGTAGTGGAATTCCATTTTTTTATTGATCGATCATCTGAAAAAATCATCCCATTTCATTAGAATTAGAGATTCTTCCATACAGGATGAGTTGGGTCAGAAATATTTTCATGAGGTTGTAATGATTCACGGTATATTGTAAGTGATTATTTTAGATAGGGACCCGCATATTATGTTGTGGTTTTGAGAAGTAATTTAGAAGGCTATGGGGTCACTAGTCATGGTGAGTATGACTTACCATCCTCAAAATGACATTCAGACAGAGCAGGTGACTAAGATTTTAGAAAACATTCTCCTGGTATGTGTGTTAGATTTTAGAGGTTCATGGGATAACAATTTTGGATTGGTTGATTTCGCATATAACAATATTTATCAGTATTCAATTCAAATTTATTATATGTATTATCTTTATGGTTTATTATGTCAGTCACCCATGTGTTGGCATGAGGTGGGAGAGACATTGTACTGTGGACTTGGCCTTGTGAAAGAAATATATGTTGACTTTAAATTGATCAAAATGTGTTTGTTGGTAGCTGAAATTCATTATAAGTCTTATAATGATCACAACAGATGATTATTGGAGTTTTCTATGGGAGAAGAGATTTTTCTAAAGGTGGCACATCGCTTGGGTAATCGTCATTTGGGTAATCATCATTTGGGTAAAAAGGGAATCTAACACCGACGTATTCCATACATTTTGAGATTACCAATATGATTTGTAAAGTGGAATAAATTTTAGCTTTTCTTTATTAGTTAACAATAATCCATGATGTTTCTCTGGTCTCTCAACTTAGAATGAAAAATATTGTTACATACCATGTGTTGAGATGGAGGGAGTTGGAGTGAGAGCACCATCAATCTGTGTTTTCATGACCAGTACAGATTATTAATTTCCAGGAGAGTGTGCTTTATGGGAAGTATATTCGGATGGTAAAGGTTTTTATAAGCATGGTCATCATGAGTATGACATAATGGAGACAATTTCTTGGGTTTATGAGGAGTATCCATTATTATTCTCGGATCAGTCTTTGGAGTGACTTTATAGGGACCAAAAAAATTAATTGAGGGGATAATTATCACATATATGATTTCATTTCAAGGCATCCCTTTTATATTTTGAATTATTATATTTATGTCACGAGATTCACTTGTGTTTTTGGTGAAAATTAAATGTTTTGGTCTTGACAGCATGTGACACACAATGGATGCATTGTTAAGGGAAACCACCCACCCTTTCCCAGGAAAGCATGAGACCAAATGTTATTTTGGGAATTGGTGACCAAACTATTGGTGGATTGTTTATCAAACCTATTGTAATATTTAGTTCACTAGACTAAACTATACCATACTTTTGATTACCATATCATTTGTACAGTTAGATATACATGATGTTTTATTACCATTGTATTGTATACAATTCGACATCCACTATTTAAATTGTAATTTCCGTAGATTAATTTTAATATCAAATGGTTATAATAGATCCTAGGATATAATAAGAACATGGAGATACCATGACATTAATATTAAATACATGTCTTATGGTATAGATATGTCATAATAACTGAACATAGTGGATGATTGACTATCGGGTGATGGGGGATAATAATTTTTGAGTCTTCTTCTCATCCAATTTTCACTTCTTGATCTATAGTGGTGAGATCATCTGGACATAACCAAAAATAAAAACGCAACACGGTTTGGGTATTATTGGTTGTTCCAATCTATAGATAGGTGCAATGGTCTCCTGAATTGAGATCTTTTCTGATGTGTGTCATTTGACCACATTGGTTGAATCAACGAAAATAGCATTATAATAAAATCCTGATGAGGTAGTTATTTCTAGGGGAATAATTAGTGGCATGAAATCGGTTGAATAGTCCAGAACGGATTTATCACTTCCAGGTTAAGGAAGTTATATATCTTGATGTTGGTTGATCAGGATGGTAGTACCATGATAAATCTAGGTCATTGGTCATCAATGGTAAATAAAACAATTTAAATCAACAAATAATAAAGTAATAATGGGTGTTGACATGGGTCTGCATCCTACATTATGATATGTTAATGACAAATAGATTATACTATGTAGTGCCTGTTTGTAGGTCAGTTATCACTATTGTGACAATAATTAAATTTTTAGTGGCAATGATGGGTTGATAGATCCCACTCTTGGTCTTTGAATTGTATTAAATTATATTAAGTTTATTTATTAGAGGGTCAAACACAATAGTGTATTCAATAATCTTCTCTATTTAGTTGAAAAATAGTTTTAGACATGGTTGGCCCGACCACTGGTGTCTAAGATATTTCCATGTATTAACAATCACAAATGAATAAATAAATTCATATTATTCATGTTATGAATAATTTGCATTGAATTTATTTATTAAACGTATTTACATGTTTTATGTAAATACATGGTAAATATTATTTGAACGAATATTAATTAAAAATATTCCGGGTCCATTTAATATTTGTGGGAATATCGTGTCGAGTTAATGATTAAATTATTATCACCTAATATATTTATTACAGTAAAAGGATGTGGTAATAATATAAATGGCTAAATAAAATAGTAATATTAGTTAGAAAAAAATATTTGGGTTTCAAGAGTTTATTTCTGATACTTTTGTTTAACATTAAATAGAAGAGGAGAGAATCTCACAATGTACTATTCACTTCCACTCTCTCTCTCTATCTCTCTCTCCTATTCTCTATCCACCATTCTATAGAGAGAGGATCTGGATAATGAATTTGATATCAAGATCTATTTAATGTATCAAAATCATGGATTTCTGTTTATCATCAGAGCAATGAAGGAATCATCAGATATCCTCGCTAGCACTCGGAATTCGATGATCGATGCTCCTGTAGTTTTTGGAAGCATATGTGTTTGATCCAAAGGAACTCACCATCGGATTTCTAGAAACGGTGATCATCAATAAAAATAAAAATATTCACTTAGATTTAGATATAACCAGGCAATTTATCAATTTTTTGTGCTCAAAATACTTCACACAAAATCCCCAGCTTAAACCGGGTAGCGATTCACTGACATTGACATGTTCACGTCGGCCATTAGTGGAAATTTTTTAAACCATTTTTTGGGGGATTCTACTGCATGCCCCATACCTTCAAAATCATGCAAGATTACCATATGGAATTCCTCTCTTGGATATTGAGGGGTTCACGATTTCCACATGGTTTAAAAAACCATGCCGAAAAACAGTGTGACTTGTCCAGGTTATTTAAAAGATGGATTTTACATTTTTTATGTAATAAATTTTAGCCTTAAATCTTTTATATTCCTCCCCATTCTATATTTTTATCCATGTGAGCCTCCTCCGAGCTTCATTGTACTTCTTGATCTTCAATAATTGGGTGGTTTCAGTGTGGTAACATCAAACAATCATCAATTAAGTCCTTTTCTAGTTGATTTAATTCACTTTCTAGGCTTTCTACTCCCTCATCATTGAGATCTTATTTTCCAGATGGTTTTTTTACCCTAGGTAGATTTTGATCTTGTGTTTTCAGTGATATCTTGATTGTTTTTTTTGGAACACGCCATTATAGGGTCTTGCGGTGTTGTGGCTGTTGTTTAAAATTGATTTCCAGAAGTTTCCAAGTGAGTGGTAAGTGGATTCATGTTTTTAAATTATTAGATGATTATAATACATTTGATTGAGTGTTAAATATTTCAATGGATTATTTTTATGGTGGGAAATGTATTTTATAAATGGTATGTGATTCATATATGATTAAAGTTGGATTTTAAAATTTAATTGGTTATATTTCTTGTGTGATTCGTTGTCGTGTTTCTTGAATATTTATGATTCCCTGTGTGGAAGGTGTGAAATGTGTTTTAAATGAGATAGAATGGCGTGAATATGTTAAATTTTATTTTTCCTGAGAAATTTATTTTTTCTCATGTTCATTTTTTTATTGTGCACTTTAATGGTATCTTTGAAATGTGAAAGTGTTGTAAAGCGTGTTATTAAAATGTTTTTGATATGAATTAAAATTTTAGAGGGAATTTTCTGATGGAAATAATTTGATCGAAAATGTGTACTACTTGTTTTGTTATCAAAGGGAATTTAAAAATTTGGAAAATGATTCAAAATATATTTGTAAATGACTTCGGTGTGCGTGGGAAATGTGAAAGTGGTGATTTACTTATATCCTTGTAATAATTTCCATGTGATTGTGAAATTATTGATTTATATGATATATGAAATTGAATTTGACTAGAAAGGGAATCCCTTCTATCTAGGTAGGAAAACCAGAACTTATACACTAGTTAATTTAGAGGTGGTTTGGCCCAGATTCATCTAGTAGGTTTAATGATTGCAACAAAAATTAAAAATGTGATATGATCTGATACCACTATAATTTTGTATGAGATTATTTGTAGTTGATAATTCAAGATAATTCTATTATACCACTAGAACATTGGATGAGATCCTCTCTAGTGGCTCATACATGAGAATGTTGTTGGTGATTGAGTTTGGGGATTTTCATCACCAAGGTATGAGATTTATAGTGTCTCAATAGATCCAGTTACCATTAGGGATTTTTCTATAGTTCCCTCTTGTGATATGATTATAATGTGTTTTGGTGGGATCCTTCAGTATACGGTAGACCTCTTGTACATTTTTATTTTATGAAGCCTATTTTTGAAATGATTTTCCTTTAAAAAGTTATTCTTTAGAATGTTTTATTGAAAATGTTTTCAGATAGATGTTTTAAATATTCTTATAGAAAACTGCATGTTAATTTTCAATATAATGATATATCATGGATTCATTTTATTTAGGTGGAATACTACTAGGATTTAGAACACACCCTACATACACCTATGGGTGAATTTAGAATTTATCATGTGTGTCATAGGAATGGGAAAGTTGTGTCATCGTTGTGATGGTGGATAATGTTACTGGTATCCTACTTATTATTAGTGCTGGTAGTGGTGGCTTGAGGGTGATTCCCCTCTTGTTACATGGAGGTTTTTTTGGATATTTTTTTTTCTTATCCATTTAATTTTATTACTTTTGGTTTTGGTTGTTTTTTTATAACATTGAATCTGAAAATTGTTTCACTATATTTGGTATTAATATTTATTCATGTGATATTCTATTATTATTGATTGTTAATTTTCATTTAAATGTTTAATATCACTCCAAATGTTTATTTTTGATACCCATGAACTAGTTTCTATACCATAGGGATCAGGAACGCTCTTAGGTTAATGCAATTTATCTGGCTGGGTGTTGGGTGGGTTGGCCTCCCCAATTTGGTTGGTGACAAGTAGTTCGCAGTACATATGATAAATGAACTAGTATCTCTGTGAATGGGCGAATTGTTGGTATACATAAAAAGATGATTTAAGAATTTTATTTGTGACATAAACAATTATTCATAATATATGTACTTTATGCTACACTTGAGAGTTGGTGATTAAAAATAATCAACATCGCTTTGTGGAGGGAGTAGTTCGCACATTTGTATGATCATTGGGTTGGTATCTCTTACTGGATAAAAAGTATCTAACAATTATTTTTAAATAAATATATTGATATTTTAATATAATAATAATAATAATTTAATTTTATTAATATAATTAGATATGATTTAGGAAGTATTGGATTAAAATAAAAATATTTGTGAATGTAATACTCATATTGGAAGCTTCAGTTATATCTTGGAAAAATACTCAGAAATGAAGATGTTAAGAGAACCATGGGTGATCAGAAGAAAGTGGTTGTGGGATAGGGTAATAGGAGGTGTAATGTGGTTTATTTTTTAGAATAAATGCAATCATCAGGTGAGTATTGAAGTGGTTGAAGTGTTATCTTTTTTATGGGAATAGAAGTGATGTCATGGAAGTAAGCAATACATATTAAATAATGTAGTGTTACTATTCAAATATCGATGGATAAAAAATGAAAAACATGAATGGAATATTTTAATTGGAATATATTCTCCTTATAAATACAATTTTGAGTTTATAGAGAGTGCTTTGGGACTTTTCATTTATATTTCTAAATTTTAATATACTTTACTCAAATAATTGTAATTAATTTTTAACCCTTATAATTAAGATACATATTCAGAATTTCAATTTAAAAAATTAATTAACTTGAAAAATAGGATTTAATATTTAAAAATAATTTTAACTAATGAAATTTATAATTTTTTTAAAAGTTAATTTCTGAATACACATACATTATTCTAGAAAAATAATTTCTAAAAAATATTGTCATTTTTACATAAAATTTAAAAATAAGATAAAATTAGTATTACTAAATAATTTTTAGTTTATAAATTGATTTATGGTAAATAAAATAAATCTTATGATGATTAATTAGAAATCAAAAACAAAATCTCAGGTTGAAATTAATTTATTCAAAAAAATACGGAAACATTTTCTATTAAAGCAACATTTTTATAAAGTCCAAAAAAAATTGGACATAGGTTTTTTATGTGTGAGGAATATGTTAAAATTTATAATTTCATTATTAAATTTCACATTTTTTCATTAATAAGTGTCTTTAATATTCTATTTCATAATTAGATAGTTATAAATATTATACAATTTGTAAATCTTCATTTTCTAACTGAAACAACATTTTCAGAAAATGCTAAAACATTCATACTATGTACATTCTAATATGATGAATTTATAAATGAGGTTTATTTTATGAATAAAAAATTTTAAAATTAAGATAAATTTGTTACAAAAAAATGATGTATGGTGAAGAAGAAAATTGTTTTTAAAAAATATATTATAAATTATAAATTGAATGTGTTCTTATTTATTATCAGTAAATATCTATTGGACGGATGGTACATTTTTTTTAAATTATAATATAATAGTTATATAACTAAATTTTAGTATAGGAATTAAAAAATCTAAAAATAAACGGTATTAATATTAAATTATATTTTATATTCACACTCCAATTTGATAATATAGATAATTATTACATGTTGATATCAAACAAATTTCTACTTACAGAGAACCTTTTAACCTCTACAAGAGATCAAATGGAAAGATATCTAGTAGTGGTTTTAGAGTGGGGTTATTCATATATCACGAATCACATAGTATGTTTTATAATCTGAATATTTTCCCATTTATTATTTCTCTCAAGATATACATATTGGAGTTATTTTTGAATTTTTTTATTGCAAATCTAAATGATTCCTCCTATTTTACAAGAATAGGAAAATGATATTCATACGAAAAAATTATGCTTCTTGATATCATATTATCTATTTCTTGAATTTTGTTAATTATATAGTTAGTCTTTTTTATAGAAACCAATTTTATAATTATGTTAACAAATTAATATTATTTATTATTTATTTTAAAGTATCATGTTTTTTATTTTGTTCGGTGTTTCATGTTTCATGAGACATCAAACCTATTATTAAATTAATGGTATGAATATACAAAAATATTTATTAGTTATGTTAAAAAATATTGTCTATGAGTATAAAAAACCAATTTAACTACTACAATATAATAATAATGTGAAATTCTTCTCTCAACATAAAATTCCATTTCCATACTATTAACTAATTGATTACACATTTTAAGAATTATTTGTCTATATTTTTGATTTATAATTGATGACACATCATATGTAATGATATATTTCTCAAAATAATTTAACACATATATAAATGTATTGTCTGAGTTATTATACATTAATTTAATTTTGATCAATATTTCAATGGAATTTTTAAATCTCCATTAAAACTACTTAATTCATTACGTCTCATAATTTTTGGTTTGCTTAAATTTAATTTAACCCAAATTTGGTTAATCATAATCAACTAATATTTTAATACATTAAACTCATTTTACAGAATGTGTAATTTGATTACACATAGTAATGTGACCCAGTAAAGAAGCTTCAATACCATTTTAATCATTTATCTATAGATATTTATCACCATCTTCCCCATTATTAATGAATCACAATTCCGTTCTCTATTTCATAGTAAATTTGGAATTTAAATCATATCATTTAACATAAATAAAAATTCCATTATTTTTAATGTATGTGTCTAAGTCTTTGATGAAATAAAATATTTTTATATTCCACTATGTTTAGAAAAGATTTCCCCCAGTTTTCCAGTTATTAACAAATTCATGTTTGTCATATATTCTTAAATCATAGAATTTATATCCTCACCATGATTAGGAAACTCTTTCAGTTGAATTTAATATTGATCCATGAGTCACACAATTTAATCATACTCTTCTGATTGTGTCAAAGTCCAAAAGCATTGATAATGAGTATATTATATAACTTATATCTATATAAACTCTTCTTTACACTAATTTTTATCTTAAAAGATCCTATCATCATCTAAATGAACCATTATATTAACATCAATTTTAATATCCATTAATAAAATATAGTTTTGAGCCTTGTGAGATGAGAAATCACTATTAATAATTAACGTGATGCTATTATTTGTTCCCTTAAGAGATACCTCACATAAGATAATCTTATCATTCTTATTATTTTATATCCATGATATTCCTAATATATGTGATATATAAGGTGGTTACACCACAATTATTTTTTTCATATGAAACAAAAAATTATCCCTCTTCTTATAATGGATAATATATATTTCCTAAATCAATTGTATTCACATATACAACACTTTTTCTCCTTTAATTTCAATTTAAATTATTTGATCTCTTAATTTCCCTAAAATTCAGTGCATAATAACCAATGATAGAGTAATAAAATCAATATTCATTAGAAAAAAAATACTTTTTTGGAATGAAATTTTTTCTCTAAATCAATTTTTTTAACATTTAAGGGATTCAGTTTTTGTGTAACATTAAAATACCTCAGGATAGGACATAATGTGAACTATATATTCATTTCATTTGAACTAAATTTGGATAATATATTTTTAAATTTCCTCTATATGTTTTCATCCTATCAATAAATCCCTGACTTAAATCAGCCCTAGAGGATTGGGAGTTATATCCTACATTTTTTTCATTTATCTTTAGATCCACCAATTACTTTGTTTGATAATTATTCGTTAAAACATATTCTAGTCTTACCTATATTATTGGATCTTTAATCCCTCAAAACATTATTAATACTCATCATGCCAAAATTATCACTTTTTTTCCAACTCTTCATTAATAAAATGTCTGAAATATTGCTTCTTCTTTAAGCCTTTGATTTTTATTTAAATTTAAAGTTCATTATTCAATTTTACCACCTATTTATAAATAGATTCAATATTACATTATATTTATTTTATAAATTCATTAAGACCATTGATCTGTAATTTTTGTTCTTTTATTTTCATTTTGAGACCCATAACTTCTCCTATAATTCCTATGCCGTTAGCTTCATCCTCCTATACTATACCAAACTATGGAATTTTGGATCTAATATGATTAATGTAGTATGATGATTCTTTCAAAAGTCAACTAATATTCGTCTTTCCTTATTTCTTTGTATATAAAGATACTAAATAACTACTTTAAGAATTATTTTGAAATTTATAATTCTCGACGTTTTAATTTCCCCATTAGATTATGATTAGTTTTCCTTAAACATTATATTCGACAAATACCATGATGTACCTTTTGGATTCAAATTCATCTAGAAAGAAACCAATACATCATTTAAATCTTTAAGTTAACATCCCTCCATCTTTTTTCCAGATCTTACACCCTTGGTTTATAAAACATTGGAAATATTCAATTTTTTCACAATCTCCATAAATTTCATCTCTTCATAAATTCCATGAATTGATCCAAAATCCTCAATGATTTTTATAAAGAAACAATTAATTTTTTCATTTTCATATATCTTAAAATGATCAAACTTTTTATAAAGAACCTATATTTTTTCCTCAATTTTGATATCTACTTTATAAATTTTAGCTAATTTATCCCAAATAGGTTTAATATATGTATATATCATCACATTAATATGAAAGTTTTATCACTGTTAATTTTAATTAAATATTTATTTTCAAGTAAATTTAATTTTATCAATAACATTGTTTACACTCAAAACAATTTTTTAACAAACCATGTCAAACAATAAATATTATTATTTAAACACAACTATTATTACCTAGAAAATATATTTGGAAGAATTAATAGGAATATCCACACATTAAAAATTACTTATAATATATTTATTTAAATAGATATTATTGATAATAAAATAAATATTCTTTGCAATGTTTGTGTATGCTTCGAAAAGTATATTTTTTTCACAAAAAATTATTTAAATTAATTTTCGTGAACAAATAATATAAATGATTATTGGAACCTTTAGAATATTAATTTTAAAAAATGAACAAAATTTTTGAAACCAAACTGTTAAAAATAATATTAGGGTCAATTTTTATGTTTTTTGGTAATTTTTTAATTTTTTGATGAATAGGGAAAAATACAAGTTTTTATGGAAAATGCCTATTTAATTTAAAAATATATATATAAGGATCCATTTTTTAAATGGTTAAAGAAGTAAAATTTTCTCAATTAAATTATAATTTGTCTTATATAGGACGTTATAATCAATTTCATATGGAATTTTGATGTAAAAACTTTTTAAACTTTTGAAAATATTCTCATTAGAGAACAACTTTTTCATTGTGTCTACAAGTTTAATTTAAGATTTAAATATCCCACCTATATAAATGTAAGTTTGAGAAATGGATTCCATATTTACAATAATAATAATTAATATTATATAATCATTTCAAATTAATTTTTGGTGAAACTAAATAGTAAAAATACTAAAAATTTAATAGTCGTGGTTAAGGTCAAAACAAATTTAACGGGGGTTAAAATAACAATATATGGTGTAAAATGGCCTAAAACTCGTCTAAAAAACGTTACATTGACATATATTGACCATATAATCTCTAAGGACCATTAATGACCCATTTTGACCCTTTGGGAATGTGAAAAATACGGGTATACATTATTGTTTCCAAAAATTCCATGTCCATACCCTCACCTACTAACAAAAGGACACCCCTCTCCTCTCCTCTTAAAAATACCAAAAAAATGTTGTTTGGTAATAAACACCACAATAAATTCCTTCATTCCTGAAAAAATTTAGTTGTTTTAATTTTGTTATGAATCCTTCATAATAAGGCTTTAGATATCAACCTAATGTTGTTCTCTGAAGGAGAGATAGAATTTTTATGCTAGTGTTTTATAATTTCTTCTTCAACCTCATAAAAAAACTAATAAAATGTGATAATATAATAATACATTACCTCACATATTATGGAATCCTATCTTTTTATTACATAACATTTCATTACATTTTACATACAGAGGATCTTTAAAGTTTAGTGTCTTGGAAATCGGGAACAATAAAACATGAACACAACATAAAACATTCTTTTAAACCACTCATAAGGCTTCATCATAGGTTCATAATATATACAATTACTGCATCTCATATCTTGGAGACATACATCAATGTAAAGGGAGAGAAAAAGGCTCAGTAAGGAAAACGAGTGAAATAGTTGACATGTGATCTTGATCAATATGAATAAGAACATGATAAAAGTCATAAAGGCATGAGAAATGGAAGAATATGGATATCATAAAAAATGAAAATGAATAATAACATGAACATGTGGAAACAAAATTTCATTCCGACATTCATTAACATATCCCCAAGGTTTATCCCCGAGATGTCATAAAAATTACCAAGGTTATTTACCAAGATATCGTGAAACGTGTCATCTCTAGAGAATAAATCTTTACCCAATTCATTGGAGAGCTATCAGGCCAGAAACTTAATATGTATTTACTTTGATGTGATCCAAATATATCATAATCAAACATTTCATAAATAATCTATAGAGAATAAAAGAAATGGGTTTCATTTCAAAATCATGACGTTTTAAAAGTTCTAAAAAAATAATATCATTATATCATTTATAACCCATGGAAAGGGAGTGAGGGTTATATGTATGTCCATTACAGAATAAAATATATCAATTTTCAATATTTGTGAACACCCATAGAAACTAAATATTTCTGTGTATTCACATAAAATAACAATATAATTTCTTGAGAGAATGAGATATAAATTTTGAGACGAAATTTCTACAGCTTAACAGCTATATAACATGGTTTTAGAAAATAATAAAAACAGAGGGTACAAGGGTAACCCACTCATAAATAACTCATATTAAAATATAAATACAGAATAACATGGATATATGAACATGGTACAAATATTTGAATGACATACCATAAGAAAATGAAACTTGAATGGAAAGAGAAGATGCAATTTCTTTTACGAGAAATTCGACAGCCTAACGGCGTCACTTAAAAATTTAGAAAACAAATTGATGAGATAGGAATGGGTCTCTAAATAATTAGACATGAAATTTACTGAAATTAGATCATATAAGAACACACCCTTAACATAAAGATATGGAAACTAGAAAACACAACATAATAGAATTCATGACTTTATAGAGGAGGGTGAAATGATCCCTTACCTTGAAGAGTAACTTTGAAAGCATGAAGGACGAGACCTTTGGAGGCTTGAGGGTACCTTGGGAGGATTCCTTGTGAGTTAAGGAGATAGAAAATTCATTGAGGATGAGTTTCAATTGAAATTAATGAGGGAAATGTCTTGGTATTTATAAGAAAAGTGAGTGAATAAATTATTAATTTCTATGGGACACCTCATCAGTGGTATTTGCAAAACCATGGGCTTGACCATGGTATTTTCCCATGGTATTGAACACTTTGGAATCCTCATAGAATATATTACTATTCATAAGTCGACCAGAAAGATTACATCATTAATGATTTTTTTAAACTCCCAAAACTCAAAACTAAATTTTACTATTCACTGAATATTCAACTATTTCAGAAAAATCACTAAAATTCACCCTAACATAATAAAGATGCTGTGAATTCAAAAATAAAGTCCATTTTATGAAAATAATTTCATAAATATTTTTATTCCTTGTTTTAAATAAAATCATTATTTATCCCAAAAATAGAACATTAAAACTATAACTCATTTTATAACACCTTAAAAGAGTAATCAAGGTGCCAAAAAATTATATAATAACTATAAGGAAATAAAGTAACAATTTATAATAAAATTTTATGAAAATAAATTTCCATTTTAAATTATTAAATTAATTATAAAATTAAAAATAAAATATTTATGACATTAAAATAATAACAAAACATAAACTATGATCGTTTTTCCACTTTTAAGACGTCAAAAATATATTTATATATTCATGGGTGAAGTTTCTAATTTTTCGTGTCAAATTACTATTCATTTCTATTCATTACTATTCATATGGGTATGTTTCTATTCCTACTTTACTATTCACAAAAAAGCCAAGTTGTTATTATTAGACTCTAAATTTCTTTCTGAACACAACTGTAGAAGACCATTTCTTGAAAATCATTTCACATTATTAATTATTTAATGAATACAAAAATATTTTAAAATAACTTTTTTCCTATATTAATTAATAATACACATCCTATATTTATCCAGATATTTGAAATTCACAAACTTTTCCATAAGAATAAATAAAAATTTTATTTATATAAAAATATTACACAAAGCAACTAAGGTATTGTTACATAGCCCCTTATTACACCAGTATAGGACCATAGTGTTATGTGTGCTATGGTGATAAAATCTTGGGATGGCTCGGACATCATTGCCCGAGTGGTGATTTCTATCAGCTTGGACATCCCCCTTAGGCGATTCTGTTCAAACTTCATACGTTGATGTTCGGCTTGGGCTTGGTCCATAGAAAAACCCAGTGATTCTACCTCCTTCCCAAGCTCCGACAGATGTGCTTCATATAGCTTGAGTCTACTGGATGAGGCCATTCAGTCTTGTTTATGTATAAATTAACTAAGATAACCGTATTTATAAAAACAAAATGTTATGATTATAGTTTCCAATGGTCATATAACAGTCGAAACCCAATGGTCTCATTTTTATTATACCCACTTTATTAATTAAAGGATATAGTTTTGTGGAGTATAAAATAAAATAACACCTCAAATTGCAAGACAAATATAATTAAAATTTTTGGGTTGTTACATTCTTCCCCCCTTAAAAAATTTCATCCCTGAAATTTTATCTTGTACCCTCTGATGGGAAAAGGTGTGGGTTCTTCTATCTCATAGACTCCTTTGGTTCCCACATGGCTTCTTCATATTTGTGGTTCCTCCAAAACACCTTAACAAGGTGGGTTGTCTTATTGCATAGAACCTAGTCTCTACGATCCAAGATCTCTACTGGATGATCCTCATAAGAGAGGTCATGTTCTAGTTGAACCACATCTGGATTTAGTACATGTGAAGGGTCAGGTATGTACTTCATCAAGAGGGATATGTGGATGATATCATGAACCTGGTCTAGATTTGGAGGATGTACAAGATGATAGGACACTGCTCCCACTTGATCAAGGATTTAATAGGGGACAATGTACCTAGGGCTATGATTCCCTTTCTTCCCAAACCACATGACTCTCTTCCAAGGTGAAATCCATAGAAAGACTTTGTCACCAATATCAAACTCCAATCCCCTTCAACGGTTGTCGGCATAGCTCTTTTGCCGACTCTAAGTAGTCTAAATTTGTTTTTGGATGAAATGTACCTTTTCTGTCATCTCTTGCACAAGATTAGGCCCAAGAATCTTTCTCTCACTAGCTTCATCCCAATAAGTAAGAGTTCTACATCGCTTCTCATATAGAGCTTCATAGGGTGCCATTTTGAATGCTCGAGTGGAAGCTGTTGTTTTAAAAGAACTCAACTAAAGAGATATCTTGATCCCATCTACCTTTAAATTCCATTGAGCATGTTATCAGCATGTCCTCAAGTGTTTGAATAGTCTATTTAGATTGGCCATCAGTTTGGGGGAGATAGGCTGTACTGAAATTAAATTCAGTGCTCAGAACATGTTGACGATTTTCTCATAATTTTGATGTGAATCTTGGATCACGATCAGATATGATAGAAAGTGGAACTCTATGCAGCCTTACCACTTCATTCACATAAATCATGGAATGTTGATCAAGAGAGAAATCATCCTGAATGAAGATAAAATGGGAATTCTAGGTGAGACGGTCCACAAAAACCCATATCACAATATTTACTTTGGAAGTTATCAGGAGACCAGTGACGATGTCCATAGTGATATTGTCCCACTTCCATGCTGGTATGGGTAGTGGTTTCAATACCCATTTAGGAAGTTGTCGCTCTGCTTTCACTTGATGACATACCAGGCACCTTGAAGTGTAGTCAGCAATCTCCCATTTCATAATATCCCACCAATAATGATCACAATGGTCCCTATACATTTTTGTGCTACCAAGATGTATATAGAAAGTAGATCTATGAGCTTCATCCATCAGCTCCTTCTCTATTTCCATAATAGATGGAACATATAGACTTCTATGAAATTTCAGTACACCTTCTTGATCAGTATTGAACTCAAGAAACTTTCCATCCTTCAGAGCCTCAAAATTCTTATATAAAAAGGAACTTCTTTCTGAGCTTTCTTGATCTTCTCTAGTAATGACGGTTGAGAAATCATTTGGGTTAGGGTTGATGATGTCTCTTCCCTTTTAATTCCCATGTACATATTTACTAGGTCATTTATCAAAGGATCTTTTTGAATCCTCATCATGGAAAGAACAACTTGGTATTTCTTAGTTAATGCATGATTGACTTTGTTTTCTCTTCTGGGATGATGATGAATTGAACAATCATAGTATTTAAGAAGTTACAACCATATCATTTGTCTCATGTTCAATTCCTTTTGTGTAAAAATATACGTCAAACTTTGATGGTCTGTGTATATATCAAATTTCTCCCCATAAAGATAGTGCCTTCATATCTTTAGAGAAAAAACGACTGCATCCATCTAAAGATCATGCGTAGGAATGTTCTGCTCATGAGTCTTCAACTTTCAAGTTGAATAAGCAATGACCTTGTCATTTTTCATGAGGATGCACCCAAGACCTTTTAGAGATGCATCGCTAAAAATAATGAATCCTTCTCTACTTGAGAGAAGAGTTAACACAGGTGAAGTAACCAATCTCTTCTTTAGATCCGGGAAACATTCCTCACACTCTTTTTTCCAGATGAACATGACCCCATTTTGAGTTAAAATGGATAATGAATTAGAATGTCGTGAAATGTTTTTCACAAACCTCCAATAATATCCTGCTAATCCAAGGAAACTTCGATTCTCAGTTATTGTTGTAGGCTGAGGCCACTCTTCTACAAAATTTGTCTCTGCAGGGTCAACTGTGATTCCTTGATTGGTAACAATGTTCCCCAAGAAGGAAACTTATTGTTACTAGAATTCACATTTACCGAACTTTCCAAAAATCCTCTACCCCTGCAGAGTTTGTAAAATAACCATTAGATGATCCTAATTCTCCTCATGAATTTTGAAATATATCAGAATATTATCAATAAAATCTACCACAATGTTATCAAGGATGTCTTTAAAGACTCTATTTATCAAATCCATAAAAATAGTAGGTGCATTAGTCAGTCCAAAAGGCATAAGAACATACTCATAATGCCTATATCTTGATCAGAAGGTGGTTTTTGGAATATCTTCTTTCTTCACCCTCAATTGATGATAATCAGATCGAAGATCAATCTTAGAGAAGAATTGAGCCCCACGAAGTTGGTCAAATAAGTCATAAATTCTTGGAAGAGTGTAATTGATCTTAACTGTGATCCCATTCAGTTCACTATAATCAATGCATAGCTACATCGATCCATCCTTGTTCTTCACAATGAGAATAGGTGCTCCCCAACGAGACACACTTTGGTGGATAAACCCCTTCTCCAAAAGATCTTGGAGTTGTTTCTTTAATTCCTCTAGATCCACATTTTCCATCTTAAACGGGGTTTTTGATACCGGCTGAGGTCCAGGTACGAGTTCAATGGAGAACCCTACCTCTCTTTCTGGGGAGGTCATTACAAATCTTCAGGAAATACATCAACGTATTCCTGGACGATGGGTACATTTTCTATCCTCAAACTCACATTTACTTATTCTTCTTCACCGATCAATTCCATAAAGATGGATATAGGATGTTATTCTAGACAAAGATCAGGTTGATATATCTCTCCCTGGAAGATAACTGTAGGTTTTCCATTCATGAATACTTAAATTTCCTTACTTCTGCATTTGAAATTAGCATTATACTTTGAGATTCAGTCCATTTCTAGTATAATGTCGAATTATTTCATGGTAATGACTACTATATTTGCGATAAGATTGTGCTCACCAAAGTAAATACTAGAGTTTCTAAACACTGATGATGCTTAGATAATCCTACAAGTAGTCTTGACCGATAACTGTACTTTTATCAAATCAGGGGTTGATTCTAAATTATTTGCAAACTTAGAGGAAATAAAGGAATGGGTGGAACCAAAATTAAACAAAGTACTTTCTAGCTCTGAGAGAACAACAATAGTACCTTCTACCACATCATTTAGAGCTTAAACATCAGTTATAATGATAGAAAAAGGCCGACCTTGCTACATTGGCCTTAGCCGAGGCTGATGGTGGTTCCCCTCCACTGCCCTCAGATTTGGACAGTGATTGGAAAAGTGCCCAATTTTTTCACACTTAAAGCACTGGACATCAGGTAGTGACTGCGCCATATTCCCCTTGTCATTAGTGTTTGGAAGTTTAGGTTTCACCTCACTGCGAAAAATCCTTGCAATATGGCCATCTCTTCCATACTTTTAGCATTTCTCGCTCTCGAGCAGGCAGTTCCCCGAATTCTTCTTCCAATATTTATTACATGTGGGATGTTGAACTTTCTTGCCTCCTCTTCCTTGATCAAAGGACCTACCTAAGTTGGCATCCATCAATATCTTTTTGTCATTTGATTTATGAGACCCCTAAGTCTCACCAAACTCCAGTTTGACTTTCATTTCACTTCGAACAATCTCCTCATAGCTGTCATAATGATGGTTGGATAGATTCTTCCATAGATGAGGTCTCAGTCCACCAAAGAATATATCAACCATGGCATTTGGATCCATGACAAATCTAGAGGTGTAATGTGAATGTCGGGTGAAGTTTATCTTGTAGCTTCCGACAGATTTGTTCTCCTTCTTCTTCAGCTCGAGAAACGCCTTCTCTATTCTTGTTCTCATGGATCGAGGGAAATATTTACTGAAAAAAATCCCTCTAAATTCTTCCCACTCTATATCATCAAGCTCCACTCTTTTCCTCATCTTTTTAATCAGCTCCCACCACTGATGGACTTCTCCTTCTAAGCGATAGACATCCAGGGTGACCTCCTCTTGCTCTGAACAGCATAGCACTGAAAAGATCATCCCGATAGAGCTAATCCATTGCTCAACAATAAATGGTTCAGTCGATCAACTGAAGGTTTGTGGTTGTTGACACATGAAGGACTCAACAGAATGTTGTTCCCTTAATGGTGAGATTGGTCTCTCATCATGATTCAAGTTATTTCCTATAACATGAGTTAGATGGTTAATCATTCGCCTGAATGTTTCCATTCCGGCATCCATCCGAGGGCCGTCAATGCATGGTCCATTGCGGTAACCATTTGTACAGTTCGCCATATTGTCTTCCATTTCTAAAAGAATAAAACCTTAACGAGAAACTTATTTAAATTTTCAAATCTTTTAACTATAAAGGATTTATGTCTTAAAACTACTTTAAACAATTACATTTCTTTATAAATCCTTCATAATGATTCAGAAAAGATTATGATTAACCAAACATATCCCCAGGGAGTGTCGTAACCAAGAGTGCAGCAAGACCCATTTTCATGCACTAGTTCCCATTCGAGTATAGCTCAAAGCGGTGTTTTCAGGTTTTACCCCTATGTACATATGAGCCAGAGCCGCCTTTAACTGCTTGTATCCAGACAGGGATGTATTTGTTTGATAAACCACTTACTGAATATTCACCAAAATACCAAGAAGTTTTCATATATTTAAACATTTCATTAGATTTATTCTTAAATAATTCATTTCCTAATTTCCATAAATAACTAAACTATCCTTTGATACCAACTATGGCATCCCACCTTTTTATTACATAACTTTTTATTACATTTTACATACAAAGGATCTTTAAAGTCTAGTGTTTTGGAAATAAAGAACAATAAAACTTGAATACAACATAAAACATTCTTCTAAACCACTCGTAAGGCTTCCTCTGATGTTTATCCTATGTAAAATTACTATATCTCATATCCTGGAGACATACATCAATGGAAAGGGTGAGAAAAATTCTTAGTAAGGAAAATAAGTGAAACAATTGACTTGTGATCTCGACCAATATTAATAAGAAGAGGATAAAAGTCATAAAGACATGAGCAATGGAAGAATAGGGATATCATAAAAATATAACTTGAATAATAACTTGAATATGTGGCTACAACATTTCATTTATACATTCATGAACATATTACCAAGGTTTATCCCCGATGTTTCATAAAAATAACCAAGCTTATTTACTAACGTATCGTGAAACTTTTCATCTCTAGAGATTAATTCTTTACCCAATGAATTAGAGTTTTATTAGAGAGAACCCTTAATAAGACTTTAATTTCATGTGATCCTCATATATCATAATAAATCATTTCATAAATAACCCATAGAGAATAAAAAAAATGGGTTTCATTTCAAAATCATGACGCATTAAAAGTTCTAAAAAAATAAGATCATTATATCATTTATAACCCATGGAAAGAGAGTGAGGGTTATATGTATGTCCATTAAAGAATAAAATATATAATTTTTAGATATTTAGGAACACCCATAGAAACTAAATATGTCTGGGTATTCACAAAAATAAAGAAGATAATTTCGTGAGAGAAAGAGATAGAAATTTTGAGGTGAAATTTCTGTAGCATAACGACTATATAACAAGGTTTTAGAAAATAATAAAAAGAGAGGGTAAAAGGGTAAAACAATCATAAATAAGTCATATTACAATATAAAATACAGAATAACATGGATATATGAACTTTTTATTGATATTTTAATGACATACAACAAAAAAAATAAACTTGAATGGAAAGAGATGTTGTTATCTCTTTTACGAGAAATTCGGCAGCCTAACGGCGTCACTTAAAAATTCATAAAACAAATTTATGAGAGAAGAAATGGTATCTCAACAATTAGAAATGAAATGGATAGAAATTATAACATATAGGAACATACCCTCACATAATGACTTGGAAACTAGAAGACACAACATAAAGGAATTCATGACTTGAAAGAGGAGGGTGAAAGGATCCCTTACCTTGAAGCGTAACATTGAAATCATGAAGTTCGGGACCTTGGGAGGCTTGAAAGAACCTTGGGAGGACTCCTTGGAAGGTAAGGATACCAGAACTTCGTTGAGGATGATTTTGGAATGAAATTAATGAGGGAAATGGCTTGGTATTTATAGGAAAAGTGAGTGAATAAATTATTAATTTCTAAGGGACACCTCATCTGTGGTATTTGCAATACCATGGGCTTTCCCATGGTATTGGACACTTGGGACACCTCATAGAATATCTCAATATTCATAAGTCTACCATAAATCTTAAATCATTATTATATCATTAATGATGTCATTAAACACCCGAAACTCAAAACTGCATTTTTACTATTCACTAAAAATTCAACTGTTTCAGAAAAATCCCTAAAACTCACACTAATAAAATATTGATGCTCTAAATTCAAAAATTAAGTCCAATTTATGAAAATAATTTTTAAATATTTTTAATTTTATTTTTATATAAAATAATTATTTATCCCAAAAATGCAACTTTAAAGATAACTCATTTTGTAACACGTTAAAAGAGTAATGAAGGTCTGATAAAATCATCAAATAACTATAAGAAAATAAAGTAAAAATTTATGATTAAAATTTATGAAAATAAATTTCCATTTTAAATTATTAAATTAATTATAAAATTTCAACTAACATATTTATGACATTCAAAAAATAGAAAAACATCAACTATGATCGTTTTTTCCACTTTTAAGATGTCTAAAATGTATTTATACATTCATGGTTGATGTTTATATTTTTTTGTGTCCAATTACTATGCATTAATATTAAAATGGGTATGTAACTATTCCTAATTTACTATTCACAAAAAACCAAGTTGTTCTTTTTAGACTCTAAATTTATTACTGAACACAACTGTAATAGACCATTTCTTTAAAATCATTTCACATTATTAATTATTTAATGAATACAAAAATATTTTAAAATACCCTTTTCACCTAAATTCATCAATAATTCAAATCCTATATTTATCCGGATATTTGAAATTCAAAAACTTTTCCATAAGAAGAAATAAAAATTTTATTGAAATAAAAAGATTACACAAAGAAGCTATGGTCTCATTACATAGCCCCTTATTACACCAGCATATGACCTTAGTGTTAGGTGTGTTATGGTGATAGAATATTGGGGTGGCTCGAACATCATTACCAGAGTGGTGATTTCTATCAGCTTGAAAATCTCCCTTAGGTGATTCCGTTCAAGCTTCATACGTTGATATTCAGCTTGGGCTTGGTCCAGAGCAAAGCCCAGTGATTCTACCTCCCTTCCAAGCTCCGACAGATGGGCTTCATAAGGCTCGATTCTACTGGATGAGGCCATTCAATCTTTTTTCTATATTAATTAACCAAGATAACCATATTTATAAAAACAGAATGTTAAGATGGTAGTTTCCAACGGTCATATTGACCAATGGTCATATTGACCAACGATCATATAACAGTCAAACCCAACGGTCTCATTTTAATTATACCCACTTTACTAATTAACGGATATAGTTTTGTTGAGTATAAAATAAAATAACACAAAAAATTAAGAGACAAATATAATTAAAAATTTTGGGTCATTACACATATACATTGATTTTATTATCTTAATATCATTACCTTTTATTATCTTCCCTTTTATCAAATGTTTAATGAAACTATCGATCCTGTGTACGGTGGACTACCACCTCACGAACCGATATTTTTCATTTTCCATAACCACCTCCCAGAAGTGAATATAAGGATATATTTAATTGAAAAATATTATTTTTTATATTATTATTAGTATTAATTTATTTATAATATCTCATATAAATTATTAATTTAAATTTTATTGGAAAACGAGAACGTTGCTCGTGTGGAGGATAGTCTAATACGTCGTGAAATGATGTGAATCTTTTTTAAAAATGTTTTATAAGGAAGGTAATGTGGAAATATTCAATGAATATATGTGATATATATGAACTAATAATGAATATTTAAAGGTTATATATTGTTTATATTCAATTAATTCAATCCATTGAGAAAATGGAAATAATGTTCTTGTGTAGGTACAACCCAACCTCTCTACGAAATCTGTATTTAATTTTCTATCTCCAAATTGTATAGATTATAATAAATACATATATACTGAATATATATGATATTTATATCATTTATAACATTATGGATAATATGGATCCATGAAAAAAGTAGAAGTATCAAAATACAAAACCAAATCACTCCAAAAATATAAAGAAGTTATTACGTGAAATGGGATTTTTACAAGTAAATGTTAGTAAAAAAGTAATAAAATGTCATAATTAAAACATATATGGAAGATATATATATATTATATAGTTTTTTTTAATTAAACTGTATTTATTATATTGGATGTTCGAACATGTACGAAGGAAGTTTGGAATTAATATGAGCATTTTTTTGTCTCAAATTGCCTTCTTTGGTCCATAGGTTCTGTTATGAACCTATCGTCTTTTATGAGGTGTATATAAATTCCATTTGAAATTTTATATCATGAATTTATTTATCCTCATGATATTTAATTTTTCATTTAATTTAATTCATTCATGGGTTTTATGATACATAATACACTAAAGTGTTAAAGGTTTAAAGTTACAAACTTATTATTTTATAGGATTTTTTATCATTAAACTTTAGATGATGAAATATTACATTTTATCACTCATTAATAAGAATAATTATCTAATAATGAATTTATTTCTAAAAAATGCACTTTCTTCCATTCATTATTCTCACTTTTTATACTCAATATTTTGAAATAATGTTATTATAAATCTACTTTATATCACTCTGTAATCAAAAACCCTATTTCTTCCATATCGATTATTTTGAAAAATAGTCAATATGGGTTTAATGTTCTTATATTATTGTTTAAATTCAACTTATTCCTTTTTGAACTTATTCAAAAAAAATTAATGGAAATATTCATATCAGTTTCCCAAAAATTGTATGTTTGGATTTTTCCAAAATTTTGAAAGAGGTATTTGTTTTAATGTTTATGACATGAATGATATTTCATAAAATAAGTAAAAATTAATTATTTAAATATTCCCTTACATGTTTATGAGGTTATTCTCAAAAAAAATTAATTTATTAATTGGATAGTTTTTATATTTTAAATAAATAATTTCATGTTTAAAGGGTATTTTTGATAATATATCTTCTAAGTGATATTTAAAAATATTTTTCCATCCAAGAAGAAATAATTGGATGTTAAAAAATATTTAATAGGGATATGATCCAGAGATTCCATCATTATAATTTCTTTATATGATTTATCTTTATGATTATAAGATAGTTTTGAAACCTGTTAATTTTCCACTGGGCACACTATGATGAAATATTTTTGGAAACCAATATATGTTCATGGTTTATGATATGATGAATGTTTTATAATTTATAGAACAAAAAATTATATATTTTTGTGGTGGGTGGGTCCTATATCTCCATCCAATAATTTGGTAATTAATAATGATTTATGATCTCAAAAAGTACATATGAGATTATCCCATGCATGAAAGAGGGTACATATGAGGTTATACCAAGACCGAAAGAGGGTACTTGTGTAGCTATCCCATGCCCAAAATAGGAACATTATTGTATAGATCAAGAATTACATGTTATGAAAGTCTTTTTATGTACCATCGATGTAAGGTTTTCTATGATTATGTGTATTCAACCACTCTATTTATTTTAATAATGATATTATTTAATATCTTACATAATTGTATTACATTAGGATTCATTTATTATGAAATAATAATATTTATAACATGACTCAAGTTTATAATCTATGATTTGTAGGGTATTAATTTGACTTATAAATATCATGTAATCATGCAAATATTCACATGTTAATATTATGTGATCATTTATATCTCCTTTGTTTAACCTTACTAATCATAAGAGATTCAGATTTATTATGTTTTATTCCCCAGGTTATGAAGATGTTTTTTATTTTTGATACTTCAAGGAAGGTTCATAGAAATAAATAAAAAAGTGGGATCATATGTTGTTCTTTTATGAACCACTTGATTACTTTTACATGTTTTTAATAGCACATGAATTAAACTATAACTTCTTGGATATTTATTTTATGTAATTAATATTCTTTTATTAAGATGTAGTATTGAATCATTAGATGTTTGGTTCATTAAATTTCGTGTTAGAAAAAATATTTTTCATCTTTTTGAATCTAGGATGAAAAATATTTAGTGATATCCCCAAAGATATGTCTAAGAATAAATCTAAGGATAAGAATATGTATAGGAAAATATGTTGGGATATTATTGAAGGTTAGAGAGAGTTCTTTCATTGAAATTACTCCACTATCTAGATACTACAAGAGGACATGGTTTTGGAACTGATGTACCTAGGGGTTATAACTGTGAAAAGGAATTTTGGGCATGAGTTGAGTGTTACCTGCTACAGGACAAGGGGCCTTATTGCACACCTAGTATGAGAAACCCATGGTATATTCTTTGGAAATTAATAAACTATTTAAAAACCATCATGAAGGATTTGAATAATTACTATGAATGACATATGTTAATGAAAATGTTTCATAGATTTCAAATAAGGTGTCATGATTAAGACATACTATAAGTGGTTTTTCCTGATTATGTTGTTTACTATTATGATTATTTTTTCATACACTATTTTTTCATTAGAGTAAATTTCTTTACCCAAATGTAACTATGTTAATATTTAATGCAATGAAGAATTAAATGATTAGCCTAATGAGCAATCAAATTTTAAAGGATATGGAATGAAAAATATTATTTCATTGATCACAAAACATTGTTATGAAATGAATCATACTGAACTTATAATTGATAAAATGAGTGAAACATGTTCTATAGAGTTCTTAATGGGAAAATTTATACATTATTATAGTGTTTTAGGTGATCTACTAGTTTTCGAACAATAAATATATAACATTGAAATGATATTGAATTTTCCCCATTATTTGGATCATGAAAAATCCATTTCTCCCATCAATCATTTAAATGGTGAAACAAATAAATAGTGGACTATTATCAAGAATAAAATGGAATTATTTGAAATTTAATTAATGGAGTGGGATGGGTTTAAGATATTATTTATTAATAATATATTTCCTCATATTCTTCATATGAAAATGGTTAAGAATATCTTGAGTTAAAATAGAAGGAAAATGAATCTGTTGATACCTATGAGGGATATTTTAAGGAAATTCGAGGTATGAGTTAGGTATTATAGTCATAACTAAAATTAAGGTTTACAAATACATAAATGGATTAAAACTATTCCTCCAACGGGTTTTATCCATAAGGGAGTTTGGTAGCTACGAATAAATCGATCAATGGACAATGAATGTGGAAATGGAGATTGAAGATTCCCATAAATATCATTCTATTGATAATAAAAAAAATATTTAATTTAACGTAAATGATGAAAACCATATAGAAAAAAAGGTGAAATTTCATTCATTCTCGATGTGTTGAAAGAAACGTGGATGAAATTTCTTTAAGGGGAGTACTAAAAGTTAATAGTGTATAAAATTAAAGCCATTGAGTTTATAAATTATGAAGATATGGGATGATGTTTTCTAATGATGTGAATAGAGGGAAGGATGAAAAAAATAAACCACCCACACTATATTGTATGAAGTTATAGTTCATTTATCATTATAAAAATCAATGTCATCATACAAAGGATATTTAAGATAATAATCAACAAAAAAAAATGAAGGAAAAGGGAAATGAAAATGATTATTAAATCACAATTGCTATAGTTAATCGTGATAAGTTGGGAACACTTATCCTATACTATAGATTTGGAAATCTCATATTTATGTTTGTATGAATGAGACCTATGAAAATATTTTTGTTCATTATTTAGTGAAATGTGATGTGATTCTAACCATTTATTGTCTCCACATAAATGGATACTAGAATATTGAAATCACATTTAATATTCTATTAGTTTAAGGATAGACCCAAGATCCCAATAGAAAGGAATATGTATTGGATAAGGGACTATTTAATGAATAAAGGGCAGATTATCTTTTGAAAGTATATATACATATATGTTTGTAAAATTTAAGAGGTACTGATATCATCATATGTTTAGGACCATATGGTTGATCAGAATTTCAATGTCATAGAAGACACTTTTTATTTTTTTGTGGTGTTAGTTTATCAAGATTAATGATATCTTCTGTGAATTTTATAGAAATAAAACCCTTTTAGTTTTTATATGACTTAGTGAAAATTTTATTTGAGGAGGAATGCCTTTTATGGACATATGATTAAATTTATTGGTAACTTTTAACATTTATATTATCATTGACGTTGAGTTAATTATGTGGTTTTGAAATTTCGGAATGTTTTAGGAATTATTTTCATTACATTTTTGAAAAAATTATAACCCGAAGGTCTTTTGACAACCTGCTGCATCTGCCATGGATGATGGGCTTGAACTCACAACTAATGGGAGATATAGGTTTATCAACTACCCCTGGCCTACGAGAAAGAGTATTTATGGTTAGAAAACATGAAGATATATATTGGTGAGTATATATCTTCATACATGGTATATTAGTAAGTTAATGATGAGACCCACAAGTTTAAGGGGTTGATATAACCAATATCCATACAAGAATAAAAATTGGAAGTCTTCACCATGAATTTTGGCATTAGACCCCCAAAACATCCACTAGCCATAATTCTATATGGTTTCTAGTAAATATTCTTAAATATTTAGAACACTTTATCAATATTAGAGAAGAATTCAACCTTGATTTTCATGCCAGAATATAAATTAAGGAAGTGGAAATGTGTCATGGAGTAACCTACTCCATTATATCTGATGAGGATCAAAGGTTAACTTCAAAGTTTTAATGAATTATTCAGTATACGACTGATATAGGATCAAGTTTTAGTACCTCGTAGCATCCTCATACATATGGTCAGTTTGAGAGAACAATTAAAAATTTAGATGATATGTTGAGATCTCATTCTATGGATTTTAAAGGAGTTTTGGTTCAACACATTCTTATAGATGAGTTTTCTTACAACAATAGCATTGAAAAAATCGTTCATATGGTTCCTTATAGATCCTTCTATAGAAATAAGTGTAAAACTAAAATTTATTAGAATAAAGATAAAAAAATAAATCTATTTCAACGATATCTTGTGAAATAAATGGCATAAAAGTTTATATCCATTTAGCATCACATTAAGGTAGGACAGAACTGATAGAAATGTAATGTTAACAATAATTAATGTGAACTAGAATTTTATGTTGGAGAGAAGTTGTTTCTATAAATTTCTCCATGGAATAAGAAAATGATATTAAAAAATAATATAAAACTATTCCATAGTTATATTAGTCCCTTTTAAAATCATTATCATATCAAGGTGATAAATTATCATTTGGTGCTTGAATCTAAGCTCTATTAGGTTCCTGATATATTTCATGTATTTGTCTTAAGTAATTAACTGCATGATCTGTCACATGTATCTAACTCTAGTTTAATACAACTAGAAATTATAATTCTTATAAGGATATTCTGGTCAATATTATAGATTATCTAAAGAAAGTGATATGAAATTGGACCAGTCATATAGTCAATGTCATGTAGCGAAACAACCAGCTTGTGGTGGCTATATGGGAACTTGAAGATGTGATGAGACAAAAGTATAATCAATTTTTATTTATTTGAATGAAAAAATTAGAGGGTGAAAATATTTTATCATCGTATAATGTAACACCCCTATATTTTATGAAATATATTTTCTCAATAGATTTATTTTTTTTGATAGCTTGCGTTACATGCAACACTAAGTGTCAACGAACCCCGATAAACTATTATTATTATTATTTAAACATGACATTTATTACCCAGGTGTTAAAAATGGAATGATGAATAAGAATAAACATATTTAAAAATTCAATTTTAATTTTTATATATAAAAAAACTCATATTGACAAAATTTGATTAACTAATGTCATCAAATGCTTAAAAAATCCATTTTGCTTGGAAAAAATGATTTGTATTGGTTTTTGGGAAAAAATTATAAAATAAATTATTTTACCTTTAAAAAAATTAATTTTTAAAAATTATCTATAATTTTAAATCAATTTTTCAAAATTATGTTCGGGTGAATTTTTTTGTAGTTTTTCTGAAAAGATTGAATTTTTGATGAATATAGACAAATCCGAATTGTTATTGAAATCTTCTTTTTCGTTTAAATAATTTATAAGTTATAAGTTTGTTATATAATAGATTAAAAAGTAACATTATATAAATTATATTATTATTAATCAATAAAATGTCCTTGTAATATATTTTATATTAATTTTTTTATATGAAATCATTTTAATATTTTGAAAAAATTCTCTTCGGAACATCACTTTTTTGTCGTAATTTCTGATATAATTTTAAATTAAAACTTTAAAATTAAATGAATATAATTTGGAATAAAATATAAATTATATTAAATAATCCTAATTAATATTAAATAACAATTTAAAATTAATTTTAGGTGTAGGTGGATTGAATAAACAATAAAAAAATTATTTCTCCTGTTAATATTAAAATAAATTTAATAGTGGTTGATCTAAAAAGAAAGGATGTAATATTACTTATAAATTCATTAAACACCAATTTAATAAATTTATTTTAGTTATATAACATCTATATTTTTTATTTATTTATTTTTATGCATTTTTTTCATTGAAAACATTGGTACACATTAATCTTTTAAAACAATTCTATTTCTGTCTACTTAAGAACTTATAAAAATCCACCCACTCTCATCCCCTTTTGATAACTAAAAAACCATTTTTTTACCAACAAATTCCTAAAAATCATACTTAATTACCTCTCCATATCTTATATTCCTTACTCATATTATTAATCTATCCCAAAAATCTATAGACATAATCCCAAAGAGGCTACCCAAAGAAGAGGTAAAATTATTAAACTTGTGTTTTTGTTTTATTTATTATACCAACTCCTTAAAATATAATCAAAATTTGATAATATAAGAAAAAATATGTAAAATATAATAATATAATAATATTTTAATTTAATTAAATATATATATCTCGTCTTTTATTAAATAGAAAACAAAATTGTCGATTGTGTGTACGGAAGATTATCGCTTCACGAACTGATGTTATTAAGGTTCCATCACAACCTATCATGGATGGATATAATGTTATAATTAGTGTTTATATATGATATTTAATAAATTATTATAATTTTTTTAATTATAATATAACATATACATTCTTAATTTCCATTGTGTTGATTATGTGATACTTGGGACATATATATACCTCTAATGAATTTCATAATGACTAATGTTATTTGATTTCGTAGGGTACACAAGAGTCCATCCCAATCTTGAAAGAGGGTACACAAGTGCTTATCCAAATCCTGAATTAATGTAAATAGGCGGTTATACCACGGACAAAGCAGACACATGGGTGGTTATCACAAGCCTAACATGTTATTAATTTCATGTTGGGTAGAATTAACATAAAGTTTTCTAATATTTTGTATATGACACAACACTATGAATGATAACAATGATATACTCTCATGGATTATGTAATTTGATTCCTTTTTTAATCATGTCTTTTTAATTTATAATATTTATGTCATAAATCAAGTTTATGGTCTATGATATAGAGGTTATGATTTTAAAATTTTGTTCATATGTTCTCATACCCTTATGATCTTGTTATTCATATATGATCATTGGTATCTCCCTTGTTTACCCTTTCTGAGAATCTAGGTTCATCGTTTAATATGTTTTCTTCCCCATGTTATGAAGAATGGTTTTATGTATGATATGTTTTAGTGGGGTTATCGATATGATGAAATAGTTGGAGAATAAATAGTTCACTTATGAACTATTTATTTATGTTTCTATGTTTCCACATTCACTTGACCTAAATGATTCTGGCATGAATTTTTATGTTATGTAATGAATATTATTTTATTGATATGTAAAACTTATTATGGAGAAGTTTGGGTTTTAAAAAATTTGAATTTTTGTGGTTTCAAATAAAGTATTTCATGTCATTTAATTCAGGCTATAAAATTTTTTATTGGTTTCTTTTAAAAATACCATGATTTTATTACTAATTTTAATTACATTTATAGAAGAAGAGAAAACATAAATACATAATGACTATATTAGTGACCACATTAAAATTTTAAAAACCAAATAAAATCACTCAGGAAACAAATGAACCATCATCAAATTCATAGAATTATTCAAATCACAATTCTCTATAATTTAGATCCCAAAAGTCTAAATCTTTTGAACCTCACACCACATGTGAACTTTAGATCCAATTATTCCGCTATGATGGGGGGTGGGGTGGAGGAATTGGGAATGAATTTAATTTTTACATATAATTTATGTAGTTCCTATAGTGGAAATAACACATTAAAGCCATCAATATTAAGAACACATAAAAAATATTCAAATAATTAATGTAAATAAATGGAATAAATATGTTACACATACCCTCTCAATGGTATAATCCAATGAGAATGTTCTAATAATGTGAAAATGTACTTATGAGATCATTTTCCACTATATATTATTACAAATATTTGTATTACCCATTTCCACACCAATGTTCTATACTCGGTTTGGCCTATCCAAACATTACATTAAAGAAGTGAAAAAAGAAAAAATTAGCATGTATGTCACTCTCAGAAAATACCAAAAAAGACGATAAAAGAATATTCAATAATGGTGTTTTCATGATCCTTTAGTCATAATAATTCAATTCATATATTCAATTTCATTCCACACAGTTGGAGTAATTAATTCTAAAAAATATTGTTATGTAGAGTTATTCTTCTCATGGAAAAATATACTTTTCAATTCTATGTTTTCATCTTCTATTGAAAATTAATTTTCAAAATTCATCCTCTATAAAATTCCATATTCCAATTCCTATTTTAAAATCAATAAAATCCATAATGGATGAAATAAAAACTAAAAAAACCAAGGTATCCTTCCTATATTTGAAAATTATTTCAGTTTCTATATTTTACTAACAAATAAAATTTACATAGTAATAAATATTTTGGAATAATAATATTCTATTATTACTCATAATGACATAAGTATTATGGTTTCAACATATAGTCAAACTCAAATATAAAATACTGGGTTCAAATAAAATTATTTACTCCTTAAAAATATTAGCATAATCCTTCAAATAGACAAATATCTAAACCAGATTACGATAGGACATATATCCGGATTATGAAACAAAAGATTCAAAAAAAAAATATGTGGCCATACATTAAGGAATTTCTCAATCTTTATCAAAAAATATATTTCAATACAACAGTTATAGTTATAACATAATATACTCTTATGTTATGTGAATTATAATTATATAAGATACTCCAACATTCTATATCCTGACCATTGTTGGTGGTACTATTAATATTATATCACAATACTTGAAATTTCCTCATTAGTACTTCCTTATAATGTCTATCAATGTAAGTATAATGACCATAAATGAGATTCATTTAATCTAATATGAGAATCATTGTGATGTGATGTAAATTATTTTATAATGATTTTTATTTTTCAAAAAACACAGGCTAAACACCTCAATAATTTTTCAATCTTTTCTATGACTTAACCAATATAATAATATATCCAATAATGTTAAATTCCAACAAAAAGAAACAAATAATGTAATGTTTTTTGAAACTCCATAGTGATTATCCCTAGTTATAATATATATCTATATTGTCAAATTCGCGATCATTTTTAAAAGATTATGTATCTATTCCAAAATCAATTTATATATTTAAACACTATCCTTACAAAGTTTGTCACTGATAATACTATAGATGTATAATTGGTAAATCTACACTAATATAATTTTTTTTCAAATTTTATTTACATACCTATACTCTGTATTGACTATTTTAAATTTTAAAACCATCAATTCACCCCCACTCGTCATGTTATTTCCATCAATGGTGAAAATGGAATATGATTTTTTATTTTACGATTTATGTTTCAAAATTAAAAAAATGGAAGATTGTATGACTATAGATGTGATGTATCATATATAAATCAAAATTTAAAACAACATAGAAGGATTTAGATAAAAATTTGACAAATAAAAACTAATTTAAATGATATGGAGAGATTTAATAATGAAGTGTCACTCTAAGAAATATTTTATTTAGGAATGTATACATTTTACTAAATACTAAATGATTTAGTTTATTAGGTTCTTAATACAATATAAATAGGTTCTTAAGAATATAAATTCTGATTATAATTCATAGGAATTATTATTATTATTTAAAAATTACAATACATTATTTAAAAACTTCATTAATGATGAATATTTCCAGAAAAATGATGACAAGCCTATTCAAATTTAATAGAATAGATTTCAGAAATAAAGAAATATCCATACAAATAGAACATTAAGGGATGAAAAGAAAAATTGTACTAAATGTAATGTTAATTGTCCTGTATTTCGTACTAATCATTTTAATTTTTATAAATTTTCTAAAAAATAGAATAATGAGACATATAGCATAAAACTAAAAAATTAATTGAAAAAGAATATTTTTATGTAGAAAAGAAATATATTTATGATGGAATATTAGAGTTTTAGTGATTACGGATCCTCACATAAAAAAAACTTTTAAAAGGATGATGAAAATCTATGCATATGGTATGGACTAAATTCAGATAGTTTATTTGAATTTTATTTTATACCTAATTTTTCATTTTTTTTTAAATTCATAATGGTAAATTTTATAAAATTTAGGAGGAATTTGAGCATGTTACTTCTCAGTATGATAACATAAAGAGACTCAACAAATAATATTGAGTAATGAAAAAAATATAAATATAAAATTTATATAATGAAGAATTCCCCCTCATCTTACAGGATTAATTAATTAAACAGACTGAAAACATGAAAATTAAAAATAAAAAGTATAAGGAAACATGGATAATTTTTTCCCACAAGATTCAAAATCATGACAACCTTTTCTTTTTATAGAATCTCTAAATAAATAAAAGTAATTCATTCAATTGGAAGGATTCTAGGTTATATAAAAAATATCATTGTGAACAAATCTTCTAAAAATGTTTCCACTAAAAAATATAGTACATATGAAATCAATTGATAATATTAAGGTCAATTTATTTTATGTAAAACATAGTGGTCGTATTTTAAAAATTATTTTCTATATAAATGTTTATTTTATAAAAATACACAATATATATACATAAACAATCATATCAAGCTATGGGGGTTCATAAAGTCTCAAATACAAATCCTATAGAACAAAAACCTACATGGGGACAACAAATTTTTTAAAAATTTTATGAAAAATGACAAGGTAGTATCAAAACCAATTATGGTTAATGGATAGTGAATTATTTAAGAATATAATTTGATATCCATCAGTGTTTACAAATTTAATAAAAATATGATATAGCCTATGTGATAGTTTTAGAAAACTCTAAATGGAAGGTAAATGTATATGAAGAGGTTGGTATTTCATTCTCAACTATTATGAATAAAATAATTATTTATTATTCCTTAAATAGAAATTTAAAATGTATATATTAACAATGAAATGGTAGGAATTGTTTAAAAAATTAAAATTGAAAAAAAAAATGAAAAAATAGATTGAGGAACTATTATTTTTTCATTATGTAAGAGAAATTTATATATTATTAATTTTTATAATTTCCCTAACCCAATGTGAAATAATTAAATATTTATAATAGTGATATTTCCCATTGGTATAAAACACTTAGGCAGTAGAATAATTGATCGTTCCCTAACATATATAAAAAATTCCTTATAATTTCTTAAATTGGAACCTGATATGAATTTATTTAATGACCAATTTGAAATTTGAGAAATATAAGGAATATTTAAAATACATTAATCCAGTAAATACGTCAAAAAAATAACAATTCATATACTACTAATAATGGATGAAAAATTTATAGTTTTATTACTATAGATAACTATTTATGATTTTCTTATATATATTTATTATGACACCAGTATGTAATATTTTAAAATTTTACTAGATTTTTTTGTTTAGTTAAAAATGTAAATGGATATATCATTTAGAATTGACCATATTTGAGAATTCGATAATAATGGGTTTGAGAAAAAATTTTATGAAGTAACATTCCTTCCAAACCTCTTTAATCCGAGTAACCTATAATACAACTGAGTTATTTGGAGGAGGAATCAAATTTAAAGAATATTATATGAACCACAACAAATGAATATGATATCCATTCTTATTTTTATAGAGAATTGTTTAACACAACCTTGTTTTTATAAATATATTAATTCTCAAACCTTGGATTGAAAAACCATTTGATATTTGAAAAATAATTAAAAATAAGTTACTTTTGAGTAATTGGGTATATGGTAGTATTTTTAATAACAAGGGACCTTTATTGAAATTTTATTCTATTTCTTATATGTTTGATTTTTTAGGATGTTGTATTGATAAAAATCATAATTCATATTTAACAAAATGAATTTATTTATTGATGAATATATTCATGTAAAATTTCTTGGAAATAATCCATTTCATAAAATATACATTGATAGTTATTTTTATAAAATTTTATAAGAATTGAGATTAACAAAAAAGTGTTATTATCATAGCTAGGATATAAAATATGATGATATATCTAAGGTGAATCCTAATTAAAGTCAATTAAAAATTTCTTAGATTCAATAAAATCACTTTCTTGAAAATAGAGTAAATTATTTATCATGCATATGTGTTATTATATTTGTTATTAAATAATTCTCTATATAAAATTGGATAATCATTAGTTAACACTAGTTGGGTGTCTATAATATAGGAAAAACTCAATCAGTTCATAAATAATATCTTATCACAACTTTTAAAATAACTATAAGATCAACTATTGTTGGGTATTAGATTTATCTTTAAGAATAAGATAAATTAATTTCGATCGATCGAGAGTAATGAGGATATACTCATAAAAAATGGATACATTTAATAGAATATAATAATCTATGTTTAATATTTCATCCAAATTATTAGATTATAGGCTACTATTTTTATCTAGCAATATAACACTCACATGAATTTTAGAATGTTACAAAATGATATTAAAATTTCATTCAAAATAAATTTTGTCATATAACATGTTTTTAGAAATTAAATTCTTATGTTTGAGAATGAAAAATTATATAAACATGTTAAGTAAAAATTTGCATTATTTAAATAGTTTTATTTATATTATACCATTTCAGAAGTATTTATAAGTACGTTTTAAGACAACACATGTGACATTTGAGGAAAAGGTCTTAATGTCTAAGGCATCTGCCAATGTTTATTTTAATATTTAGTATTATTTATAAAATGAAAAAAATTATTTTTGAAAGGAAGATTTAATGAAAAATTTATGAAAAAGATTAAGGGGCTGAAAAAAATTAAAATGATATGGAGTATTTTAATTATAATGGGGATGACGATAATAATTATGAATAATTTATAATGAATTATAGAAGGATTCCTATAGAATTACATTTATTATTTGTTTCTATGTGATATTGTATATTTTTATTTTAAAAAAAATTCTAACTTGGTCTAGTCATGGGATCCAATTTAACCACAACCACATATGGTGCTTGCAAGAGCCATCTCAACCATGCATAACATTCCCAAGTGGAAAATATAGAAAGCACAATGAGATCTATCATGTGTTGGAACATGGGTTTAGGCTCTCATGAAGTAATGTTAATTGGTAGGCACACTATAAAAAATTAATTCATTATCCTCTCACATGTGGTGTGGGATGGGAGGCAGTACACACACACTATCACCTAAGTGGATTTATTATTACGCTACAGAGATGCATAGTGTAATTAAGTGGAGTACTTATATGACCAATTTTGATGTTGATATAACTTATTTTAGAACTACAGAATTTCAATACTTGGAGCCCTCATTTATAAATTAAGTAATGTGATGCCCTCCTATGCTTGTATTTTCTTCAATTTCCATATTTTACGGTTCATGATATATGATTTCAACACTAAACCATTCAATGAGATATTGAATCAGGCCCAAGGAAGTAAAAAAAATGGAATATTATTTTTTTTCTTCAAACTTATTATGGGATATCATGATGACTGTATGTGGCTCTTGTGAAGTGTGTTCACCTTGAGATTTTAAATTTTTTTAAAAATTTAATTTGATCTATTTCATATTTTTTATTTTAAAAAACATAGATTATAAATTTTATAATAAAGAACTACATTTGTATTGCGTTATATGAAACAAAAACATAATAATTAACTATAAAAAACACTTAGAATATATTTTAGTACACACAAAACTTTGTTATTCTTGTATTAATTAAAATATTGTGTCTGTTTGGTAGCTTGTGTTACATGTATGACCAGGTTTTTATAGATCTAAAATATATTATTAATATGATTATTAATTATTTTTATACATAGCACCTTTCCATTGGAATTAAATTTAAGAATATAATTTACAAAATTGTGAAAATACTATTTTTACATTTACATAAAATGACTCTATTGGTTATCAATTACTAAAAGTCAATGTAAGAACTAATTGAAAATAAAGAAAATAGTTTTCTATGAAAACTACTTTTCATTATTCAAACACAATTTTGTCTCAATAAATTAAGAAAACCACTTTTCATTAATGTTTCCAATAAAATTTATATATTATCTATTAAATTAATATTTCTGACACTCATCTAATAGAACTGATAGGTATAGGATAATAATAAATCTAATTTTATGAATAAAAATATGTATTCTTCTAAAAAGTAATTTTAAAACCTTTTAATGAGGAACCCATTTTAAATATGGTTTTAAATAATTTTATAATTTTTTTTAAAAAACACATCATATTAGAAATAGGAACATATAAACTAGATTTGGGGTAATTTTTGGTATTTTTATGTGAGGTTTTTGACTATATAATGAATAGTGAATAATACTGAATGTTAATTTAAAACCATTGGTTCATATAATTTATTTTTAAATTTAACTTTTTTGATTATTTTTAATGATAAATTTGATTAATTATAAATTAATTAATCCAATTTACTTCATTTTAAACTATTTGACATTGAAATTTGATATACAAAATTATCATACTTTTGAACATTTTCACTTTAGAAACCCACTTTGTCGTCATGTATGTGGGATTAAATTAGAATTAATTTATGCAACATATAAAATTGGATTTTGGAAAAATTTATTCCATATTTTGAATAATCATAACATAAAATTTAAAATAAGGTAAAATTAGTTTTTTTTTTTAAAAATCTTATTGAATGTAATTAAAATTAATTTAAATGATTAATTGGAATATTAGCTTAACTGGGGAAAAAATATTTCATTCAAGGGACAAAATGACCGAGAAATGTATCCAAAATCTATTGGATTGAAATGTTTATACACTATATTTCCTTTTATTGAATTGGGATCATTATTGGAGCCACTATTCATTGGAAAATCATGGGTGAAATTCCTTTTTAGAAAATTTTCATGAATGACACTCCTTCTACACTATAAAAAGGCACTCACCACTCACAATTATTTACACAACTCAAGCACATTGTCTAAAAAATTAAAGGCTAAAATAATCTCCCAAATTTAATCATGTCATCTGATAAGACGTTTTTGGGAAAATTCAACCAATGAAGCACTTTGGTGTGAACTAAATGGTGTTACCCATAGAAGAGGTAACATCCTACCACAATCTCCTTTATTTTATTTTTACTCTCCAACCCCTAGAGTTATATTATTACATGATCATGTAATATCATAAGTATCTTAAATAAACTTATATTTCTTTATTCTATGGGAGGAAACTACACTTACACACACTTCCATCTAATGGTTAATGAAATTTCCATTCTTCTGTACGTTGAACTACCACCTCTTCAAATTATATTGTTCGTATATCCATTACCTCCTCTCATGGTTGGGTATAATGGTGAAAATTATGTTTTCTATGATATATGTGATATTTAGGATATATTTACAGTTATTTGAATATTATATAACACATAACATAATTCTCTTTAATTTTTGTGAATTAGGTAAATTCGTTTATGGGAAGTGTGAACTACCACCTTCTCAAAACGATGTGATTCATTCACACTCTACGTAAAATTTATTGAAGATGGGTTTAATGAAATTATATGATATATTTGGCACTATAATTATACATTTATGATATTATATAAATACATAGATTTCATGTACTTAATATCATTCAGTATGACAATAAGACAAAAACAATGTTCATGTGTATGTACAAACTACCTTCTCTATGAATAGTGTATTGCATTTAATATTTATAAATTATATAAATTATTATAAATAAATATATACAAAACATATATTGTTTTTATATAATGATTTAAATTCTACAAATAAGTAAATCATGATCTAATTAATAGGATCGGGATCAAAAATCAAAAATATATATCGAAAAATGTTGATATTAACCGAAACATAAAATTAACAAAAAGTTATAAATAAATGAGAAATATAAATTCATTATAAAATAATATATAGTAATAGTTTTAATAATATGGTTATGTTTTATTTTTTTATAAAAATTAATTTTTTAAATAGTTGTTTTAAACATGTACAAATAATGTCAGGACTTAAGGTTATGGAATTTCATCTCACTTTTTATTTCTGTAGGATACATGCCATGCTAAACACTCATTTATTTTTTATGGTGTGTATAATTACCATGGATGTATTATCTGATTAATATAATATAATTTATTATTATTAAAATATCCAGTTAATGATATTTATTTAATTGGGATTATGTTTCAAAAGTAACCAGATCTGTAATGTAATTTTTTCTCAATTTTCTTTTTTTGAGACACTTTCCATGTTATGAAGCTATATATTTCTATGAGTAGTATATAGCTCCTATGAAATGTCATATCATGAATAAAATTATTTTCATGTTATTTGTTACTTTATGAAATTTTATTCTTTCCATTTTGTTATGATTCAAAATTACCAAAGTAGCGATAGTTAATAGCTACAATCTCATTGTTTATTGATATTTTTATGATTATTCATCCATTGATGAAATAGTATGATTCATATCATTATAAAAGATCAAAAGTATTAATAATTTATTTTTATTCATATTATATCTATGCAATTTTACCAGTTTACAATCCTTGGTACTTAATATTAATAAGAAATTATTTTTATGAAAATATGATTTTTTCCCCATTCGGTCGGAAATCTGTCTTCTTTCAAAAATGTGTTTATTTAAAAACTATTCAAAAAATTATTACTATAATACATTGATTTTTAAAATTAAAATTTTACCCATGTATTATTTTATTTAAAAATTATAAATGTAATATTATTGTCATTTTATTATAAAGGAACCTTTCTAAACATTTAGGCTGCAATAGGATTGTTCATCAGGTACAAACTTACCCACTACCATGACCGTCATTCACATGATGCTTACTTTTTATTTGTACAAGGTTATTTTTTATTTACAATTTTTTTTCTAATATTATGGATTTTTTTTATACTTGATTTTAAATAAAAATGGTATTCAAAAAATTGTTTTATGTGTAAAAATTGTTTAAAAGGATTTTCAACACTTCATTTTTATTTATTTAAAAGGTTGTTTTAAAAGAAAAGGATTTTAATGATTTCAAAAAAAAATTATAATTTTTATAATTATTTTCCATGAAAAAGGTTTTCAATATTTTTGTATGTTTTTAAGGTTATATTCGAGTAAAATGGTCTTCAATATTTTTTATGTTGTGAAAAAGTGTTTTTCCAGAGCATGAAGAATATTTTAATCAATCAATATATGAAACTATTTTTCATGATTCAATTATATATTTCCAATGTGTTTTAAATAAAAAAGGATTTGAAAATGTTATATTTTTGGAAAACTAATTTTCAAGGAAAGGTTATATTACATGTGACCTTTCAAAATCATTATCCATCTAAGATGACATCCTTGGTTATTTTTATGCTTCACTAGGGGAATAGTCCAAGGATACCGTTAATATTATTTATCAGAATGGTAAATGATTTTATGTATTCGTGTCTATGATATTAATTTTTTTTCAACGTCTTATACCATAATAAATGATTATGAAACCCATTTCTCTTCAATAGGATATACAATGATAAATGATTGTGAAACACACTTCCTTTCATTGGTTATTGTAGTGTGAGATGATTATGAAACCTATATATTTTACATATGTTTATGATATGACTTAATTATTATGATACCCATTACATTTCATGGGTTATGATATGATATTTATGAAAACCATCTATTTTTTGGGTCCTAATATGAGACATGTTGTATTATCTCAGGGCACATATATGTATGATTTTATTATACATCGGGTGGGACCTATATCTCCCTATACTGTATTGGTCAAAGATTTATATCTAATGAGATAATGATGGGAATAAATTCAACGGCCAAGATAAATAATGGGAATATGGGGAAACTAGATCCAGTTTGGGGTGATTGCGAATGTTGATCCTTACAAGGAAAGGACTGCGACTGGGGATTATGTTTTTTCCCACCAAGTTGGTTTAGTCCTCATGATGTGACAAAATATGTTTTTGAAAATGATCCTTGATTTATAGGGAATGTTGTTGATGATTATGAATCTACCACAAATTATATGTCTTATACCATTTATATTCTAACATGGTTCATTTTCTTGGTTATATAATGATTCTTGTCTTATAAACTACCAATATTTCTTCCATGACTCATTAATTTGATATTTTTATGTAGGGTATGATATTAAAATGTTACCACAATGTTCTCATACCCTTATGAACTAGCAATTATTATATATTTCCTTTATCTAACCTTACTGAGCATTCTATCTCACTAGTTTCATGTATTTTCCTTTCCAAAGATGACAAAGAAACGTTTAATGTTGGAAAACTAATGCGGAAAATCATTAAATTAGTTGTTGAAAATAGTTCACCAAAATAGAAGAATGTTTTCCATGTTTTCAAATAAACTAAAATATTGCATTCCTTGGGAATGTATTTTGGTGATGTGATTAATATTAATCTAAAATGGTGTAATATAAATTTATGTTTACCATGGATCACAATATTTGGAATCAAAGGAAATATTTATTCATAAATTGGAAAATAGGATGATAAAACTTTAATGAGATCCCAAGGAATATTTCTGGGATATTTCATTGGATGTCTCTAATGATAATTTTATTGATGAGTTAAAGTATTAGAAAATGTAATTGAATTTTGGTAAAGGATATAATAATATGTTTCTTAGAAATAAATCCATTTTCAGATACTATATGTTGATGTGGATATGGCATAGATGTACATAGGGTTAAAAAACCGAAAAACCCTGTTTTGATATCAACTTGATTAGGAACTATTGCATGAAGATGGGCCTTATTTTACACATGTTTTGACACTCCCTGAGGATATAATATTTGAATTCACAAACACTTTACAAAACATAATGGAGTATTTAAATAGATAAATACTATTAATTACATAGGATAAGCCTAAGGTGTATAATATTGAAATGAAAAAGCCATGATTTATATATATCATATTATTCATTTTTCAGGATTATGTAGTTTTACACAATGATAAGTGTTTCTTACCCTATCATATTAGGTTTTAGTCAATATTTGGAATTAGAAGAATATAGGTTAACATTGAATGTTTCATATGTGTAATGTATGGGAATGATGAAAAACATATTTCTTATGTGGAAGTCTCATTAAATGAATTATTGAGGTCCATGATTATTGGTTGTACTACTGTTGTTAAAGAGACCCCAAACGACATGTGAAAGGTGTGGGATGTTCTTCTAGTATTTTATACATTAAACAAAAAAAATCGTTGAATTGAGGTTTAGTATTCTGAAGACATGATTCATATTTCATATAATAGGAAACATTTATTAAGGGATAATATGATGAATCCTAATTAATTGTTTAAGAATATATTTGTATGACTAAAGTGTATTTATTTTGGAATTCAAGAATTATGTTATATGAATAATAAAGTAAAATTTTTCCATTAATTATTTTCAAAAAAATATGGAGTTATGTTTTTGAATGAGAAGAGGGATTTAATATAAGGGTGATATTTTGATTAAGGGAAGGTAACCCTTCATTGGTCCTTGATGTTGAGAAAATTCGATTTATCGTGGATAAATAGATGAATAATATTGATAAAGAAATTTGGATATTAATGACTACGTTATAATTGATAATTGAATATTGGAAAGAAATTTTTATTTTGAAAAGGAAGATGTTTCAAAAATCTTTTATTTTACGAAATATATTGATTAATCGTTAGAATAATGATGAATCCATGTTTTAAAAATGAATTTATGGTAACTTTGGTTGTTACCAGGTTTCAAGAAAGCATAAAATTAGGGTACTAACAAGATTGGAATGTGACAAATAATAAATACATTGTGATATATGGGGGATCAATTATAAGATTATTCCATGAATTTATTTATTATTTTTGGGATTTTATTCTTTCGATAGTGTTATAAGGTAAACATTTTATGCAATGTTTCGGTTAAATTTCAGATGATGTTTGTGAGGTTAAATTGTTGTGTCACCACATGAGGATTTTTCCATATTTGATAAATTATTATATTTTTTTTCGTGGTAACTGATGATAGATGGTATGGCATATCATTGATGTCATGGTCTATTAGTTCTCTAGGAATGAATAATTCACCATCATTTTTAGAGAAATTCATGAAGTGGAAATTGATCATGGACCCAAAAAGGGTGTGGTTGTATTGAATCAAGTAAGTATATTTTCTCATGACAATTCTAAAACTCTTGGGAAATGATTTTGAAATTTAAAATTTTATCCTAGTACCTTTATTTTCAATGAATCCAATGTCCCCCCAGATCATAATATATTTATGGATTGGTGATTTATCACTTTCTCATGACCATTTTCTCTATCACTCTCTATAAGAACATAGTGGTTATATTTGTATTCTATTTCCATGTTTTGACTTACCACCAATGTTCTCATATATGAAAACCTTGTGATGAGTTACTTTGGGTAACTCTTATGTTTCTAACATTCCCTTTTTAATGGATGTTTTCATATTCATTTTTACGATGTATGTTCTAATGAAAATAACATTCAATTATTAAATCACTAATAACCTATAAAAATTTTGAGGAAAAAATTCATTTTATGTGGGTTATAATGTTACAAACTGATATTTTTTTATTTTTTTAATTTAATTTAATATTTTTTATATTTAACATTTCAAATAACACTAAATATAGTTTTTTATACTAAAAAACTATGTTTGGATTATATATTATGCAACACAAAGATAGTTGTTCACTACGCATAACACTTACATTATCATTCTGTACACACAAAACTATGTTTATCTTGTGTTACAGACAATACATAGTCCCTTTGATAACTTCTGTTAAACAAAAGACCAAATTTTTACTGAACTACAATATATTATTATTATTTTTATTAAAATATTAATAAATCTACCACAAAGCCATTGTAATGGATGTTATGATTAAGTTTAACTAAATTGAGAAAAGTATTATTTACAAATGTATATAATGGGAATCCTTTGGTTATCAATTACTAAAAATTAATGTAATAATTATTTGAATATAAAAAATTTCTTTTCTAAGAAAAAAATTTTCTACGTACAAACACAATTTTATTCGAATAAATAAAAAAAACAAATTTTGATTAATTTATTATATTTAATTTATATATTATATATTATGTAAATATTTTTCATACTCATATAGTTGATTTTATAGTTACAAGATAAGAATAAATCCATTTTTATGAATAAAGAGTTGTATTCTTCAAAAAAATTATTTTACCACCTTCTAACGGAGAACCCATTTTCAATAAAATTTTAATACTTTTTTCATTTATATTTTACAAAATAAACTAATTTTTTTAAATATGAACATAAAAATTAGATTCGGTTAATTTTTTGGTCTTTTTATATGATGTTTCATTTTTTGATTAATAGTGAATAATACTGAACTTGTATTCAAAAAATGTTTTTTGTTCTATGTTTTTTATACAGTTAAATTATATTTTTATTGGTTTTAAAGATCAACTAAGTTAATTATTACAAAATAATCCAATTTATTTCATTTTTATCAATTTTAATTGAAAATAGATACAAAAACATACCATACTTGTGAACATTTTTACAAAAAAAAAACAACTCTGTCAACCTGTATGTGGAATTAAATTTGAATTAATTTTTTCCACATATGTGATTGTAAATTTTCAAATCAATTTCATATTTGGAATTATAATAATATAAAATTTCAAATAATGTTTACTTATTTTATTATAAAAATGATTATTGAATGTAATTAAAAATAATTATATTTATTGAGAAAACAATTAGTTTGAACATGGACTAAACCTTCCTCTTAATGGAAACAATTACCTATAAACTTGTCCACAATTAATTAGATAGAATTTTTTATACCCTACAATACGTTTTATTAAAAAAATTATTATTGGTTCAATTTTTATAAGAAAAACGTAGATGGAAACCTATGTTGAAAATTTTACATGAATGAATCTGCTTCTCCACTATTAAAAGGTAATCACCCCTTCCACTCATTCACACCTATAATGATTTTTGGATCCACAAAAATCTGCTAAAATATAATCTGAAAATACCTTCATTTATCCTATAATCATTCCTTTTGAGAAAGATCAAACTAATTAATCTCTTTGGTGAAAACAAAGAGGAATTACCGAAGGAAGAGGTAACATTCTTCCTCAAGCCCCATTGTTTTATTTTCATTATCCACCCCTCAAATATTATTTCTCCATGATTATATAACAACATAAATTTAATCAATATACTATGATTTTTTTATTCTATTGGTTATAACAACACTCTCCCACACTTCCATCTAATGTGTAACAAACATACCATTCTTCTTGATGGGGAAATACTATCCCACAAAACGATCTCGTTTGACTTTCCATTACCACTACTCATGGTGAGAATTTTGATAGAAAATCTATTTTTATATGATATATATATTTTATGATATAATTATTCATCTTTAATTGTTATATAAAAAATACCTTTATTCATTCTATTTTTTATAAATACAATAATACTATTTGGGGAAGTGTGGACCATCGCCTCATAAAAGTGATGTGATGCTTCAGGCTCTCTATTAAATGTATTAAGGATAGGTTTAGTTAAAATATATGATATATATGAAATAGTAATTCTAATTTTATGATATTATATATAAATATATTTCATTCAATTTCCTTCTTTCAATATAATAATAAAATGAGAATATCGTTCATGCATACGTTAACCTAGCATCCCCATGGCTGTTGTATTCCATTTAATATTTCTATATTATATAGATTATTATCAATACATATATATTGAATATATGTTATTATTATATCATTATTTAAATTAAATAAATAATAAAATTATGATATATTTAAGAGTATCAAAAATAATATGCCAAAACCTATATGAAAAACAAAGCTGATATTACGTGAAAAGTAACATTAACATGGAGTTTATAATAAAAGGGTAATATAAAGTCACAACCAAAAAGTGTATAGAATAATTAAAATAATATTGTTCTATGTAAAGTTTATATTAAAATTATATTTACTGTAACATATATTTTGACATGAACAAATAATTTGAAGACACGACTGAATAGAATTTCATCACACTTTTTGATTTCGTGAGATAAATGCCTCATTAACAACTAATTTTTGGGGTTGTGTGTATAAATCCAAAGGATTTATCATGTAATTTTTATAATTAAATTACGGTCATTAAAATATTCATTTTATTATCTTTATTTAATGGGTTTAATGTTTCAAAATTTACCAAATCGGTAAAGTAATTTTTTCTCAATTTTCCTTCTTTGAGACACATGCCATGTAATGCAATTTTATTTTTATACAAACTATATATAATTTTTTTGAAATGTTATATGTTGAATCTAATTATTTTCAAGATATTTTAAACCTCATTTTATGTTATTATTTCCAGTTTATTTTGATTTATTGTTACCAAAGTTTTCACGATTTATAACTACGATCTGATTGTTCATCGAGATTATTTTTTATTATTCTTTTGATGATGAATTATTATAATCCGTATCTTAAGAAATATTTAAAATTTTATTAAAATATATAGTTACTAATTTTATATAAATGTAACTGCATAATTTTTTCCAGATTTGGTTTTTAAGATAATTATGAAAATGTTTTTATAAAAACAAGACTGTATTTCTCCTTTCAGTCAGAAAGCTGTCTTCTTTTAAAATAGTGTTTTTAAAAAAAATTTCACAAAAGTTTTAAAATTATCCAATGATGTTTAAAGTAATTTTTCCCATTTTATAGATTTTTATAAAAATATTTTAAATTGAATATTTTATTTGTTTTCCAATCCAGGTACTTTTCTAAACTTTTCAGTTGACAGAGGAATGTTCTTTATGTACAGACTTACCTGTCATCATGACCTTAATTTCCTTAATTATTAATTTTTAAGATTACAAGGTTATTTTTTTAAAATATTTTTTTTAATATTTTAGGAATTTGTTAATTGTAACAAGGATAATGAAAGGGGTTTCAAAAAATTATTTTATGATTAAAAATTGTTTTAAATGAGTTTTAATGATTATCTTATATGTTATCAAAAGGTAATTTCCATGGAAAAGGATTTCAATTATTTAAAATGTTTTTATATTTGTTTTCACTGTATTTTTATACAAAACGTTTTTTAAAATGTTTTCATGCTTATTTATAAATTTTCATATAAATTTTCAATTAAAACGGTCTTTAAAATGTGTTATGTTTTAAATAATGTTTTTTAAATATTTAACGGATAATTTTTTTAGTAAATGTTTTAGATGATTTTCAGAATTTATTTATATGTATTAAAAGTGTTAAAAATAAAATGTATTTTAAAAAAGTTATATGTTTTAAAAATGGATTTTCAAAGAAAAGTTATGTTCCATGTGATCTTTCAAAATCCTTCTCCATTAAATATGACATCATTGGTAATAGTTTATTCTTAACAAGGGGAATGATCTATGTTTACAGTTAATATTTTTTCTATAAATGATCTATGTTTTTGTGGATAGATGTTTATGAATTTTATTTCACTTCAATAGTTTATACCATGATAAATCCATATGAATCACATTTCTCTTCATCGGGTTATCCAATGATAAATGACTATTAAACCTTATTCTAACCACAAATTATCCTAGAATAAATTTATTATGAAACCAATATATTTTTATTTGTATATGATATGATTATATTTTTATGACACCCTCTTAAATTTAGGTTTTATGATATGATCTTTATGAAACCCATCTCTTTTTATGGGTCATGATATGATTCTAGTTCTATTATCTTGTGGAACATGTATGTATAGGCTTATTATGTGATGGGTGGAAATATATATCCCTCCAATTCATTGGGTATAGATAAATATCTCAATATATAATTATTGGAATCTTGTTAATGAGATTGATTCGGTATGGGATGATCGAGAAAACCGATAAACTATGGGAAGATGGAGAAACGAGATCCCTTAAAAGGAATAGAATACGATTGGGGATGGTGGTGTGTCTTGTCCATTATATATAGTCCCTAATATGATTTTTTTATTTCTTTGGAAACTTTCTTTTACTTATAGTGAATTATGTTACATGTTTACATATTTGAAACAAATTCAATTCTTCATTCCTTTGATATATTCACATGGTTCATGATCTTGATTATCTTATGATTCATGTCCTATGAACGTGTAATCATTATTCCATGTCTCATGATTATAATATTTTTATTTTGGGTATGATATTAAAATGTTATTATTTTGTTCTCACACTCGTATGCTCATTTTATTCTTATATATTTCCTTTATTTACCCTTACCGAGCATTCAAGATCACCTCTTTCTTTTTTTTCATAGGTAAAAAATAACGGTTTTAAGTATAAGGATCCATCCTTAAAACATAAAATAATCGTGATTTTTAGACAAGAACATAAATTCAAAAACATTTTAGATCTCTTCCAGTTTATATTCTTAGAGATTAATACATTAAACATGCATAAGATCTCATAATCATACCTGAGGATACTACTGAAATAGTATCAACTCTTTCAAAAACAAAAACGTTATCAAATAAAACATAATTTCCTTGAGAAATCTTCATAAAATTTATATTTTCTTCCTTTTATCTCTTACACATATTTATATCCTATGGAAAAAATTTCATAACCTGGGATGAGAACAAAAATATCAGTAATGGATACAAAGAAATACATCGTTTTTAAGTGGTAACATAAAACTAAATAAAAACCCATTTCATTCATATTTGTTATCATGCATAGAAACATCAAGTAATTTCCTTGGGACATATTGAACATATCACTCTTACAACCACCCTTACAAATGTAACAACCATTCGGTGAACATCTATCTTTAGATTACCAAATGCATTAGATACCTATAATGGGGCTCACCTGTCATATCATGAGTTGTAATGGGATCAAACAAAAATATATTGAGCTATAATGGGCTCAACTCAACATATATTGAGCTATATAAGGCTCAACCCAACATATAATGACCTGTAATGGGATCGGACCAACATAACTATGTCTAAGGAACATAACATAGTAAAAAACCATTATTAAATAATGAGAAACCACTCATGCTCTATATATATAAAAAATCCTTTTAAATTTCATTAAGAGACTTTGAAAAAGATATTAAAAGGAAAGTCCCTTACAAATATAATTGGTTAGAGAATAAATATAATGTAATGGGTATGTGTATGCAATATAAATACACATAATAATACATTATATAAACAAAAATTATTCACACAAATAATCTCTATACCACATAATGAATAAATTAGAAGGTTGACCCAATGAGTGAAAATTGGGTTAAACATTTCCTTATATTATGTTAATCCTACAAAAAAATTGATTAATATTTCTATATAATGGTTAAAATAGTGATATTAATAATTTACAGATACGGAATTATTTTTAGAAAACCATATATGATCATTTTATAACCTCATTACACCTGTTAATTTATAATATTTTTTTCTTTCCATTGTTTTAGGTGAGTTCTTAATGTTATTTCCATGGTCGGTTGTTAAATTATTTCCCTGTCCAATGGAAGTGAAACTCCAGAAGTGAAATGAGGTGTAATTAACATGTTTCCAGAATATGAAATTATTCAATAAATTTTTTATATGGTATAAGGACGAATCATTAGATAAATCATTATTGATAATCATTAGTTTATTTTGGTGAATTTTGATCATTACGAACCACTTTTGTTTTATAAATTAATATTATAAATAAACAGTAGTTATAGAACATAATATGTCATATAATATGTATAATAAATTATTATTTGACCATATTAATGGTTTTATGACAATATTTGATAGAAGTAATGGAAATTTAAGACACATCGTCCACGATGTCGGTAAATCCACACATCACGAACGATGTTTTTGTTTTTAGAATAAGTGAGAGAGGAGAAAGAAGTATGATGATGAATTATTCCATAAACAAAATTAAATTAAATTATATATATGATTCTATAGATTTCATGCCCCTTGGATAAGGTCAAAAAATAAGATTATAAAAAATAAAATAATTTAAAATAAAACACAAGAAATTGAAAAATGATTTCTACATCTTGATATATTCTCCTTGAGATCCTCTTTATGGCATTTTATATTGTCCTTTTTCTGAGACCAAAAAGTATTAGATGTTTAGAAGAGACTTGGGAAGAATATTTTATAGAATTTAGGAAATTATTAAATATCGAGTTGTGTGAGAGGAAGAGGGTTATGATGGTGGTATTTATAGTGGAGGTGAGGAGGGGTTTTCCATAATTATATTCATTAGTTTATTCTATTCTCAAGACTATGATTAGTCTTGATTCCTGTGACTAAAAATAGTAATAATTGAATGTGATTTCTAACTAATTTCAATTAAAATCATCCATGAATCAATCAGGACACATAAATCTATTTATTTTTCACATTTCTTAAATTATCAAATTTCGTTATTCACCCATAATTCATGTCTTTCACAATAATTAAAATTTTCACCCTAACTATTTTTCGACATGTAGAATTAAAAAATGAACAATGTTTAATAATAAATATTTTTTAAATATGAGAAACTATATTTTTAACTAAAATCATAATTTATTTGGAAAATAATCAATTTAAAATTATAACTAATTTTTAACACCTTGAAAAATTAACCATGGTCTCAAAAAATAATCTTATTACCTGAAGACAATAAAATAATAATTTATGATTACATTTTATGAAAATAAAATTTCATTTGAATTATTTTATTACTCATGAAATTTTAATTAAATATTTATGACTGACAAAAAATATCAACACATGTGTGACGATTATATCATCACTTACAAGATGCCTTTTTATTATACATTCATGGGTAAGGTTACTATAAATTTAGACAATTTACTATTTATATGGGTCATATTACTATTCCTAAAGGTATAATTCTATTCATAAGGGTATGTTAGTATTCACCAAGAAATTACGTTGGTCCTATAAAACACCAAATAACTTAATGATTTCAACTGTGTATATCTGTTTTTTAAAATTCAAACTATAGAAGCGGAACACTTATGATTAACAGCTAGTATATAACTATCTTCATAAAAATGTGTCATTGTGTTGAGACTCGGTGTTTCAAGCATTAAGTTAAATTTATTTGTTAAAATTTAGTGTGTTACATTCTCCACACCATTGTGAAATTGCATGCTCACAGTTATTATTTACTTATTAAACAAACGAGGGTACCTTTCCATCCTGAAATTTTTAGATTCCCATGTTTTTTCTTCAACCATGTGGTTTCTCCACAAAACCTTTACTTGGTGGATTTCCTTATTCAGTAATAAATTCTCTCTACGATTATGAATCTGTATATGTCTCTCTTCATACGAAAGGTTATCCTCCAGTGTAACTCCTTCTAGGATAAAAATATGAGATGAATCAAGAATATAATTTCTCAACATTTAAACAAGAAAAATATTGTGTACCTATGATTAAATTGGAGCCAAAAATACTTTATAGGTGACTGGTCCAATATTTTCTATAATTTCATAAGGTCTAATGAACCGTGGCTTACATTTACCTTTCTACCAAAATGTATAATAATTTTCCATGGAGGTATTTTTAGGAAAACATGATCACCTATATCAAATTAAATGACTTTCCTCCTATAATATATAAAAACGTTCTATCTACTCTGAGCTATCCTCATGTGTTAATGAATCATCTAAACATTTTCTACCACTTCCTCTTCTAATTCGGGTCCCATCTACTTTCTAAACCAAAATTCATCCCAAAATGTTGGATTTAGACACTTCTTTCCATACAATGCCTCAAATGGTATCATCTGTATACTAGAATGAAAAATATCATTATATGAAAACTTAACTAAAAAATTATGTTGAACCCAACATGCCTATTATTAAATTTATCATGCTTGAAGTGTATCCTATAATTTGTTAATTATTCCCTCAGTCTATTCATCAGATTGAGGATAAAAAGAAATTATAAAATTTAATCCTGTACCCAATGACTTCTGAAGGCCTTTAAAAAAATAAGATGTGAACATGGGATCACAGTCAAATATAATTAAAGGAGGAACTCTATGTAACCTGAAAATATATTATAGGTATAATCGAGAATAAAGATTAAAAGACATAAAAAGAATAGAAATGAAATTTTTAGATTTAGTTAGATAATAAAAAATAACTTAGATTAAATTTTTACTTCAAGATGTCTTAGGTAGTCCCACAACAATGTCCATGGATATATTTTCCCAAATACACTCTGAAATTGGTAAAGATTGATTCATCCCCTTCCGTAACTTCCTCTATACTTTAAACTATTTACATACCAAACCTTTCATAGTAATGTTATCAATATCTATTTTCATTACATCCCACCAGAAATACTCTCAGAGATCCTGGTACATCCTTGTGCTACCAATATGAACTAAAAATGGAGAATTGTATGCTTTACATGATAATTATTTCTTCAACTAAGAATCACAAGGAACACATAATCTCTTCCCAAACCACAAAACATAATTTTTATCATTGTCAAATTCTAGGAACATACACATTTTAACATATTCTACCTTTTTATATAGCTAATTGCCTTCTTTCGGCATTTTCTTTATTCTATCTAACATAGATGATAACATTGAAACCTAAAACAAAATAGTGGAATTTCTGACAACATTTATCTTTAAAGATAATGTTTAACAAATCATTCAATAAATGGTCACATTCTAAACATATCAACGTTAATGTTGCATTACTTTTTTTATTCAATGCATCAGCCACTCTTTTCTCTTTTCCATGATAGTAATGAATCATGGAATCCGAATACTTGATTAGTTATAGCCATCTTCTCTACGTAATTTTTAATTCCATATGACTAAATATATACTTTAATCTTTTATGGTCAGTATATATTTCACATTTTACTCTATAAATATGATTCCTCCAACTTTTTAATGAAAAAAACAAATGTAGATAATTCCCAATCATTTTTAGGTTAATTTAACTCATAAGGATTCAACAAACGTGAGGCATAAGAAATTACATGAAAATTCTACATCATAACACAACCAAGTACCTCAAAGATGAATCACTGTAGATTTGAAATTCAACACTTATGTAAGGCACGGTAATAACTAGATTTTCACCAATCTTCTTTTCAATTAATGAAAACAATCATCCCATTATTTTTTCCATATGAATTTAACTCCTTTTCGAGTTAACGTAGTCAGTGGGATAGATAACCAGGAAAAGATTTCAGTAATCCTCCAGTAATAGCCTTATAAACCAAGAAAACTAAAAATCTCAGATATATTTTTGGGTCTTGGACATTCTAAAAAAATTTATGTTTAAGGGGGATCAATGGTTATGCCTACTTTAGAAAAAAATTGAACAACGAAATAATTTTTTTGCAACCAATATTCAAATATTCTTAATTTTCCATATAGTTTCATTTATTTTAATGTTTTCAAAATAACCCTTAGAGGTATTAGAAGCTCCCATTTACCTTTACAATAAACCAGAATGTCATAAATAAACACAACCAAAAATTGTCCCAGATACCATGAAATATTATACTCATAAGATCCATCAATACAGAAGGATCATTAGACAACCCAAATTTCATAAATTCAAATTGACAATGATCATATATAGTAAAAAATGAAGTCTTTGGGATGTAAATATCCTTTAATTTAAACTAACGGTTCCTCGACTGTAGGTCAAACTTTGAGAAATATTGTTCTCCCTAGAGTCGATCAAACAGGTCATCGACATGAGTCAAATGATATTTGTTCCTAACACTAATGTTATTCAAAGAACTATAATCAATGCAAATTTACATTTAAACTTCTTTATTTTTAACAAACAATAGAAGAGTACCCCATGGTGAATTGTTGGATCGAATGAAGCCGCTATGTAATAACTCTTTCAACTACTTTTTTTAATTCTAGACGATCTATTTTATCTATTCAAAAAGGGGGTTTAGAAATTGGATTAGCATCATGAACTAAGCCAATAGTAATGTCAGCATTTCTATTAGGGATAACACATTGTAAATGATCAGTAAAAACATCTAGGTATTCATTTACCACTAGCATGTCATTAATCTGGGCAGTTCCCTTATCTTCAAAAATATGAGAAAGATAACATTTATTTTCATCTATTATCATTTTCTTAGAATCCTGATATGTTATCAAATTTATGGGTTCATTATTGTACACAAAACAAAAAAAATTTAAAAAACAACTTCTTTTTCTTAACAAACTATCTTATCTTGATAAAAACAAAGCTCATCCATACCCAGAAAATGGCATGTTTTTTCACGGTGGATATGTGGTTCCACTGAATTATAGAGGTTGTTGCATCATAAAATGCTACAAAAAAGACATGTTTTTATTGTAGATATTTTTACTCTCTATCATGGGTAGTTACATTATTTATCGATTGAGTCAAATGAGCTATTACTATCACAAACTGCTTGGTTCTGATTCCCACCATTCTAGGATATATATTCGAATACATATCAGCCTCTTAGTGACTTCCTACTTTAGCTTCCGTATTTCTTAGGCAGAAAACCATTATGAACAAACATATTATAGATGAATCAACATGGTAATATTTAAATTCTATATCATTTAAAATAAAACATAAAGTATAAAATACATAATGGTATACTATTAACATCATCATAACCCAAAAATTTATCTATTCCATCCTTTGATACAAACTATAAAGACCGATCCTTAAAGCATTAATTAATCCTGAGTTTTAGACAAGAAAATATGTTCTTACACCTTTAGTATATTTTCTGTTTTAGAGTTTTATAGAATCAAGACATGAAACATACATAACATCCCATAATAATACATGAGGATACTAATAAAACAGTATGAACTCTTTCCAAAATAAAATACTTTAAATAGAACATAATTTCATTGAGAAATAATTATAACATTTAAATTTTCTTTCTTATTTCTCATACATATCCTAATGAACTATTGAAAACATTTAAAAACATGGGATGTTCACAAAACCTCATTAAGGTATGTGATGAATGAAATTTCTAGTCATGTGATAAAATAAAACATAATAAAACCCATTTCATAATAACTTAGTATCATGCATAGAAACATCATGTAGTTTTCTTTGGACATATTTACCATTTCAATATTTCAATCACCATTACTCATGGAATAACCATTCAGTCAAATTCCATATCCATAGTACCCAATGCATTTTAATGCAATAATGGGGCTCACCCATCATATTTTGAGCTACAATGGGCTCAACCCAACATATCTTGTGCTATAATGGGATCAAAACAACATATCTTGGGATTCAATTGGATAAATACAAAATATAGTTAGATATAATTGGATAAAACCGACATAAATATATAGGGAACATATCATAGTAATAATTCATCTTCAAATAAAGGGAAACCACTCATGCCATGTATATAAAAAACAATTTTTTTGATTTTCATTAATGAGACTTTAAAAAGGATTTTAAAAGGAAAGTCCCATAAAAATGTAGTTGGAGTGAGAATTTATAGAATAGAATTGATGTGTGTATACAATTTAAATAGACATAATAAAACATAATATAAAAATAATTCATCAAAAAAATATCAATACCACATAATGAATAATTTATAAGGTTAACCTAAAGAATGGAAACTTGGTTTCAAATTCCCTTATTTCAGGATTTTCATACTTCAAACATGATTAATCCTCCTATATAATGGTTACAATATTGATATTAATAAATTATATAAGAATAATAATTTTTATAACACATTATATGATCATTTTATAACATCATTTCACCCATTAATTTATAATATTTTGTTCCTTTCATTGTTTCAAGTGCGTTCTTTATGTTATTTCCACGGTCGGTTCGAAAAGGATTTCCCTATCGAATGGAATTGAAACACAAGAAGTGAAATGAGATGTTTAAAACATGTTTCCATAACATTAAATGATTCAATAATTTACTTTTTTATATTGGATGAGGAAGAATAATTAGATAAATCATTATTGATAATCGTTTGTTTATTTTGGTGAATTTTCATCATTACGAACCAATTTTGTTTTAGTAATTAACAGTATTAATAGAAAATAATTCCAGAACATAATATATCATAAAATATGTATAATAAAATAATATTTAACCATATTAATGGTTTTATGACCCGATTTGAAGAAAGTAACATAAATTGATGACACATCTTCCAAGATGTCAGTAAATCGACACATCATAGACGATGTTTTTGTTTTTAGAATAATTGAATTGGAGAAGAAATATAATGATGAATTGTTACATAACCAAGAAAAAAATAAAATATATATAGAATATTTGAGATTTAATTCCCCTTTCATTAGGGTATGGGAATAAATTATAAGAAAATAAAAGAATTGAAAAGAAAACACAAAAAATTGAAAGAAGATTTTAACCTCTTGGTCTCTTATCCTTGATATCCCACTTATGTCCTTTGGTATTGGCCATTTAATGAGACCACTAGTTCATGGAAATGGGAAAGATACTTGGGGAAAATATTTGTAATTATTTAGACAATTTTCATGTCTTGAGAGGTGGGGGATGAAGAGGGGGTGATGGTGGTATTTATAGTGGAAGAGAGGAGAGGTTTTCCACTATTTTCTTCATTAGTTTAATATTTTTTATCAAGACTATGAATAGTATTGATTCATGTAACCAAAAATAGTGACAAGTTCATTTTAGGTCGAACCAATTTACATTTATACCCCCCATGACTCTTGAAGGACACATTAATTTATTTATTTTGAACATTTGTTGAGTTATTAAATTTCACTATTTATGAAAAATTCAAGTATTTTAGAAAATCCCCAAAAAATTATCCTAACCATTTTTTGACAAGGATAACTAAAAAATGAACTCCATTTTATCAAAATAATTTTTTAAATATAATAAAATTAATTTTTCATTAAAATTAATTTTTTATTTTGAAAAATATTAATTGTAAAACTAAAAACCATTTTATAACACCTTGAAAAATTAATCAAGGTCTCATAAAATTATCTTATAAGAAGAAGTATATAAAATATTATTTTTTATTAAATTTTTTGAATATAAATTTTGGTTAAAATTATTTAATTAATCATAAATTTTTAATTAAATATATATGACTTAAAAAAGTACCAACACTTATATGATGATCATATTGTATCATATAAGATCCCTTTTTTACTATACATTCACGGATGAGTTTACTATACATTTAGCCTTTTTAGTATTAATAAGGGTTATATTTCTATTCCTAAAGGTATGTTAATATTCATATGGGTATGTTAGTATTAACCAAAAAATTAAATTATCCCCATTGGGCTCTAAATAACTTACTAATGACAACCGTGTATGTCTTTTTTTCAAAATTCAAGACCCAGAAGCCAAAACATTATTTTGGAAGACATGTTCATAACTATATCCTTAAAAAAGATTCATTATATAGAGACTCAAGGTTTCATGCATTAAATTAAAATCATTTGTTAAACCTTAGGGTGTTAAATTAATTAGGATTACTAATGGAGATTACCCTTAAGGTAGACACTGGTAATCCTTCAACAAACTAGAATAATTTATTTTCATTCAATTGAATGAAAAATATTATAGTCCTTTAGAATATATTATTTTAACATTCGGTGTAATGCCCCAACCCCAATTACCCATAGTGGGTGCATTATTATATAACAATGGAATGATAAAAAAACATCAAGTCTCGAAAGACCGATTAGTTTAGTAGCCTTGGAATAACTAGATACATTATTAAATTTTACATTACATCATAAAGTGAAAACTACAACACCATATTGTCTCCACACTCATATCCCCATATACTATCCCTGCAGGTCATTCATAAAATACTTCTTCACATCCTGGGAAAAATATAACAAAGAAAGGGGTGAGTTTAAATGCCCAGTAAGGATAAAAATATAGCGGAAACTTTCATAAATAAGTATAAACATTTAAAGCAATGTATAACTAAAACAAAAGCCTTTTAAACATGAACATCCGTATAATATGGAAGAAATAAAATGAAATAAATCTATTTACTTAATCACATGGTTATTATACTATTCGAATAATCACATCCAATATCAACAACCACTTTTATAATGATGGAATGCATAATGCAAGACTATCATAACCACATAGTCAAGGCCTTGTGTCATGACTGCAAATAAGATTTTGTCATGATCTTGTGGAAAGACACTATTTTGTCTCATGAGACCTACCGATGCATCGAGGAGATATAACGGGCTCCACCCATCACTAATTAAGTCCAATGCATTCCTCAAATGAATTGGTTTAACAATAACATAAACATTCGTATTAAAACTAGAATACGAAATGTCAATACTTTCTCTATAAACCATGAATGGTATGAAAATAATACATCCACCATCAAAAATATTACAAAACCTTCAATAAAATATGGAGGTTTTGTATCATAATATATCAACTTCATATAAACTTAAAATCCATCAAAGGATGTTGACATAGATGAAATAAAAACTATTTGAGAGAAATATCTAATTTTTTGAAATCATTTAAAAGTCACATAATTATAAAAATCATTTACTTTTAAAATATCCTTATAAGCTTTTAAGGTAAGATTATATGATTTTATAATGGTGTAAAATAGCCACAGTCGCCGTATAAGTTAAAAAATACATTCTTACCTTGATTTTGTCAAAAAGGTTAAAAAGGACCTTGTTTGGAAAATGACGAAAAGATTCATTTCAAACCATTTTATAAAAATTATAACAAGGGTATACATGACATTAACCCATAGTCTAGTAAATAGTAAAAAATATGTGAAATAAATTTTTAAGAAATATGGATGTGGATGATAAGGTAGTCCCAGTAGATATGTATGTATAAACAACCGCAGATAATGAAGAGATTGTGAAATAAACCCTTACCTTGTAATTTTTCTTGATTGAGGGTAGTTTAACCTCTAGTATAATGGTGAAATAAATGTTATTAAATTATAAAATAATCATATACATTAATATGATATCATATATTATCTTTTAAAATTTCTTTGTTAATAATATCTTAGAATTATCATCATTTCAAGTGTTAACTTACTCGTTTTATTTTATATGTTTTGTTACATAAGGCGTGTTTGTTATGGATAGGTTGTATCTTGTTTATATTAAGAATTATATCAAGTCCTTTAACATTATTTTTAATCATAAAATGAGAATTATACTTGAATGGATACGATGGGGAATGAATCTCATCGCGTTCGTGGAGACAGTAGTCCATACGTATGCAAGAACGCTACTTCCATTTCATTTTTAATTTTAAATCAAATCAAAACCAAATGATACATAGGTATATTATTATTACATTGTAATATAACATCTTATATTTGTTACTTAGGTTCATTAACACCATCCTTTATACGTTCAATGTATGGTTTGAACGAGTCATATCACTTTGAGGTGGCGGTAGTCCGCACTTCCTCAAATGAAATTATCGCGTAAATATAAAACATGAAACAAATAATGGAATTATAGAAGATTATATATAAAATAAGTATCATTAATATCATATTTAATTATAGTTCCATCATAATGTCCCCCATGAGAGGTGGTAGGGGATAATTGAACAATCATCTTTTCATGAGGCGTTTGGTTTCCATCCACATAAACATTATGTTCTTCACACATTAGATGGAGGTGTGTGTATGTGTAGTTCAAATACTTCTCATAACAATATACTAGTATATTGAGTATACTGTTGTTATTATAAATGAAAATAATAAGATGATTTTAGGGGTTGGAGAAGTAAAATAAAATAAAATAAGCTAAGAGAAATCGTTACCTTTAATTTGGGGAACTCCCTTTGGTTTGAACCAAAAGGACTCTTCAAGTGCCTTATGCCTAAGGAAAGTCTTATAGAAGGAGAAGAGGGATATATAAAGATTAATTGGACAGAGGTTGGATGAGCCAAAAGGCATGAGAGGTGTGAGTAATTGGTTATAAGTGGTGTCCTTCTATAAGGTAGAGGAGGGGCTCTTTAGGAATGATTGAAAATATAATTTTATTATATAATGATATTCAGTTTATAAAGGTTCAAAACTCATTAATGTTGAAGACAAGATGACTCATGATCAAAATGAATTCATCCAATAATAATTGGATAGGTTTTGGGTATTATTTAAGTCTTTATAATCTTATTAATTTAAATCATTTATTAATGAGGTAAACACTACATCATTGTTGTGTCATAAATAATTTCGTTTACTAGATGTCTAAAAATTATAAAAAAACACCATTATGTAGGAACTATTTTTAGATTTATAATTAATATTTATAGTAAAAAATATACCATATATAACCCTATGTAGAAATTGTTTTCCAAATGATATATGCTAATGTGATTTTTTGTATTTAATTAAACTTAATTAATATAGTGTCATTATCACTTACAAGTGGCTCAATGGGGTCCCAAAATCGACCCAAGATGCCCATGTCCAGACATGTATCAACCAATAGTTTTAGGATACGTTTTAAGGTAATTTAGTATTATTATAATATTATTTTTTACCCTTATTTACCGGATTTACCCTTTAACCATGTTAAATAAAATATTTACCGAAGTAATTATTCAAAATGTCTAAAAATAAAAGTAACCTATTTAAAAAATTTGGACCTCCAGATTCTAAATATGGAATCCATTTTTCTAAATTCAAAACAAAGAAGTGGCAGAAATTAATTTAGAATTAATTCCCGTTGTCAAAACAAAAAGCGTGTTTTTAAGAAATAATAACTATTAAAAGTTTGACGCTTGTTTATGTTCGGTTTAAATGTGAAATTATGTACAATGACCAAAATTGTATTAAATGGTAAAAATATATTCTAAATATACTTTAAAACCAATCAAATTCATTATTTATCACTATTAATTATTTATATTAAAAAATTTATTTCTAATTAAAATTTAGTTATTTTCACTATTCATCAAAATAAGAATGTTTTCGGAAAAATACCAAAATTTCATCCTAGGATAATTTTGATATTACAAATCCAAAAATTAAGTCCATTTTTAATGATAAAATTTATAAAATTTCTAAAAGTGGGTATTACTATTCGTAACGGCTAGTTTGATTGGTCACGGTGTGTTAGAATGTCGAAGTTGTGTATAATGAATGATATTGCATTATTCAAAGGGAAACGTACCATGGAATCTTGGGGTGTTACATTATCCCCTCCTTCAAATAATTTTTTCCTCAAAATTTCTAGAATAATACCGCATGAAAAGACTCGGGTGGTTCTTCATCATAAGTTCCCCGGGTTCCCACATTGCCTCTTCCATCTTATGGTTTTTCCATAGAACTTTTACCAGACGAGTCGTACAGTTTCTCAGCACTTGTAATCTCATATCAAGAATCCTGATGGGTTATTCTCAATAAGACAGATCGGGATCTAGTTCTACTTCCTCATAAGTGAGTACATGCATTGGGCCCGACATGTATTTCCTTAACAGTGATATATAGAATATATCGTCAACTTTGGAGAGATTTGGTGGCATTGCCAAACGATAAGCTACATACCCAATTAGTTCTAGAATTTCAAAAGGTCCTATATACCTGGGACTCAATTTACCCTTCTTACTGAAATGTATAACTCCCTTCCATGGAGATACCTTCAAGAAAACATGATCTCCTATCTGAAATTCCAAATCCTTCCTTCGGTTGTTAGCATAGCTCTTCTGCTTACTTTGAGCTGCTTTGATGTGGTTTTGGATTACCTTCACCTTTTCCATCGTTTCCTCAACCAGTTCTATGCTTACGAGTTTTCTTTCACCAACATCATCCCAACAGGATTGGGTGAGACATGTCTTTCCATATAACACTTCATATGGTGTCGTCTGAATATTCGAATGGAATATATTGTTATAAGAAAATTCTACAAGAGGTAAATATTGATCCCACATGCCCTGAAATTCAAGTGAGAAGGATCTCAAAATGTCATCTAAGGTTTGAAATGTCCATTTCAATTGTTCATATATTTGAGGGTGGCAGGCAGTGCTCAAACGAAGTTCAGTATCCATGGATTTCTGAATACTTTTCCAGAATATTGATGTAAAACGTGGATCATGATCAGAAACAATCGATAGGGGTATTTCATGAATTCTCACAAATTCATTAATATATAGTCTTTCTAGACGTTCCAATGGTAGATATTCTCTTATAGAAAGAAGATGTTCTGACATAGTAAGATGATCATAAATGACCCATATTGCATCGTTTCTTCTAGGAGTCTTTGGTAGTCCCATGACAAAGTCCATCGTAATATTATGCCATTTCCACTCAGGTATGGGAAGTGGTTTCATGAATCTTCTAGGCTGCTTCCTTCCAGCTTTCACTTGTTGAAAAACCATACATATTGACACAAAATCAGTAATATCCCTTTTCATGTTGTCCCACAAAAAATTGGTCCTTCAAATCACTATACATCTTATTGCTACCAGAGTGTATAGAGAAATTGGAACTATGATCATCATCCAACAATGATCTTTTTAGATCAGGTATATCGGGAACACAATGTCTCTTCCCAAATTTCAAAATTTCATCTTCATACACAAATTCACTCAATATCCCATCATTCACAGAATTAATCTTCTTTTTAAACTCTTCATCACCAGTCTAAGACCACTTTATCCTTTCTAGTAAAGATGGGTTGGAAGCCATTTAAAAATTAATTGATGTTTCACCTTCCATGGTGATTCCCATATCCATATTTACTAGATCCATGAAAATATTATCCCTCTCAACCCTCATCTTGTTTAAAAATCCATGATATTTTCTAATAAAATCATATGCAACCTTATTTTCTTTCCTCAGGTGGCAGTGTATCGTGAAATCATAATCCTTGAGTAGTTCAAGACATCTACTACGCCTCATGTTGAGTTCTTTCTATGAGAAAATATACTTTAAACTCTTGTGATCAGTATAAATCTCAAATGTTTAACCATTGAGATAATGTCTCCATATCTTCAAAGAAAATATTACAGCAGCTAACTCAAGATCATGGGTAGGATAGTTTTGCTCATGAATTTTTAGTTGTCATGATGCATAGGCAATAACCCTATCATTCTGCATAAGGACACAACCATGTCCTTTCTTCGATGCATCACTATAAATAACGAACCCATCATTTCCCAATTGTAGAGTCAATATAGAAGCATTGACTAATCTTCTCTTCATTTCTTCAAATCATTTTCACACACTTTTGTCCAAAAAAATTTAACTCCTTTTCTTGTGAGCTTCGTCAATGGGTTAGCCAATCGGGAAAATTTTTGGGCAAAATGTTGATAATAACCTAATAAACAAATAAAAATACATAGATCTATTATACTTGATGGTGATGGCCATTCATGGATTTCCTTGGTCTTAGAAGGATCAACAGAAATTCCATCCTTAGAAAAAATATGGCCATGAAAAGAAATCTCCTGAAGCCAGAATTCACATTTTCTAAACTTCCTATATAATTCATGTCTTCTCAGAGTCTTAAGGATAATGGCCAAGTGATTTTCATGATCTTCGTAGCTTTTATAGTATACCAAGATATCATAAATAAATACCAATACAAATTCATCAAGATATTCCTTGAAAACTCTGTTCATTAGATCCATGAACATAGAGGGTGGATTAGTAAATCCAAAAGGATTTATAGTAAACTCTTAATGCCCGTACCTGGTTCGAAATGCTGTCTTTGGAATGTATTCCTTCTTCACACACAACTGATGGTATCTAGATCAAAGTTCAATCTCTGAAATGTATTGAGCTCCATGTAGTTGTTCAAATAAATCATCAATGTGAGGTAGGGTATGCTTGTTCTTTATTGTTATAGAATTGATCTCCCTGTAGTTGATACATAACCTCATAGATCCAGCATTATTCTTAACAAAAAGGACTGTGGATCCCCATGGAGAAACACTAAGGAGAATGAATCCCTTATTAATCAATTCCTTGAGTTGTATCTTTAGTTCCACTAATTCCACAGTGGCCATTCTATAAGTGTTATTCGATATAGGACTTGAACCAGGAATTAAATGAATGGAAAACTCAATTTCTCATTCTGGAGGATGTTTAGGTAAATCTTCTGGAAACACATCTCCATATTCTTTCACAATAGGTACATCCTCTATTTGAACATTCCTTTCCTCACCCACAGGAATTTCATTCTCTTCATCCCCAATAATTGAATTTAGTTGAGCTACTGGGTGTGGATCTAGATAAGAGTTTGGTGGTGACGATTCTACTCTAAAGATAATGTGTTCCCTATAATCATTATAAAAAATAGTATCCTTATTCTTCTTACAATAAATCTTCGCATCATGGTCCAAAATCCAATCCATTCTGAGGATTATATCAAACTCAATCATGGGTATGATGATGAGATCAGCAGATAAAGAAAATTTATGTTCTCTAATGGGGACTAATTCACAAAACTTTTTTGCAATGATACTTCCCTTAATAGTTTTAACTGTCAACACCCTTGTTAAATAAAATTGGAAATATCAAATTTTCATAGCAAACTGGGAAGATATGAAACAATTCGATGATCGATAATCAAATAATGGATTTGCTAAACTGGAGGAAACCATTAAATTACCTGCCACCACGTCTTTCGGAGCTTCTACCTTAGCAATAGTGATAGCATAAGCTTGGCCTTGATCCTTTGGCCTTTTCTGAGGTAAGTTCCTCTGATGCTTAGGACATTCATTTGTATAATGTCCCATCTCCCTGAAATTGTAGCATTGAAAATCGGTAGCTTATTTCTTCACCTTGCAATCACGAACATAGTGGCCTATTTCACCACACTTGTAACAGACTCCCATTCCCTTTAAGCATTTACCAGAGTGTTTCTTCCAAAATTTACAATAGGATGGATATTAAACATTTCCTTTCTTCCCCTTATTCCCATTTCTATAGTGATTGGCAGATCTCTTCTTCTTTTTCTTTGCTTTAAAGTCATAAGACTTAGAAAATTCTTTTTTTATCTTGATAGCACATAAGGCAATATCTTCGTACGATGAGAAGGATTGTGAGACTAATTCTTGATGGAGAAACAGTTTTAAACCATTAAAGAAATGATCGACCTTACTTCTTGGGTTATGTATATAATATACAACATGCCTCACTAACCTTGTAAAGTTATCCTCATACTTTGGGACATTCTCATCCTCCTTTTAACTTAGACTCATAAATTTCCCTTCCATATCTACTCGATGGTCATGAGGAAAGTATTTTTCATAGAAAGTCTCTTTAAACTACCTCCATTCCATATTTGATACTTCATCATCCTCCTTTGTGTTTTGAATCGATGACCACCATTGGTCAGTATCTCAAGTGAGGCGGTAAACTGCCATGATAACTTTATCCCTATCACTACTCCCCAAGGCATGGAATATTTTTTTATGGAATTTATCCAATGCTCAGCTACTAGTGTATTTGTACCCCCATTGATTTTTGGTGGTTGTTTCCTCATGAAGCGATCTAACATTGATCCTTCACGCTGTGGATCAGGGTGCTCTATACGGGTAATGTTATTATTCATAACCTGAGTGAGTTGTCCTGGTATGGTGATTAGCTGATCAGCACCAGTTGCATCACCAGCTCCACTAAATTATCTTGAGCGTGAGGTAAATCCCTACATGGAGTGCATGCATTGATATGGTTTCCATTCCTTTGACTAGGATCCATTTCTAAACAATGGCATAAACTAGATCAGTTTATGAATCAAAATACATAATTCCATACTTGTAAAACACTTAACGTAAATTGAAATATTTATCGATATAATCCATAATCATAAAAAAAGTTTTCTTTAAGGAATTATATACTCATAAACCATTCATAATGGATTGTAAATAAAATGAGAATTATCCTAATCATATCCCCCGGGTGTGTCGTAACCAAGAGTGCAGCAAGGCCCGTTGTTGTGCACCAGTTCCCGTTTGAGTCTAGATAAAAGTGGTGTTTTCAGGTTTCACCCCTAGGTACATCTGTGCCAGAGCCGCCTCTACCTACTCGTATCCAGACAGGGTTGTATTACTCGAATAACTCACAAAATATCTACAATACCAAAATTATAGTAAATTCTTATATACTAGTCCTCAAATTCTATCTTAGGGCTATGTGTTCTAATAATAGTTTATCTAAATCTAGCATCCAAGTATTGTACTAAACTTCCTCTCATACCAACTGTAATACCCCGAACCTAGTTACCCAGAGTCGGTGCATTATTACATAACGTTGGCATGATCACAAAAGATCATGTCTCGAATGACCGATTAGTTTAGTAACCTTGGAATAACTAGATACATTAATAATGTTCACATTACATCATAAAGTGAAAACTACAACAACATCTTGTCTCCACACTCATATCCCCTTATACTTTCCCTGTAGGTCAATCATAAAATACTTCTTCACATCCTGAGAAAAATAAAACATAGAAAGGGGCGAGCTCAAATGCCCAGTAAGGATAACAATATAGCGAAAATTTTCATAAATAAGCATAAACATTTAAGGAAATGTATAACTAAAATAGAATCCTTTTAAACATGAACTTCAGAATAATATGGAAAAAATAAAATGAAATCATGCCATTTTTCTATTCACATGGTTATTCTACTAGTCAAATAATCACATGAAATATAAATAACCACTTTCATAATGATGGAATGCATAATTCCAGACTATCATAACCACATAGTCAGGGCCGTGTGCCAAGACTATAAATAAGATTTTGTCAAGGCCTTGTTCGAAGACACTATTTTGTCTCATGAGACCTACCGATGCATCGAGGAGCTATAGTGGGCTCCACCCGTCACTTATTATGTCCAATGCATTCAACATATGAATAGGTTTAAACAGAACATAAACATTTGTATTAAAACGAGCATATGAAATGTAAATACTTTTTCCATAAACCATGAATGGTATAAAAATAACACATCCATATTAAAACATATCACAAAACCTTCAATACAATATGGAAGTTTTGTATCATAATAAATCAACTTCAAATAAGCTTAAAATATATCAAAAGTTGTTGACATAGATGAAATCAAAACTATTTGGGAGAGATATCTCTTTTCATAAATAATTTAAAAGTCACATAATTATAAAATAAAACATTTACTTTGAAAATATCATTATAATATTTTAAGGGAATCTTAGAAGATTTTATAACGGCGGAAAATATCCACACCCATCACATAAGTTAAAAAAACAATCTTACTTTAATTTTTTTGAAAAGGTTAAAAATGACCTTGTTTGGAAATCGACGAAAAGATTCCTTTCAAGCCATTTTATAAAAAGTCTAACAAGGGTATAAATTACGTTAACCCATATTCTATTAATATTGAAATTTTTTTGAAATAAATTTTTAAGAAACATGGATGTGGATGATAAAGAATTCCCATTAGATAATTACGTATAAACAACCTCGGATAATGAAGAGATTGTGAAATAAAACCTTACCTGGTAATTTTACTTGGTTGAGGGTAGTTTGAACTCACGTACAATGGTGAAATAATTGTTATTAAATTATAAAATAATCATATACATTAATATGATATCATATATGATCTTTTAACATTGCTTTATTAAAAATATCTTAGTATTATCGTCATTTCAGGTGTTAACTTACTCATTTTGTTTTATATGTTTTGTTACATAATCCATGTTTGTTATAGACAGGTTGTATATTATTCATATTAAAAATTATATAAAGTCCTTAAACATTATTTTTAATCATAAAATTAGAATTATTCTTGAATGGATACGATGGGGAATGAATCTCATCGCGTTCGTGGAGACGGTAGTCCGTACATACACACGAACACTACTTCCCTTTCATTTTTCATTTTAAAAGGAATCAAAACCAAATGATACATACGTATATTATTATTAATGTATAATATAATATCTTATATGTGTTACTTAAGTTCACTAACACCATCCTTTATACGTTAAATTTAATGTATGAACGAGTCATATCACTTTGAGGGGGCGGTAGTCCGCACTTCCTCAAATGAAATTATCGTATATATATACAACATGAAACGAATAATGGTATGATATAAAATGGAATTAAAGAAGATTATATATAAAATAAATATAAAAAATATCATATTTAATTATATTTCCATCATAATGGCCACTATGAGAGGTGGTAGGAGATAATTGAACAATCATCGTTTCGTGAGGCGTTTGGTTTCCATCGAGAGAAACATTATATTTTTCACCCATTAGATGGAGGTGTGTGTAAGGGTAGTTCAAATAATTCTCATAAAAATATCCTAGTATATTGATTATATTATTGTTGTTACAAAAGAAAAGAATAAGAAGAGTTTAGGGGTTGTAGATGTAAAATAAATGAAAAGAAGCTAAGAGAAATCTTTACCATTAATTTTGGTAACTCCCTTTGGTTTGAACCAAAAAGGAATCTTGAAGTGCCTTCTGCCTAAGTTAAGGCTTCTAGGTGGAGGATAGGGATGTAGGGAGCTCAATTGGTCAGAGGTTGGACGATCCAAAAGGCTTGAGAGGTGTAAGGAATTGGTTAGAAGTGGTGTCCTTTTATAAGGGGGAGGAGGGTCTCTTTTGGAATGATTGAAAACAATATTTTATTATATAATGATTTTCGGTTTCTAAATGTCCAAAACTCAATAAAGAAGAAGATAAGATGACTAATCATAGAAATGAAATCATCCAACAAAAATGGGACAAGTTTTCGGTATTATTTTAGTCTTTATAATCTTATTTATTTAAATCATTTATTAATGAGGTAAATACTACATCATTATTGTGTCATAAATAATTTAGTTTATTAAATGTCTAAAAATTATAAAAAAAAATGATGTAGGAAATATTTTTATATTTCTAATGAATATTTATATTTTAAAGTATAACATATATAACCCTATGAAAATTTTGTTTTTCTAGAAGATATATTCTTATGACCTTTTTGTATTTACTTAACATAATTAATATAAAGTGTCATTATTACTTACAAGTGGCTCCATGGGATCCCAAAATCGACCCAAGATTCCCATGGTAGGACATGTTGAAACCAATAGGGTTAGAGAAAGGTTTAGGGCAATTTAGTATTATTATAATATTGTTTTTTTACCCTTATTTACATGATTTACCCTTTAACCATGGTAAGTAAAATATTTACCGAAGTAATTATTCAAAATGTCTAAAAATAAAAGTTACCTATTTACACGATTTGTAACTACTGATTATAATGATGGAATCCATTTTTCTAAATTCAAAACATAGAAGTGGCAGAAATTAATTTAAAATTAATTCCCCCTGTCAAAACAAAAAGCGTGTTTTTAAGAAATAATAACTATCAAAAGATTTACACTTGTTTATGTCTGGTTTAAATGTGAAATTATGTCCAATGACCAAAATTGTATTAAATGGTAAAAATATATTCTAAATATACTTTAAACCCACTAAAATTCATAATTTATCACTATTAATTAATCTGATTAAAAAATTTTCTTCTAATTAAAATTTAGTAATTTTCACTATTCATCATAATATGAAAGTTTTCAGAAATATACCAAAATTTCACCCTGGGCTAATTTCGATATTCCAAATCCAAAAATGAAGTCCATTTTGAAAGGTAAAATTTATAAAATTTCAAAAAGTGGGTATTACTACTCATAACTGCTAGTTTGGTTGGTCACAGTGTGTTAGAATCTCGAAGTTGCGTACAATGCAAGATATTGCATTTTTCAAAGGGAAACGTACCGTGGAATCTTGGGGTGTTACATTCTACCCTCCTTAAAATAATTTAATACTTGAAAAATCTAGAATACTACCACATGAAAAGACTCAGGTGGTTCTTCATCATAAGTTCCTCGGGTTCCCACGTTGCCTCTTCCATCTTATGGTTTTTACATGGAACTTTTACAAGATGAGATGTACGGTTTCTCAGCACTTGTTCTCTCATATCAAGAATCCTAATAGGTTCTTCGCAATAAGATAGATCGAGTTCCATTTCTATTTCTTCATAAGTGAGTACATGCGTTGGGTCAGACATGTATTTCCTCAACAATGATACGTGGAACACATCGTGAACTTTGGAGAGATTTGGTGGCATTTCCAAATGATAAGCTACAGCCCCAATTCGTTCTAGAATTTCGAAAGTTCCTATGTACATGGAACTCAATTTACTCTTCTTACCGAAATGTATAACTCCCTGCCATGGAGATACATTCAAGAAAACATGATCTCTTACCTAAAATTCGAAATCCTTCATTCGGTTGTCAGCATAGCTCTTATGAATACTTTGAGCTATTTGATGTGGTTTTGGATTACCTTCACCTTTTCCACCGTTTCCTCCACCAGTTCTAGGCCTACAAGTTTTCTTTCACCAACATCATCCCAACAGGTTGGGTTGTGACATCGCTTTCCATATAATGCTTCATATGGTGCCATCTGAATACACGAATAGAAGCTATTGTTATAAGAAAATTCTACCAGAGGTAAATGTTGATACCATATACCTTTAAAGTCAAGTGAGAGGGTTATCAACATGTCTTCTAAGGTTTGAATAGTCCATCTTGATTTTCCATCTGTTTGTGGGTGGTAGGCAGTGCTCAAACAAAGTTTAGTATCCAAGGCTTTCTGAAGACTTTTCCAGAATCTTGATGTAAAATTGGGATCATGATCAGAAAAAATTGATTGGGGTACTTCATGAAGTCTCACAACATCATTAAAATATAGTCTTTCTAGAAGTTCTAGTGGTAGATCTTCTCTTATAGCAAGAAAATGTGCTGACTTGGTAAGACGATAAAAAATTACCCATATTGCATCGTTTCTTCTAGGAGTCTTTGGTAGTCCCCTGACAAAGTCCATCGTAATATTATCCCATTTCCACTCAGGTATGGGAATTGGTTTCATGACTCCTCCTGGCTGTTGCCTTCCAGCTTTCACTTGTTGAAAAACGATATATCTTGACACAAAATTAGTAATCTACCTCTTCATTTTTTCCAACCAAAAATGTCCCTTCAATCCTCTATACATCTTAGTTGTACTAGGGTGTATAGAGAAATTGGAACTATGAGCATCATCCAACAATTATCTTTTTAGATCAGGTATATAGAGAACACAAAATCTCTTCCCAAATTTCAAAATTCCATCTTTATACACAAAATCACTCAATCTTCCATCATTAAAAGTTATAATCTTCTTTTGAAACTCTTCATCACCAGTCTGAGAACTATTTATCCTTTCTTGTAAATATGGTTTGGTAGCCATCTAAAAAAGAATTGATGTTTCATGTTCCATGGTGATTTCCATATCCCTCTTTACTTGACCCATGAATATAGGATCCCTCTCAACTCTCATATTGTTTAAAACTTCATGATATTTTCTACTCAAAGCATCTGCATCCTTATTTGCTTTCCCTGAGGGTAGTGTATCGTGCAGTCATAATACATGAGTAGTTCAAGCCATCCCCTTTTCCTCATGTTGAGTTCTTTCTATGAGAAAATATACTTCAAACTCTTGTGATCAGTATAAATCTCACATTTTTCACTATAGAGATAATTTATCCATATCTGAAAAGCAAATATTATAGCAGATAACTCAAGATCATGAGTAGGATAGTTTTTCTCATGAATTTTTAGTTGTCGTGATGCATAGGCAATAACCCTATCATTCTACATAAGGACACAACCAAGTCCTTTCTTCGATGCATCACTATAAATAACGAAACCATCATTCCCCGATGGTAGAGTCAATATAGGATAATTGACTAATCTTCTATTCAGTTCTTCAAAACATTCTTAACATTATTTTTTCCAAACAAATTTAACTCATTTTCTTGTGATCTTCATTAATGGGTTAGCCAATCGGGGAAAATTCTGGACGAAACGTCGATAATAACCTGCTAAACCAATAAAACTACGTACCTCGATTATACTCATTGGTGCTTTCCATTCTTTTATTGCCTTGGTCTTAGAAGGATCAATGGAAATTCAATCCTTAGAGACAATATGTCCAAGAAAATAAATCTCTTGAAGCCAGAATTCACACCTGCAAATCTTCCCATATAAATCATGACTTTTCAGAGTCTTTAGGATAATGCGCAAGTGATTTTAATGATCTTCGTAGCTTTTGTAGTATACCAAGATATCATCAATAAATACCACTACATATTCATCAAGATCTTCCTTGAAAACTTTGTTCATTAAATCCCTGAACACAGAGGATGCATTAGTCAATCCAAAAGGCATTACTGTAAACTCGTAATGCCCGTATCTGGTTCGAAATTCGCTCTTTCAAATGTCTTCCTTCTTTACAAACAACTGATGGTATCCAGATTGAAGGTAAATCATTGAAAAGTATTGAGCCTTATGCAGTTGGTCAAATAAATCATCAATGCGAGGTAGGGGATACTTATTCTTTAATGTTATAGAATTGATCTCCCTGTAGTTGATACATAACCTCATAGATCCATCTTTCTTCTTCACAAAAAGGACTGGGGATCACCATGGAGAAACACTAGGGTGAATAAATCCCTTATTACTAAATTCCTCTAGTTGTTTCTTTAGTTCCTCTAATTCCACAGTGGACATTCTATAAGGGTTCTTCGATATAGGCATTGAACCCGAAAATAAATCAATGGAAAACTTAATTTCTCATTCTGGAGGATGTCCAGGTAAATCTTCTGGAAATACATCTATATATTCTTTCACAATAGGTACATCCAATATTTGAACATTCCTTTCCTCACCCACGAAAATTTCATTCTCTTCCTCCCCAATAGTTGAATTTATTTGAGCTACTGGGGGTGGATCTAGATAAAAGTTAAGTGGTGACGATTCTACTCTAAAGATAAGGTGTTCCTTATCATCATCATCAAAAATAGTAACATCTATCTTCTTACAATAAATCTTCGCATAATTGTCCAAAATCCAATCCATACTGAGGATTATATCAAACTCAATAATGGTTATGACGATGAGATCAATAGATAAAGAAAATTTATGTGCTCTAATGGGGACTGATTTACAAAACTTTGTTGAAATGATACATCCCTTAGGAGTTTTAACTGAAAAAAAACTTGTTAAATCAAATTGAAAATATCTAATTTTCTTAGAAAAATGGGAAGATATGAAACTCTGCGATGATCTAGAATCAAATAATTCATTTGATAAACTTGAGGAAACCATTAAATTACCTACCACCATGTCTTTTGGAGCTTCAACCTTAGCAGTAGTGATAGCATAAGCTTGGCCTTGATCCCTTGGCCAGTTCTGAGGTAAGATCCCTTGACGCTTAGTACATTAATTTGCATAATGACCCATCTCCTTGCAATTGTAGCATTGAACATCAGTAGCTTCTTTCATCCCTTTGCAATCACGAGCTTGGTGGCTTTTTTCATCACACTTGTAACAGACTCCCATTCCCTTCAAGCATGTACCATGGTGTTTCTTCCCATATTTACAATAGTATGGATATTCAACCTTTCCCTTCTTCCCCCTCTTCCCATTTCCAGAGTGATCAGTAGATCACTTCATCTCTTTCTTTTCTTTATAGACGTAAGAATTAGAGAATTCTTTTTCTGTCTTGATAGCACATGCGACAATATCTTCGTACTACGAGAAGGATTGTGAGACTAATTCTCGACGGAGAAATGGTTTTTACCCATCAATGAAATGATCAATCTTACTTCTTGGGTTACGTACATAATCTGTAGCGTGCCTCGCTAACCATTTAAAGTTATCCTTGTAGTTTGGGAAAATCTCATTCTCCTTTTTCCTCAGGCTCAGAAATTTCCTTTCCATATCTGCTAGATGGTCACAAGGAAAGTATTTTTCTAAGAAAATATCTTTAAACTCCCCCCATTACATATTTTATACTTAATAATCTTCCTTTTTGTTTTAAATCAATGACCACCATTGGTCAGCATGTCTAGTGAGGCGGTAAACTGCCATGATAACTTTAACCCTTTCATTACTCCCCAAGGCATGGAATATTTTCTCAAGGAATTTATCCATCTCTCAAATACTAGTGGATTTGTACCCCTATTTAATGTTGGTGGTTGTTTCCTCATGAAGCGATCTAACATTGATCCTCCACACCGTGGATCAAGGTGCTCCATACGAGTAAGGTTATTATTCATAACCTGAGTGAGTTGTCCTAGTACGGTGATTAGCTGATCAGCACCAGTTGCATCAACAGTACCACTATAATTATCTTGAGCAGGAGGTAAATCCCTACATGGAGTGCATGCATTGATACAGTTTCCATTTCTTCCACTAGGCTCCATTTCTAAACATTGGGATAAAATAGATCAGTTTATGAATCAAAATACATAATTCCATACTTGTAAAACACATAAAATAAATTGAATTATTTATGGATATAATCCACAATCATAAAAAAATGATTTCTTTGAGGAAGTATATACTCATAAATCCTTCATATTTGATTGTAAAGAAAATGAGAATTATCCTAAGCATATCCCCCAGGAGTGGTGTAACCAAGAGTGCAGCAAGGCCCGTTGTCGTGCACTAGTTACCATTCGAGTCTAGTTCAAAGAGGTGTTTTCGGGTTTTACCCCTAGGTAAATTTGTGTCAAATCTACCTTAACCTGCTCGTATCCAGAAAGGGATGTATTGGTCAGAAAACTCACAAAATCTCTACAATACCAAAATTCTAGAAAAATTCTTCTATACTAATCCTCAAATTATATCTTAGGGTTATGTGCTCTAATCTGAGTTTATCTAATTATAGATTCCACGGTTTGTACTAAACTTCCTCTAATACCAACTCTAACGGCCCGAACCCAGTTACCCATATTCTATGCATTATTACATAACATTGTCATGATCATAAAAGTTTATGTCTCGAAATGCTGATTAGTTTAGTAGCCTTGGAATGACTAGATACATTCATAAAGTTTACATTACATAATAAAGTAAAAACTACAACAAAATCTTTTCTCCACACTCATATCCCCTATTAATATCCATGCAGTTCATTCATAAAATATTTCTTCACATCCTCGGAGAAATAAAACATAGAAATAGGTGAGCTCAAATTCCCAGTAAGGATAACAATATAGCGGAAACTTTCATAAATAAGCATAAACATTTAAGGCAATGTATAACTAAAACAAAATCCTTTTAAACTTGAAAATAAAAATAATTAAGAAAAAATAAAATTAAATAATTCCATTTATCTATTCACATGGTTATTCTACTAGTTGAATAATCACATGCAATATCAATAACCACTTTCATAATGATGGAATGCATAATGATAGACTATCATAACCACATAGTCAAGGCCTTGTTCCATGACTACAAATAATATTTTGTCAAGACCTTATGCCAAGACACTATTTTGTCTCATGAGATCTACTGATGAATTGAGGAGCTATATCAGGATCCACCAGTCACTTATTAAGTCCAATGCATTCCTCATATGAATAGGTTTAAATATAACATAAACATTCTTATTACAACTAGGATACGAAATGTCAATAATTTCTCCATAAACCATGAATGGTATAAAAATAAAACATCCACAGTCAAACATATCACAAAACCTTCAATACAATATGGATGTTTTGTATCATAATAAATCAACCTCAAATAAGCTTAAAATCCATCAAAGGATGATGACATAGATGAAATCAAAACTATTTGAGAGAAATATATCTTTTTTTGAAATCATTTAAAATTCACATAATTATAAAATAAAAAATTTACTTTGAAAATATACTTATAATATATTAAGGGAAGCTTCGAAGATTTTATAATGGAGGAAAATAGCTGCACCCGCCGTATAAGTTAAAAAAGCATTCTTACCTTAATTTTGTCAAAAAGGTTAAAAAGGATCTTGTTTGGAAAATGACTGAATGATTCCTTTGAAAACATTTTATAAAAAGTCTAACAAGGGTATAAATGAATTTAACCCATATTATAGTAAATAGTAAAAAAATTTTGAAATAAATTTTTAAGAAACATTGATGTGGATGATAAAGAAGTCCCAGTAGATTATTACGTATAAACAACCTCGAATAATGAAGAGATTGTGAAATAAACCCTTACCTTGTACTTTTCCTCAGTTGAGGGTAGTTTAACCTCATATATAATGGTGAAATAATTGTTATTAAATTATAAAAGAATCATATACATTAATATGATATCATATATGATATTTTAACATTGCTTTGTTAATAATATCTTAGTATTATCGTCTTTTCGAGTGTTAACTTACTCGTTTTATTTTATTTCATTTGTTACATAAGTTGTGTTTGTTATGGATAGGTTGTATATTATTCATATTCAAAATAATATCAAGTACTGTAACATTATTTTTAATCATAAAATTATAATTAGACTTGAATGGATACGATGGGGAATGAATCTCATCGCGTTCATGGAGACGGTAGTCCGTACGTACGCACGAACGCTAATTCCATTTCATTTTTCATTTGTAAAGGAATTAAAATGAAATGATACACAGGTATATTATTATTACAGTATAATATAATATATAATATTTGTTAATTAAGTTCATTAACACCACACTTTATACGTTCCATGTATGGTATGAACAAGTCATATCACTTTGAGGGGGCAGTAGTCCGCATTTTCTCAAATGAAATTATCGTATATATATACAACATGAAACGAAAAATGGTATGCTATAAAATGGAATTTAAAATGATTATATATAAAATAAATATCATTAATATCATATTTAATTATAGTTCCATCATAATGGCCACCATTAGAGGTGGTAGTAGATAAATAAACTATCATCGTTTCGTGAGGCGTTTAGTTGCCATCCACAGAAACATTATGTTCATCACCAATTAGATGAAGGTGTGTATAAGTGTAGTTCAAATAATTATCATAAAAATATACTAGTATATTTATTATATTGTTATTGTTACAAAATAAAATAATAAGAAGAGTTTAGGGGTTGGAGAAGTAAAATAAAATAAAAGAATCTAAGGGAAATTGTAACCATTAATTTGGGTAATTCCCTTTGGTTTGAACCAAAAATGAACTCTTTAAGTGACTTAATCATATGGTAAGGCTTATAGGAGGAGTATAGGGATGTAGGGAGCTCAATTGGGCAGAGGTTGGACGAGCCAAAAGGCTTAAGAGGTGTGAGGAATTGGTTATAAGTGGTGTCCTTTTATGAGGGGGATGAGGGGCTCTTTAGGAATGTTTGAAAATATTATTTTATTATATAATTATATTCGGTTTCTAAAGGTCCAAAACTATTTAAAGTCAGACATAAGATGACTCATGATCTAAATGAAATCATCCAATAAGAATTGTACAGGTTTTGGGTATTATTTTAGTCTTTATAATCTTATTTATTTAAATCATTTATTAATGAGTAAAACACTACATAATTATTGTGTCATAAATAATTTAGTTTATTAGATGTTTAAAAGTTATAAAAAAATACTATGATGTAGAAAATAGATATATATTTATAATGAATATTTATAGTAGAAAATATAACATATATAACCCTATGTCATTTTTTTAAAAGATATATGCTTATGTCATTTTTGTATTTACTTTAACTTAATTAATATAAACTATCATTATCACTTACAATTGGCTCCATGGGGTCCCCAAATCGACCCAAAGATGCCCATGGTCGGACATGATTCAACCAATAGGGTTAGGACACGTTTTAGGGTAATTTAGTATTATTATAATATTATTTTGTTACCTTTATTTACCAGATTTACCCTTTAACCATGGTAAATAAAATATTTATCGAAGTAATTATTCAAAATGTCTAAAAAAAGATACCTATTTACACAATTTGGACGAACTGATTCTAAATATGGAATCCATTTTTCTAAATTAAAAACACATAAGTGTTAGAAATTAATTTTAAATTAATTCCTGCTGTCAAAACAAAAAGCTTGTTTTTAAGAAATAATAACTATCAAAATATAGACACTTGTTTATGTCCGGTTTAAATGTGAAATTATGTCCAATGACCAAAATTGTATTAAATGGTAAAAATATATTTTAAATATACTTTAATACCACTCAAATTCATAATCTATCACTATTAATTATTTTTATTTAAAAAGTTGTTTCTAATTCAAATTTAGTAATTTTCACTATTCATCAAAATATAAAAGTTTTCAGAAAAATACAAAAATTTTACCCAAGGATAATTTTGATATTCCAAATCCAAAAATGAAGTCCATTTTGAAAGATAAAATTTATAAAATTTCTAAAAGTGGGTATTACTATTCATAACGGCTAGTTTGATTGGTCACGGTGTGTTAGAATCTCAAAGTTGCGTACAATGCAAGATATTGCATTATTCATAGGGAAACGTACCGTGGAAGCATGGGGTGTTACATGAGGAATATTAATTTAAAATTATGTAATATCCATTTATGTTAAGCCACGTGTCTCTACAGTTGGAATATGAAGAATGGTTTATTCACCCATTTGAAAATGTGACGAGAAAATATTAGTGAGATCTTTAGGGTTATTTTATAGGATATTTCAACATATTATTTTAAGGATATGTCTTAAAATAAGTTAAAGTATTAGAAAACTTTGAGGAATTTTGGTAAATTATAGAGATAGTGATTTCCTAGAGACATGGATTTATCTCGATATTATAAGTGGGTGTGGATATAGTAAAATTGTGCATAAAGGTAACAACACCGAAAACACAATATTGATCTTGACTCGATCAATAAATAGTGCATGAAAATGGAAATTGCTGCAAACCTATGTTGAAACTCCTAGGAGATATGATTTGGTAAATAGAAAAAAAATTATAAACAATCAAGAAGGATTTATATAGAATATGATTATGAATAACCAAGGACAAACTTAAGCTTTCATAGATTAAATTAGTAGGATTCATTATTTAAAAATCATATAAGTATTTTTTTTTCATTATTATGTTTTTTTTCTATAATAAATGTCTATCTCCCTATGATTTTTGGTTTTAGTCAATAGAGATAAATAGAAGAAACGAGTTTGACATTGAATATTTTAGATGTGGAAATTATGGTACTGATAAATAAAAATTTTGAAAGTGGAAATCTCATGAAGTAAATTAAAATGGTTAAAGAGTAATAATTATACTATATTAGATAAATATACAACAATCAGAAAGAGAATTATATGGTATGTTCTTATATTATTATTTTCAATAAACGTAAAAATAATAATTATAATTAGTTTCAGGAACCTTATGACATGATTTAAATATAATATTCAAAGAAATTAGTATTAATGGATATGATTATGAAGCCAGAGTAATGGTTTAAAAAAATATAGATGATTTAATTGAATATGTGTTGGAATTCAATAATTATGTTATATGAATCATGATGTATATTTTTTCCATTAAAGGTATTCAAAAAGATATTGACTGGGTCTTAAGAACTAGGCAAGGGATTTAATGAAAATGTGAATTTTGGATTAAGGGAAGGTAACCATTAATGCGTCCCTAATTTTGAGAATTTTGTTTAGATTAGATAAAGAGATGATTGATATGGAGAAATAAAATTGGATTGTACTGATTACCTTGGAACTAATTATTAATTCATTGAAAATCAATCTATGTCATCAAGGATGATGTTTACAACATCTTGCATTTATGTAATATAACAATTAAAAATTGTAATAAAGCATGCATGTTTTTGAAAACTATTTTTGGTAATTTAGGTTGTTACTGTGTTTCAAAGGAATATATGATGAGGTAATTTACATGTTTTTAATGTGATATCCAATAGATATATTTTGATATATGGGAGATTAATGTGAATATGATTTCCTTTACTTATTTCAAATGGTTTTTATTTTCATATTTTGGAATGGTTATAAGGTTAAACAATTAAAAAAAATTAATTTATAATATAGATAATGTTTTTTATATTAATGTATTATCCCACCACATGAGGATTTATGTATATTAGATAACCTATTCTAAAACATTGTATTGATGGTAACTGATGATAGATGGGATGGATTTTCAGGGATCTCATGACCTGTTAGACATTTATGAATGAAATAATTCACAATCATATTTGGAGAAATAGGTGAAGTGGAAATTGATCATGTAATAAAAAAGGGTGAGATTTCACTAAATCATGTGAGTATATATTCTCATCAAAATTCTTCAACAATTTGGAAAGGATATTAAAACTAATAAATTTATCCAAGTACCATATTTTCTATGAATCAAAGGGCTCCTTAGATCATCAATGATATATGTTTTTGTGTTTGATAACTTTCTCTGAACTTTGTTCTCAATCAGTCTCCATTGGAACATAGTTTATATAGTTCCCTCCCATGTACATGTTTTCACTTTCCACCAATGTTCTCTCGTGTGGAATCGTATTTTGGAGTTACTTTGGGTAATAATCATTTTTCTAACATTATTTTATTAAAAGAAATTTTAGTATTCATTTTTATGATATTGGTTTCTATGAAAGAATATTTTAAGTATTAACCATTAATAACCCAGATGAATTTTGATGTTGAAATTCATTTTAGGTGGGCTATAATGTAACACCCATAGATTTTGTGTAAAATTTTCAATTAATATTATATTTTTGATATTCTTAATTTTATGTCATATAGAATATGGGTTTTTATATTATATAACTATGTATGTATTGTGTTATATGCTACACCATGTTAAACATTCAATACACACAACAATAATAATATCTTATTGTACATACAACCCTATTTTTTTCTTATATGTCACATAATTCTAAGTGCCTCATATAACTTTCCTGACATCGAAGTCCAGGTTTTTAGAGACATACAATATACAATTAATATGCGTATTAAAATATTATTATAGAAATCACCTAAAAATTGGAATGGTTGTTATGAATAATATTTACTAATGTGTGAAAATATTATTTACACATGTTTATAAAATGAATCATTTTGTTATGAATTACTAGAAGTGAATGTAATAACTACTTTAAAATAAAAAAAAAATCCTTTTCTATGAAATATATTTTTTTATGTACAAATAAAATTTTATCTCAAAAAATTAAACAAACTACTTTTGATTAATAATGTAGAAAAAAATATTATATATTTAATAAATATTTGTGATACTCATAAAATATATTTTATTGGTAGAAGAAACAAATAAATTCAATTTTTTGAATAAAATGATTTATTCTAGTAAAAAGAAATTTTACCAAAATTTTCTGAAAAAACCCTTTTAGATATGATTTTAACACTTTTATATATTCTACATGAAAATAAAACATTATTTTTTTTGAAATTGGAACAGACAAATTAGATTAGGTTGATTTTTTTTATTTTTAGGGGACATTTTATTTTTTAAAGATTATTGGATAATATTGAATTTTAAATCAATATAATATTTTAATCTAATTTATTTTAAAAAGAAAAATTAATTTATTGATTGGATATAATGTTCAATTATACCAATTATAAATCAAATAATCCAGTTTATGTCATTTTAACCAAATGCACTCTAAAATTAGATAAAAAGTCTTACCAGACATTTGAGCATTTTTACATTAAAAAACATATTTGGTATCCCATATATAGTATTATATATGAATTAGTTTCTCCCACCTATGTGGTTGGAATTTGAAAAAATGGATTCAATATTTAGAATCATCATAATATGTAAATTCCAAAATTTTCAACCTACTTTTTGACAAAAAAATATTAGCGATTGTAATTAATATTAATTACAATAATTAAGAGGGAAAATAGATTAACAAGGGAGAATCCTTACACTTTAGGGAAAAAATAACTTATAAACGTGTATTAAATTAATTTTATGACCATATTTAGAACCAAAACTCAATTTTATCTAATTTTATTTTTTATTAGAGCTAATTATCATAGTAAAACGTGGGTTTATGTCACTTTTAAGAAATTAACAAGAATGCCACTCCACCTCCACTATAAAAGGAACTAACATCTCCCACATATTCAAGCCTCTCAATAACATCTTATCTACCAAACAATTATTTAATATGATTTATAAATCCCTTAATTAAACATATATGTATCCTTTTTCTCAAAATTCAACCAAAGAATCTCTTTGGAGGAAACCAATAAGAGTTATCCAAAGAAGATGTAGCTTCTTTCCTCAAGCACGTTTGTTTTATTTTTATTTTCCACACCTATAAAATTAATATTCCAAGATTATATAAGAACCTTTGTCTCATAAATATACTGATATTTTTTTATTATATGGTTTAGAACTACTCTTACACACAATTCCATCGAATTGGTAACTAACTTACCATTCTTATGTATAGTGGGATACCGCCTCACGAAACGACATTATTCATTTTTTTCCATCACAACCTATCATTGATGGGATTTATTATAGAAAATATATATTTATTTTATATATATGATATATTTATGATTATGGAATTTTTATATAACATATACCATCATGATTTATATTTTGTTAAATATATCATTTTTTGTTTGGGGAAGTGTGGACTATGGCCTCGTCAAGGCGATGTGATTCATTCACACTATACATGGGATGTATTATGGATGGTTTTAGTGAAATTATATGATATATATGACATAATAATTATTCTTTAAGGATAATATATATATATATATATATATATATATATATTTCATTTACTTACATTTGTTCAATATGAAAATAAAAGGGGAACAATATTCATGCATTCATTTCGTATACCGCCTCCATGCACTCTTTATTCTATTTAAAATTTATATATTATATATATTACCATAAATAAATAAATATTTAATATAAATTATATTTATATCATGAAATAACTTCAGAATCTTTGAAAATTATTATCTATATAAGTGGATCCAGAATAACAAGCCAAAACATATACAAAAAAAGAAGTTAGTACCTTAAACATAACATTAACATTGATTTCCTAATAAAAAGATAATATAATGCAATAACAAAATAATATATGGTATTAGAAATAAAAATATGGTTCTGTGTTATATTTATAATAATATTATTTTTATTTAACATTAATATTCAATGTTTGTGAAGAAAGTTAGGGATTACGGTAAGGGAATTTCAAACCACTTCTTATTTCCGTGAGATACATACCATGTTCACCACTAATAATTTTTTGTGGGCTGTAAAATTTCTATAGATGTATTATATTATTATTATAAATAAATTTATAGATATTTAGATAGACATTTAACTATATTTCTTTCATGTGGTTTATGTTTCAAAAGTTACCAAATTGGTAAAGTAATTTTTTCTCAATTTTCCTTCTTTGATATATTGTCTTTTGATAAACCTATATTAGTTTATGTGATGTATAAAATACATCTGAAATGTTATTTCATGAATTTAGTAATTTTAATTATATTTTATGATTCATGTAATTTTATTCTTTCCATTGTATTATGATATAATATTACCAATGTGGTGACATTTTTAGCTACAATCTCATCGTTTATTGAGATTGTTAATGATTATGCTTCCATTAATGACATATTACGTTCCATATATAAAAAAATATAATGAAATTTCTTAAACTTTGTTTATTTAGGATATATATATATAATGGTAACATTTTTTCACTCTTTGATACTCAAGATAACTAATAAATTTTTAATGAAAATCCGACATCATTTATCCTCTTGGCCAGAAAGCTTTGTTCTTTTGAAATCATGATTCATAAAAAACATACACTTTTTTTGTATTATCCTATAATGTTCAAAGAAATGTTTAACCCATGTATTAACTTTTACAAAAGGTATTTAAAAGTAATATTATTTTTATTTTCTAATCAATGACCATATCTAAAATTTTCAGGTGGAAAAGGAATGTTTGTCATGTACGCACTTACCCACCATAATGACTGTCGTTTACCCAAATCTTCCATTCTAATAGTATAGGTTATTTTTTTCAAATAATTTATTTCTTAACATTCTTCAAATTTATTCATTTAAAAATAATTTCCAAACATAATGGTTTTCTACAAAATATTATATGTTTAAAAAGTCTATTAATTGGTTTTCAAAGCCTTATTTATATGTTTTGAAAAAATTGTTTAAATTGAAAAGAATTTCAATGATTTAAAAGTTTATTTTATAAGTTTTCAATATATTTTAAATGAAAATATTTTCAATATTCTTTATAAGTTTACAATGTTAATTTAATGAAAAATGGTTATCAAAATGGTTTACAATTTGCAGTTTTTTTTAAATACTAATGGATATTTCCCTCAATAAATCTTTTAAATGACGTGTCATGATTCCATTACATGTCTTCAAAGTGTTTTAAAGAAATTGGAAATTAAAATTTTCTTATGTTTTAAAAAGTGAATTTAAAAGGACCTTTATATTCTATGTGATCTTTCAAAATATTCCTCCATCTAAGATGACATCCTTGGTTATATTTTATGAATTAAATGTGGGATGATCAAAGGATACCATTACAATTATATCTATTAATGGTATATGTTTTTATGGATATATGTTTTCTAAATTTGTTTCTCTTCAATGGTATTTCTTCAGAAATTCATATGAAACATATTTCTCTTAAATGGGTTATACCGTGATAAATGATTATGAAACACCCTTGATTTCAAAGGTAAATTTAGGGTCTAATTATTATGAAACCTATATATTTTTATAGGATATGATATGATTAAATATGTATGATACCCATTTTATTTCATGAGTTATGATATGATGTTTATGAAACTAATATATTTTTATCGGTCATGATACGATGAAAGTTCTATTATCTTGTGTAAAATGTGTGTGATTTTATAATGTGACTGGTGAGACCTATGTCTCCCTCATATGCATTGGAAAATTATCAATATGGGATTTGGGGAAACCTGATCTACTATGGGATGATGGGGAAACTCTATCCATTACAAGGAAAAGACTATGATTGGGTATGATAGTCTGTCTCTCCTAGTATGTGTATTCCCCAAGATGTTCCATGATTTGTTTTTTGGAAATGAGACTTGAATTATATGGAATAAGGTTACATATTTGTGGGCCTTTGAAATATTATATTTATTATGAATTTGATATGCCCACCTTGTTCGTGTTCTTGATTATCTTATGATTCATGTCTTATGAACTGCCAATCGTTATTCCATGTCTCACGATTATGATCTTTTTATAAAGGGTACGATCTTAAAATGTTATGTTGATGATCCCATACCATTATGATCTTGTCATTCATATTTATTTACTTTATCTAACATTACTATGCATTCGAGCTCACCCATTTCTAATGTTTTATTTTCCCCATGTGATGAAGAAAAGATTTAATTAGGAGTATAAAATGGGAAGATCAATAAGGGATATATTTAAGATATTTCATCATACTAGAAGAATGTGTTCCATTTTTTGAAGACACTAAACTATTATGGACCATGGTTATATATTTTTATAATGTTTTGAATATTGATATTAATTTTTTTTAATATCCATGCATATTAAGATTAGAACAGTATATAGTGTGTTTGTTGTGAAGGGTTGATCATGTGGATTATGAATTATTATGTACATTTCAAGGATATAAAGTGGTTTGAAGGAAGAAAAGTAAGTGTCCATTGTGGGTTGTATCTGATTTTTCAAGGTTAGTATATGAAGAACGAGGAAGGAGCTGACATTGTTGATATACGATACGGTTAGTACACATTGAAGAAATAAGACTACATCCTTTATATTCATATATTTTGTATCTTTTTCAATTTACTACATAGTAAAAAATGCATACAATACACCGTGTTCATAGAAGAAATGTGTGCGATAAAAAAACTCTATTTTTGTCAGAGTTTCTTGTGCATGAACGACTAACCTAGTTGTTCAAAATGATGATGCAGTGTAATCAATAATTTTGGCAATTAAATAATAGTTTATATAATGAGAAAAATTCAATAATATTTGATTCAAAATTATTAGTATAATACATCATGTCCTCTATCATGAGTATTTTATACTAGGTGTAGTACACCATGTTACTAATAAAAGAAGAAAAGGGTAGGTATAGTCCACCTGGTTACCATGAAAATTAGTGAATGGCAGTTTTAGTATTCCTAGTTTTCTGATGATATAGTCGACCATTCAAAGCTATACTAAATGAAATAATGGTCCATTTAAATAAGAGTTTTGAGAGATTTCTGTTATGAAATTTCTACTATAGTCTAGTGTAAATTTAAATTCGATGAAAATGAATTTATGTATGAATGATCTTATACACACTTTTGTTATTATGATAAATGGAGAAAGGGAGGATAATGTGAATGAAATTTATTTTATAATTGTGTATAAATTAAATAACATTCAAAGGAAGATCTATTAATTGATGTTGTGACATCATGAAATTCAATAAGTTCATTTTCATTTCCATGAGTAAGAAAAATTTAGAAGAACAAGTGGTTCTTATATAAATAATGGAATTCATCATTTGAGGGAATTATTTTATACCTTTAGAAAACATTATGTGTAAACTTTATTATTATTTACTATAAATAATAGAAATAAGAAAATGTATTACATAATAAATGGTTTATAATGGTAATGTGTATGAAATCAAAATGAGCCCGAACATTGTAATAAATATTCCATGTTGTAACGTCCCGACCTAAACGACGCCACGAGTTGGTTTGCCACATGACCTTAAGCGTGCCTCCTGTATGATAGATGCTGTCAACTAGCGTTGAGGTTCAAGTTAGGCATTAATGGGGATACAATATCCTCATTTATTAGAGTAAAGCACCAACAGTAACAAATTAACAATATAAGAAGCATATATAAACAAAACAACACTCATTTTACAAGATAACCAAATTGAAAATTCATTACTCAACTCAAATGAAAAAAATTATTTGCCAATATAAGTGTCAAGTGACTATAATGAAACTGAACATAAAGACACCATGACTCCCCCATGTGGGTTCTGATCCATGAGTGGGTCCCTCCTCCAAGATCCTCCCAAATTGGCCACTTATCCAAGGGCCTTTTCCTTATCTATTCATGCGACAATATAATCTGTTCAAGTATCGATTATGCATCCCATGTAGTGTTTGAGTACAACTCAGTTGGCCAACAACAATGATGTCTAAAACAAGTGTGGTCAAATGATAGTGATGTCCATTCTATAAGTAATTAAGTGAAATGAAATAATAAGAAATTTATCACATTTTCATTTATTCTTTTCTAACTACATCAACTCTAGGGTTCCCAAGGACACATGTACCTGAATACTAACTTCATTTCATACCGTATCCTAAAGTGTTCCCTAGGAAATTACATATCTTAATACCTACTTTGAGCTGAATATCTAAGTATTAAAAGGTGATATGAAATATCAATACCTAATTTGACTCATTACAGAGTCAAACATTCTCATGAGAGGCCATAACTCGGAGTGATAACATTTCCTTACATTAATTTCACATTTAAAAGTCACATTGTAAAAGTTAACAATATCTCAATCAAATGAAATATGACCAAGTTTCTATGATTACTTCTCAATATAATAACCATGTTCCCATTATCATTACTCATAAGCATAATGACCATGTAACCATGTGTACTTTACATTAGAATGAACATGTTCTTGTCCACGTACTCATAAGTTTATGACCAGGTTACCATTTGTACATCTCAATTTAGAATGACCATGTTTCCATTATTTATCACATAATTAATTTACCAATTAATTATCCCCCCCAATTCAATTACTAATTCTATAATTATTTAACACAAAAATTCCATTAGTCAAATCATCAATTAACTATGTTCATCAAACCATTAATTAATTTGTCAATTAATAATTAAACATCACAATTAATATTCCTTAATTAATTTTCTAGAATTAGTTATATTACTGTAGATCTAAAATCATCATATTTAATCCCACAATTAATTATCTAGATCATAATCTCAAAGAACATAATTAATTCAAAATTAATTATATGAAATTATTCAATTCTATATCTCATAAATAATTTAAAAATTAATTACCTAGATTAAAAACCCTATCTGTTATAATGAATTCCCAAAATAATTTATCTAAAAATTAAAACCCTTAGTCTCATGATTTATTCCCTAATTAATCACATATTTCAACAAAACATTAGTAACTCAATCAGTCAATCTAATTAACCAAATTCAAGGAAAAAAATTGATACTGTATTATTGAATTGTAAAATCTTTCATATACATATCAAATTCGTTACTATGTGAATTAGATTTAGGACACCGACCTTTGTTTATTGATGAATGTTTACCCAGTAGAAATCCCAAAAATCTGAGAATCAAAATCACATAGATCTGAGAATCCAGATCTAAATCCCTAAATCAGGATATCAAAATATCACGATCTAATAAAAATAGATCAAGATCTATAATCCTAAATATAGATATCACCACGTATGTTTATATATAATTAAACAGAGGATAAAATCCACTAAAAGGTCAAGAGAAGAAGATGGAATGATCGGGTTAGGGATCAGAATAAAATCCACATACAGAGTGAAGAGTGGATATTCAATTTTGGATTTGAATCAAAACGAATAGTGGTCGAAAGACCTTGTAACACCATTTTAATTCTCTATGATCAAAAAATATACACATAGACCGAGACTAGGTCAAAATGGGAGTGTTTTTTGTGTTCAGAGAATTTTTAAAATAATTATTGAATGAAATAAAATAGCGTGAATGATTTTCCCTAGAAGGGGCGTACTATTAGGGAAACTGTGTGATAAATATGTTTACCTCACGATCCAGGGTCACACGTTTACCTGGGAATAGGATTTGGTTTTCCAATCTATGAAAAATTAGTGCACAATACCCATATCCTTAAACAATCTTAAAACCCCACCCAAACACAACCCAAAACATAACTCTAAAAAAGGTACTTAAAAAAACCTACAGAACATGAAAAAATACACTATATGACTCTAGGAAAGGTCAAGATATTAAAATTTTCCCACCTTATAAGAGAAAATCCTTGTGCTTCACTTGGAATCCCTTCTATGATTCTGAGCCAAAATGATCATGCCCCTAAGCCCTCATATTTTCTTCCCTTTCCCATTATTCCTCTGTTCCACATCCATGTTTCGATAACAACATGAACTCTCTGCATGGTCATTACTCACAATAGGATCTCACTTCAATCCAACACACATATCAAATGCTCCTCAAATGACTCATTTACCCCCAAGTCAACCTCATCTACTCCAATCACATGATAAAGGGTAGGGGATACATTCATAGTTGTGATACAAAGAAAAAATCATGCATAACACTGTATCTCTATGGATAATCCTATCTTCACTCCACCGACCCGATTCCCTCCACTAACCCTTAAATTCCAATAAACCTGGGCGCCAACATTACCAGCCTCTGTATCCTGCGGTGACCCACCATAGGAGACACCCAAAGGAACACCCGATCACCCCATATAAACTATAGGGGTCGTATTCCTCTATTAGTATATGAATTCAGTCTACTTTGAGCTATATCTATAAGTATCCAACTCAATTGTACCTGATCAGATGTCTCCTACATAAGACTTAGTCCCAACAACTCTGACTCACTAGACTCTATCCAGAATAGCGGTGATCTAGATGACCTACCATAAATAACCTTGTATTATTCAATCTATATAGTTTCTTGATAAATGTTTTTATAGGCGAACTCCATTAAATCCAAGTGCTTCTCCAAATATCCACTGATGTCAAGAAAACACGCCCTCATCGTACCATCAAGCACCTATATAGTATGTTCCAACATTCGATGTGACTGTGGGTGGAAATACATACTCAATAATACTTGTGTACCCCGAACTTTTGGCATGGCATTCCAGAACCATGAATCGTGGTCTGAAACAAAAGTCTATGGAACTCTATATTGATGGACTATCACTCAAATGTATAGTTCTCCCAACTGTTCTACTATAAATGTTACTCTTATTGGAGATAAATTTGATACCTTTGTCAGTCGATCCACAATAAACCAATTACTTCCATTCTTTTTAAGAATCCTTGTATTAACCACCACAAAGTCCACAGTCAATTCATCCCACTTATATTACGGAATAGGAAATGGTTATAGAAATATTCCAGGTCAATGATGATCTTCCTTCACCTAATAACAAGTGAATCATCATGTCAAAAAATATACTATCACATTTTTCATGAATGTCTAGAAAAGCATTCATCATAGGTCATAGTAAATTTTGGTTACACCTGGATGCACTTCCCACATTGAGGTATTAAATTTACGCATGATATCCTATAACTTTCTCATAGGTACAAAAAATTTATTCTTCACATAGAAGATCTCATCATAATCTATAAACCAGTCTATATAGATTTACCCACCTTCAATGATTTCCATCAAGGATAATCATGGTGGATTCTAATATGGTTTATCACCAATCCATATCAATAGAGTAGAATCCACTTCAACTAAAACAACAGTCTTCTTCTCCTAACTCTCTTGAACCTCTAAATTCATATCTGCCAGTAAGGTCATCATCTTCCACACTATACTAGACTCTTGATCCATCTGAGTCAGAGTTTTCCAACTCAAGTAATAAACCACAATATTCCACTTCCTATGCATATATTCAAGTTCGAAATAAAAGGATTTCATATACTCTACCCCTCTCCACTACCAAAGATTCAAATCATTATATGAAGATATATACATCAAGCTCACATGATCTATATTGACTAAAAAAATATATACCAAAACATAGGTTTTCTAACACTTATGGGCATAAAACACTACAACCAACTTGAGTTCAAGCCTAGGGTAATTCCATTGATGAGGCCTCAAATACAAAGACCCATAAATCACAACTCGATCTCCCGGCATTAGGACAACTCCTATTCTAATACCATAAGAGTCGCAGAAATCTATATAGGCCCCACCTTACTTTGGTAGGATCAATATTGGTGCTGATGTCAAGCACTTTGTAAACTCATAAAAATATCTCTCATAAGCCTAGGACAATTCAAAATTAACTCCATTTTTGTTGAAGCTTAAAAGTGTCACTACTAAATGGGAAAAGTATGAGGTGAAGGTCTAATAATATATAGCTAGTCCTAGGAAGCTTCAGATATATAAAAAATTATTTGGATGATCCTATGAAACCACTTCTTGAACCTTATCTGGGCCCACCAGCACACCTTCCTCTGAGATGATGTGCCCCAAGAAGCGTACCTAGTCAATCCAAAACTGGCAGTTAGATATCTTGGTGTCAAAACTGAGGCTCTATTAGTGTACTAGAGATGATGTCAATATGTTGGTCATGATATTCATGAGTCTTGGAGTACATGAAGATGTCGTCCACAAACAGCACCAAAAAATGATCCAGATACAGATGAAATACCATATAAATAAAGGATATAAACACAGCTGGTGCATTTTTCAACTGAAACGGCATTAAAAACTCATCAATGCCATACCTTCTTATGAATTTAGTACTCTATATTTTAGGATCTCCTAATCTCAACTAATGACACCATGATCTCAAATTGATCATTAAGAACACACTAGATTCCATAATTTGGTCAAAATATCATCGATATATGGAAGTTGATATCGGTTCCTCACAGTTATTTTATTCAGGTTATGATAATGAACACATAAGCGTAAAATCTCATCATCCTTCTTTGCGAACAAAACATGTTATCCCAATGGAAACATACTTGGACGAATAAATACCTAATCCTTTAGTTATTATAACTAGGTCTTGAGTTCTTGATGCTCCGTTGGTTCCATTATGTATGGTGGAAGAGATAATGGCTTCACCCACAACATTATATAAATATGGAATTCTACAAATCTCTTAGGTGGTATCCCTGATAATTCTTCTTGAAAAAAAATCTGGAAACAGTTCCACTACTGGTCTAAGGACATATATCCTAACACCCCCATAATCTAACAAAAGACTAAAAACTTGGTATATGATCTCTCCTAGTTTCTGAGTAATTGGACATGCTCGTCCGGTATGGATATTAACCATTGCAAAGTGAATGTACTGGTCACCCTTAAGAGATTTAAGCATTACCCTTCTAGGATAATAGTTGAGGTGGGCTAGTTAAGAGAATAACCATGGCATACCCATAATTTGGTTGAAGCCTATCATATCCAGAATATAGAGATACCATAGAAAATGATATTCCCCAATCTCTATTGAACATTCCATGAAAAGACAACTATCTATAGATAGTACTCCTAATGGTGTATCTATAGTCATTACCCCACTCAAAAACTACATTGTTAGGCTCAAACCATTAACAAGTTTTGACGATATAATGGAACGAGAGGAACTAGTATCAAACAAGGCACTAGCTATAGTAGAAGATATGAGAATAATACCTATCACTGTTGATGGTCTAGTGTAGCTATCCACAAATGTAGGATGTAACATGTGTAACTATGCTACCCCTTTTCCAAATGATGCGATCTGACTCCCCTAAGTAGCACCACTCTACTGATGTAGGTACTCCTTCCCAGAAGCACAATTCCCACTACCCCTACTTCCTTGGCTAGTAAAACTCCATCTTAATGCTCGATATGATGTTGAAGATCCTCTCCCCACACTGTTACTTTTCCCAACTGATCCTTCAGTACTAGTATGCCACTGCGACCATCATAATTTCTATATATGTCCCATCATGCCAAAAGATTGACACTATACTGGTGGTTAGGAACACTGTCGATGATAGTGTCCCGGCCTGCCACACTAATAACAGGTCACCCAGTAAGGTTATGTCAAACTAAACCTCCTGCCTGTGTACACTGCTTCCCACTACCTTGGTAAAAGTTTTCATAACAACACTTCCTCTTCTCGGGATTTTCACCTCCTAGTCATCTATTAAAAACAACCTTCCAAAATTGGAAGGCTCCCTCAGATTATTTTCAACTATGAGAGCCTAATCCACCACATCCATAAACGTTTTGGCTTAATGATATTCATCAGGGGCTTAATCTCACACTAATGTCCATCCTGAAAAAATTTCATCATAGCTGCTACATCACCTACTAAATATGCGAAAAATCATTACAGATCTATGTAGCATATTTTATTTTCCATCACTGAAATTATCCCTTATTTCATATGCATGAACATAGTATCTTCTTCTTGTATCAGAGTCTTTGGATAAAAGTGTTTCAATAACCTATCCAAGAATTCCTTCCATAACAACCTTTCAGTCTGTCCAGTTCATGCCTGAATGTCTCACCAGTGATTTTCTAATCCCCATAGCATATAGGTGTCCAACATAAACCTCCTATAAGTCAGAGTATATAAATGGTCATGTATATTCTCTATGGACTCAACCTAGAATTCAACTCCTTCAAGTCCACCTTGTCTAATAAAAGATAGATGTTGTTGCAACTGAAACTCCCTTGTCAACTCATACATACTTTTCAAAACCCGCCATGAGTCTCTTTCCATGAATTTCTTCTAGTGGGTGAAGAACTATTGAAACAGATCCCCTTCCTCTTCAATTCTCATGATATGTGCCTCATGTTCCATAATAAGAAAAACATTCCAAGGAACTCCCCTCAGTCATCCCCTTAACAAGCATTGTGGCGGCATACTCTCTAGAAATCCATATACAGATTTTAGATCTCATAACACAACCTTATATCATTTACATAAGAGGAAATAATCACAATATAAATTCCCCCCCCCACCTCTTCACGTGGTAAAAAATAAGGTACTATCACTTCCTCAAACCATTCTACTCCAAGTTTTTGGCTAAAAAGGGTAAACACACTATCATAGTAAAGGTTTTCATTTATTCACCCAATTATTCTCATTTTCTACCATTTTACAATCATTCCCATTTCGTTCTAGGAAGTATTTTTTTTATTATAATCACTCAACAAGGAAAATAGTTCATGTTTAGAAACTAACGCAAAACCCATTTCCCCATGCATACCTAAAATGATGCATGTCATAATAACCCTGAGTGCCTTGAATGATGCATGAAGAATCAACTCTCATGCCATTATGGGTCTGAATCAATACTAAAATGTTATCAAAACCAGTAATCACATCACAATAAAAGTGTGTCACCCATGTTGAAATAAAATTCAACTATAATAGCAAACAACATTAACAATAACACCATAATCCCCCTTACATGGGTTTGAAAGTCCCATGCCCGAGCTCATTACAAAGCCCTGAATCATTCAAGGCTCCTGTAAACCTTTTCCAAAATAGTAAGATAGAAGAAGAATAATTAAAACTTAAACTCTAATACCAATTTGTAATGTCCCATCCCAGGTGCCACTCAACAGTACCCGAGCCAGTTCACCACAAGACCTCAAGCATGAAACCCCATATACTAGAGACTAACAACTAGAAGTGAGGGTTTGGTAGGTCATTAATGGGGATACTAAACCCTCATTTATTAGAGTAATGTACTAGTGAAATGAAATTAATAATATAAGAATCATATTTAAACAGAACAATACTCATTTCACAAGATCACCAAACGTGAAAAAAAATACTCAAATGAAAGGGAAAACTTGATTTTCTAATATAAGTATAGAGTGTCTACAATAATACTAAAAATAAAGACACTATGACCCCCCTTGTAGGTTCTAAACCATGTTTGGTTCCCTCTTCCATGATCCATCCTTAACTATCCACTTATCTCAGGGCCTTTTCCCTTATCCAGTCATGTAACAATATAATCTATTTGGGTACTGATCGGGTATCCTGAATAGAGTGTTAGTACAACTCAATAAGACACCACCAAAAGTTTCTAAAAAATCCAATCAAATGATAGTTCATGTAGTTATATAAGGAAATAAGTACAATGAAATAAAAAATAGTCTAATATATTATCATTTATTCTTATCTAAATATATCAACTCCAAGTTTCCCAAGGATACCCATACATCAATACTAATTTCATCTTGTATCGAATCCCAAAGTGTTACATAGGTAATAACATATCCTAATACCTACTTCTAATAGGATATCTATATATTAAATGGTTCTATGATATCTCAATACCTGATTCGACTCATGATGGAGAAGAATATTCTTGTGTGAGGCCATAACTCAGAGTGATATTATTTCCATTATTTAATTTCAAATATAAAAACCACATTGTTAAAGGTACTAATATAAAAAACATAAGTAAGATAACTATGTTACCATGCTTAATACTCAATAGAATGACCATTTTCTCATTCTATTTACTCACTAGAACAATTACTATGTTACCATCTATAACTCATAATAGAATGACCATGTTCCCACTCTCTTACTCATAAGTATGATGACCATGTTACCTTTTGTACTTATAATTTAATAATGACCTTGTTATAATTATTTATCACATAGTTAATTAATTAATTAATTATCCAACACAATCCAATTATAAATTAAATAATTAGTTGACACATCAATTCCATTAATCAACTCAGCTATTAACAAAGTGAAATAGACCATTAATTAATTTATGGATTAATTAATCATCATCATAATTCATATTCCATTACTAATTTTCCAGAATTAATTATCTCATTCTAAATATAAACACATCATAATTAATTCCAAAATTAATTATCTAGATCATAATCTCAAAGAACATAATAAATTCATAATTAATTATCTCATCTTAGCTAATTTGATATCTGATAATTAATTTCCAAATTAAATTCCATGAAACAAACCCTAAATCTTTTAACTAATTTCACAAAATAAATTATATAAAACATAATCCCATTAGTCTCATGGTTAATTTCTCAATTAATCACCTATTTCAACTAATATTTAAAAACTCAATTTGTCAATCTAATTTACCCAATTCATGGAAGAAAATTTCTAAATGATCCTAGAAATTATACAATCTTGTATATATATATCAAATCTCTAACTATGGTAATAGGATTTAGACCACCCACCTCTATTTCTTGATGGATGTTTACCAAATAGAAATTCCCAAAATCCGAGTAGCACAATGACACAGATCTAAGATTCCATATATAAGTACATAAATCAAGATATCCAAATACCACAATATAATCAATAGACATATAAATATATAATCCCAGATCTAGATCTCACCACATATATTTATATCTTATGAAATAGAGGATAAACTTTGTAAAAATTTCAAGATATGAAAATGGAAATATTGGGATAAGGATCGGGTTGAAATCCACTTATTGGTAGAAGATATGATATTTGATTCAGGATTTGAATATTGAATAATGGAGGTAAAATGGACTTTGAACCCCTTTAGATATCTTTGGGATCATCCAAAATATGTAAAGACCAAGCCTACATTTAAATGGTGGGGTTTCAGGGGTTCGAGAAAAATTTTAAAATAATTTTCAAAAGAGCTGAAATTGCACGCACGGTTTTCCCTGGAAGGGGATCAATGTTAGGTAAAATGTGTGCTAACCATGTAGACCTCACTGTCCTGGGTCTCATAGTTTTTCAAACCATGAAAAAATATTAAATAACCCTTATCCTTAAATATTCTTAAAACCCCACCCAAACGCACCACAAAACCTAATTCTAAAAAAGGTACAAAAAACTACCAAATGTAACTGAAAACATGTTCAAGATGGATCTAGAGAAGGTTTAGATATTACACATTTGTTTAATGTCTTTCATAGTCTTACTTACAGGGGATGATGAGATTATAATGAGTGAATCAAGATTATAATCATTAATTAGAGTAAATATCCTAACCATAGTATCCCAAAGTCATTGGTTAATTTATTACGTTTTATATTGTTATAGGGAATCAAACCTTGAATGACCAAATAATTTAGTGGACATATAAAACTATATAAATACTTGAATCTAACATTATAATTGAAAACATAAAATGTATAAGAGTATTTTATTTTTTTATACCATAATTACCTATACTATATTCCTATATATCAATTATAATATGATTCTTGGCATTTGGGGGAATGGAAACAAAAGAAAGTGGTGATCACTAATGATCATTATGGGTATGCATATAGGGGAGACTATCACGAATAAATAAATTATAAATACTATGGAGATGTAGGTAAATAAAAAATTCCCTTAAAATAAATTTGTTGAGCATAAGATGGAAGGAATAAATGATGATCAAATAATTATATATAAATAATAACATGAGATTGAAACCTAACCTTTGATATTATATCTAAACAAATAATCACGTGGAATATCATAAAATAATCTTATAATGTGATAATTAATAATGTCTAACATTATAACAAAGTATTAAGGACCTCTTACAATGGCATCTTACATATATGGTTAAGACCTCAACCAAAAACCCATGATTGTTAGTATCATGAGACCTACCGACGCATCGATATTAGGTCTCGTCATTCAATTACTAGGTCTAATTAATTCCACATATGAAAGTGGTGAAACATAATCAACATAAACATTCATATTAAAAAATTAGAATTATAAATATTAATAAATTTACGAATCAAAATAATAATCATAAACTATTTATATTAATATGTAGAATAGTATCAAAATAGTACATACTAACCAATTTAAAAATAAACAATCTAGTTAAATCACACAAATGAAATCATTACAGTATATTACCATGAGAGAATAAGGTAGGATTAGTTTTTTTGTTTATGATCAATAGAAATACCATACAAATTATATTAAAAACATTCTTGAGGAAAATATCATTTTCACTTCAAAAATCACTTTTAAGATCTATAAATTTTCAAAATATTAGGAAATGATTTTACTTGAAATTAAACTTGTAAAATCTTGAATTAAAAAATAAAACATTGAAAATGGGTAATTTTCTTCATGAAATATATGTAATAAAACATTAATTTCACTCCATTGTAAAAAGGATAAAATCTGCCTCATTTGAAAAATGAAACGAATATTCCATTAAAACTAATTTTTAAAAAAGTAAAACATGGCTAAATTTTTTTTTAATATTTTATTTTATTAATTCTAAATCAAGTTTTTAAAATATTTTTAGAAGTCATGGATATGGATGGAAAATAGATTTCGACTAAATTGAGAAATAAACATATCTTTTCACAAAATAGTTTTATTAATTTTCATAAGTATATAATTTATGAAAATGGTACTATCACAGAATAATTACATGGATAACCTATGGGGAATAATATTCTTGATTTTATGGAGTGGTAGATCACTATATTTCATCATCTTAAATTTATTCATAATCAATCCCAATAACCGATGGAATTGTAAAATAAACCTATACCGACTGGGTAACTTTTTAATAGTATCCCCCATAAAATTAAATGAAACTATAAAACACATGATATAACATTAATTTTGGATATAAAATATATAATGATAATTTTATATAATACACAAAATAACTTAGTGGAAAATATGACATATAAATCATGGAAGTAAAAGTAATACAACAAACCCTTAACGTAGGTCCCATTTCCTTTGTACAAGTTTGAAAATACTATATAATAAATACATATTTATTATATATTTATTTATTTCAAAACCATAATCAAACATACCATACCAAAAAACATTTATTTATTACCTTTCATTACCTATTTACTACCAATTCATTGTTAAAATCACTGTTTTCAGTGATAATTACATCATTTTTAGTGTTTGTTTGGGTTTTCTAGTTTTTATCCTTTTAATTATTTCATTATTAGATAATATTAATAATGTCAAAAATGATATAAATATCATATATAAGCACTGTATATGTATTTATACCTATCCATAAATGTTAGAGATGAGAAAATGAGATACACCATTCATGGAGACGGTATGGAATATGTATGCATGAACATTATTTCTATTTTTTTAACAGAAGAAATATAAAAATGGTAAATAATATTTAACCCTTAAAAACCATTAATCGATAAAATATTAAATTTATATTAATTAAATATATCTTTATTACCATCTTTGTCAATATGAAATGAAAAAAATATACATAGTTATGTAGATGTAGTAGTCTACACCTATGTTCATGTGACATTATGATTTTATATAGATTGGAAGGTAAGAAGATACATGTGACATTATAATTCCATAATTAGATTAATTTAATAAATATTATATATATTTTATATGTCCATCAATATATCCCGTCCTTAGGGGTGGTGTTGTAAAAAGATCTGCATTAGTTCACAAGGCAGTGGTCCTCCGAAAAAAAGAATCGATGGTTTTACTTTCAATTTTATGAAGGAGGAGATTGATATAGGTTATTAATTTAACATAATAACATCGAATTATATAAGAGATACTTTTTTTAATATTTTACTATATATTTATAATATTTTATTGTGTATATGAGTAATTAAAAACAAAACGCATGGTTAGGAACTATACCTCTTCTTTAGACAACCTCTTTAGGTTTATACATAAATACTTCCTTGATTGGATTTCTAATTGAACCAATGAATATAATATGAGGTGAAGAATTTAAAGTATATATTTTGGATTTTATTGGCCTAAAGAAATGTATTTTGAAGTGTGAATAAGATAGGATAGGGGGTAGCCTTTTATAGATGGGGGAGGGGACACACTTAGATTTTTTTTAAAAGTGACACCCTTGTTTTACAAATGCCTCAACTCTCCGAAATGGAAAATTTTCAAACCATGGATGATATAATATTGAAATATTCTCATTAAATATAAATTGCACAAGTTTATAGTTTATTTTAAGAATTATATTTTTAGTTACCCCATGTAAAAATGTTTTATCCTTCACCATAATATTTAATTTATATTGTTTTTTTTACTGTTTATCTAGACCAAAAATTAATTTTAACATATTATATAATATTAATTATTATTATTATTATTGACATGGAAATCATTTTTTCAAATTCCATTCTCTTAATCGGAAAAAATTAATTTAAAATTAAACTCATAAATGTGACGGAAAAATGAATTTGCAAATAGATAATTCTAATAAGTATATAAATATTTAATATCAAAAATAAAAACAAATTGAATTAAAATATTTTTTTTTGATTATATTATTATTTTATTAATTATAATTTTAAATCATATTTAAATAAAATTTAAGTATTTTAATTCTTTAACTGAAAAGGTAGTTTTTAATAAAACCAAGTATTTTTCACTCTTAATAAAAAATTTAATCATTTCAAAAAATTCTCAAAAAACGTACTCTAAGATAATTTTTAAATGTAGATTTAAAAAATTAATTTCATTATTTAAAAATATATATTCTAAAAGTATAAAAACTAACTTTAAATTATTTTTGTAATGTACTATGAGAAATTCTTTTAGAAAAATATAGTTTTTTAGAAAACATTTCTTTTTCATTGAAATGAATCTTATTTTATTTCTAATAAATTTAAAAAAATTAATTTATTTTATAAATTTGTAAAAATATTATTTTAATTATTTATTTAGTCCTATTAATAATCTTCATTTTAACATCATGTTAACAATAAATAATATTTTAATAGTATGTTGCTGTTTTCTCAAACACAGTGTTGCATGTAACACAAATAATTAAAGATGATAAATTTAAAGTAACATATTTCATGGGTCATTTGATCTTGTTGTTTTATTTCTCATATTCTATAAAACAATATGTTCCTATTTTAAAATAATTGGGTTCTTTATTCTTACCACTTAAATAAATAAGACCCTACTGATTCAATTTTGGTCATCATAGGTCTAACCATTGTAATAAACCTACACCATAAAAAGTATTAATAAAACATACACTTTATAATATTTTATAGGATGTACGAAGGTAATCAATAATAAAAAATTACTAGTTTTCCATGTAGGAAAACATTAGTGGGAGTTTCAAATCTGGACACTGAATAAAATAGTAAATACATACGGATGGTGATAGAGTTCATGGATTAAAAGAAAGTAAATGATAAAGAGAAAGTTAACAACCACAAATCCGTGAATCTATGATGGAAATTTAGGTAACATGATAAAAATATATTTTAAAAATGTTTTCCCAATGTTATGGAATTACATTACCTTCCATAAAAATATCATACATAAATATACTTACTTGCTATCATTTTATTTTGTATACACAATTTGATCCTTTGGTTGTGCTGCGATAAATTTACACTTAATTTATTACTCATTGAAATAAATTTCTACATTTACTTTTTTTATGTATGAATCACTAAATTTAACATTTAACTGATCATAGGATCCATAATATTTTGAAAAGACCTGTTATCTATCTCTAAATATTTTCCAATCCAAAAGGGTTAGAATGACTCAACCAATATAATAAATTAATCTTTAAACCTCAAAAGAACACAAAAAGTTCAAGATAATAAATTTGATAATTATTTATCAATAAAATAATTATAACATCCCATGATTTTATAATATGTATATTTTCAAAATTATCATCTTTGTTAATTATTTCTACACGGAAAATCAAGTTTAAAAATTGTAATATACTATTAAAAATGAAAATTTGAATTGTAATGTGACCATTTGGAATTTTAGTATAACCAATAGAATAGTAAATTAACACATTAAATTATAAATAAATGTATGGTATCTTATAAATGGAAATATGTTATATTTATATCATGTAATAAGTAAATATATGTTGTAAATGTGATAAATTAATTTTTGGTGTTTATGTGAAACATAAATATCCATTTAAAATTTTATAATTAATAAAATGTTTTAAAATAAAATTTATTTTCCTAAAATAGATTAATAAATTAATATTTCTCTGTCTTATGTTTATAAAATGATTCAATGCGACCTTAATTAAAATTTCAATGTTTTTTAAAATCCATTATAATTTTAAAATTTGAATTTATCAAATAAATAATTATATTAATAAAAATTTATCATATTTTAATTTTTTTCCTAAAATGTTGACATTTATTGAATTCTTGAAATTGAAAAATGTTTTTAGTGAATGATTTGTATTTTTAAAAAATAGGTGGATTTTTTGTGAATAGTGATGTATAATAATTTATCATATTTAATAAATATATTAATTATTGAGCCATAGATGATGTATATATGATATAAGATCAGAATATAAATCTATAAATATCCATTTACTTTATTTAAACATGTTATTATAACTATTAATTATCATCAGCCAAAAAAATTGATGAATAAATTAATCAAAAAAACACCTCACTTCTCCACTATAAATTTCACATCTCACCACCTATTCTCCTAAGACCTATTAAGAATTGGATCATGCCCAATATATAACCAATTCTCTTCCCAAGCCTATTCTCCTTGTCTATATGGTTATGGTACCAAAAAAAATTACAAATCATAATTCCCTTACGGATGTTCTAAAGGAGAATAATTCAAGAGATCAAAACCACTTTGTTTTTCTCTTAATTTTATTTTTAATTTAAATTATTTTATTTTTCTTTCCTTAACTACCCTCATAAAGGTTACACGATATATCTAGTATCTTTTATATATTTTAATTTATTTCTTTATTGTAAAAACCCATCATCCTTTATCTACCCCTCTTCTTGAATCTAAAAATTAAAACATCATATGTGAGGTGTCGATTTACAACTATTTTGGACGATTTGTTCTAATTTTTCAATTCCCCTAACATGGATGGTTATACAATTTTTGTGGTTAAAAATATTATAATATATTTAATAAAACATATTTAATTTTATAGAACTAGTATATATATATAATATTAATTAAGGAAACTAAACTAGTTTGTGATGATCAAAACATTTCCAAAACAATTTAAACGATTATCACTAACAACTTATCTAATGATTATTATACACCACAAATAATATAATTAATTATATAAAAATTTATTGTTATATAAGATCATTTATATCATATAAATTTAATTCTGTAATACTATTCTAAATTTCTATTATCTTTTGTACATGTATAAAAGTGAACTAATCATGAAAACCAAGGAAACAATCACTTCTGAACCACCTAAATGAATATTATAACTCATCAAAAAGACATTAAATAAACATTATAAAATTATAATAAATAAAATACATGTTTAAAATGTTATAAATTTAGTTATTAATGAATATAATTTCATCATCCACGAAGTTATTGACATGTGCAGAACACTATCAGACATAAGGCAATGGGTATTCATTTCACCTTTATTTTTATAAGATACTCATTATTCGCCACTATTTATGATGTACAGTGTAAGTATAAAAACCTTTTATGAAACATATAAGTAATTTAATTATCCTCATGGTATTTAATGACACAGTTTATTTTCATTAATTCTATTGCTATATATGGTTTGACTATTCGCAAAGCTGTAAGGGTTTTTTTTCCAAACCTCCATTTTTCTTTCAGGTTATGATTTATCTCTCTTTAACACAATATAAATTTTCATTATTTTAATATAAATATCCTAAATTATATGTATATTTTCCAAAATCATGTATTTGGATTTGTTCATCTTTATGTTACGGGTAAATATATGTTTTACATGGTTCCCTTCTTAATACTTCCTAGTAAGCATGCCCGTTTAAAAGGAACTACTTGATTTCATACCCATTTTTTAGTACACTATAAAACATGTCATAATAAGTAAATATTATCCAAAAATAAATTTTTTATCATGAAAAATTTATCTTATCACTCTTCGGGTTTTATGTAAAAAAATATTCCTTTTCCCACATCAAATAGTCTTTTATATTTATCCTCAGACAGCACACAAGCGGCCTAATTCTAAAGTTTCACAAAAATTAATTTATTATAGTTTCTCATTAGATAAATATTATTAATGCCTAAAACATAATCTAATTGAACATATTTTATTCTATACACATTTTTACAATTTCATTTTTTGATAAATAAATAAGGATTTTTTAAAATAACTGTTCTTTTCAAATTAAAACGTTATTTCTCTGAAGATTCTATGAGAGTATTTTCAACTATTTCAACACCCTTTATTGAATATAATTATTAATAGGAATTTATATTCTATTATATCATCAACCATGTTTTCAAAAATGTTTCATAATCAATTTCACTATAAATTTATTATCTTGATACCATTCACCATTCTACTCAAAATGGTTACTAATTATATCTACTGATTGGAGGAAGTTGTTTAAATTTATGATGCATATATTATTTATATTTTTTCCCATTCATATGAGTAAATAATTGGAAGTATTATGTGGTGGTAGGGGCCCACTATATTCCCTATCATCTTCAGTAGTTCTCATGAGACAAAATCTATATGGAATTGGCTATGGCCTTGACCATTTATATTATGATATGGATTTGGAAAAGTTCTTAACCATTTATTATCATCTGTATTGGATGGGGCCTCAACAATAAGTTTCAAATGTATATCGTTATACACTCATTCATTATGATATTAGTAATTTATAATTCAAGTGATTATTTAACTAATAGAATATCCATGGTTAAGTCTCATTCTCATGTGACTATTTATGGAATTATTTAATCATCTTTTATTCTACCTATATTATTCTCATGATTAAATTTTAATGGAATGTATTTATTTTATTCACCATGAAATATTATATATTTTGTCTTCCTATATATTTATTACCCTTAATAACCATATAGGCTCACCCATTCCTTATGTTTTTCTCTAATGGCTGCAAATAAATATATTATGAATGTTATGTAGAGATAATCTATGATGTTATGAGTGTTTATAATTAATTTTCAAGGTTTATTTTCCATTCATGTTGTGATGTAAAACTTATTCATGTATCTATTTTTCTAAACCTACTACACTATTTGGTACTTGGGATTGTGAACTCTGGTTCTTAGTACCAATGTAAATATGTGAGGCACTATCTCCGGGTTTCTGGGGCTGAGGTGTTTACAATGGTAGCAGAGAATGTTTAGTAGAAATATTTAAATATAGATTTTGAAAATATATATTAGGGAGAAAAAATCCAAGATAAACTCTAGGGGTAAGAATATAAGAACATACTTTAATCATACTAAGGTAGATATTATTTGGTAATTCCAACAAATGAATCTATATATATTAACTACATGTGGATGGAAATCTAGAATAGATATACCTAGGGGTAAAAACTATAACAAGGTGCATCCAGACCGACTTTACCTAATATGGTACATGACATACAACATTATTGTGCACCTAGTTTGACAATATATGGGGAAATTCTTATGATAATTTACATTTTCTTTACAAACCATTATGAAGGATTTCATAGTAAACATGTCTCCTTAAAAACCATGTCTATGATTTACAGATTACAAATGCAAGAATTTCTAGTGTATGTTATGTTTTTTCTAGATTTAAATTATGAAGGATGATTCATAACCAAATTTAGTGTATTATATTTTTTAAAAATGGATTATAGTGGAAGAAATGAAAACTATATCAACTCGGGTATCTCATGTAGGGAATTACCAATTATGCATGATAATGATGTTGAATACAGAGTCCCAACTGGAGATGAGAAAAAATTATCTATACTAGGAAACAAACTCAGGTTATGAATAATAACCTTACTCATAAGTAGAATAATGATCCATAATGTATTGAAACAATGATGTACTGCTTCACGTGGCAACATAATCTATCATTCAATAGGACTACAGACCCATTTTTACCTGAGTAGTGCACAAGTTCCATAGGGAATATATTTATCGCATTATGAAGGAATGAGAGGGATAAGGTTATCATAGTTCTTTTTTCATCTAATAGGTTATAAATATCAATTATAACCATTAATTCTAAACCCAAAGGAGGATGATGAAATTTTAAATATGGAATGGAATTATTTTAAGATAACTTTTCGGAAAAACATTTCCATCATGAACAATGAGCATATATAGAGAGACAATCATTAAATCTGAGGAAAAAAATAGGATAATAATGTTTCTATGTTTGAATCCAACAATACAAGGTTATCAATCCTTACATAACATTACAAATCCAATCCGAAGGGAAATATTTATCGATTCATTGATGAGTCAAAACTATTCCTCCAAAGGGAATTGGTCTCCAATAATTTTACATCATTAGATGATATAGTCTAATGTGTTTTCAAGATAGAGAAATAATTCTATAAGGATTATGAATTTAAGGAAAAATAAAAGAAAAAGATGGTGGATGAGAAAATAGTAAATAAATGGGAGAAAAAAATAAAATTTTCCATTGTGCGATTCTTGTGGATGGAAACACCCTAATGCATATTTAAAGGTAAAAGGATTTTTCTACATGTTTGGTTAGAACGGACAATAAGCTCATGATTTCAAGGAAATGATAGAATAAAAAATGTTCAATTATAAAATTATATGGATATGGGGCAATTTGAAAATTATTTCCCAATGCTTCAAGGATACGTTCCTCCTAAAAGTACATGGGATCTAGGAGAAGGTTTTGCAATCACAATTTTTAAGGTTGATGTTCTAAATGTTTTGGTAGAATGTAATTTAATCATCACCTAAAATTTAGCTAAATCATTATTTGATTCTGGATCATTTCATTATATTATATCTTCATAGTTTACATTAAAAATTAGATAATTACAATTCACCTTAACAAGGGAGTTACCTACAAAGAATCCTATTGGAAACATTATTTCAATAAATAGGTGTCGAGAATTTCCTATTATGACTCATAAAATCTCTCTAATATACGGTTTTATCAGCATAACTATAGTATATTTTGATATTATCCTTGGCATGGACTCAATTTCAAAATAAAATGACAAAATTTATTTCAAATAAAATGAAATTATGTTTCCTAATGAAGGTATCGATTTTATCATTGTTAGAATAGAGAATTCATCATCTGATCCATATCAATATCCACCTCTAGTAGTTATTTTAAATGAAATTCTTGGGGATGAAGACAAATAATCATCTATAGATGAGAATATAAATATTCAATTGAGGATTTACAAATTGTACATGAATACATTGATGTATTTCTAGAGGATTTACCTAGAAATTCTCTAGAGTGGAAAGTTGAGTTTTCAAATGATTTAATCCCTCATGAAAGGAAAATATGAATAAATTTGTATAAAATGACTAGTGTGGAATTATTAGAGTTGAATAAAATACTTGAGGAGTTTAGTAATAATGGATTTATTCACCCTTTTGTTTCTATAGGGGAGTCACAGTTTTCACTGTCAAGATGAATCACGAATCTATGAGTCTATGATTCTACAATAGTGAAATCAATCCTACTACAATAAAGAACTATTATCCTCTTACTCACATTGATGATTTATTTGATCAACATCATGGAGATCAACATTTTTTGAAGATTGAACTTCGATCTGAATATCTTCAATTGCACGTTTGAAAGGAATTAATTCTTCAGAGAACATTATAAATTAGGTATGGGTGTTAAAATATTATAGTAAATTGATTTGGACCGACTAATTTACCCGATATTTGTATGGATATAATGTACCTATGTTTCATAGAATATCTTGAAAATTTTTGTGGTATTTATTGAAGATATATTTATACACTCTGAAATATGTGGGGACAACAAAATCTACCTGTTTAATTATATAGATAATCTTCGAAGAAAATAGTTATATGGGATGTTTAAAATGTGTAAATTCTCCCTTCATAAAGTATTTTTGTTGGGCCATATTTTATATAATAACTGAGTCTCAGTTGATCCTAATAAGTCAAAGGAAGATCTAGAATGGACTACACTAATGAACATAGTGGAGGTACATAGATTCATTGGATTCACATGTTACTATATGAATTTAATTTTGAACTTTTTCTGATTAGTTAACCCATTAACCATTCATACTCGTAAAGGTTTTATGTTTTTATGGAAAATTTAATTAAAATAATATTTCAAATAATTGAATATGAGATTTTTTAATGCATTAGTTTTGACTCTACCATTGAGAAATGATAGATTTTTTATTTATAGTGATTCATCAAGGAACGTAATTAGATGTGCCGTAATTCATAATGATAAAGTTATTTACAACACAACAAGTAAGTTAATAACTCATGAAAGAAACTATCCAACTCATGAACCAGATTTAGAATCCATAATATTTTCCCTAGAGATATGGAGACACTATGTATATGGAGAAAATTTTGAGAAATATAAAGATCACAAGATCTTAAAATATATATTTTCAAAGACTGAACTCAACATGAGAAAAAGGAAATGTATTGAGCTACTCAAGGATTACGATTGTTCAATACAATATCACTATGAGAAGGGAAGTAAGGTAGAAAATGCATTGAGCCAGAAGGATCATTATGTTATAATGAAAATGGGGTTTTAAAGCGATCCTCTATTCCTGGATCTAGTTAATATGGATATGGGTATAATCATGAATGGTGAAACATAACTACTTTTTCAATTTGTTTCCCAACAATCTATATTATAAATTATTAAAAGTTATCAGTCGGGCGATGATAATTGAACAAGAAAAATTAATGTAGTGAATGATGGGGTGTTGAGAGACTTCATGTTTGAGGATGGAATTATGAAATTTATGAAGCATCTTTGTGTTCCCCATATTCCCAAGAGCAAAAGGTAATTATTTGATGATTTTCATATCCATAATTTCTCTATAAACCATGGTAGCACTAATATGTATTGATATTGGATGGAATATTTCTAGTAGTATAATATGGAGTGTGAAATTTATGACCATGTATCTAGATGATTCGTCTGAAAATAGGTGAAGACTGAAGGAAAACATCATATTGGAGTCATGAAACTACTCCCTATTACTACATGGAAATATTACAATATTATGATGGACTTTGTCATAGAAATACCAAAAGACTCCTTCAATGAATGATGTAGTGGGGGTAATTGTTGATCTACTAAATAAATCTACACATTTACTCGTTATAAAGGAAGATTTTTCACCAAATATGTTGTATAAAATCTATATTAATGAAGTTTTATTACATCATGGAGCACATATTTCAATTGTTTCGGACCACAATTATAAGGACCATCCTTAAAACCATAAAAAATCATGAATTAATTTAATAATTCACACAAAGGATCTTTTTAGGTTTAGAGTATTAGAGAATTAAGTCGTCACTATTACATTACATCTCATAATTTACACTGTAGACACTTCTACTCAGTTTCCATTTTTTCTTAAAATAAAAACTCTTGAAAAAATGTTTCATGCCTAGTTCCATGTTTTAGATAGCATGACTTTTCCTTGATTCCATATTTGATCCAATTAATCTTTATTTCCTATGAAAAATAGTTCAAAAACATGGTATGATCATAAAAATCATAGTAAGGGTTTTAAAATAAAGAAAAAAATCAATATTCCATAAATACATACATAACATAACTCTTTTACTTTCCTCAATAATCATTAGATTTATGAATAATACATAGTAATCACAAATCATAAAGGTTACTTGTGGAATCCATAACATAATTACATTGTAGCATTCACAATCATGTAGGGAGATACAATTGGAATACCCATCACAGTATAATCTCTAAATATCATAGGAGAAACATTCACATTTACCCATGCCAAATTACCCAATGCATTGGAGAGCTATATTAGGATCACTCTCTCTAGGTATGTCATGGAACCACCTATATATGTAATAATTCCCAAGAACCATAACATATTCATAACACATAAAAAAATATAAAGGAAATATAACATTTGTCTATTTTAATCACAATATATCATTTAAATATATTGACATACCAAATACATTATCAAAACCATTTTCAATACAAAAATACAAAAAAGTGTATATGGTATTTATTTTCATTTTAAAAACATTTCAGCTTGTTAGGGAAGCCAAAGATCAAATAATACTTACATCAGTGGAAAGTTCATTTGCATCACATAAATTAAAAAGAAACATTCATTTTTTTCCTTTTGTAAATCAATTCATAGAAAAATATTCCCTATGAATGAAATGAAAAGTAAAAGGGTCTTATACACCGTATAAAAGAAAGTCGTGGATAAAACAAAATATGCCTCAATGAAAGGAGATTGAGATGAAGTCCCTTACCTTATGTCAGACATGAACCCTTCATTATTTAATTTCCTGAATAATAAACTAAAGCTAATTTAAACTTTCTTAAGAACTTTTTTTTATGTTTATTATTCCTTTTATATTACTTATTACCATGTTATAACCATTATGTAATCATTTATGTTAATAATGGTCGTTTTGTTGATATTTGGTACTTGAGTGAAAAATGAATTACTTATAATTACATGTTATTCATGCGGTAAAATTTCCATTATCACCAGAATTATATTCATGAAGAAGATATCATATATATAATATATATCTATTTAATTTATATTTACTTATAATAGTACATAACATTTGGAGATAAAAAATGAAATGCACCGTTCATGGAGACGGTAAGCCGTACGTACACATAAACAATACATTCATTTATATTTCATATTTAATGGAATGAAAATGTAATTATACATAGGTATATCATAAATCTAGTGTAATATGATATATAATTTCATTAACTTCATCTTCTATACTTTCCAAGTATGGCAAGAATGAGTCATATCACATTGAGGGGGCGGAAGTCCACACATCCTCAAATGAAATTATCGTATTTACCCTCTATGGAATCCATAAATGTATTCTATAAAAAAATAAAGGAGCATAGAAACAATATAAATATAATATATATCACATAGAAATACATTTAAATCATAATGGCCACCATTAAAGGTAGTAGGATAATATTGAACAATAATTTTTTCGTGGGGCAGTAGTTCGCCCTCCACAAAAATAGTTTGTTCTTTACCCATTTGAAAGAGGTGTGTGTAAGTGTAGTTAGAATACATATCATAAAAATAAAATAGTATATTGAGGGTACTGAAATTTTTATAAAAGAATGGAAAAAAGTGTTTAGGGGGTGGAGAAGAAAAATAAAGAAAAAAACATAAGAGAAGATATTACCTATTAATCATGTAACTCTCTTTGGTTTGAACCAAAAAAAATTTTTGAAGCGTCTTATGCATAAGGTAAGGCTTATATGAGGAATATAAGGATATAGGGAGATTAATTGGGCAGATTTTGGATGAGAAAAAGTGCTTGAGATGTGTGAGTAATGGGTTAGAAGTGAGGGCTTTTTATAAGCAGGAGGAGGGGCTCTTTAGGAAAGTTTGAAAATATTATTTTATTATATAATGAATCTTATTTTATAAAGGTCCATAACTCATTAACTTATAAGATAATATACATAATGTTCTAAATAAAATCATACAATAATAATTTGATTGATTTTGGATATTGTTTTAATTTTTATAATTTTATTTTTTTAAATCATTCGTTAATGAGATAAACACTCCATCATTATTGGGTCATAAATAATATTATTTATTTGTTGTCTAAAAATTATAAAAAATTACCAACATGTAGGAAATCCTTTTAACTTTCAAACTAATATTTATATACGAAGATATAACTTATATAACCCCATGTACCAATGGATTTACTCAAAGATATATGTTTATGTCATTTTTGTCTTTACTTTAAATTAATTAATTTAAAGTGTCATTATCATCTTAAATGGATCCCTGGGGTCCCAAAATAGACCCAAGGCTTCCCATGGTCAGAATTTTATCAACCTATAGGATTAAGACCCATGTTAGGGTAAATTAATATAATTATAATATTATTGTTTTACCCTTATTTACCAGATTTACCCTTTAACCATGGTAAATAAATTTTTTACTGAAGTAAATATTCATAATGTCTAAAATTAAATGTTATCTATTTACACAGTTTAGACCTCATGATTCCATTTATGGAATCTATTTTTCCAAATTCATAATATATATTTGGCACAAATTATTTTAAAATTATTTCTCATTGTTAAAAAAAAGTGTGTTTTGAAGAATTAATAACTATCAAAATATTAAACATTTTTTATATCCAATTTCGAAGTGCAATTACATACAATGACCAAAGATGGATTAATTGGTAAAAATATAATCTAATTACACTTTAAAAAAAATTCAAAACATAATAAAACAATATTAATAAATTAGATTAAAAGGCAGTTTGGAATTCAAATATAGTAATTTTCACTATTCATTATAAATGAATTTTATCATAAAAAAACAAAAACACTACCCAGTGTAAATTATGATGTCCTTATTATATAGAATAATTTTATTTTGTCAAATTGAACATATAAAAGTGACCAAAACTAGTTTTAACGAATTTTCTCCCCCAAAAGTTGATAAATCGATCTTTTAATGAATATTAGAGTATTTATGATCAAAATCAGAATATTTCTTATTTTAAGACTGTAACATTTATTAGATAAATGTAAATCATTTAACAAACATGTATATTAATATATTAGTTAGTTCTGTCCCCTCCCGCCAATACAACGGCTAGGCATTATCTAACATTTAAAATAATATTATATTATTTTTTTTCAGTATGACCCAACGTTGTGTGAAACATAATATTTCAATGAAATCCGTTATTGTGTATCATGTACAACATAGAAAATATAATCCCCTTTAATGTAAAATTAATACTTAATTAAAAAATATTAATAAATTTGAAAATATCAAATTTTTTTATTTACCTGGGATGTTACATCCTTCCCCCCTTATGGAAATTGCATTATTACATTTTTATTCACTTATAAAATAAATGGGGGTATTTATCCCTCATAGCATTATCCAATTTCCATGATTCCTCTTCAACAATATGGTTTTCCAAAAAACCGTTACCTGATAAATTACCTTATTTTGCAACAATTGCTCTCTATAGTCAAGAATCTGTATTTGTAGTTCCTTATAAGAGAGATTATCTTCCAAATGAACTACCTATGGGCTAAAGACGTGAGATGGATATGGAATATACATTCTCAACATTGAAACATGAAAAAAAAATTTACCTAGGATAAAAAAGGAGGTAAATCCTCTTTGTAGAAAACTGATCCAACTTTCTCCAATATTTCATATGGTCCAATAATCCTCAGACTCAGCTTTCCCTTCTTAGAAAAACTCATCACACATTTCCATGGAGAAACATTGAGAAATATATGAAAACCTACCTCAGAAGAAAGATCCTTCAGTTATCTGCATAACTCTTCTTCCTACTCTGATTTGTACTCAAGTAATTTTGAATCAAATGAAATTTTTCTACCCTCTCTTCTACTAATTTGTCTCCCATCATTTTCCTTTCACCCACATCATCCTAATAAGATGGATTTCGATACTGCCTCCCATATAATTCCTAAAATGGATCTATCTGCATAATAAAAAAACTGCTATTAGAAGAAAATTCAACCAAAGAAAGATATCGGTCATAACATTCGTGATAATCCTTTGAAAAATCAGAAATAGTATCCTCCATGGTATGAATTGTTCATTCTGACTTCCCATGTGATTATGGATGAAAATATGATATAAAATTTAATCTAGTACCCAACTACTTATGAAGGCATTTCAAAAGTTAGAAGTAAACCTAGGATCATGATCATATTCAATGGAGAGGGTAACTCTATGCAACTGGAATATCTCTTTAACATAAAACCGATAAAGTTGATATGGAGACAAAGTATCTCGAATAGGAAGGAAATGTGCATATTTAGTCAATTGATCATCAATAACCCAGATTTACTTATTACCTAGAGATGACTTTGGTTATCCCACAATGATGTCCATGGATATATTTTCCCATTTCCACTCTGGCACTGGTAAAGACTGAAGTATCCTTTTCGGTAACTACATCTCTGCTTTATCATGTTTACAAGTCAAACACTTCACAGTAAAATCAACAATATCTCTTTTTATTCCATCCCAGCAGTAATACATTCATAGATCTTTTTACATCTTAGTACTTCGAGGATGAACTGAAATTGGAGAACTATACGTTTCACATAACAAATCATTCTACAACTATGAATCACAAGGCACACATAATCTCTTCAGAAACCTCAAAACACAATCTTTATCGATGTTAATATCAGGAAACATGTCATTCTGAACCAGCTTGACCATTTTCTATAACTCAATGTCTTCCTTCTGTTCTTGCTTAATTCTGTCGGATAGAGATGATTTCACTGTCACCTAAAACAAAAAGGAGGAATTTACTGCACCAACAACTTATATTCCAAATTTTTTCAATTCAAAAACCAAAGGATCTCATTAAAAATGTAAAAAGGTTAATTTATCATTACTTTTTATACTCAAATCATCATCCACATTATTTTTTTTCCCAGATGGTAATGGACCATGAAATCATAATCCTTGATTAATTACAACCATATACATTGTCTCATGTTTAATTCTTTCAGAGTGAATATTTACTTCAAATATTTGTGATCAGTATATATTTCAAACGTTACTCTATACAAATGATGACTCCAAATTTTTAAAGAAAAACCAACAAAATCTAATTCCAAATCATATGTGGGGTAATTTATCACATGAGGATTCAACTGACGTGATGCATAAGCAATTACCTGATATTTTTTCATTAGGACACAACCAAGTCGATTCAATGAAGAATCACTGTAGATAACAAACTCACCGTTTTTGTTAGGTAATGCCAAAATATGAGCATTCACTGGTCATCATTTAAATTCCTAAAAACGATCATCACATTATTTTGTCCAAATTAACATAAAACCTTTTCTAGTTAACAATGTATGTGGGCTAGATAACCATGCATAATTTTAAACAAACATCTAGTAACAACCATCCAAACTAAGAAAACTACGGAACACAGTTATATTGGTATGTCTTGGCCATTCTTTTCCAACTTTTTTTAGATGGATCAACTTTTATGCCATTTTTGTGAAACAATGTGACCAACGAATGAAATTTTTTATAACCAAAACTCACACCTTCTGAATATCCCATACATTTTATTTTCATTTATGGGTTGGAAGACAACCCTTAAATGAATTTCATGCTCCTCATTACTTTTAGAATAAACCAAAATATCATCAGTCGACACAACAAAAAACTTATCCCAGAACTGATGGAAAATTCTATTCCTAAGATCCAAGAATACATCCGGTGCATTGGTTAAACCAATCTACATAACTAAAAATTCATAATGGCCATATCTAGTACGAAACGTGGTCGTTGAAATGTATGATTCTTTTACTTTCATCTAATGGTACATCGACCTCAAGTCAATCTTCGAAAAATACTGAGCTCCCTGGAGCTTATCAAACAAATCATCAATATAAGGAAAATGATATTTATTCTTAAAAATTATGAGATAAAATGTTCTATAGTCAATGAAATTTCTTATTGAACCATCTTTCATTTTAAGAAATAATACAGGAGCACCCCGGGGTGATGTGATAGGTCAAATGAAAAATTTATCTAATCACTCCTGCAATTGCTTATTTTACTCTAAAAGTTCAATTTGAGCCATTCGATAAGGGGGTATTGAAATTGGTTTTGAATCAAGAACTAAGTCAATATTAAATTCAACATCCCAATCAGGTATAATACCAAGAAACTCATCAGTAAATAATCAGGGTACTCATTTACCAATGGCACAAAATTAATCTGAATTTACTTTTTGTCTCAAAATTTCCCCCAGGTGTTTTTAACATAAGTTCAAGATTCATATCTGGAGATGGAATTCCCAATTTACTAAAATCTTCTCTGAAATAAAAGAGTGTGCATACCCTGAATCAAACAACACATTGGCATAATCTGAATAAAAAAACATTGTACATGATACTACATCATTTGATAGACCAACATCATCTAAAGATGTTCCAAAGGATTTCACCACCCCTTTCTAATTTTTGTTTGGATTATTTCCCCCACTTGAGTTCTTCTTGGGAAACTAATTTGCATAATGACGTACTTAATTTCACTGAAAACATGTTATTGACTATAAATCATTTTTTGTCTTACCATTACCATGATCATTTTCAGTGAAATTACGAGCCTTATGTCCCATTTTAACACATTGGTAGCACATACCAGAATTCAAAAGACATTAGCCAACATGATTTTTACCACAATTTTCAAAATCTGTAAACTTAAGTTTCTTACCATCAGAATTTTTCGAAGAGTTCTTTCCTATCGTCTTCCACCTTGACCTCTTATTCTGTTGTTTTTTAAAAAACAACATATCACTGTCAAACTCCATTTCCACCATCTCCACACATCGAATAAGTTTTTTCATAACTTTTTAACTCATGAGAATCTAATTCCTTTTAGTACTTTGGATTTAATCCTAAGTAATAATGGTTGATTTTATAATCAAGATCTCATATGAAATTTGGAGCATACCTTGCTAGTCGAGTGAATTTTGTTTCACAAGCAGCAACTGATTCATCTTCTTTCCTCAATTCTAGGAATTGTTTTCCATCGTAAGATGAACCGCCTTAGGAAAATATTTCTCAAGAAACATACCTTTGAATTAATCCCAATCAAGAGCATTAATCTCATCACTATCCCTATTATTTTTCACCATCGACCACCACTGATCAGGTTCACCTTCAAAATGGTAAACAACAAGAAAATAATTTTGATGTTCTGAACACCCCATGACATCAAAAATCTTCTCCAATTCTCTAATACACCCTTCATCTAGAACATGGTCATTAAATCCCCTAAATGATGGGGGATGTTTCCTCATGAAATTCCTCAATACTTATATGTTCCTCTATGATAGATCTGGATGATCTCGTGTATGGATACCACCACAATATATAACATGATTCAACTATTCCACCATTGCAACAAACTATTCAGTTTCGATTCCGACCATCTCAGGTTGGTGATTTTTAAGGTTTTCCTCCTCCAGATGTCTTCCCATCATAGCTACCCGGTTTCCTTTACTGAAAACCATTATGAACAAATAAATATATTAGGTGAAGAATCATGGTAATCTATAAATTCTATATCTTTTCAATCCTAACATAAATTAATTTATGATCATTAATTTAATAATATTCTAACTCCTAATGTTTTCTAATCTAACCACCGATACCAACTATAAGGACCTTTCCTTAAAACATTACATAATCTAGAATTATGTTAATAATTCATATTTAGGATCTTTTCAGGTTTAGAGTTTTAGAGAATTAAGTCATTACGATTACATTACATCTCAAAATTTACAAAGTAGACACTTCCACTCAGTTTCCACTTTTTCATTAAATAAAAACTCGTAAAAAATGTGTCATGTCTAGTTCTATGTTTTAGACAGAATGAATTTCCCTTAATCCCATCCTTGACCGTATTCATTTTTAGGTCCCATAGAAAAAATTTCAAAAACTTTGGATGATCATAAAAATATTAGTAAGGGTTATAACATAAAGAAATAAATCATTACTCTATCAATAAATACATAACCCAAACTATTTTACTTACCTCATGAAATCATATGATTTATGAATACTACATTGTAATCACAAATCATAAAGGAAACTTGTTGAATCCATAATATACTTACGTTCTATCTTTCATAACCACATCGAGAGTTACATTTTGAATACCAATCACAGTATATTACCTAAATCTCTTAGGAGAAACTTTCATGTTTACCTCCTTCATGTTACCCAATGCATTGGGGATCTATCTCAGGCTCATCCATCCTAGGTTTATCATAGAACCACCTATATACGTAATAATTCCCAAGAACCATAACATATTTATAACACGTAAAAAATTATAAAATAAAGATAAAATTTCCACATTTCAATCAAAATATATCATTTAAATATATTACCATAAAAAATCCATTATAAAAACAAAATTTGATAAAAAAATACACAAAACAGTATATCGTATTTATTTTCCTTTTAAAAACAGTTCAACTTGTTATGGAAGTCAAGGATCAAGTAATACTTGCAGTGTCAAAAAGGTCGTTGTAACATCATACATTAAAAAGAAACATTCATCTTTGTCATTTAGTAAAACAATTTATAGAAAAATTTTCCCTTTGAATGAAATGAAATGTAGAAGGGGTTTATACACTGTATAAAAGGAATTTGTGTATAGAACAAAATATTCCTCAGTAAAAGGATATTGAGATGAAGTCCCTTGCCTTATGTTTGACTTGACCCATTCCTTCTTTAATCACATGAATAATAAACTAAAGTTATTTTATTATTTCTTAAGAACATTTTTCAAGTTTAATTTTTCCTTTTATATTACTTATTACCATGTTATAAACAATATTTAATCCTTTACGTTAATAATGGTCATTTTGTCGATATTTGGTACTTGAATCAAAAATGAACTTCTTATAATTACAAATTGTTCATGTGGTCAAATGTCTATTATCTCCAAAATGATATTCATTATGTAGATATTATATATATGATATATGTCTAGTATATATATTTATTTATAATAGTACATAATATTTGGAGATAAGAAATGAAATGCACTATTCATGGAGATGGTAAGTCGTACGTACACATGAATGCTACTTTCATTTCTATTTCATATTTAATGGAATAAACATATAATGACACATAAGTATATTATAATTCCCATATAATATCATATATAATTTCATTAACTCCACCCTTTATACCTTCCACGTATGTCATGAACGAGTCATATCACTTTGTGGGGGGTAGTAGCCCACACTTCCTCAAATGAAATTATCGTATTTAACTTCTATAGAAACCATAAATGTATTCTATAAAAAATAAAGAATAATAAAAATAATATAAATATAATATATATCACATATAAATATAGTGTCATCTTATTTTCCACCAAAATAGGTGGTACGAGAAGATTTAATGACCATTGTTTTGTGAGGCACCAGTTCATCATCCCCATAAATAGTATGTTCTTTACCCATTAGACAGAGGTGTGTGTAAGTGTTGTTAGAATACTTCTCATAAAGACAAAATAGTATTTGTAGGATACTGGTGTTTTTATAAAATAATGGAAAAAAGATTTTAGGGGGTGGAGAAGTAAAATAAAAGAAAAGAACATAAGAGAAGACATTATCATTAAATCGGGTAACTCTATTTTGTTTGAACCAAAAGAATTTTTTGAAGTGTATTGTGCCTAAGGTAAGGCTTATAAGAGGAAGAGAGGGATGTAGGGAGATTAATTGGGAAGAGGTAGGATGATCCAAAGGGCTTGAGAGGTGTGATTAATGGGTTAGAGGTGAGGGATTTTTTTAAGGGGGAGGATGGGATCTTTATTAAAGTTTGAAAATATTATTTTATTCTATAATGATTCTCAGTTTATAAAGGTACAAAACTCATTAAAGTAAAAGATAAGATAAATCATGTTTGAAATAAAATAATTTAACAAGAATTGTACAGTTTTTGGATATTGTTTTAATTTTTATAATCTTATTTATTTAATTCAATAATTAAAAAGGTAAACACTGCATCATTATTGTGTCATAAATAATTATATTTATTTGATGTGTAATCATTATAAAAAAATAAAATAATGTAGAAAATATTTTTAGCTTTAAAATAAATATTTATAGTTGAATATATAACATGTATTACTCCATCTAAAAATTTATGTACTAAAAGATATATGTTTATGACATTTTTGTCTTTACCTTAAATTAATTAATATAAAGTGTCATTTTCACTCTTACGTGGCTCTATGGGGTCCCAAAATTGACCCAAGGATGCCCCCAGTCGGAAACCTATCAACAAATAGGATTAAGACACATGTTAGTATAATTTAATATTATTATAATTTTATTTTATTACTCTTATTTACCAAATTTACCCTTTAACCATGATAAATAAAATATTTATTGAAGAAAATATTGATAATTTATAAAAATAAAAGATACATATTTACACAATTTGGATATCTTCATTCTAAATATGGAATCCATTTTTCCAAATTCAAAACACTAATGTGGCAGAAATTAATTTAAAATTAATTTCCATTGTTAAAACAAAAGGCTTGTTTTTAAGACATAATAACTATCAACAGATTGAAAATTGTTCATGTCGAATTGTAAAGTGAAATTACATATAATGACCAAAATTGGGTTAATTGGTAAAAATATAATCTTATTAAACTTTTAAACTAATTAAAAAGATAATCTAAAAGTATAAATAAATTAGATTAAAAAGGCATTTTTGAATTAAAATACATTATTTTTCACTATTCATTAAAAATGAATTTTATTAAAAACAAAACAAAAAATTTACCCAAAGTAAATTTTGATGTCCTAATTCTAAATAAGAATTTTATTTTGTCAAATAAAACCAATAAAAATCACCAAAACAAGATTTAACGTGGGTTGTCCATTAAAAGGTGGTAAATCATACTTTTAAGGAATATTAGAGTATTTATGCTTAAAATCAGATTTTTCTTATTTTAAGCCTCTAAAATTTATTGGATAAATGTAAAAACATTAAATAAACATTTATATTCATATTTTAGTTAGTTATATTTATTCCCACCAATACAACGGCTAGGCGTTAACTACCTTTTAAAATAATATTATATTATTATTATTTAGTATGACCCAACATTGTATGAAATGTAAGATTTAAAAGAAACCCATTATTGCATATCAGGTATGCCATCAAACATATAATCCCCTTTAATGTAAAATTAAAATTTAATTAAAATTTTTTAATATATATGAAAATATCATATTTCATTATTTACCTAGGATGTTCCAACGATCCCCAATTTACATTGATATTTTGTAAAATTATTTAGAATTATTTTGACAATGAGCTTAATTAGATTACTTCTTGTAACCCTCAAGCTGATGGGAAGTTAGAAAGGGAGATCCAAAATTTAAAATAAATATTATGGTCATTCACACTAGACATTCAAGGTATACAGGATCATTATTTACCTTTGGTACAATTTTCATACAATTATAGTTTGCATTAAAGGATTCAAATGGAACCATATGAAGCCTTGTGTGTAAAGATATATCATATGCCAACTTGTTCATATGATGTTAGTGAAAGTAATATTATAGGCTATGATCTTGTGCTGTAAATAATAGAAAAGGTAAATAGTATTGAAAAAAATATCAAAGAATCAAAAAGTATGATAAATTGATTTGTTGGTAATAAGAATATATATTTTGTGATTCAAGTGGGAGATCATGTCTTCTTGATGAGATTTCAATGGAAGGGTGTTATATTATTTGGAAATAAAGGGAAACTATTCCTTAGGGACAATGGTCTTTTTCAAATCCACGAGAGAGAGCTATAGAAGTGGATTGTCATTCTATGATTCCTCCTATCATTTTTAAAGTAGAAATTTTGTTCCACGTTATTTTTGTTAAGGAATTACATTCCAGATCAAAAAAAATTCCTCAATTTTGAAGAAATGTAATTGAATCATGATTTATAATTCTATGAAGAGCTTATCCAGATTTTGGACACTAAATAACATGTGGTGAGGAATCATACAACATAGTAGGTTAAAGTACTATGGGAAATACAAAAAATTTAAGAGGCAATGTGGGAACATGAGGAAATTATTATGAAGAGATACCAAAATATTTTTTAGGCGATACTCTACAAATTCCGAGGATGAATTTGTTTTAGGAGGAGAGAATGTAACAAACAACCATTTTATTTTATGCTTCTTTTAAGACATATCATCTCTGATACTTTCTTCGTCACCCAAAACTGAGTTTAAAACTATAATATAAAATTAAATATGACCACTGGAATAGTAATGTGACCATTAGGAATAATAATACAATGAATAGAATAGTAATTAACCATAGAAATTGTAAATAATTTTTCTATATGGGTTAAATGAAAATACGGTATATTTATATCATTTAATAAATAAATAAATGTTCTTAAAACATTAAATTAAGCGCTGATATTTATGTGAAACATAAATATCTAATTTAAATTTTTAAAAATATATATACTTTATTTAAAATTAAATTTATTTTCAAAAATTATAATTATTTGTCTTACGATTATAATATGATTTTATAAGACCTTAATTAATTTTTCTATGTTTTATAAAACTAGTATAATTTCAAAATTAGTATTTTCTAAATAAATGATGATTTTAATTTCAAACAAAATTTATCATATATATTAAATTAATAATATTAAATGAGCCTATTTTTTTAATACTATATGTTAAAAAATGGTTTGGTTAATGTTTTGATATTTTTCTTTGATAGTTGAATTTTTTTCATGAATAGTGAAATACTATAATTTTCTGCCTTTAATAAATACATGAAGTATTTAGTCATAGATGATGTATAAATAATTTAATCCCATAATATCAAATATAACTATTTATTAACGATACTTATAAATTATATAATCATTATTTATTTTAATTAGTGAAAATAATAATATTTGGAATAAAATAACAAAAAAACACCCCTCTCCTCCACTATAAATACCACCACACTACCGATTATCCTCAAACCACTTAAGGTATGAAACTTGTCCAATTTAAACCCAATATTATTTCAAACACACGTCCTCACATCCATAA